>CM043717.1:12004400-12658396 GCA_023969325.1 Oryzias curvinotus
GGTAAATGTTTTTAAATCAGTGAAAATGGGTAATTTCCCAAGGCACACCTGACCATCTAGTGTGCCATGACACACTGGTGGAAAAACACTGCTTTGACCCAATTGGTTTTGCAGAAGTTCTTACACTTCACCTGTCTGGTTATTATAGCTGACTATAAACCTGATCATATTGAGTCTTTAATCAATACTATAACCATAAATAGCCTGCTGAATGATAAATATAATAAATAGAATAATAAAGCAGGTGTCTGAAAGTTAAAATCAATAATCTGTCTGTCAAGATGGTCAAAGTGAAAAGAACCACTAGTCATTGTATAAAGTGCACCAATACTAAACTTCTAAGCTCTTAAAGGATATGACATTTGATTGTCAATCCCAGAATGAACTGAAAGCACTTGGCTCTCCATTTATTTTTAGGTATAAGACCTTCGGTGGTCTATTTCTGCCAATTTCTGTGCTTGCTGACCACAGCTTTTCAGCTGAAGTTCAGTAATCAATCATCACCACTGGCACAAAGAGGTCAGTTCTCCATTTCCTATTGGGATGTCTCAGTGAGTAAGCCGGTAAGTCAGTCAGTCAGTCAGTCAATGAAAGATTGACTTGCAGTTTCTGCTCAGTGAAAACATGCATGTTAGCACTGTTGTCAGCAAAGTCTTCATCAGGCTAATGAAAATGGTGTGAACAGGCAATGCAAAAGGGCAGAAAAAAACTTGCCCTTATAAGACAACCAAAAGAGTAAAGAAGGAATGAGGAAAGCTAATATTTATCAGCTTCTTGAAAGAGTTTACTGCAATTATTCATAAGAGGCAGAACAACCCGCTGAGAATTTAAAACTTGTCAATTGTATTTGACTTTAAAAAAAAAGCCCATTTAAAAAATGTCTTTCCACATTTAATGGGGGTTTTGCAAATGTGGCTTCCTAGAGGGAAATACTTAAAGTTTTATAGAAAAAAAGAATTTAGACATTTATCTGCAGCATTTAATTACTCAGAATTCTGTCACCAAAGCAAAGTTTACATACAGTTTCCATTCTCCAAAAGCTGTTCCTGATATCATTTTTTCCCCTCAGCATTCTAGGACAAACCTCTTCCTTTATTACTCTTGAGAGATAAATTCTAATTGCTGAGGCAACTTTGATCGAACAGTCAAAAAGAAAAATTCCACATTTGGATTGAAACACCAGGAAGGATTTCTCATTCTGGTGGACTTTGACAGGCAAATTTCCCAGACTTACTCTGCTCTCTGTCTCTATTACTAACAAGGCAAGTGTGTGTCTGTAATTTTCAGCAGTATTCCATCACAACTGTCTTGTTATGGGCACCCAGTGAAGTATCACTGTATTAGAACTGAGGGAAAGTACTGTCTGTAAACACTGGAAAAAAAGAATAAAAATATAGATATGGGTTGACTGGATTTGTATTCATTCACTTAAAGCAATCCAAAAGTCTCAGTTGGCAGGTTTTGACACATGGTAATTTTCAAACGTGATTTAAAAGTAACTGCTCACGTTTTATTTTGTTTTTTGCTGCAAAAAGTGTTTTTTACATGAACCTCTCATTCATAATAAATGTCCCTTCAGGGACAGCTTCAAGTGCCCACTCAACTGGCAGCTCAGAAAAACTGTGATAACACTATGAATTGAAGGCTAGAACCTTTCACTTTAGTTAAAGGGCCTATATGATGCAAAATCCTTTTTTTAAACTTTGAAGTGTAAGATGTTGATTCCTTAAAGAAACAACAATCCCAGAGTGGTATTCTAATCCAGTGTTTCCCAACCCTGGTCCTTGAGGCACACTGTCCTGCATTTTTTTCAACCCAACCTTGTTCAAACACACCTGCCTGTCATGACTTTCATTGTCAGGCTTCTGCAAAGCCTGATGATGAGCTCAATCAGGTGTGTGTAAGCAGGGCAACATGGGGGACATTGTGCCCCGAGGACCAGGGTTGGGAAACACTGTTCTAATCCATTCTTTTTTTTTTTTTTAAAAAAAAAAAAAAAAAAAAAAAAAGGGTTGGGAAACACTGTTCTAATCCATTCATACATTTTTGAGAATTCCTCTAAAACCTATGCTCTGAACAGCCCCCTTCCAGGAAGAATCTGAACTGCCAGCACTGCCCCCAGGCTAACACACACACTTTCTCCGAACTAGCAGTGATTGGCAAAATCGCTTTCACTTTATATGCATAATCTATCTCTGCAAAAGTTTGAATGTTTGTTTTTTGTGGGTGAAATGCAGACACGCTGTTGCGGCACACTCTAGGTTGACTTCATGAATTGGGTGGCACTCACAAGGAATGAAGATCAAGTCGTCTTACAATCGGGTATGAAAATTTGCAGTACAAAAATAATATATAATATAAAATAATATATATTATATAATAATAAAATATTATACAATAATATAATATTGTGCTTTAATTGTGCTTTAATAAGGAGTGTTTTCTGTTACAATCAGGGCTGGGGGTTTCTGTATAAAAGGTGCGTTTTCCTTTTGTCCTTGTGGCTATTTTCTCCAAGTGCTGTTTCTCATCTTTGTATCAGGTGTGATGGCTCTGGTCAACAGAAAAACAAATAAAAATAAAAAATCATGGATAATTTTTGATAGTGTTGTGCTGATAATTTGCCTAAAAGATGACAAAGCTGTGATTCACAATATTTTTTTCCCCCTAGAAATATGATGGCAGAAGCTGGGATAGGCTCCAGCAACCCCATGACCCCAAAAGGTTAAGCTGATTTGGAGATGGATGGATGGAGATGGTGTCCTTGTGAAGTGATTAACATGGCTGATACATGTTATGTTTCAGCCAACAAGCTGGTAACTGCCTGATGGTGCTTCTCATTTCACTGGTTGGTCAGAAGCTGCTGGCTAACCAGATGGTTCTTCACTAGTTGATGACTTTCTGTTGGAAAATTGGGCAACTGCTAGTCGTTCCACTTCTATTTCTACCTGGAAAAAAAATCAAAATCAAGAGGCTGAAAACACAAGTAAAAGTTTTTACATACTCCTTGAAGAGAGACGTGTAAGGAATAAAATAGACTGTATGAAATTAGTATGGGATGATGGCTTTGCTTTTTAGTTAGGATAATTTGCTGCTGTGGTACAGGGGTAGAACAGTTCACCTCCGATCACAATTTTAGTCCTTGAATTGCCTGCCCATGTGTTTTTTGGCAAGACACTAAACCCCACAGTGCTCCTTGTGGTTATTGGTTGGAACCAGTGTAAGTCTGAGCTTAACTGCCAAGCAGTGTGTGAATTGTCAAGACAGAAAAGCACTATTTTCTATGTACTATTTAAAAATGTAATCATCAAACTACATTCAAACAAGAAAAACAAGTGAACACAGAATCATTTAGAATATAAAAAAATAATTTTGTAAACCAGATGTCAGGTAGTAAAGTATGCAGTGCAACCTGCCAACCTGTCTTGCGTATCACAAGCACTTTTAATTTTTGTTATAAATTGTGGAAAAACAAGATTGTAAGTAAATCAGCCTCTAACACACATTTCATTTATTGTTGGTAAAATTTGCTCATAGATTTGACTCACCTTTAAAATTAGCTCTCATTTTGAACTAACTCATTCATGCCTGAACTAGTTTTATATTATATTAAAAAAGTATTTTTCAATGTGTTTTTTCTGTTCGAGTTCATGTTAAATTAGTTGGAGCCTGGGATAATATGGTACGTTGAAAATTAGTGACAAATGGCATGAAGGAGTTTAGAGATGCTCAAATAACAGCTAATCCATGGCTACAGCTAATTTATGCCTTAAATCTGAATCGGTAAATGTCTGCAGGTATTGAGTGAAGCAAACCAGAAAGGCAAAAACAGGCAGTTGCTCTGTCTTAAATGATATTTTATTAGAGTAATTTTGAGAGGTCCAAGAGGTTTTTTTTTTGCAGGAAAGGATTTTAATTGCATAGCTTAAAAGGAGGCCACACCAAATGATTCATACTTTACCCAGATTTAGCACCAGGTAATAGCTTACAAATGCTGCAACATGAAGCACCTCACTTTTATAATTTCAGAGGACTAGCAAACTAAAGTCTCTGGACTTGGGCCCTTCTTGAATTAAACTGGGGCGCTGCCATATTGGATAACTAGTGCTGCCATCTATGGGATAAAGCAAAACCCATGCAAGAGAGGCCTAAATCCAGGAATTTGCACTTAATGCATTTTAAATGTCGAGCATAGTCAATACATTACAACGAACTTGGGACTTTTCTGCACATAATCAGATAGGTTTTCCCTTGAAGACCATAGAACATTTAATGTGTCTATTTTGAAAAATTGTGGACTTGGGCCCCTTTTGAACTAACCGATTCAATTTCATTTGAGTGAATCTTTAAACTTTGGTTGTGACTGATCTAAAAGGGTATAGATTTTATGACATAAAGTATGACATCACATTGAGTTTAAGTGTCACAGTTTTAAAAAGCAAAACCACATTTGACTTCAATCAGAAATTGTTACAACCTGATCAAAAGTGGACAAACTTTCACCAAACTTTGTGTGTTTAAATCCACCCTTCTCAGAAAAACGATTAAATGCAAATGTCTTCTCCATTCATCAAAGCATCTGCTGTCACTTTCACCTACATAGTATATTGATAAAACAAATCGAAATGATGTGGAAATGTATGCACAAGGTGTACTTTCAAGTGACAAAATTGAATATTTAACAAAGCACATCGTTAGTATTTTGCATGCTAAACACTTCCCCATCTGTAATGTGTTGAGAAACAGCAAGGTCGCAGTCCATCGCAAGACCCCACTCTGGATGCTTTATTATTCAACAACAATCGCAGGTGTTGCCAAATCATCCATCTCACTTTGTGGTTTTTAGAAAAGAATCAGTCTCTGCATTTCTCTGTCAATCGCTCTGAATGGGTTTTCTCCTATCTGACAGGTGTTCGATTAATTTAGCATACATCAGTTTGGCATCACTTATCCACAAACTGACAAAGCACAAGTGGTGATCTTACAAAACAGATGTGTCTCACCACATGGTAAACACAAGGTCCAATGTTTAAAAAGTTAAAGTTTTTGGTTAATTTTTTCTAACTTTAAGAGTGAATTTGTGTTCATAGTTGAACCTGTGAATTGTAACCGTAATGGAAACCTCAAAAGCTCCAGTATGAAGGAGCATTTACTGCTTCCAGAGTGTGTAGAAGAGGACACAGAGCATCAAGAGTAAGTCATGAACGATGTAAGATGTGAAAATGTGCCTTGAAAGTAAATAAAAAAACAGCTAGTGATTAAAAAGACAGTATTAACCTGAAAAACATTTGAATCAATCCAATACTTAAAATCATCCCCTAAACAGAATTAATATGATGTAAATTTAAATTGGCTTAAGATATGCAGGTTTTTGTTTGTTGGTCTGTACTTAAAAACTTGAAAAATGCAAAGATTCAGACCAAACATTTCCCTAACACTGTAGCCAAACAAGCACCTACAAAGAGATTCTGCTGCATTGAACTTCCTCTGAATTTCTAATAAAGCAGTACAAGCAAAAACTCAATTAAATATCTCCCCAAAGGCATTATTTTATTAGCATAATGACACAAACTGTGCAATCATAGAGTAAAAAGTGAAAGTTGTTCAGTGAATTTTTTCTTTTATTTATTTATTTATTTTGACAAAGCCAAGTAAAACACTGATCTTATTTAAATGAATGCACAAGCATACTAACTGTCCTGTGTTGTGTTACCCTCTACCCCTTTGTCGATCAATCTCCCTCTGTCTCTGTTAGTTAAATTCTTTTTTCACCTCCATGGTGGCTCTGGCTTGACTTCTATCCGCATTCTCGCTACAGTTTTTTTTGGCTTTTGTCTATTGAATCTATTGTCCCCCTGCTATCTGCAACGACTGCTACGATGCTGTTATTTCTCCCTTCTTACTGTGTTTTATTTTTTAGATTTATTTGAATAATTTTATGTATGTTCTGTTTTTATTCTGACAAAAGCTAGCAAGAATGTATTTTAATATGATGTTCTTCATGTAGCGCAGTAGTGCAATAGGTTAGACACAATTAACAGTTTAAACACACTCACACACTTGAGCCTGTTACCAATTTTATTTCTAAGAATTCAATTGTTTATTCAAAGATCAAGAACAGAAATGTTATTTTTACAGTAACACTGATTCTAAAAGTTGTCTGATTGCTTAACAAAATAACTAATCAATCTTTAACCCTTGTGCTGTCTTGGATGACCCCGCCCTTACTTTGACGTGTTCTCCCTACCATAACAAAGGTGGACAAATTTCATGTAATACATTGAACCAGTGAAGATCACAAATCATTGAAAAAAAAAAGGTTCAGAGCACTGTCTAGTGGGTCTAGATGACCCAACTTCCAACGGTTCAGTGCCTAGGATAGCACAAGGGTTAAATAACTTGTTGTGTCCTATAGAAAAGGTTTGAGTTGCATTCTTAGAAAATACAACTATGCATAATATGCAGTCAATTTTCTCATAAATATTATTGTAATTTTACGATATAACCAACATTACTTCTATATTACTCATAAAACGATGTATGTGGTTAATATTCTTTGAAAAATCGTTGTAACCCTTGTGTTATTCTAGGCACTTTGACATTGGGAGTTGAGTCATCTAGACCCCACAAGACAGTTCACTGAACCTTTTTTCTTCAACGATTTGTGATCTTCACTGGTGTCCATGGATTACATGAAATCCTCTCCACCTTTATCCACCTTTAAGGGTGGGGTCACGGGATAGCACAAGGGTTAAAATGGCATTTGAGTTTTGGTAACAGGACATGGGGAAAATCACTGAGAATAAATGCTGTCAAGTTGCAAATAATTAAAAAGAACGTAGCCTCAGATTGAACAGTTCTGATTTTGAAATGATTATTAATTATCGTTATTATTACTGATTATATTGCTACTCTTTTTCTTCACATCTTTGTCTTTTTTCAGAGTAAATAATTTCTCATCATTTGCAGATTCTCTCTTTCCAATATTCTGTTCTGGCTGGCTGCAGGAAAGTTTAAAGGCAGTGTTTCTGTCTATATAAGAAGGTTCTCAAAATGGCTTCAGAAGGCCTTCCCTCATTCAATTGTGCAACAGCAGTTGAAAGTTGCCTGATTTCTTTTTACACCTGCTTGGTCCACTCACAACAATAAGATGTGTATTTTGCTTTATTGAAGTAGATCACAAAAAAATAAAGTTTAATTTTAATTTAAAAAATAAATAAAATAAAAATAAATAAATAAAAATAATAAAACAAATGAATAATCAATTATTGAAAATGGTTAAATTGATAGACTTTTAATGATATTACTTCACTTGCTCCAAAAAAATTGATAATTTGATTCATGATTTTTCCTAATGTAGCATAATTTTGCACATATTTTTAACTTTTGATACTTGATCAAATTTTGCTATGAAAATTCCTGAAACAGTGTTATGTCTATTTTACTGATATTGTATTATTTTTAATCATATCAATGACTTTTACAAGTGACATAATCTGCATATATTTGGATATTTCATTGCCATGTTGATTTCTAAAAGTTATTTTGTACAAAATAATTTAAGTAATTCATCTTTGTCATGTGCTTTATTGATATTCCAAGATTTATAATTCTGTCTGATAAAAGTTTGGAACCGGATATTGATAAATCATGTAAT
Source organism: Oryzias curvinotus (assembly GCA_023969325.1). Lineage (NCBI taxonomy): Eukaryota > Metazoa > Chordata > Actinopteri > Beloniformes > Adrianichthyidae > Oryzias > Oryzias curvinotus. The sequence goes on from CM043717.1 coordinate 12,012,058, forward strand.
AAAATGGTTACGGTAGAACAGGGGGGGGATTATATAAATTTGCTTCCTTCCAGTCCCTTTCAAGCAATATTTATTAAATGTCTAATTATCCTAAGTTTGATTAGTTATTGTATGAATGTATAACTGATGATTGTATTGTTTTTGTGTATTATTTCTATTTGATTGCTTGAAATAAACCATTTTAAATTAAATCTAAATTTTTCGAATTTTAAACCAGCAAATATCACTCTTGGCACTTTCATGTTCCGTTGTTCTCTGCATCCTCTTGCATGACAAAGTAACTTTTTTATCTTTTGCTATAATCCAGTGAGATTTATGTTTTTGATTATTGCAGGTCTGTCATCCAATAACTCAGTGAAAAATTCAAGCAATTGTGTAAAATATTAAATTTCAGAAAGATAAAATGCATTTTATGTTCCAGTCTATCATGGGTATTATGATCTAATCAAATGACACTAGACAGTATACATTTTAGTCATAAAACAAAAAGAACTGTGTACATTTAGTATTTTAAAATTGTTAAACCTGAAATTTTACAGACAAATTTCATGAGACAAATTGTTTTTTCAAAAGCACAAACCTATTCTTTATTTGGATTCAAGAGGTTTTATCTCATGCTCAGAACAGAAGACGATTAGAGTCACTTTTGAATATAAGATGTGATTTAATAATGGTGCAGTTTATAAACCTAAATGAGCAAACAATTAAATCTGAGAGGAAGCCACATACAGCAATCAGAAGAACAGGATGTAGAAGTCAGCAGCGGAAAGACATGGAGGACAACTTCAGATTGAAAAAGGTATTGCAATGCAACCTCAAAGAGGCACAGTGGTTTGGATAACTGTTGGTGGAACAGAGAGAGAAAGTGAAAGACAGTAGGACTTAGAGTTGGAACTTAGAATGTAAAAACATGGACAGGGAAAACTAGAGTTGGTCAACATGATAGAAAGAAGGATAGTGGATATAATGTGAGTCTTTGGGGGCAGACTGACAGAGGCGTGGCTGCCATTTCGCGGCTACGGGCCCTCTGACCATCACCGGGATCATCCATGCACATTCACACACCAGTGGAGGCCACACTGGAGGCAAGGAGGGTGAAGTGTCTTGCCCAAGTTTGCCCAAGGACACAACAACATTTGGCTGGTGGGAGCGGGAATCGAACCGCCGACCCTTCGATCATTGGACGACCCGCTCATCCACCTGAGCCACTGTCGCCCTAATGATGAAGGTGTCACCAATTATTTGATGGGATGCGTGTCAGGCCATTCTTAGATGGAAAAATAATATCTAAATCAGCATTACTAAAGAGGTTAAGACATGAAAAGCTAAACAAATTACTTACAACAGACTTACAATGACTTACAACAGATATACAAAAGAAAATGTTTCTAAGCAAATATACCAGGAGATAGGAAACAAGTCAACAAAGCTACTTGCGTATAAACTGTGAAAACAGAGAGCAGAAAGAGATATATATATATATATATATAATTAAAGATCCAATCTCCAACCATTTTAAGTAAAAGTGTCAAGAATTAAAACACAATTTTGAGGCATTTTACCAAGCTCAAAAGTAACAGAAGCACAAAATGAGATTTTGTCAGTGGATATAACTAGTGACAAATTAAAAAGGGCAATCTAAGCACTTTAATACCTAAAATGAACAAGCAGTTGCAGGGGTTTGATGCACAGAAAGCCTTTTGACTCAGTCAAGTGGGGTTTCCTAGGAGACGTGCTGTCAGTCTTTAATTTTAGTGATACATTTTTCAGAATTATAGACACCCTATATAAGAATTCTACTGCTGGTATCAAAATAATAAGACACTGTCAAAGTCTTTCAAAAGAGAAAGAGGATTTAGACAGGGCAGTCTAATTTTTCCGTTGCTGTTTGCAATATTTATTGAGCCCCCTAGTCAGTGGGTAAGATTAAACATAAAGATGAGAGAAGAATTGAAATCAACCATATAGAACATAAAGCAGCCTAATTCACAGATGACATTCTTTTGTACCTGAGTGAACCCAACAGCTCACTTCCAGAACTCTATCAGGTATTAACAAAATATTGAGTTTACTCAGGCTATAAGATCAACTAGTAAATCCCAGGTTCTATCATTTAGATACGTACCAATTTATGCAAATCATTGATATAAATTGAAAAGCCTCAGAAATAAAATACTTGGGGATTAAAACTTTTAAATATCCTGATTTATTTTCTACTGAAATGTATACTTCTCTGATCAAAATCCTCCAAACAGACATAACCAGATGAAACCTGATGCTCTTCTTGGGTCTTGTGCAGACAGTAGAGACAATCAAGATGAATGTCTTACCAAAACTTTTATATCTCTTCCAATCAATACCATCCGAGAAAACAGTGAACATCAGCCAAGAGATTAACAAATCTGTCTCAGGATTCATTTGGCAAGGTAAAAAGCCAAGACTTAGGTACAAGACACTACAGTTGGCAAAAGATCAAGGGGGGCTCTCATTACCCAATTTTCAAAAATATTATCAGGCAGCATAGATAAGTCCTCTTATCGACTTATCTGCCGCTACATACTTGGCAAGGTGGAAGAAGGTTGAATGTTCAATGTGGGGTGAAGTCCTCAATATTCACAAAAAACATTTGAGTTAAGCAACCTTAGGACAAAAACATTAAATAACTGGTGTAATTTGGTTAGAGAATGTTAGGATCCCTGCTTGTCAATAACTTGGATTCCCTGTGACTCTGAATTTATTCCTAACGTAATGGATAGTACATTTAAACAATAGTCAAGTAATAGTCTTATAATTTACGATAACTTCCTGGACAGTAGAGGAAATTGTATAAGTTTCCAAGATCTGAAAAATATATATTACAGAAAATAAAGACTTTCACAGATTCCTTCAAGTGAGACGCTGTTTAAACAGACCAAATTCCCACATATTTTTTCCTTTTTCCTAAGGGCATACAAAGCTGAACCAAGATCAAAAACCATTTCTAAATTGTACAGCGTGACCCAGAATATCAAAGACAATAATGTGGAATATGTAAAAGAAAATGGGAGTAAGAAGGGGAGTTCAGGTTACAAGATGTTTTGATGATTTTTTTAGGGTGCCTTCTCAAAATGTTTTCACAGAAAGGGAAACTCTCTGTTGGAGAAAATTGCACTAAAATGAAGTCAGTTGAAAATGGTCACCTCACAAAATCTGCCCAGTGCTTTTTACTTGGTTACATTTCCAGAATTGTCTGGCACTCCTTTCTTTGCAGGGCATTAAACTATTGTCTATCATCTTCTGCAAAGAGGAGTAGAAGAGGAGCATTCCATTTTGCCCCATTTATATTCCTGGGGACTTGGGAAGATACAAGTTTACTCCATTTTGTCTCACAGATTTGCTTAAACATTTGGACATTGTTAACGTTTTTCATGACGTCATACTCTAATATATTTGCCATTTTCTTCAACTTGTGCCTTAATTTTAGTGCCATTTTAGTGCTGAAGATGGTGTTTTGAAAGTGGTTTCCTGATTAAAGCCTGCTGCCATGTGAACTGCCTCAATGACATGAGGAGAATTAGCTGGTAAAAAGAAGCCTGACACCTTCTTCAGCTGCCAGATTTCTTTGCCTGTAGAACAAGGCAGCCACAAAGTTTTTGACTAATATTTTTATGTTTTATGACATTATAATTCAAATATTAACAAAATATTAACATGTTAATTTAAATGAATCTGTCTTGTTTAATTTGTATAATAATTAAATCAAGTCTTTATTTATGGTTTATCAAAGTAAAACCTTGGGGGGGGGGGGATATGATACGATGTGATCATCTCAAAGACTTATTTTCACACTGAACAGGTAAACCAGGGTTGTCATGCTTAACGCAAATTAGAATTCCAAAAATATTTAAACGGCATTTTGATAGATAAAATTTTGTGGTAATAAAACAAGCACACTTAAAATAAAAGGTTCAAATTAAATAAACTGTAAATGAAATTTAAGTAAAGTGCAAATTAAAATATTACCCTATAACCTGCTGATGAACTTGACAGTTTAGTCTTAGATTGGAGAGTAAATAGCACAAACACTGTGACAAATCAACAACAACAGTCACAACATTCTGCTTTTTTTTTTTTTCACATGCTACAAATCCCATTTCATGAGATACTTAGCCCTGTCTCTTAGACATGATCAAATCCAGTCTGGGTGGGATGGGGGAAAGGCTCACTCTTAGGGTAGCCTCCAGTCATGCTCTGAGTCTGCTGCGAGCTTTGGTCTTAGTTGTTGAGATTCCTGAATGACACAGGTATGTGGTTGTAAAAGGAAGAAAGACTTTAATAGCACTAAGTGCTAGTTGTTGGTACTCCTTTGAGACAACAATCCAGAAGGAGCCTGGGTCCAGTTTACCCCACTGCCCTTTTAAAGTGCTGCCAATGGAAACTACCAGAAGCTGTGATTCCAGATGTGAGGGCAAAGCAACATAATTTTCATTGGGATCGACTGGAAATGGATCCACAACCCACATGTGTCCCTCCCTGGGATCCTCAGGAAAGTATTCATTAAATTTCTCTGCCAGTTGTGAGAGATGCTGAGAGACTGAATGATTGATCTTCACTTGAGTTGAGTTTTCCAAAATGTTGAAAAAGAGTGGAAACATGTCCAGTCTTTCTTCCTGGGCCCTCTTAGTCCACAAAGCAAGTTTTCTCTTGCAAACTTGAACTTTGCAACAAGAAATATGTTGCTATTTCTCCCCTGAAGTAAGATGCTCAGCTGGTTCAGCAGTGAACAAATGTCAAAGAGGAAGGCAAGTTTAGCTATGACGGTGGTGTTGGTGTAATAACGTGCAAGATGAGATTTTTTATTAGTAAGAAAAGAGAAAATTTAATTCTGAGGCTCAAAGATACATGTGAGAACAAGACTCTTGAGAGCCATCTCACCTCACTATGGTGGGGCAGTTGGACATGATCTGCTTCCATGCCCTCACAAAGTTTAGCAAAACCTCAGGAGTTCACTGCATTATTTTCAAAGAAGTTGATAGTTTTCAAAAAACATCCATCACCTCATGGAACTCTGGTGACATTTTTTTCGCTGCAAGGTCTTCACGGTGGAGGAAACAATGCCTGCCAGTCATTGACGCTGTGCCATCATTGGACACTCGAACACAGTTCTGCCAGTCTAGGCCATTCTCAGTGAAGTAGTTATCCATGCAGCGTAAACATTCTTGAGCTGTAGCTCGAGATGGTAGTTCTCCACAAAACAGTATGTCTTCTTGCAAAGAGACATACTGTTTTGTGGAGCAGCGTAGCATTTATGACGTCGGTTGACCCGTCCAGCTGCCAGTGATACGATAGACTTTTTCTGCATCCGTAGCCCACTATCATTTTTTTTTAAATCAACTAGCTTTCCAACGAGCTTCGCTTTTTTGGTTTCTAGATGCTGCCTTAATTTTGACAGTTTCAGTGCTTCGTTGGATAAGGTTAGCCCACAATCAACACACTGGGCTCTGCCTCACTGCCTCTATTCACAAAGCCAAACTTTATAAATCAGGGTTGTATTTGCATACAAATTTAGCCTTTGAAGAGGGACTCACACATTGTTTTTCTTCATTTTTTCGTTTTTAAAACTTCTACGTGTCTTCTGCAACTGACTTATTTTTTGCCTGTGTAGCAGTTGCGAGATGATTGAATGCAGCCAAATGAATCCACCAAACTTGGAATCAGAATCTCCAGTTTATTCTATAAAAAGTAGCATCACAGCACAATTACCAGACGGGTACGTCAACGACACCCTCTTCTGCTCTCTGCAGTGAGTCAGAGGACAGAGAATAAAAAATATTGGGAAGGTTTAACACAGCAAAAATTTACATTGTGCTAATCGATCTGCAGTAAGACTTGTAGACAAGTCAATAATATGTTTAGGTAAGTTACTTTTTCATCAAGTTTGGACAGGAATAGACTTTTAAAAAGTAATGTTAACATTATTAACAGAGAGAACAATTTGTCTTACCATAAATCTGATATTCTAGCGTTTGCCCGGGAAACTGCAACAGTGCAAGATGCGGTGCGTCAGGAATTCGAGGTGCGCGCGCCCCCTTCCCCCGCTATAGCGGCTTGATAGGAACTAAGACGTCAAACGCATAACAGCAGCCAAACTGGCATTAAAAAAAGCCTTGTAAAAAAGTGGGCAAGGTTTTGAGAATGTTCACTAATATGCGAATATGATGTCATTGAATTCACAAAGTTTAAATCTAATTGATGTGAGCGTTTTGCGACGATCATTAATGAATTCACTGAGTTCTGAAGATGAAAACGTTGATTTATCAAAAAATACATTTAAATAAAATGTTTTTGCAAAAATTGTTCCAACGCATTGCATTGTGGTCAATATTCGCCTATCCAGTCAGCATCGATGCACGCTGGTTCTTCTCAGATACTTATGAAAAATTTCTAGGGCACTTGATTTTGGAATTGTAGATTCGGACAGCACTACAAAATGACGACCCGTACAATATAGTGCACTATTCAGTGGCTAGGGAAGGAATTCGGGCATAGCATTAAGATAATATTTTTTTTGACTCAGTTAAACTGTATATTGGCGCATGGTACAACTCCTGACTGACGCCTCACTGCCACTAAGTGGTGGGAGTCTGAATTCAGGTCCCGCGGCCCGCAGATTCAGAACAGATTTTTTTGGCGACCCACTAGTTGGTGCTCACGGACCAAGATTGGGCGGCCCCATGGTTAAGAATCCCTCCTCTAACTTTAGCATTACAGGTACCATCTTCAATAACTGTGCATGGACTTTGTTATAAAGTGGTTGGACACACAAAGCACAAAGGGCCTGAACTTTTGTTTTCCAGGATTTAAACCATCAGATACTGACCGGTTTTCTGAGTTCCCAGACCCTCCAAGAAAAACAGCACTTTTCAGAATGGCCTTTTCTTGTGGCCGTCTAAGGCACACCTGTGCAATAATCATGCTGTCTAATCAGTATTTTGATATGGCACACCTGTGTGGGATGTATTATCTCAGCAAAGGAGAAGTACTCACTATCAAATTGTTATTTTGTGTATGTAGAAAATGTTTCAGATCTTTGGACAAAAATTGAAACACATTTTTGCTTTTGCTTTCATTTGTCATTAGATGAACTCAGCTTAGATACCATGATTAAGTTCAAATTATTTAACATTATTAAAATACATACAAAAAATGATTTGGACATAAATTCACATAAACCCCTAGAGGGGGTTATTAGAAGGTACAACTGTGTAATGCTGAAAGGGCACATGGCAACACACAAACAAATATTTTGTCCAGAAAAGCCTCCTCCTGGGGACATCAGCAGGGACTTCATTTTTTGTCCCCACGGTAATTCTGACCACATACATCTGTATGTATTGAAGCTTGGGTCCTCACTGGTATATATGTACAATCAAACACAGAGTTTTGAAGGACAAGGTGTTTTGAATAGCTGAGTACAGATTTGACAAGACCTTGGTTGTTTCTTTCTGGCAACTGGTAGGCCTTGTCGGAAGGCTACATCCTCAGCCATTCCAAACAAGGTCAAAGGACTATACTGAGGTTTTCATGGTGACATACCCCTGTTATAACAAAAAAGATGGTCAGAATAGACCTGCAAGTGAATACATATTCATGTTTTAATAATCTCTTTGTTAGTCTGATGAATTGTTTGTGCTTGAAAGTCCAATTATAGAATTAAACATTTGAACAAAATAAATCAATGCGCAGCAAACTTGGCTCTCTTGTTAATTCTGCATTTGAGGATCAACTTGTTTGGATCTTTTCCTTCTGATCTGGAGTAAAGCAGGAATGAGTTATTCTCCTGATCTTATCTATCAATCAACACACAACAAGACGTAAGGTACTAATGCACATCTGACAGTTTTGGTTGAATTATTATTAGAATATAGCTAACAGTGCTCTCAGAATCAGACACATCTTTTCTTTTCTTCGGTCTAGGTGGTTGTGGTTTTTTATTCATTTTTAGTTACTGGCTGAGGAGTAAATAAGTTTAGTTACTTTATAGTAACTACTAATTAGTTTTCCCTAATTGTGTCAGCTTTTACCATTAAGTTTAATTTGATCTCTCGGGATAGGCTCCAGCAACCAAAAAAGAGACAAAACGGGTTTAGAAGATGAAGGAAGGAAGGAACGATCGATCTCAGGGTAAACAGTTTTAGCTGGTTCATGTAAGATCCTCCAAATGGTTCCATCCCGCCTTTTCATAAAATGTTTCAGATCTGCATTTTAGCATAATTTTATTTAAAGACTCACTCTATTACAAATCTGGTTTTTGATGTGAAATTAAGATTGAAACTGTTTCTGAGTATTTCTTTTTTGAAACTGATGTGAATCAAGAGAAGACAAAAAAAGGTAATTTGAAAAAACGTGTAATTGTTATGTGGAAACTACTGTTGGTAGGCCATAAGCTCCCTGCTACACTCCAGTCTGATGCATCCATGTAATCCATGTTACTTGAATGTAACATGGATTCAAATGTTAACCAATGACCCAAGACCAAGGTAAGAAAGTGCAGTGGGGTTTTTTGTGCTGTAAGTTTTCCTTGTGGAAATCCCTGTATTGGTTAACATTTTAATCCACATTACTCCGCCGTTTTTTTTTTATTAAAGCCCCTAAAAATATTGAAAGTCCCACCCCGCTACCTCGCCAGATTTGACATGCAAATTTAGGCCAATCAGATAAACCAGAAAAGTTACCGCCCCCAAGTGACAAACACACCCCCTGAACACTGCGCGTAATCAGAGCCCGCAGCAGCGAAGCGAGTGCGCTGGATCGCCGCTCAGTTAGATTGCAACCATACAGTTGTAAAATGCGGGATCGCTCGGGTAGCATTGCGCTTGCGTGGTTATAAGGTTTGCTCACTCAGTTTCTGAATACACTCGCTCAGTTGTCTTTGCGTTCGTTCAATTAATAGCAGCCATGAAACGCCAAACACGTACATCTTCATTCTCCTTGTCTGAGCTGGCATTTGATAGCTTCAGTATTGCACCACCAATGTTAAGTTGAGGTTCCAAGGGGCTGTAAGCTAGAGAAAGTATGTAAACAAGAAATGATGGGAAATAAAAGCAGGCTTCCTGTCATGGTGCCTCTGTCAGTTCTCCTCCCCCTCAAGTCTCTGGTTGGCCATTGATTCATCCCAGCTGCGTCCACTCATCTCATCATGCCAGACCTTCTTAAGGAGCTCCAGGACCAGTATTCATCGCCAGTTCGCTGCCCCTGATAGTGCATAGTCTGGTCTCATTAGTTTCATGCTCTGTGCCTTTTGCTCTCGCCTCATGAACCTTTGCCTTGTCTTCAGGATCATCAAACCCACGAGTGGACGCCAGAATCTCCGGCTACCCAAGCGGAACTACATCACAGAAGCTACCTACCTCACCACGAAGCTTCGCCGAACCTCCACCCACGTCACGAGCCAATGCCGAATCTCCAACCTCGCCGGCTTCCTGCTACGCCTCAACCCTAACCACATCGGCGAAAATAAAAACTCCTTACTTACCACTACTCACCTGTTGTGTTCCTTCGGGGTTCCAGCGTCTGGGTCTGTCGAGCCTAGCAAGTTATGACACTTCCTCTGCACACTTTTAGAAACTATGTTCTAGAAAAAGAAGATGATTTGATTTTGCCTTAAAACAGCATGATCAAAATTATAAGACCACAGAATGTAATTCTATTTTGGTACTTTTTTGCTTTTAACCAAAGTTATTACTTTTTTGTTTGTTTGTTGTTTTATTTCCTACCTACTGTAAGAAATAAACAGGAAACAGGAACAGGTCAGAGTTCACCAATCACAAACAACTGGGAATCACAATTCCACCTGGCATAGATGTTTTCTAGCTATGGGTGAAATCACAAACTATCAAACTGTTTGACAAAAGAGGACAGGACCAAAAAAAAACTGTTTTTTTTCCCATAGCAACAGAGTTTGAGCCAGTCGATATCAATAACAGAGAAGAAGCATGAAGACTAAAAGTAATAAACAGCCAAGAACTGTTGTGAGATAATATCCACAGCTGTGGAGTGGAATTATTCCCCAACAGTCCTGTGACAAGCACAATGAAATAATACATGATTTTTCTTGTTGTTCAAAGAGGCTGATACATTTGAAATTCCCTCCATCTTATCTTGTTTTGATCCGAACATTACTTATCACTTGCAGCGTCTAGCTGAGTAATTTTTTTTTTATCAACTCCAGAAGCATTTTGGCACTATTTTTTTCTCAGATATTTGAAGAAACAATATCTCCCTAATATGATATTGCAACAATTTTTCATGTTTCCCAGTACATTTGTAAAGATTTCAAGATAAAACTGCATACATACGGCCTATCATTGGTTTTAGAGCATTGGTACCACTTCTTAAAGTGCAGTACAGAGTGTGTTTAGTATCATAAGCTAGCATTTGCTTCCTGTGCTCTACATGTCTCATCCTTCACATTACCATTTAAATGTTTTTCATAGTCAGGTGGTGCATCGATTGTATTTGCTTTTTTTTGTCAATACAAAAAACAAAACAGGAGAAGAAAAAAAGAATTTCTGACAGCATTTGCTGAGTCGGCTTTCATGCAGATTAATGATCCCTAAGGGTGAAAAGGAAAAGTCAAAAGAAGAATTAGAAACAGGAGATAACGGACGATGAACACCTGAAACGGAGCATAGAGGAAAAATGTATTCAGATGATTCCTTCTCTAATTTCCGCAACCCATTTTTATACATTCACGTGTTGAACATCCTCTTCACCATCTACCTGGATATATATTATTATATTTTTGATTCTCATAAAGTAATAGGAAGTATGATGTGGCACATCTGTGTTTTAATTCCCAAGTTTTGTTTATTTATTTTCATTTTTATTCGTTAGGTTGATGCACACGTTTGATATTTTTTCCTATTTTTCTTCTTTCTAACTTCCTGGAAATTTAACTTCTCCACTGGATCTGTACGGGTCAAGATAATAAAAAAAGGTAAAAAAGACAACAGGAAAGAAAAGAATGATGTTTCATTCCTTTTTTCACAGATCCATTAAGTTTAACAGATTTTTCAGCAGAAAGTGAACATAATGACAAGAAGAAATGGGAGAAACCCAATGGAAAAGCAATGGAAAATGTTTAAAAAAAGAAGACAAATCCGTATGACCTGCCTGCGTCTCAGTTACTTCACCCTCACTTACCCTTTTATTTTGCTAAGTGTCATTGTAGCATTTGCTCAAAGAAAAAAAATTGCATAAGCATTTTTACTCTACTTGTTCACTGAGTGGTCAATGACCTTCATATTTCATGCTGGCCACCTGCACAGGTTTGCAGACAGCCCATATATCCATAAGGGTAGCTGTGACTAAGATATTAGATTCTTTTTAAACAAATCAAAGTAGTGAGATTTTACAACATTTAGTTCTCCAACAACTGTTAACACTCATAAACCTTCTGTTTACAAGATCTGTAATACATTAGCATAAAGATTTTCAATTTTTTAAATTTAACTAATAAATGGTTGCACTGGCAGTCAACACCCTACCAGCTTTAATATTTTTTCTTTATTTTGCCTATTTTTCTCCCTTGCCCTGGGGTGGGACGTAACATAAGTGGAGGCTCGTCCGGGATAGGTGCAGAAGTTACCGCAATGGAAATAAAATTTAGTAAAGGGAACAAACTTAAATTCACAGGCACTACTCAGCATATTCAAACAAACTGAAGATATCCCCAAAAATGCAAAAGAAAAATAAATAACACAACTACCCACTGAACCTATGTGGAACGTAAACCAGAGGGACAGTACTAAGACAAAACCATAAATGAAAAAAAGACCACAGCGAAGAAGGAAAATCATTTTCCCACAAGCCCGTAAAAGCCAAGTCTGACAGCAGGGGCAACCTGAGAAAATGGATCCCTCTCAGGCGATTCAGCTGTCACTGGAGCAGGGGCTGCTGAGGCTTTTATGCTTCCCGCCCAGCCTTGTTATTGGAGGAAGGAAGGAGGCCGCAATCTCCTGCAGAAGGTGGAGTCAGGCAGCGTGCTGGAGTATGCCTCTGCAGGGGATAAGCTTACACACACACAAAAATACACACCAAAGACCTTGGGTCATAACAGCCCCACAAAACATTTTAATTACAAGAACACAATGATGTTAAAGCACTTTTCAAATTGTGATAATAGGTGTTTGATAGACTGATACTAAGCAGGAGCCCCAGTTAACCTCTTTAGCATTTTTGACATGCAGTGAAAAAACCCTAACCACAGTTTAACACCACATAAAAACTCCACACTGACATGCTGACCTGCAGGGTCAAACCTTTCTGCTGTGATCCAGCAATGCTAACCTTTGCAGCTACTGTGCTGGCCTCATATTTACATAATCTATAATTTATGCACTTACTTCATCCCTGGTGAGTTATTGTGCTTGTATCACTGTTTTTCTCTGATAATTTGATCTAGCATAACCTCGAATTATAGCAGATGACCCTGATGACGCCAACATTTTAACGTAAATTCATCCATCTTTAAAGGCCAATACTCTTGTTTCCAGTCTGTTCATTCTGAAGCAAAAAAGTCTACAATGTTTACATATTTCACTTTTACAGTGGATGTTTGTGACAATCATTTCTAATGAGCTAACATTTGAGTTATGTAAAACAAAAGGTTTATGAAAATCCATCACTTTTTAATTTAACAACCAGTGGAGCAGTGGTTAGCGCTCTTGCCTCACAGCAAGAAGGCCCCCGGTTCAAGTCAGGGGGACCTGAAACAGAACATCAATGGGGGACCTTTCTGTGTGGAGTTTGCACGTTCTCCCCATGCATGCGTGGGTTCTCTCCGGGGTCTCCGGCTTCCTCCCACTGTCCAAAAACAGGCTTCATAGGTTAATTGGAAACTCTAAATTGTCCCTAGGTGTGAATGTGAGTGTGAATGGGTGTGTGATTGTGACCCTGCGACAGACTGGCGACCTGATTAGGGTGTTCCCCCTGTCTTCGCCCATAAGTGGCCGGGATAGGCTCCGGCAGCCCCGTGACCCCCAAACGGAAGAAGATGAATGAATGATGAATGAATGACAATATAATATCATATAAGTTGAAATAATATCAAAATATATATGTTTCTTTACATCATATTCACAAAAGACTTTCTTTGTTACCTTTTGTGATAATGATACATTCACAAATTGATATCCAGCATTCCAGAAAATATTCCGATGCACAAAACTGACAGTTAGGAGGATTATTTCTTTTTTTGTTTCACTGCAATAGCTTTTAGGCCTTTGTCTCCTCAGTTTTAAATCTCTTATTTCTTTCTTTCTGGCCTGAGATAACTTACAATTAAATGGGACATGTGAAAGTGACAACTTTAGACAGCGTTTTTTTACTTTTCTTTCCCTGTTTTTTCACTGCATTATCAGTTAAGTTTCTTTTTTATTTTATTCTTTGCAGAGAATGGATTTTGCTTTTTGTTACATTTTTGTACCAGGTAGACATGCCTCCAGAGATGCTCTCTGCGTCTCTATTATCTCTTCTTTTTTATCCCTTCAGCTCAGGAGGGAGGCTTTTGCACTGAGCTGCAGTCTTTTGGCTCTTTTATACATGGATGACAAACTGTGTCTAAAGTCCTTGCTAATACATTGAAATACTGTTTAGTTATAATTAATAATGACAAACAAACTTACTGAGTTTCAGATAGGCACACAGTAGATAACCTCTTTCTTTAGCCTCTCCACCATGACCAAGACCAATGAGCTGTCAAAGGACATCAGGGACGAGACTTAACCAATCTACAATGAAAAGGCAGCTTAAAGAGAAGAGATAAACTGTTGGAGCAATTATTAGAAAATGTAAGAAATACAAGATTACTGACAATCTCTAAATGGAGCCGCACACAAGATACCGCCAGGTGGAATACAAATGATCTTGAGAGAGGAGAAGAAACAGCTTAAACTGGTTGTTGACCTGGAACCACAGTAACACAGGTTCAGCCTTAGTAACATGCACTGGATCATTGTACATCTGTATTGGTGCTGTGGGTTTTTAGGTTGTCTGGGCCAGTGGAGGGTTTTACATAGGAGTGACATCTCCAGAGGAGCGCATGTGTGCCTTGCAGCTCAGTTGAGGCTTGTATGGCCACCTCAAAGGATGTAATGAGAATTGTATAAAGTTGTCGTGCGTGTGCTAAGTGGATTTTGAAGTATTAGTAAGGATAATGTAAGTTGCACGCACTTACGGGTGATGCTGTCATTTGGTGCCCTTAAACAAAACTCTAGTCTTTAGTAAGGTGCGAGTACTGGCCCCTCACTGACCACACCTAAATGCCGAACACATAGGATATGCACAGGATACCCAAGTGCCCGTAGGACACCTGTAGTATGACTACATAAACTACTTTCTGATGAGCTACTTCCTTCATTTCTAACAGTAAGGCTGTCTTCAAGAAGCATGCATTTATTACACTAACAGCATTCACAGGTTCCTTGCACGGTCCAAAATCTCTGGGGGGGTTGAATGTCGTATGAGTGTTTGCTACAACCTGTCGCCTGCGCCTGTAAAAACATATTTGCATATAAAATGTTCTCTCTTTGACCTCACCAAGTGGTCTATATGACCTTGTCATTTTGTGTGGGCACCTGCATGCCCCATACAGGTTTACAGAAAGCCTCCATCTAAGTAAGTAACAGGAGTGGTGACAAAGGTTTCACAGACAGGTTTCATAGTAAGACACAACATTGTCATGGATTTATAGTGTGTTCCAAATTATTATGCGAAGTGTATTTATCTGTCAAAAAGATGCAATTATTTGGATGGTTTTGTTTCAGGGTTTTTTTTAAATCACGGACATCGATCTTAGACACCTGTGATAATTAGTTTGCCATGTGAGTTCAATTAAAGGATAAACTACTAAAGAACGACGTTCCTTACTATTAGGCAGACCAACATTTTCAAGCAATATCGGAAAGAAAAAGGATCTCTCTCCTGCTTAAAAGCATTGTTAAATGCCTTGGACAATATAGGAAAACCTTTGATAATTCACGAAAACTTAGGCCTGATCATCGTGCAACTAAGACATTTGTGGCTGATTCAGAGCACATGTGGGTTGGTGCAGATAAAGGCAGAATGAGGAAGGTTTCTGCCAGACTAATACACTGACCAAAAATATAAACGCAACACTTTTGTGATTGCTTCCATTTTTTATGGTATGAACTCAAAGATGAGAAACATTTTCCACATACACAAAATAACCTGAAATAACCTCTGAAATATCTCCTTTGCCAAGACAATCCATCCTACCTCACAGGTGTGCCATATTAAGATGCTGATTAGACAGCATGATTATTGCACAGGTGTGCCTTAGACTGGCCACAAGAAAAGGCCACTCTGAAATCTTAAGTTTTGTTTTATTGAGGGGGTCAGGGGTCTCAGACAACCAGTCAGTATCTGGTGTGACCACCATTTGCTTCATGAAGTGCGACGCATCTCCTTCACATAGAGTTGATCAGGTTGTCTATTGTGGCCTGTGGAATGTTGGTCCACTTTTCTTCAATGGCTATGCAAAGTTGCTGGATATTGGCGGGAACTGGAACACGCTGTCATATACGCCGATCCAGAGCATCCCAAACATGCTCAATAGGTGACATGTCCGGTGAGTACGCTGGCCATGCAAAAACTGGGATGTTTTCAGCTTCCAAGAATTGTGTACAGATCCTTGCAACATGGGGCTGTGCATTATCATGCTGCAACATGAGGTGATGTTGTTAGATGTACGGCACAACAATGGGCCCCAGGATCTCGTCACGGTATCTCTGTGGATTCAAAATGCCATCAATGAAATGCACCTGTGTTCTTCGCCCATAACATATGCCTGCCCATACCATAACCCCACCACCACCACCATGGGCTATTCGATCCACAACACTGACATCAGAAAACCACTCACCCACACGACGCTACACACGCTGTCTGCCATCTGCCCTAAACAGTGTAAACCGGGATTCATCCGTGAAGAGAACACCTCTCCAACGTGCCAGAGGCCATCACATGTGAGCATTTGCCCACTCAAGTCGGTTATGACGACGAACTGGAGTGAGGTCAAGACCTCGATGAGGACGACGAGCGTGCAGATGAGCTTCCCTGAGACAGTTTGTGCAGAAATTCTGTGGTTCTGCAAACTGATTGTTTCAGCAGCTGTCCGAGTGGCTGGTCTCAGATGATCTTGGAGGTGGACATGCTGGATGTGGAGGTCTTGGGCTGGTGTGGTTACACGTGGTCTGCGGTTATGAGGCCGGTTGGATGGGCTGCCAAATTCTCGGAAACGCCTTTGGAGACGGCTTATGGTGGAGAAATGGACATTCAATTCCCTGGCAACAGCTCTGGTGGACATTCCTGCTATCAGCATGCCAATTGCACGCTCCCTCAAAACTTGCGACATCTGTGGCATTGTGCTGTGTGATACAACTGAAGATTTCAGAGTGGTCTTTTCTTGTGGCCAGTCTAAGGCACACCTGTGCAATAATCATGCTGTCTAATCAGCATCTTGATATGGCACACCTGTGAGGTGGGATGGATTGTCTTGGCAAAGGAGAAGAATACTATCACAGATTTAGACAGATTTGTGAACAATATTTCAGAGAACTGGTTATTTTGTGTGTGTGGAAAATGTTTGAGGCAAAAACTCAGGCCTGGGAGGAGTTCGGTGAGGCCATGGAGAAGGACTATCAGTTGGCCTCGAAGAAATTCTGGCAAACCATCCGACGACTCAGGAGGGGAAAACAGTTCTCAACAGGCACCGTTTTCAGTGTAGGTGGGGGGCTGTTGTCGGGACATTGTCGGGCGGTGGAAGGAATACTTCGAGAATCTCCTCAATCCTGCTGACATGCCTTCTTTTGAAGAAGCAGAGAGTGAGGACTTTGGGGTGGGGGTGTCTATTACCCGGGCTGAAGTCACTGAGGTAGTCGATGAGCTCCTCGGTGGCAAGGCCCTGGGAGTAGATGAAGTTCGCCCTGAGTACCTCAAGTCTCTGGATGCTGTGGGAGTGTCTTGGCTGACACGTCTCTGCAGCATCGCGTAGCAGTCGGGAACTGTACCACTGGACTGGCAGACAGGGGTGGTAGTTCCCCTCTTTAAGAAGGGGGACTGGAGGGTGTGTTCCAACTACAGGGGAAATACACTCCTCAGCCTCCCTGGGAAAGTCTATGCCAGGGTACTGGAGAGGAGAGTCCGTCCGATAGTTGAACCTTGGATTCAGGAACAACAGTGCGGTTTCCGTCCTGGTCGTGGAACAGTGGACCAGCTCTATACCCTATCTAGGGTGCTGGAGGGATTGTGGGAGTTTGCTTACCCAGTCCATATGTGTTTTGTGGATTTGGAAAGGAGTTTGACCACGTCCCCCGTGGTATCCTGTGGAGGGTGCTCTGGGAGTATGGGGTCCGGGGAGCCTTACTGTCCGGTCTCTGTATGACCGGAGTAGGAGCTTGGTTCGCATAGCCGGCAGTAAGTCAGACCTGTTCCCGGTCCACGTTGAACTCCGGCAGGGCTGCCCTTTATCACCGGTTCTGTTCATAGTTTTTATGGACAGAATTTCAAGGCGCAGCTAGGGGCCGGAGGGGATCTGGTTTGGGGACCACAGGATTTCCTCTCTGCTTTTTGCAGATGATGTTGTCCTGTTGGCTTCATCGAGCCAGGACCTCCAGCGTGCATTGGGGCGGTTTGCAGCCGAGTGTGAAGCGGTCGGGATGAGGGTCAGCACCACCAAATCTGAGGCCATGGTTCTTGACCGGAGAAAGGTAGTCTGCCAGCTCTCGGTGGGTGGAGTCTCCCTGCCCCAGGTGGAGGAGTTTAAATATCTGGGGGTCTTGTTCACGAGTGAGGGAAGATAGGAGTGTGAGATCGACAGGCGGATCGGAGTGGCGTCCGTAGTTATGCGGTTGCTGTTTCGGTCCGTTGTGGTGAAGAGAGAGCTGAGCCAAAAATCAAAGCTCTCAATTTACCGGTCAGTCTTCGTTCCAGTACTCACCTATGGTCATGAGCTATGGGTCATGACCAAAAGAACGAGGTCCCGAATACAAACGGCTGAAATGAGCTTCCTCCGTAGGCTGGCTGGGCGCTCCCTTAGCCCTTGTGCTATCCTAGGCACTTTACCGTTGGGAGCTGGGTCATCTAGACCCACTAGACCAGGGGTGTCAAACTCCTTTTCACTGAGGGCCACATCGGCATAGCGGCTGTCCTCAAAGGGCCAGATAGAACTTTTACATGTAACTAAATGTAATGATATATAAATGTAATGAAATATAAATGTAACAACAACAACTCATTATTTATTCTAACTTTTTAAAGTGAGAATTATAGTTGCATAGAAAACATATGTTTGCTTGTTATTCTAGCATAAATCCTTGTACATTTGATTCTGTCAGGTTAGGTTATATGAAAAGTGTTCAAGTCCTAATGTATAGTTGCTCAATCCGATATTTCAAGTCTGATTCCCCCTAGATATGAATACACACCAATTTTAATTTTTTATTCTAAGAAATAATAAACTTTTATGCTCTCGCGGGCCACATGAAATGACATGGAGGGCCAATTTTGGCCCCAGGGCCTTGAGTTTGACACATGTGCACTAGACAGTGCTCTGAACCTTTTTTTTCAATGATTTGTGATCTTCACTGGTTCAATGGATTACATCCACCTTTATCCACCTTTGTTATGGTAGGGAGAACACGTCAAAGTAAAGGTGGGGTCATCCAAGACAGCACAAGGGTTAGAGATAGGGCGAGAAGCTCTGCAATCCGCGGAGAGCTCGGAGTAGAACCGTTTCTCCTCCACATCGAAAGGAGCCAGTTGAGGTTGCTCGGGCATCTAGTCCAGATGCCTCCTGGACGCCTCCCTGGAGAGGTTTTTCGGGCATGTCCCACTGGGCGGAGGCCCCGGGGAAGACCCAGGACACGCTGGATAGACTACGTCTCTCGGCTGGCCAGGGAACGTCTTGGGGTCCCCCCAGAGGAGCTGGAGGAAGTGGCTGGGGCAAGGGAAGTCTGGGCATTTCTGCTCAGTCTGCTGCCCCCGCGACCCGGTTCCGGATAAGCGGAGGAAGATGGATGGATGGATGGATGGATGGAAAATGTTTCACATCTTTGAGTTCATACCATAAAAAATGGGAGCAACAACAAAAGTGTTGCGTTTATATTTTTGGTCAATGTACATCAGATGAAGAGAGCAGTTGCTAAAATACAATTACAAAGCAGAAAGCACGTATTTGAAGCTGCTGGTGTCTCTGGAGCCCCACGAACATCAAGATGTAGGATCCTTCAGAGGCTTGTAGTTCTACATAAACCTTCTATTCGCCCCCCCCTAAACAGCACTCACAAGCAGTATGTGGAGTTTCTGAATTGCCACTTTCTTGCATTGCATTTCAGTTCTTTAGAATCTATCAAATGTTGTGTAATTATGTTGTGTGTAATACTGTGGAACAGTACATTTATGATTTTTATTTAATTAAGAATTCTGTTATCTTTAAGAAGTTTGTTCAATAACATCTAATGTATACTCTAATAATTAGTGACCTGAAAATTATCCTGACTGTCATTTGCATTGAGTATTTAGAAAAATCATGGAAAAATATCAATTGCATAAATAATTTTGAACATATTGTAAATCCTGCAGTCCCCCAGTTTTAAGCAGTACCCCTGCTTAAAAGAACAATTCTCTTGGCCCATCTAAACTCTGCAGAGACCATCCGGATGATCCAGGGGAGGATTTGAAGAATGTAAAGTGGTCAGAGGATAAAAAAACTCTTTGGTATGAAGGCCATTACCAGTGTTCTGAGTTGCCTACCAAGAACACCACACCCACTAAAGCATAAGGGTGGAAACATCATGTTTTGGGGCTGCTTTTCTGCAAAGTGGAAAAGACGATAGATCTGTGTAAAGGAAAAGATAAATAGAGCCTAAAGATGATGCTCTCCTTCCGTGTGTGAGAGCATTAATGCTGAAATGTGGCTGGATCTTTCAGCATGATGATGATCCCAAACACATCACCCAACAATCAAGATTTGCCTTTGGAAAAAACATTTCAAGGTTCTGGAGTGACCCAAACCAGTTGTTTTCCAACCCTGGTCCTCAGGGAACACAGGCCTGCATGTTCTCCATGTTGCCCTGCATCACACATGATTCAACTCGTCTTCAAGCTCTGCAAAGGACCAATCTTTCAATCTTTTCTTTTTGAACAAAAACAGTCTTTTAGCAACTTTTTTGTAGAAATAAATTCTTTAAAAAACATATAATGTGATTTCCAAACCCTTTTTTACATTGTCTCTCAGTTATACTCTTGTGTAACAATGATCAATATTTGTCATGTTTCGTCAAGTTCCTGTCTGACATTTGTGTCCTCATGTGTCGCTTCCTGTTTTCTTTTGAAAGTTCCTCCCTTTCCGGTTCATGTCTGTTTTCCCCCCACAGCTGTGGACCTAATCATCCCTGATCGTTCCCACCTGTGCTGTCCCTCCTCATATGTATTTATGGTCTGTGTCTCCCTCTGTCCTGTGCCTGATTGTCATGTGTAGATGTTTACCTAGACCTACGCCTATCTCAGGTTCTCAGGATTAAAAGTTTTTCCAAGTACTCTGCATCTGAGTCCTCGCCATTCTGTGGTCCTTGTCAATATTTCAACTTTTTAAGTGGGACAACTTGAAAAATCAGTGACTGCCACATTTGCCCCACTGCGTATTAATAGTCAAACATGAAATTGTGTTTAGGGGTGTGATGTTTGAGGCACAGAGCCAAACTCTAACAACTTATAATCAAAGTTATATAATAACATAGTAGCAAAAAAGCTGAGTCCATAAAATAAATCTGCAAAGCTTTAATATGTAAAACTTTGTGGAAAAAAAAATCCAATTAGGTAACTGGTTTCCTCCCTCTGCTCCTGTGTTCATCCCTTTCTCTTTCATCCTTGTCTACTCCTGTATATTTTCCTCTTTCTCATCCTCAGATCTTTAGCACCCAGCGAGGTGACAGATTAGCAGGTAAGAGGCTCGCCCACACCTCCCTTTAATTGGAATCCACTGAGCTGCATCAGCCTTACCCTGCTGAGCCAAGAAAGGGGAGCAGTTGTGGTTCAGAATTTGCCAGGACACCTTTGCTTTTACACTGACTGACCATATCATCACAAATGCCTGCTTAGAAGTGAATTGACCTTTAGATTGTGTAAAAACAGTACTGAAACATTAAGAAAATATGGCACCTTACAAAAATATGAGCACATAGGGGTATATTGTTTGGTCTTATTTGCGACAGGGTTGGGGGAGTCGTAGGCATTGTGTGTATTTTACAATTTTTGTGTGTGTGGAGGTCCTTTTTTGCTTTCTGTTTTTGAGTTGGAAAATGTTATTACATTTTGGGGCTGCCGTGGTGCAGAGGCAGAGCGGTAAACCTCTTACTAGGAGATTGCAGGTTTGGTTCACACCCTGCCCCCCCATGTGTCAAAGTGTCCTTAGACAAGACACGGAACCCCCACATTGCTCCTGGTGGTTATAGGTTGGTGCCAGTATTCAGCAGCAAGCCACACATATCAGTGTGTGAATGTAAAGCGCTTTGGGCCTTCTAAGAAGACAGTAAAATGCTAAATAAGTATACTCCATTTATCGTTTACTATGTAAATCACCTTCTTCGTGAGCCGCCACCTTGAGTGATTATAAAACTTCCGGTTTCGGGTTACGGCAAGACGCGTGGCGTGGTGCTCTGCGGATACAACTATCTTCAAATTACTTAAAAAGTTGATTTTCTCCAAAAAGAGAGCTGGCCATGGCCCCTAAGAAAACTCAGGAATACGAAGACCTCAAAAAGACTCTTGATGATATTCAAGCACCGATGAAATCTTTTATGGATCAGATGTCGGCTAAGCTAACGCCACTTTGGGAAATGATGGAAGAGTTCCGAAGATTTCAGGCTCAAAACGAGCAACGAGAAAACCTGGTTGACATTCTGGAGAAAAGACTGGACGATGTGAAATACATTCATTTCTCACATCTAAAGGGATTTTCCTGGATCTCAATACCATCGAGACCTGCCACCTGCTCCCCAGGAGAAAGGAGACGGATAAACCAGCGATCCTCATCAGGTTTGTGAATCAAAAACACAAGCTAGCTCTGATGAATCAACGTAAAAACCTCAAAAGATCGGCTGCTTATCTGAACGACCATCTGACCAGAAGGAATGCTGAAATCTCCAAACATGCACAGCTTCTCAGGAAGCAGAAGCAGATTGAGAACACTTGGGTTAAAGGCTGCAGGATTTACGTCAAACCACTCGGTCCACCGGACCGGTCCAAGGTTATGGTTGTGAACACCATGAAGGACTTTGACAAGTGTCTTTTCACGGTCGTCTGAAACAACATGGAGTAATAAACCAAAGAGCCACATAATTTCAAGAAATATGACAACTGGATTCCTCACTTTCTCCATGTCTGACGTCACCTGAATAACAGCAGAGTCTTTGACCTGCAGACAAGTTGACCTCAACTTTCACCGCAGCTGATATCAGTGGAAGAAGGATATGGACCTGAATCTAATGTCTGCAGACATAACATGGAAGACAACTGTAAACTGTTTTGAACCCAGAAGGACAGCTGTTATTCAACAGAAGAAGAAATGCCAACCTTGGTCAATCGACCGATTATGGACCCTTTTTATTTTCCCTTACAGCATTACCTTATTATATAAAAAAAAAAAAAGAAAACAAATATATATATATATAAAAAGTAAAACAAATGATTAATCACTTATTGAAAATGGTTAAATTGATCGATGTTTAATGATATTACTTCATTTGCTCCAAAAATTGATAAATTGATTCAAAAATCTTTCCTAATGTAGCATAATTTTGCACGTTTTTAACTTTTGATACTTGATGAAATTTTGCTATGAAAATTCCTGAAACAGTGTTGTGTATTTTACTGATATAGTATTATGTTCTAATCATATGAATTACTTTTATAATTATACCATGGTCCGGTTGAATACTTGATTCTGATTGATTGGCTGCTGGGTATGCATTAAAACCTGATAACCGCACGGTGAAAAAAGAAGTTCCGGTCAGCTAGCTTAAATGTTTTGTATCACTGCGCCGGCTCCTTTAAAACAACCTTTTGCTTCATCATTTGGACAAAAACAAGCGGTAAGAGGTGAACTTTCTCTTTGAACTGATGCTTTATTCAACCTATCGGGACGATCAGTATATATATATATCGCTGAATCTTGACTGCAGCGGTGGTGCTGCGCGACGCGGAGCATCACGTAACATATAGTCTGCTTTCTGTGAGAGAAGCGATCCAAATCGAAAAAAAAAACAAGAAATAAGGACTAAAACCTGGTTGATATGTATTGTTTTTTTAAGTGACCATGGTATAAGCGGGTTAATGGCCTTCGAAGTGTGCGGGTATTACTTTTTAACGCACTTCGCGGAAGCAATGTCCTCTGCTTCGCGTCGAACGGTTCAGGCTTCCACGGCGTGCGTTAAAAAGTAATAACCGCACACTTCGTCGGCCATTAACCCTTACGCAACATAATCTGCATATATTTTAGATAACTGATCTGCATTTGCCATGTTGATTTCTAAAATAGTTATTTTTTGCATAATAATTAAGTAATTCATTTTTATCATGTGCTTTATCGATACCTTATGATCTTTAATTCTGTCTGATAAAAACTAGGAACCGGATATTGATAAATCATGTAATAAAATGGTTATAGTATAACGGGGTGGGATTATATAAGTTTTCTTCCTTCCACTCCCTTTCAAGCAATATTTATTAATATGTCTAATTATCCTAAGTTTGATTAGTTACTGTATGAATGTACAACTGAAGATTATATTGCTTTTGTGTATTATTTCTACTTAATTGCTTGAAATAAACCATTTCAAATCAAAAATCCCAGGAGCTAAGCTGTCTGGGGCTTGAGCCCCTGGTAGGGTCCATGGCAGACAGGTCCTGGGTGACTGAGAAGTACAATCAAGGACCCAGCTGCGTCGCCCGGATTGGCGTCACCAGGGTCCCACTCTGTAGCCAGCCCTGGGGTTGGGGCTCGCAGGTGAGCGCCAGGTCTCTACCCTACGGGCCCAGCCTGAAGGAACAACGTAGGACCACTCACCTATGGGCCCACCACCCGTAGGAGACCTCAAAAGGGGTTGGTGCAATATGGCTTGATGTGGTTTGGGTGAGATTGACAGCCGGATTGAAGCAGCGTCCATATAGTTATGGACCAATCCGTTGTGGAGAAGAGAGAGCTGAGACAGAAAACAAAGCTCTCAATTTACCGGTCGATCTTCATTTCAATACTCACCTATGGTCAGGCGCCACTTCTTTGCTGAAAAAACATCAGGGACAGATTGATCTTCTGAAAAAAGCATGGCAAATGTACTGCTGAGGACTGAGGCAAAGTCATATTCTCCGATGACGCCTCTTTCCGATTGTTTGGGGCCTCTGGAAAGAAGCTTGTCCGGAGAAGAAAAGGTGAGCGCTGCCATCAGACCTGTGTCATGCCAACAGTGAAGCATCTTGAGACCAGTCATATGTGGGGTTGCTTATCATCTAACGGAGTGGGTTCATTCACAATTTTGTCCGAAAACACAGCCATGAATAAAGAATGGTACCAAAACACCCTCCAACAGCAACTTTTTCCAACAATCCAAAAACAATTTGGTGACGAAAAAAGCATTTTTCAGCATGATGGAGCACCACGCCATAAGGCACAAGTGATAACTAAGTGGTTCGGGGACCAAGACGTTGAAATTTTGGGTCCATCCAGATCATAATCCCATTGAGAACTTGAGGTTGATGGTGGACCATCAAAAACCCACAAATTCTGAAAAACTCCAAGAACTAATTATTAAAGAATGGCTTACTATCAGTCAGGATTTGGCCCAGAAGTTGATTGAGAGCATGCCCAGTCAAAATGCAGAGGTCCTGAAAAAGAAGGGCAAAGGCTGCAAACACTGACTCTTTGCATAAATGTCAGGTAACTGTTGATAAAAGTCTTTGAAACGTATGGAATGCTTGTAATTATATTTCATTGCATCACTGAAGTAACTGAAACAAAGATCTAAAAGCAGCATAGCAGTAAACTTTGTGAAAACTAATATTTGTGTCATTCTCAAAACTTTTGGCCATGACTGTAAGGGGTTGTGAGTGCCTGGAAGCTAGTTGGAGAGCGTATTAACAGATGGATGATGGAAGTGGGGATGGGCTAATTTTCTAATGAACTACTGCCACTTTGCAGAAACTATGTCCTAGAAAATGACAGGTTTTTAGATTTTGGCTAAAAACATGGTTATAACATGATCCACCAGGATCGGAGTTGGACTTTAAATGCAGAAAAGCGGTAAAATGTATTCATTTTCTTTCATAACAGGCTGCAGAAGACCAGCGACAAGTTTTTTTTTTTTTTTTTGTTGGTTTGTTTTGTATGAGTGAAAACAGAATCGGTTGAAAAAAGCACAGTCCCTGCTGTCTGTAAGGAGATGGAAATATCTGTTCACTTACACACCCCAAGACTCTCCAAGGAGTGCTGAAATAGATGAGAAAAGAATCTATGGTGGGCCCGGAGGACTGGATAAATATTGACCTGAATGAATGAGGTCTGTCACAGTACATAAAAAGGTTTGTAAGCACATCCACAGACACGCTTCTGGTTTAATCAACACCCATGCCCTGGAAGGACCTCACAGTGAATAAACTGTACTTACACTCTCAACTGCTATAAGTCACACATAAAAAAATGAAATTGACCAAAACCAGCATCAATATTAATGGATTTTTTAGTGGAAGAAGTTTGAAAACTGCAAGTGGGAACTGTGTGTTTAGCTGGATTCTGTTATTTTCAATGTCAGTGCAAGCATTCCGTTATCTATCATCGTTTTCCGTTTTTCTTAAACGTTTTTCCTTTTTATAAAAAGTTGTTTCTTGCAGAAATATAGCATAAAACTTTCTAAAGTGGTGCTTTGGGGGGTAATTGTTTAGACTATACCTTTGATTTAGTAGAGGTTTGTGCTTCAAATGTGTTTTCAGCAGCACTTTTTCAAAGATGTTATAAAAAAAAACACTTTTTATAACATCTAACATCCCAGCTATATGAAAGACCAATATCTTGCTTGTGCTGTATTATGAAATGTGTTTAGTCATTCTGCATGACATTTAAGAGAAATTCCCCTGACTTTTTAAGCACAAGACCTTCATCACCCCACCCTGCTGATAACACATTTTCTAGTTTAAACCTAAACCGTAATCCCCTTGTGCCTTGGATTGCTTCTCTATTCTATGCACAACCATTTCAGGAAATTTTTATTCAAAAAGTTTAACTTTTAAAGTTGTAGAAGTTAGCATAATAGATTCATGTTGGAATTGTGCAGGAAAGTTTAAAGAAGAAGTTTAAATGCAGCCTGAAGAAGACATAAATCATTTTTCTTAATATGATCAAAACCCTTGATTCCATTCTCCTTCACATGTGCACGATTATTGCTAAAAAGGGTTTTTAAATGCTAAAATATTCCAACTCAAATCAGCAAGGACCACCTCTTATTCGACATGGGACATTCTAGCTAAGTTAATCAAAGTTACATTGCATCACACTTTATTTGGTAAGCCTTGCTAGCACCAAGTTGGACCCCCGTTTTACCTTCAGAACTGCCCTAATCCTTTGTGGCATGGATTCAAGATGTTACTGAAAACATTCCTTACAGAGTTTGCTCCATTTTGACATTCCACCACATCCCAAAGGTTCTCTATTGGGTTGAGATCTGGTGACTGTAGAGGCCATGTGAATACAGTGACCACATTGTCATGTTCAAAAAACCAGTCTGAGCTTAGTCCATCTTACTGACATGGGACGTTATCCTGGTGGAAGTAGCCATTAGAAGATGGATACATTCTGGTCTGAAAGGGATGGAAATGGTCAGCAACAATACTCTGGCAGCCATTGTAGCCATGCTCAATTTGTACTAAGGGCCCAAAAGTGAGCTTGGAAAATATCCCCCACACCATTACACCACAGCCACCACCATCAGCCTTAACCATTGATACAAGGCAGGATGGATCCATGTTTCTTGTTGTTGACGCCAAATTCTGACCCTACTATCTGAATACTGTAGCAGACATGGAGACTCATCAGACCAGGCAACGTTTTTCAAATCTTTTAATAGTGACCCTGTGGGAATTGTAGCCTGACTTTCCTGTTCTTAGCTGACTGGATTGGCACCCAGTGTGGTCTTCTACTGTTGTAGCCCATCTGCCCCAAGGTTGGATGCGTTGTGTGTTCAAAGATGTTCTTCTGCATACTTCAGTTGTAACGAGTGGTTATTCGAGTTACTCCAACCCAGAAGTGCAAGATGGTGCCAGTGTATTCGGCCTGCCGTCTGTTGCTCCTCTGTGTTTATAGGATTTTACTTTTTTGATAAGCGTCACAGTAAAATCAGCCTCCCTGCTGGTTGCTTTTAGATTTTTGATTTTTGGCCAAAATCCCGATCCAGGACATTTTGGCAGTCAGAAACATCGGCCACTTTTCTTTGAAGAAATTCCAGCGTTGCTGCGTCGCCTCCCCGTGCTTCCTCCTCTGGGGATAAAATGCCACCGGCGCCGTGGTAGAGTGCTTGAGATTCAGCATTAAGGGGTTGGATTGGGGGGGGTCCATGTGTTTCACACACCTAGGTACTGTATGTGACAACTAATGGGGCTTTAACATTCAAAACTCAATTTTTTTTAAAGCACTTTTTACATAAGGTATAAAGTGAACATTTTACGTTGTTTTAATGCAAAATAATTAAGAAAAAAAAATGTAAAAAAAGAACCTCCCCTGTGAGGGAAATGGTATGTGGTACATGACAATACCAGCCTTATCTGCATTTTTCCATTGTTATTTTTCAGCTACTAAACGCAGGCCAAGATATATTGATAAACATAAAAAAGACCATAAATGACAATGTGATGCCATAAATGACGGCTTTTCGACAGAAGCACGCACAGCTACAACTTTTTTTTGCTTTGAAAAGATTTCTCATGCTTTCTCTGTCATTTGAGGTTAAAATGACATTTATTAAGGTTTCATCTAAAAAACATACTAAAAAATAACACTTTATTTGTGTGAACAAACACCTTAAAACTATTCCAAAAGACAAAACATTATGGTTGAAAGCTTTCCATTAGAGCCAGACAGGATTTCTTCAAATTTAACAGAGGAGGCTGAATAATATTTGGTTATTCTACATTCAGAGAAAGAGGAAGGGCATTGTACCACATTTGATTTCAAATCCATAATTAATGAAGGAAGCTCAGAAGCAAACATATATTTAGAATTAAAATGTTTTCATCCTACTTTGGCAAAGAAAAGGTTTGAAAAGTTGAGTGTCATTAAAGGCACTTTTAAACGTTTCTCACAAAACTTTTGTATTAAAAATGGACTAGTGATGCACTAAGCAGAAATGGGGAAACAACTGAAATCCTTTTGCATGTGTTTTTAATTTGATTTTTAATGAACGTCTTGATTATAATGCCTTCATTGAATTGTTTTGTATCACCCGTCACACTGACTTTTTCTTTGTTCCTTCCATCTTCTGGTTCTCCCTGGTTTTATAGTGCTGATCTGGCAGATTTCTTAGCTTCTCAGCAGCCTTGAACACAAACACAATGGATTATAAATCATTCTTTTTTTTATTTTATTAGCAAACCAGAATATGATTGATCTCCCACATGTTTTGTAATAAGTGTTTTAGTTCACTTAAAGATGACTGGATTAACTATGCCTTCATTGCTACCTATGGAAACGTCTGTTACCTGTTCAGGAGTAAGATCCCTTTGCTCCTGGGCAAGCATCTCGTACCCCACCATAAACTTCTTAACCGTGGCTGAACGCAGGAGAGGCGGGTAGTAATGAGCGTGAAGCTGCCAGTGGGAGTTATCCTCTTTCAAATGGGGGCCAGTTGGTGCTCCTGAAAATGGAAATTAGGCAAACAAAACACAAGGATGAAACATTTCATCATTAAAGACTAATGATGGTAAATTAGCTTGATTTTTTTCTTTCAACTAAGTTTGAGCTTAATTCCTTGTCATATTTTATTATACAGATAATGTCTTCTTCTTATTTTACTGTCTTCATATGTGATGAATATCAAACTGAATATAGTGCCCTCATTGTTATTTTAGTTAATCAGAAATTCCCCTCTGAGTTATTGGCAGGCCTGTTGGCGCAGAGTGAGCCCGCTTTCATTTCCCATCATTCCTTTGATTACACTCTCTCCTAATGGTTTACAGCCCCTTACACTTCCAAACTAACATTAGCTGTGCAACAAAAATGGCGAGCAATATCGGAACTATCCAGTCACACAGTTTTGAGCCAGATGCCAGCTCAGACGAACAAAACAAAGACGTACACGGATTTAGTTGTCTGCAAGTGAATGCATCAAAATGAAGGGAGCCTATGGCCCACCAATTTTAGTTTGTACATAACTACAAGCTTTTTTAAAGGAATTTTTTCATCTGAATCGTATTCACCAGAATTTGAATACAGAAATACTCAGAAATGCAAGTTTAATTTTAATTTTCTTAATCTATGTCCTCTAGAATAAGAATAAAAATGCTAAAAGAACAAGTTAAAAACACCAAAAACATCATTTTCATTGGAGTGGGTCTTTAAGTGGTCCGTCAACATGTATTTTAGCTAAAACATTTTGTAGGTTTTTTTTGTTTTGCTTTTAAATTGGTTTGTTACACGTGTTAAACTTGTAACCATGATGTTTACAAGTTTAAATAAAATGTGTGGTCTCAAAAACACCTCAGGTGCATAAATGTTTGGTTCTGGTTGCAGTAATGGCTTTTTCTACGGATTATCATCAGTCAAGCTTCTTCCCCACTCAGCTCTAAATAATTCTCCAATTGTAGTACCCATTCTTTCCTAAATGTTTAGCTAATTTTAGTTTAATTTGCATCGTCACATCCAATTTTTGGATCATTCATTTTAAGTACAGATTAAAAGGAAATTCTTACAAATGTAAGGATTCATATAAATACGTTGTTGCCTTGAATGTTCAATAACAAACAATGATAACGCAAAAAGAAAGGCAGAAACTATTTTTTTCTAAAACCTATTCAGAAAACATCCCCTAAAGAGATAACACTTTTTCTATTAAGTCATTCTCTTCACTATGGGAGCTAATCAGGCACAGATAAAGATGACAGGAGGGTAACAAACTAATGGATGAGAAAACAGAGAGGCAGACAAAAAAAAAGTCTGAAGAGAAGAAAGGAGATTAAAAAATTAATGTAGATAGATGCTCCTATTAGAAGACAATTACAGAGTTTTAAATTGTCTTTGGGTTTGTTTGTACCAATGACTGTGAATCAGTGAACCACAGGCTGCAATGCCTCACATTTAAATAGATGTCCCTGAATAAGGGACCACCAGTTATAGCAGTTGTTAATGCATGTCATCTAATAGTTTTCCACGCAATTTATACTATCATCGTGGACTCAGCATAGCTATCTAAATTTAAACATTACAGTCACTTCATGCATGTCTGCTGATCTACTTGAATTTTCATGTACAACCATCTTAAACACATAAGTAGAAAGAGCGAGGCAGAAGAGTGAGTGAAACGTCAAACATAGATGGTTTATAACGCAGTATGTGAACAATGATCGCAATAAACTCATTTTCTCGCATCAATTGTTTTGTGATACATGGATTAATTTGTAAAACTTTGCCTGCAACATCAACCTAGTGTGGTTCTAAAAATGTTTTTTTTTTCTCTCTTTTTTAAGCAATACTATAGTTACACCTAAAACAAATGTACTTCTAATTTAAATCAACATTTTTTTCAGTCAAAAGGTGAACCCTTTGGTGTATCTAGGTCAGGGGTCGGCAACCCATGCTTTCGGAGCCACATGTGGCTCTTTCATCCTTCTGTTGTGGCTCCCTGTGACTTTGGAAAATAATGAGTATTTTATAAAAATTCAAATTTATTTTAGTTTGTTCATTTTTCATGGCATTTCAAAGGCGCTGCTAGCTCTGTGCCTCGTGCCACGTAAAAAACAGCTTCCTTGGTGGCTCGTGCTTGTCGGGCCAGGGCTGCGAAGCTGATAGCAGGAGGACACGCAGGGCGGCTTCAATAAACACTCCGGGTCTGGAGTGATTTTCTGCCGGGGGCTTGGCGTGGCGCGGAGCGGGGAGCGGCTTTCTGGTGACGGAGAGTTTGTGCCGGTGTCTTGGACTCGCGTGTGCGGTGATGTGTGTTTCAGAGCAGGGGAGCTCGTCGCGTCGGTCGCGATCGTCCGGTCATCTTCGGGCACGTGGGGGAGATTGAAGGGGAAGAGAGTGCTTCTTGAAAATCCATCAGCCAATCAAAATCCTCACCGAGAAGTACGGGACATGATTGACATGCAGAATGGCCAATCGGACATCCTCTGACACATCCTCACTGCAGACGCGAGTTTAAATTCACTCAGCGCAAACTCTTGTCATCAGAGCGGCTTTTTCTCCCCGCGGCACATCACGTCCCCGGTAGAAGTCCAGCAACCGGAGTTTATTAAAGCCGCCCCGCGTGTCTCCTCCTGCTATAAGCTCCGCAGTTCTCGCCTGATAAATACGAGCTCATCAAGGAAGCTGCGAGGCACACGCTTTATACTGTTGCGGGTGTGTGCTGAGCGGCGCACGTGCCACGAGAAAGAAGGGGGGGGGGCGTGCAGGTGGAGATGGCGGTGTGAGCACAGAGCGGAGGTGTGTGCGTGAAATACATTGTGTGTTCGGAGGACGGAGCACTAAATTAGTAGTCGTCGTTCCCAGAATAACTTTTCTGGAATCATTTTTAATCCGCTCTGAAGGTTGAGGGTTCGAACAGGGGAGTGAACCCCGAAGGAGAATTGCCTTCAGCTCTGGAGGAAATCTCCCCTGCGCTTCTGACCACGATCGGAAAGACGAGAGAAAAAGAGAAGTCATCGCGCAACGAAAGGTTCAACAATACGGAGCGAGCAGCGCCAAAAGCCTCATAATATGCCATGATGCTCCCCACATTGGACCGTTTACAGCAGAGCATGAATACGATGGTTGCTGCTTTCTGTCTTTGTAATAAAACGCCTCATCTGTTAATACAAAAGTATCTTTATGTAAACTCACTGTGTAGTTTTTAATCATCAGTAAATAAACAATAATGTTGAAATAAACATGTAACTAATAAACATGACGATGGAAAGAAAGAAGTACTTTTTTTTATCTTTTCTGGCCCGTAATCCACACTCATGTCCTTGAAGATCGATCGCGATCGACGTAATGAGCACCCTTGATATAATATATACATGCATAATATATATAATGATGTCAAAACGGGTTGTGGCTCCGGGTGCTTTTTTTTTCATTAGGGGGCGGTCCCAAATGGCTCTTTGAGTAAAAAAGGTTGCCGACCCCTGATCTAGGTTCTAAACAGTACATGAAAAGCAGACATCTGGATTGGTTGTATACTAAAGATGTGTCATCTGTAAATTGAAAAGGTTTCCAGGAGAAGAGATTAAACATAAAAAAAAGATAAACCAAGTCCAGTTGGCTTCTTTCCACCCATTTCTTTGAAAAAATCAACCTGGATGAATGAGAATCTACAGACATGTTTTCGTAGAATTATTACACAAAGAAAGATTTCAAGCTTTAATTTTTTGTAATTTGATTAATTAAAGTGCAATGTATTAAAAACTTAATATTTTTTGTGTTGAACTATTTATGAACTATCAGACCAGTGGGATCAGAGTTTAACATTATTTAGAGAGATTAGTGGAAACCATGACGCAATTGACTTATTATTAAATTATTATTAATTATTATTAAATTAGGAATCTATAACTCCAGGGAACTTGAACATGTTACTCAAAAATGTTGCCGAAAAGGTTGTATAAATACTCGTTTAGGATTTATACATTAGTTGAATAATTCTTTATAAGTCTGTCTCCAACTGAGCAATCGTAGTCCTTTGAAAAACAATCTTGACAGACAAGTGGGTTAAACTTTGCCCCTCTGTTAAGACCAAAAAATTGTTATTCTTTTTAGAATGACCACATCAATATGAGAAAATCTTGTAAGTTTTCGCTACAACATTCATAACACTGAGTGGTCACACTTTGGCATTAACAATGGTCAACAACTCATTTCAGAAGTTGTGTAAAAATCAAATGAAATATGCTAGTATTTTCATTCTTTAATAGCCGCAATTCAACTATTTATTGGTATCCTCTTCCAACAAAAAAAAAAAAACCCACAATGTCCTAAAACTCGACTTCTTTTTTTCTCTGGACTTTCTTTGGAATTGTTTCTTCTACATACTTACTTTTCTTTTTATATTATTAATAATAATTTAAAAAGTTATTTTCAATCCCTCCTCTGTAGCACAGAGCTCTAAAGAGCTGTAAATCAAAGAAACTGTTCCCTAGATTTCTGTGATAGTCTAAGAAGCAAGAGTGTATTAAAAATTGTCATTGTTTATGAGCAAACAACAAAGTAATGAACAAATAAAAACATTTTGAATTTTTTTTCTTCACTTTGAACATTAAATAAGAGATAGCTGACTTAAAAGGTCTGAGACTACATACATGAAAGTGAACCTTAAGATTGTCTGCTTAAAATGTTTAATGCATCGCTATGATAGGACCACTCTTGAAGGGATTAAAGAGAATAGATTAAAGCAAAGCTGAACATAAGATCACAAGAGACAAGCCCCTACAAGAACTTCTTTAAATTTAGATATCTTTATGCTAGAAAAAAGAGAAAACATGATCAGGTGCCTTCGGTACCTTCTTTTTTTTCTTGACATTTATATCAGTTTACAAACTTTATCTTTTAAACAAGTACAGAGAATTCAAGTGATTAGGCCTGAAAAAAGGACAACTTCATCGTCTGTATCTGCAATCACTGTGATAATCCCTAGTTTATAAAAATGCCTTTGTGATCTGTTACGTTGGTCTGACATGCCTCCCCTCTGTGAACTGGTGAATGAAAATTAAAGGAAATGAGCAGAAGATATATGTCCACACCAGTGACCACCCCACTCATGATCACAGAGGGCGTCACCACAGGATCCCCCTGATCAAAGCAAGCAGCCCGTCCCCACTGGGAGATCCCACTGCAACAACCACATTCAGTGAGGAGGCTTCATGACTGGAGGATCTCCCATGAGGAAAAGAAAACTCTGGAGTTTAAACAAAATCTAAAAAGAAAATCCATAAAAATAAAAAGATCAAACAAAATCTTTAAGTAAAAAAAACACATGTAGAGTTACTAAACTGATCTAAAAAAAACCATCATCCTAGATAAAACTCAACAAAACCCTAAAAAAACATTTATTTAAACATTGAATTTAGCCTCAGTTGTACAGCAGGGGGTGGCGCTGTGAACAGCTCCGACTGACGTTCATGCCTCGTGAGTCACGTGACAGACAAGTTACTGAGTGAGAAATGGAAGACTGCAACTCTCTCTGGCACGTTGAAATGTGAACAGCAACATAGCGAAGGAAACTGTACAACAAAAGAACAAAACTGCTCCTATAAATAAATAAAACAAATATATTTACTATTGTGCAATACGGGAAAGAATAAAAAATAAGACCCTACAAAAACACTGGTGTGATATTGTTTACTGTGTGTCAAAACACATTTAATTGTGTATGTTTCAGAGACAGACTACTTGAGCTTTTTGACTTTAATGACAGTCAGGGTCCCACCTTTCAGTTTGCATATATAGTTTTTGCAAGTAGATCCAGCTGGTTTACAATTATGGTACCTGGATTTAGGTCAGAGCCTTGGATGGACCATTTGAGCACCACAACTGCATCCTTGGGCCTCATTTGTGAATTTTCAAATGCAAAAATAAAACTGTCAGAGGTGCTGTTTTACCTAGGAGGAAACTTTCTTTATCCTTAAATATTTGCATGCGTCTAAGGATGCAGGGAAGTGGTGATGCATTAAGGCTGAGTATGACATCAAACTCAGTTTGTCATGCAATTCATTAAATTAAGATGACTGACATGTAGGAGAGGCCCAACATGAACAAAATGCATGCTGAAATTTATATTACCGGTATCACTAGTATCACATTTAGCAGATATGTACGTGTTGCAGCATGACAAAGCCTACTGTCCTTTACTCTGTGGAGTTGAGAAACTAATGAAGTGCGGGGATGCAAAAAGAGGCTGTGCGGATGTCAAATTATGATAATCTAACCTTGTAAAAGCATGTCTCTTGCTGTCAAAAAAGAAGCTAAACATGCTGAATGCAAAAAATAAAAAAGGTGGGTACAGGAAAAAATGTAAAAAACTTACATTAAGACATAGGGGTACAGGAACATGTTGCAGAAATCAAGAAATGGCTATGGAAATGGTAAAAGAATTAGCTTTTCAATGACTTGTGCAGCATAAAGAAGAAGGGTATTAGGTGTGTGGAAATAAGGAGGAAAGGATGAAGAGGGGATTTGAAGAATTAAAAATCTATGAGGTGTGACTGTCACAAAAACTTAAACAAGATGTGACACAATTTTAGAGCACCTCCTTTCACAATCCTCTTATCTCTGGTTAATACACCTCTAAAAGTATATTAAAATAATAACTGTAAAATGACTTTAAATTACATTATTCCTGCTCCCTTTAATACTGTTGGGGGAGCACTTTTAGATTTCACAGTTCTCATTGAAACTAGCTTAAAGATGGATTAAATAGCCTGGATTTAGCATCAAAATACTTACATTTACAGTATTTTCTGTAAAAAGCCTTCATTTTTTCCCCAAAACGACACTTATAATCTGGATCGCCTTATATATGGATCGATTCTGGTTGAGTTTACTGATATCTAAGCCATTTTGAGAACTACACAACGTACTGTCAACATGTCCGTCTATTTTTATGAGTTCCAAACAAGGTTGGGTGTTTTTGTGAATCTGCTAATTAGTGATAATTAGTTTCAGGTGAGTTCAGTTAAAGAAAAAACTACTAGAGACGGACGTCCCACATTATTAAGCAGACCAACATTTTCAAGCAATATGGGAAAGAAAAAGGATCTCTCTACTGTTGAAAAGTGTAAAATAGTTCAATGTCTTGGACAATATAGAAAAACATTGGATATTTCATGAAAACTTAGGCGTGATCATCGTACGATTAAGACATTTGTGGCTGATTTAGAGCACAATAACATTTAATATATACCCAATGATTAGTGACTTGAAAATTATGCTGACTGGCAATTTAGATAAATCATAGAAAATATCATTTGCATAATAATTTGGAATGCGCTGTTCTGTGAAAGCAGTCTCTGACTAACTGAGGGACCTATCTCTGACTGTTTTGTCTCGCCTAATGCATCCTATAGATCAGTGTGCCTTATATATGACATATACAATATTCATGAATAGACCATTCATTGACGGTGGCCTTATAATCCATTGCAACCAGTACTGGAAAAATACAGGATATATATTTATTAAACAGTACATAAAATACTATGTAATAAGCCTATATTATTTCATTTTTTGTATTCAACAATTTCCTACTGCATATTGTGCCTAAAAAAAATGAAATCAGGATTTTAGACGTTAAAGTACTTTTAAAAATGTTAAGCCACACATCTTCAGGTCTTA
Organism: Oryzias curvinotus; assembly: GCA_023969325.1. Lineage (NCBI taxonomy): Eukaryota > Metazoa > Chordata > Actinopteri > Beloniformes > Adrianichthyidae > Oryzias > Oryzias curvinotus. Next base: position 12,048,680 of record CM043717.1, read on the forward strand.
CCATGCCAGCCCATAGAGTAGGGAAAAGAAACTTCAAACAGATTGTCATATTTGATCAACAGCTGCTTCATAAGATCTGCCAGACCTGTAAAACAGCAACACAGACAAAGATAAATGAAACACCCTGAGGAAAGTGGACAGACATGGAAAATAAAATACAGTGTGACTTGAAGAACCCTTAATTCCTAAGTGAAAAGAAATAAGAAAAAAGTGCAAGAAAGGCTGTCATAACAAAAGCATTGAAACTGTCTTTTCAATTGATTGATATTGGACTAGAACAACAGGAGAAAAAAGCAAATTCTTCACAATTGTAACTCTATTTTATAATATTAGGGTAAATGACCTATGCAAAGCCTAAACACAACCTAATCCCATATTAATTTCTTGACAGAAAATATATGATGTTTATAGTATTTTCAAAGTTGACACACGCAAAAATATCAATGACACTTGTAATTACTGGCTTATTCTTGGTCAAGATCACAGGGTTGGTGGAGCCTTCCACCAAATATCCAGCTACTGCTGAGAGAAGATAGGCCACACCCTGGACAGCTTACTGATTCATACCTAATTGATGATTAAGGAACACCAATGAACGCATTAAGTTTGCTTTTGGACTTTGGGGGGGACTGGGGAACTGCCCTGTGCAGCCCTTTATGCTGTGTTAAGCATAAACAGAGTTAAGTGCCACTTATACTCCAACTTGTTTATGATTTATTTTTCTTTTAACAAAAGCTTATGCTTTTTTTTTCTACTGCGACTTATACTATGGAAAATACGGTAGATGGTCCAGACGTGAATACAAGGAGCTACTGTCAAAAGTTTTTAGCCTCATCGTCACATGGAAGCATTCACTGTATATCTCATTTTCAATGCACATAAGACACAGAATATATTGAGAGATCAGGTTTATTAATTTTGAAGATCTCTAAAAAAGCATTAATAATTACATCTCCATGTCTGGGTTGATGAGATCACTCAGAGACTCTCCCAGCACGGAAAGCATCATCCTCTACTGCAGGAGCAACGTCTAAATGTACTTCCGTCTTTCTATGACACAATTTGACGACTTGATGTTCTGCATTAGTCCAAGGGGGAAAAAATATGAATAGAATAAAATTAGAAAACCTTTTTATTATTATGTCTATGCAAATAAGAAAAATATCTTAAAGGTCAGGAGGAGAATGATCAGATTTTTCTCTATGTTGGTTTTGGTCTCCACTTGCTGATCACATCATTAACGTGACACGTGCCAAAACTGAGCCCCTGATTGGTTAACACAACACGTCTTCTTTGCCAAAGTTCTGATATTTGAACTTAGAACGAGCATTTAACTGAACATTCACCAGAATTCAAAACATCCTTTTTAGTTTTTTTTTTTTTTTTTAAGAGGTAATTGAGAATAAAAAAATCTAAACAATTGAGGAAACATCACTAAAGTTTTTCTACAGATATATATCTTGGAATTAAAGATCCATAACTTAGTCTGCTAAGTCCAAAGAGTCCAAAGTGAAATGTTTTGGAGCATCTGACTGTGCTGTGAATGAACATCAGAAATGAAAGCAGCAGGTTCTTCATTGACTGGAGTCACCTTAGAGTGATCTTAATTGCCTTGTTGTTCTTCAAGTCACTCACTCTTTTATTATCTTTGCACACACAAGTAAACACTTACCCTCTCTCTCCTCAGGTGTCAGGTCAGTGAGTCTGAGGACATGTCGCCGTGGCAACAGCAATGTCTGGTAAGGCCAAGTTGCCCAGTATGGAACCACTGCCAGCCAAGCAGAATTCCCTACCACCACACGATCCTAACAAAACGAACATGTTAATGCATTTTCAAAGTTTCAAATGCAATAAAATTACTTTTAAAAAAAACGTTGTGACTAAATGCATTTTTTTTCTCAATGGGTAATCCAGTAACCCTGCACTTTGACTTTAGTCTTATGAACAAGTGCAAATATTTTAAATCCAAAGTCTTTCTTTCACATTTTACTTTTTTCGTTTTGACTTTTAATTAACTTTACTCCTCTAAAAATTATGTGAAAAAATATGGAATAAAGCATTTATAAATAATTGTGTAACAATTTTAGTAAAAAGGAAACATAACAATGTGCAGAGGTCAGTGCAACTCATTGAAGTTATTACAATAAAGTATTTTGATAAAGTAAAATAGCTCACCATAACTTGTAAGATTTTACAATTTAGGTTTAATATTCCTGTATTTTTTAATTTGCCATGCTATGCAAGTTGTTATATGCAATAAAACTGGAAAATGTAAACAGTAGTATTTTTTTAAATGTATTTTTTGTGTTATATTCTATCTGCTGTTTTTAATTGAGCTATAGTAACAAAGTAATATCCCATTTGTGTGATCAATAAAGTATTATTCTATTTTGTTCTAATCATTTCCCATGATCTTTTTGTTTAAACTCTATGCCAGCTCCGACATGGAAAACAAAGACGTTCATGGATCTAGTCATCTAAGACAGTGTTTTTCAACCTTTTTTGAGCCACGGCACACTTGAACCTTGACAAAAATCCCGCGGCACACCAGCATCCCAAAAAATAGATAAATTAAAAAAAGAACAAGCTCATAGTCTGTATTGATCTACAGCCCCTCTGTAATCTCACATGCATTTTTGTGATTATTGTTGCAGAAAAAGCTGGAAGCTGCAGCTGTTTTTTTTTTCTAAAAGATGTATTAAAAATAAGTCAAAAGATTCAAAAACTGTTTGATGTGTGTTCGTTGTTTTAAGACGTTAAGTGGAGAGACTCATTGTCCGCTAAAACAGTCACTTTAATGCATCATGGGAGATGTAGTGCCGATAATCCAGTGACCGCGGAAAGACCCGCGTCTTTGAGCTTCATGGTTTTGTTCACTTGTTCCACAGTCTGATAACAGATTCTGTGGAAAGCTACACCGCTAAAGACGAGCTTTAGCTGGTATTTTTCTTAGAACAGAGACTTTTTTTGCGCTAAATCGAAACAAGGGAGTGAATACTTTAACCACTTCTGATTGGTCAGACTGATGACATGTGATTAAGCCTTCAAGAATGATTGGTGGAGACAGTTAAAGGGGCGGGACTTTTCCTTACACAGTTATGGCTGCAGCTAAAACTGTACCGTGGGGGACCGTCATTCTTATTAAAGTGTCTTTAATAGAATCATATAAACACAAAGAAAAAATATTTTTATGATATTTCATATCCTTAACTTCTTAGTGTTTTATCAGGGCCTGTTTGGATGAACAAAGAGCTGATTTCCTGGAGATGGTAAATATTTCTAGATGATCAGTTAATGAGGGCAATTTCTCACGGCACACTTGACCATCTCCCACGGCACACTAGTGTGCCGCGGCACACTGGTTGAAAAACACTGATCTAAGAGGATGTATCAGAATGGAGTGAAGCATAGCGCTTGTGGCCTGCCAATTGCAGTTTACACATGGAAACTACAAGCATTTTCAAACAGCATTTTTTGTCCTCTACTAACTCACAACAATTTGAATAAGGACATGCTCAGAAACACAATTGAAATCCTATTTTTTTATCACTAAAAATGTGACAAGGACATGTTAAAAACTCCAAAAACACAGTTTTTATTGGAGTGGGTCTTTAAAGATCAAACTATTTAGAACAACCAGTGTTTGAAGATTAACAATGAAAGACAGACATTTTTGATTAAAACTCGCCTCCATACTTTTCTTTTAACGTTGCCTTAGTTGACAGTTTGGTTAATAAAGAAATATCTGAAACCACAAGTGTGAGGATAAAAAAAAACCACGGATCACCAAGAGTAAAGGATGTGTCTGCAGAAAAATCAGGTAGAATGATATGAAACAGGCCAGCTGGAACTGGCCTGTTTCATCAAGAGACATAATTATCATTAAGTGTTACATGCAAAATTTGACTAAAGCAGATTTAACAAGCTGATGAGTTGCCACAAACATGACCCGACCTTTTTAATACAATCCATTTGAAATAGATTAGCTTAGCTTGTATCTGTGTGTGTGTGTGTGTGTGTGTGTGTGTGCGTGTGTGTGTGCGTGGGTGTGTGTACTTTTTCCAACCCAACTCTCTTCATGGCTTCATGCTGAGGCCTAATAGTATGAATAATATTAAGCAGCAGTACAGCTGATCATTTTTTTTCACCCATTTGCCACATGTGGGGACAAGAAACATCATTAACAAAATGAAAATGGAAAAAATCTCACAAATTCTACCTTCTAAAAATGGTATGTATAAGGTGTAACCTAGCAACAGCCTGTTTATACAAACACCAGACACCGCAATTGAGCAGCGATGACCTTTTGGCTCTGATGTCTTAACCAACCCCAGAGAGAAGTGTTTGTCTTTTCAGCTGTCACAATTTCCTGAGCGTGTCTGTTGTTTGATGCAGCATGGAGAGTAAACCACTGATTAAAAATAACTTATATGAAGTTTCAAGAAGTTCCCTGATGCTGGCAAGACTGAACTGAAAGTTACTCCAGTTGAAAAAAGATTTTAAAAGTTTTGGTAAATTCAACTTTAAGTGATGTTTCCAAGTGTTTGTCACTGCTGGCTAAATCTGATTCACACAGCAAATAGCACAATGTGTAATCTGAAAAGGAAACGTAAGGATCAGGTATGTTGCAAAATAAACAAAAAAGCACTCAGTGGCGGTGACAGCTGAATAAATTTGCTTCAAAATTGATAGCAAAGTAGCACCAGCTTAATATAAAATATTTTAGCGAAATCACTGACTATTTTTTTACCTTTTTTGCCAAACTTGATAGCCTAGAACATCATAAATATGATGACACAACCTCGCAAATCTTAAAGATTTGCGAGGTTGTGTCATCATATTTACTGCAATAGACAGTCCTTGGAGTTGCTTCTTTTTAAGGTTTACAATTTGATTTAAATTTCATTTTATACAAACACTTGTTTTAGTTTTAATGGAAGTTGTGCTGCACTGATTTTTCAGTTCATAGATGGCCAGTCACCCTCTAAAAAACATCTCCATCTTGTTTTCATGGTGCCAAAAGCCTGTTCGTTCCCTGCTTAGCGGGACTCCAGGTTAGGATTTTATCAGAGTGGTAAAACCTTTTTAATAGTCAAGATTGGAGCAGAAAAGGTTGCTTATCAGTATAGCTGAATGATATCAGTAACAGTCGGTGTGAATAGATATCACCAATAGACATGTTGGATGTGTTGTGACATAAGCCTTTGTCACATACCACTGTACAAGGGGTTGACCTATACGGCTGCTGCAGGTTTTTGGTTGAGCCGGCCCATGGAGGATCATAGACCGGAGCGGCCAGATTTTATGGGAAGTGCAGATGTCTTTCAGTTCAGAGGCTCAGACGGCCACCTTAAGGGACATCATGAAGCAGACACATACAATGTATGTGCAGTAATTGTATCATAAAGTATTTGTAAGGATAATGGACGTTGCACGCACTTATGCATTGGTTTTTAAGTCATGTAGTTTCCCTTATGCCAGTGTTTTTCAACCTTTTTTGAGCCAAGGTACACTTTATCCTTGACAAAAATCTCACGGCACACCAGCATTCAAAAATTGAAAAAAGGAGAAACTCTATAGTCTGTTTTGATGTACAGTCCCTCTGCAATCTCACATGCATTTTTGTGGTAATTGTGGCAGAAAAAACTGGAAGATGGAGCTTTTTTTTCTAAATGATGTAATAAAAGTTAGGTTTGTTTTCCGTAATAATTTTCAACAAAATTATTTGAAATTTTACCCTGGTAGTTGTTTTTTCCTCCAGTTTATTAACATGCAATTTTATGTAACCTCACAAAAGACCAAATATATTCTTTCTAAATAGGGATTTATTTATTTTTTATATTTATTTTAATGTTAGTGCTGTTTTTTCACCTTAATCCTGTTTCCTAAACGTTATTACTTCCTCTTAAATTTAACATATAAAATGATCCAGACGTTATTAGAAAAGTGTTTCAGTTAGAAAGATGACTTGGACCAAACTCTGGGATGTTTGGCTGTTAATAAACACAAACCTTGAAGGAGAGCTAAACTGTTTACCTCTGATTTCATCAAGAAGATTTAAAAACTGTTTGATGTGTGTTCGTTGTGGTTTCAAGACGTTTAACAGGAAAGACTCATTGTACACTGAGACGCTGTCACTTTAACCCAATGCATCATGGGAGATGTAGTGCAAACGCCCGGAGATCGCTTCTCTGAGCTTCATTGTTTTGTTCACTTGTTCCACGGTCTGGCAGCGGATTCTGTGGAAAGCCTCCCTGCTAAAGACGAGCTTTAGCTTGTATTTTTGTTGGAACTTAGAGACTTTACGAGCTAAATCGGGACAAGGACGTGAAGACAGTTGTATTTTAGAATTGAACTACCATCTTGTTTTGTTGGTTTAGTTTGAAATATTGAGTAATTTAGACTTAGCTTTATACATCAAACCAAGGAAAACAAAGGTTTATAGATCAGATATCTGTTATGATCCGTCAATATGTGTTTGAAATAATCAACTTAAAAGTTTAAAGTGTATCCCTACTTACAATGATGCTTATTTTTTATTCTAACTAAATATGCAATACATTGCACACTGTCTTTTGCACCTAAGCTAGGCTTTATGGCTTGAATCAAGAACAAGAACATTTAAATCATAGAAAGCCTTAACGAAAAGAAAATCTGGTTTCAGTGCGTATTCAACACAGACGTTTTCCCTTGAACGTGTGTTGCAGAGGGTAGTGTGAACATAGCTAGAAAGCTTTAGTCTTATTACATTTTGAGGTGAATTGTCGGCTTTTCTGATTAAAATTTAACTTTCGTTTTTTTGTTTACCTTTGGGAAACATACTGTCCCTTGCTCTCCTTCTCATAAATTTATAATATGATTATAAAATATAAAGAACACAGAAAATAAGCTGAGGACAAAGACAGTAAGTGGAGAATGTCCCAAGCCACACACTCTAAAGGCAGCCAGTCCCAAACAACTTGATTCAATTAACTTTAAAAGTTTTTGTTTCAAAGTCAAGAGAGTCACTGGGGAACCGACACACAATTCAGATTCCACTTCAAACTGCCGTGTGCCAATTTACAGTCCTAACTTCACGTCAGAGAAACAGGTGCTAGGAGATGCGAACAGACTCAAACACTTCTGCTCAAATGAACACACACACACACCTGTTTCCGGCTTCCGCTCTCACTTTATAAAGGTCAGTCCCCTTGAGTGGTTCTCTACGAGATTCAAGTGTCTTCTGGGTACCTCTAAAACCCTCTCCTTTATCCTTCGGCCTTCTCTCCAACACATGCACATGCCAACATGCACACTCCTAGTATAGCAGGTGAGCTCATTCCCTGAACAAATCAGTGGCTTTCTGCCTTTACCTCCACATATTTTTTCCTTGTGCGACATAGACCTTTGTTTCAACATAGCTGGTCTCCTTTGCTTTCTCTTTATGTTAAAGACCTGAAGTCTTTGCTTCTGCCATGTGTCTCTTAAAAATCCATGTTCTTTAAAAGTCAATTTAATACAATACTATTTTTTCTTTTTTCATTTTTTTAGGTTTTCAACATAATAGTTCCATTTTTTTCAGATTTTTAATAGGAAAATGACTGCTCTATAAAATATTCAGATAATTTGCTAATGTATATATTTTATCATGCATATACATGTAAACGTATATATACATATAAGTTTTAATTAGATAAAAATAAATTAAATGAGAGCTATGATGTTCTACTTTATTGGCTGATTTTTTTTCACACTTCTTGGTAATAAGCTGCTTTCCTTTAGCTTCTGCATTCAGGTGTAATTAACTGCCAAACTAACTGAATCATATACTAGATGCTTGTTTTAAACTGTAAAGGAAATTGTTTTATTATTATCAGTGGTTTAAATGTCTATGCTTAAATGTTAACTCAGATTGACCTTTTTACCTTTTTAGAAAGCTTTGTGTGTTTGTTCATCTGCTTCTCATCCCAGCAAGGCTGAGGAGGTTTTACGACACTGTCCTTAGCTGATAAGGACTGGTTGAAGTTAGAATGCACCAAATGGGTCATTATACGACACCCCAATGAACTTTTTTTCTGTCTTGAAATTGTTACCTCGTTCTTGTGTTCTTAATAAAAACAGCATGAGCAGAGACAGAACCTCGGAGAGAGAAGAGCAGCGTGTGGTTGACTTCTGTCACACTGGTTCTTCTTCTTCCTCATGTATGAGAAACTTGATTCTTGTTGTGGTTTATTGTTTCTAAGTGTGTTTTTGTTTAATGTCTAGATGCATTTATCTGACATAAACTCACTGTAACTTTCCAAAAATATTTAGCATAACCTAAAAATCACGTTTTATTTTTATGACTGAATTCTCTGATGAAGGCATTACCATGGGAAGAGAAGTTCTTTGTATCTTAATAATGTTGTTTCTGGTCCCAAAAAAGTGGAAAAACACAAATGCCCTACAAGCAAAAAAACAGTTGTGACTAAACAAATATAGAAGTATTTGAATAAAAAAAAACTTTGGTAGTGTTGGCTGACATTTAGCATAAATGTGGTAAGAACTATCGTCAGTAGTAACTGCTGACGATAATCCACACGTGCCACCACCACCACCCACAGTTTTCTAATCTTCATGCAATTTAGAAATGGACACTGGTGCATTATGCTAATAAGCATCTATGCTGTCCAATCACACGCTCCACTGACTAAGAATCAGGCGGGAGGGGGACTGAGAGAGCAGTGATATGAAAAAAAGGACACACAAAGGCAAACACTTAGAAAAGACAGTTAAAGGTGCAAAGATGGCACTGCTGTTTAGGCATGTCATACTTGGAGAGTTTTGAATTTCATCAAAGTTTCAGTAAATTCAGTCAAACACTCGATTCATTTTTGTAGGTATTTAAATAAAGCAGTGTTATTTTTTTTCATACTTAATATTCACAGCTTTTACTGCATAACTTGATTTATTTTTTTCCTACTATATGTCCTGTTCGTCTTATCTGCAACTTTTTACAATGTTTTTTTATTTTGAATAGAAAAAAATATAACAAAAGCATATCACCATTGACTGACATTGTTAAATTTCCTTAAAAGAAGAAAAAACATTGTTTTCTAAGTGTTGATCAAAAAATAAATGACTTCTTAGACAAAATTCAGAACAGATTAAAATGCAACGATGTGCAACGGCAAATTGTTTGCCTGCTTTGTAAGAAAGTAAAAAAAACAAAGATTTTTTTTGTGAATAACAAAAAAAAGGTTTTGAAAGTTTGACCCCCAAAAAAACCTGATGTTTAATATATCTGCAGTTAAACTGGGTTCTCCATATATTTTGTATTATATGTCATGTAGAAACATGTTCTAGAGCAACAGCAGTAAAATACTGTAATTTAAGATCCTCTATGTTAGAAAAATCTTACTTAAGAGTTCAATGAAAATGAAATGGCTGTGTGTGTGTGCATGCCCCACCTTTCTCTCAGCTTCTTGCCTCGCATACTCCAGCAACAGCGGTTCTCCATGCTTTTGATAGTAATTTCTCTGGCAGCGGTCCGATAGAGCCGGCTCATTTGGCAGAAAGTTACTGGCCCACACCTACAATGACAAAGCAAGAGAAAGATGACAGATCATATCACTTGTGACAAATTATTTTGTATCCATTCAGTACAAAAACTGCTTTAGCACTGTATTTCTCTATGGAACAACTTTGACAGCTCAAACTAATTTTTCAAAACTATTGAATACAACAGCAATTCAAGTCAGGGAAAAACATTCACTTCTTTTCAAAGCACATTCTTTAACAAAGAACAGCTGCTTTTAGTTTTTTGTTTTTAGAATTATAGTACTCTGAAATCAGGTGACTTTTTCCTTAAAATGTGTTTGCAGAGTTTACAAAGCTGGAATAGTTTAATAGAAAAACTATAGAGGCTATCTGTCAGGATTAGATCATAAGCAAGAAATTACATTTTACGATTATATTAAAATTAACATCTTTTAACATGGGATCCAATGACTGCATGCATGATAATTGTACTTCCTATCAAGCAAGAAAGCGCTCATTTAAAAGAACTAAACCACTAAATAGTCTCTGAGCACAGATTGGTCAGCAATTTACTCCTTCAGAGGACAACAAAGTTTATACACCAAAGGAAAGTAAGAACATTCAAAAGAAAATTAGATGTAAAAAAAAAGTGTTGCCCTAATTACTGTTCTATTACCTCTGCATTTAAAAAAAATGTTTAACAAGTTTTAAATGTGCTTCTTGTTTACAAATCTCCTTTGCTGCTGGATCAAAATAAGAGGGAAAAGCTAAGCATGTATTCAGACTGCCAAAACCATTTGGTTTGGACCAAGTCCCCTACCCTTTTTCCAGATCATGTCCTGAGCCTTTCCTTTAGTCAGTATTCAGACTGCCGACTTTCCTGTTCCAGACCAAAGTTTGTAAACAAAACCACATGACTAAAAATCTCTTCACTCATTGGTTACGAGAGGAAAGGCATAGCAAATAGAGTCTTAAGCTTTGCAGTCCTTGTCAGGATAGTTCATTCAAACTTTAAACAACGCTGTGATTGTTTAAAGAGAAGAGTAAAATCCTAAAGAAAACTGCCTGATCAAGACATCAAGACAATCAGTATTGTTCAGAAGTTTGATTTTTTTCATATTTTGCTTTGGGGGCTTCTTTTTCTGCTCTATTTCCTTAACAGACATTTTACATGAACTTATTTAAGGGACTCTTGTTGGTACTTCATAGTACTTTGATGGCTAATAAAGTAGAATAAAACCTCTCTAAACTACGCCAGAGTAGATTAAGATAGACTTTGCCACAAGATAAATCAAAAAAAAATTTGCAACTAAAAATTGCAGTAAAAGGCCTTTTTGTCTAAATTTGTTGCATAATAATAAAGTTTGCTTGTATATGCAGAAAAGCAAATGACCAAGGAATATTTATAATCCAGTTTCTATATTATCTGATGCATAAAAAATACTTTAATTTAAAATGCTTTAACTTAATATAGGTCCAACTATTATTAGACTAAGCTAACTATGAGTTATCTCATTTGAACTCTGTCCACTCATCTTTTATTTTTTATTTCATCTAAAAATTGTAAAGGCTTTCAGAGATCTGTTACAACAAAAACCTTTAAAAAGATTCTCCTAGAACCTTTCCAAAACCATACGACTAAACCATAAAGTGTGTTCGCTCTGCATGAATAATAATTGCAATTCATTTGTATCCCTTGTGCTATCCTAGGCACTTTAACATTGGGAGTGGGGTCATCTAGACCCACTAGACAGTCCACTGAACCTCTTTTCTTCAATGATTTGTGATCTTCACTGGTGTCCATGGATTACATGAAATCCTCTTCACCTTTATCCACCTTTGTCATGGTAGGAATAACATGTCAATGTAAGGATCGGGTCATCTGGTCCCCGTAGGATAGCACAAGGATTAAAATAAACTATAAATAAAGTGAGGCTAAGAACTCTAAAAGGGGAACCTAAAAACGTTACAAAACAGAATTGACAAAAATCATGAAAGTTATTATTCAAACCACACCGGCCCTAAGGTGCACATTTCATTGACCAAAAAAAACCAGCAACAAATTAATCAAAGGAAAACGGAAATTATTTATTTGTAAGATTTTTTTCTTTGTCATATGGAATTGATTTTGTAAATGACGAGCGATTTGTTTTGAGGTTGGCTCATTTCTTTTGTTGATGGAGATGTGGCCACACATTGTGAGGCATTCCTCATAATGTAAAGAATAAAGTTTAGAGTTCATGGAACAGATTTGCTGCAATTTTACACATTACCACATATTGTTGGACATCCTCTTTGCAAAAGCCACACCACCAGATAATGGATTGTGTTAAATGTAGTAAATCAAACCTGTCTTTGTGCTTGTTCTTTTGTTAACGGAAAACCCATTTCACGTCTCCCCTTAAAAAATAAAATGCATACAGAGATTACATGTGATTTCTGGATGGGCGGGAGTGAGCTGTCTGCTGCTATAAGCAAGCCAGAGAGACATTTCTATGACTTAAAATACTGCTGTGAGTGCACACTATTTAAAATATAATTTTATATATATCTTGTATCAAACATTTCCAGATACATCAAGCATTTCAATTCATCTCACAGTCCTACTCAATACGCATAGGAAATATGTGAGACCCTGTGGCTCCCAGCCTTCCTATGATTGTATTAGTGCATCTGCATTGTTGTTTTCATTGATTGATCACTAACACAATATTCATTGTTTAAGTTGATGCACAAGGGACAACAAAAACAAAACATTTCCGCAGACCTGACCTTCTAACATCCTTTTTTAACAGACAGATACTCACCATCAGCGTTCAGAATACACTGCTTCCACTTTAGAGGCGAAAACATGCAAATGCACAAGTTCACATAAAACCATAAAGGCTCTTAGAGTTGAAAGGGGTATTACTATTTGAGATGCATGTTTTTCTCCCTTCACTTACAGAAAAATACATACAGCTCTGTCCCCCTGAGACTAATATTATCAGAAGCAATGCCTGCAGAACAAGATTAACTTTTTCTCTTTTTTTTTTAATTATTCTTCAAAGTTTCAGATAGTTCTGGCCTGAGGGGCTTGTGCGGTTGCACATACTGATGCGCACACATGTGTCTAAACTGCTCTTTTCTTGGACTTTGACATCTAAAAAGATGAAAAGGACAATAAAAAACACACACAGCATTTTTAAACAGTCAATTTTCCTTGTATTTAGAAAAGGTTTTTCCTTGTTTCTATTTTGAATGTTGGACTATGAAACATAACTACATTTATACTGAATATTTATTCAGTTAAAGGAGGTCACCAGTAAATGTGTGTTCATCTTGAGACAAACAAAATTGTTCTAGAAAGTTTTGTGTTCAAACAGGACTTGAACCTTCTTCTCGTGGCTGGGTTCTGACGTTTGTCATTAACAAAAAACCCTGAATTTTAACATCGTTATTCTGAGGTCACACACTGCCATCTGTTGGTGACTGCTGCATGTGCACCATTGAAAACTGCATGCACTCATTAAAATAAGCTTTTGTTGTCCTTTTTTTTAATAATCCTAAATGTGTTCAAGCTTTTATTGGTAAATATGAAAAAATAAATAAAAAATCATTTAACATAACGACACACAACTAAAGCAAAAATGTCTAAAACTCTTAAGCTTTGATTGGAGTGTGTTACTTCACTCTTTTGATTTAAAAATCATTGGAGAAAAAAAAAAGACAAAATGTTTAAGAGTAATCCATAGAACATATTTTAATTAATAAATTAGACATTTGCTTTAAAACTATTTTTTCTTAATCTAAGATGCAAAGCCATGTCATGAAAAACACAGCAAAAGTATCAAGTGCTTTAAGCACTTGATACAAATTTCAATAACCTTTTCTTTAACAAAGAACATTTAAACAATTTCAAAACATGCATAAAATCCGTAAAGCTGGATACATTCGTGTGCTTTATAGACCCACGATGAAAATGGTCTTTTTGGTGTTTTGAACATGTTCTTGTGGCATTTTTCTGATGAGGGGGGACATGTATAAAGTAATTTTAGCTCAAATTTGCATTTCGAAGTATTTCTTTATTCAAATTGCTGTAAATTATGAGAAGATGAAAAAAATGCCATTTAAAAGGAGTTTAATTGTGATGCAGAAAATATGGCAGGCGGTTCACAGGCTCCCTGTTCCTCTCCATTCTGATGCATCCCCTTGCAGACAAATAAATTCATGTACGTTCGTCTTTGCTTTCCTCGTCTGGGTTGGCATCTGGGTCAAAACTGTACAATAGCTGGACAGCTTCAATATTTCTCACCCTTATTATTGCATCAGTTATGTCACATTAGGGTTGTGAGGGGTTGTAAGCTAGCAGGAGAGAGTGTAAACATAGATGTCAGTTACAGGCGACAGGAAGAGGGGGTTGGGTTGCTCTGTGCCAACAGTCCCGCCCACAACTCAAAGGTGAGAGTCTAAAGAACTTCTGCCGCTCTGCAGACTCATAGCTTTTGTGATTTTGCCTAAAAACAGCATAATCATAATTAAAAGACCACTGGGAACGCTTTTAAAATAGATCAAATGATAATCAGAGTGGCCCTTTAAGTATATTATTTTCTTTTTAAAATGTATACAAAGCAGTAAGAACTTGTTCATTGGTGTTTCTTTTATTTATGTTTAATGACTCCAAGATGATTTAGGGGACCAGATGTGTCATCATGTGTCTAACTTTCCATTATTTCTTATTTTTAACATCAGAGGGGGTTCAGAAAAATAATTGTGATGTTTACATGACACGTCCTTTCAATTTAGCAGCAAGCATAAGTGTCCAAAATAAGCAAACAACGATGTCTTATAAGAGACGTGCTTTCTTACTGTCACAAACCTTTTGTTTTGGATGCATCATTCTATATATGTTCCTGAAACCATAACAGCTATCTACGGTTGGAGAATTTACCTCTAGCACCTCTTTGTATCTCAAGCTACCATCCCCTATTTGTGCATGTTTTCAACATCAAACGGTGACGTGACAGTTTGACAGGATCTGCTTCCCTCTCCCTGATTTGTTACCTCTGCCTGTCTCAGATTACTGACGAGGAAAACATAGAGATAAGCAAACATGCAGGCTTCAGCGTTTGGGTTTGACTTTGAGTACACCTTCACTCAAAATATGACAAAAATACACCGCAGCATCTTATTTCTGAATGTCAATCAGCAGTTTCTTATGAGGAGACCTTTTGGGCTGAAAACTTTTGACTTACCCTTTTAAAAAATCACAAATGTGCTGTCACGGTACGAAAATAGTGAGCTTTATTTTGTTGTGCATCAATGCACAGCATTATTTTAGAAACTACTGCTTACAAAAATGTAATGATTTACTTAATAATGACACAATTGTCCGAGTTCCTAAAGTGTCAATATTTTATTATGTCTATTACACATTTGATTTTGTGGGAGAAACATTCATATTTTTGAAATTAAAAGGAACATTTTGAATATTTGGGGGAATTAAGCTTTAAACTACGCAGTTCATTTAGTTTGTTTACTCTTTTCATCATTTGAAATTCTCTAAATAGGCAGACATGCCCATATTTTAAAATTACTTCCTTTAAGGATATTTAAATCAGAAAAGACGTGCACCGAGTCATGCTCAATAATCATTCTCAGGTTTACTCATAATTTACTGCAGACTGTTCAACCACAAGATATTTTCCCTCAGCAGCTTTTTCTTCATTTTCAATTAATATTCAGTCCTGCTTTTATGAACTGCACCACCTTTTACAACTTGCTATAAAAGAGAGGTTTGGAGTAAATAAGGTAAAAAAAACAAGTACTGTAAATTAGAAATGAATACAAAAAGTAATTATAAAACTCTAATTTTTTTAAGCAAAAGAGTTTTTAAGCAATTAAAAAAGGTGTTTCAATCTAATCGTTTCAGCCCCTTTAGTGCTTGATTTCACATAGTTCAAACAGTTTGGATGAGGGCTGCCCAATTCTTCCTGTTTTCTTGTTCTTTCTGCACATTTTTTTTTGTTGATTTGCTGACTCAGGTGTCTCCTCATCCAGATTGACTGTCCACATCTGATCCAGGTAATAAGCAACAAGAAGTGCAGGGAGGTTTGGAAACAAGGCAGGATAGAGGATATTGAAGTCCAAGGTTGGGCAGCCCTGATCTGAATGAATCTCACTTCAAAAAAGTGCAGAGATACAAATCTGATCTGTGGTCTGTAAGCACCAGAGTGCAGCAACTGTCATTCTCCAGCAGCTGATTCCACCACAGGGGCTGTTTTTTACTAACTATTATTCATTTTGCACCAAGGTTATGCATACGGCATGTTTTCCTACCTGGCAGTGAGGATGTGGATTTGAACAGCCCATCATTGCACCCTTATTCTCAAAGATCTAAAAAATAAAAAATAAAATAAAAAAGTAAAACAAACTTTACTGGGAGTGCATGTATCCACAAGACAAAACCACAATTAAACTCTTAATAAGTATAAAACTTCATAAACAAAGTCATTATTTTCAACATTTATGATAACATCTGTGCTGACAAAAATATAGAAGACTTTAACCAGAAAATGTTTGCGTACTTAATAGTTTTATTAAAGACTATAGAAAATGTGAGCTGACAGTATGTATTAGCAATCCCATCCTGTTTTGGACATGGCACTAATGACAGCTAGTTCGGCATAAAACAGCAGTTATAGGCTCATTATGCTGTCAGCTAGGACTGCATGCCGATACCAATGCCATTGTTCATAAATGAATAGAGTAATGACTACACTACAACACTAATGACAACACATTTGGAAGTGAGGACCACCATAAAGTAATGATCACAGCAGAGACAGCTAACAAGTGCTTTGATGCATAAAACTATACTGGTTATGTATTAACAAGAACTATATTGTCACTGGATTTATTTTTTATTTCTCAGGCAGCAAACTGCTGCTGAAGAGGGCTTGCTGCATTCAGGACTAACAAAATCCCAGTCTGCCTTTTTATTGGCCTGGATTCATCCTTCTATCCTGCTCTTGGCAACAAGGATGTGATCTTCTCGGAATACTGAACAATATCCATCCATCTTTTTTGGCAGCTGGTACAGTTGAATATCCTGTCATATTTACTTAGGAGCTTGTCTTTGCCAAACAGAGATGAGCTCTGCCGTCTGTCCCCTAGTTGTGAATGTAATCCTGACATAACCTTGAAAGGAAACTGCACAAAAGTTTACAAAAACAAGTTTCAACTTTCTCAAACCCTTTTTATAAGATTTTAAAAATTCTCTACAAAACAAGTTTTTCATACTCAATTAGACAGAAAGATAATGCAGGCTATATTTACATGTCTGTTTAAGTCCCATATAACATATGTCCAGTTATTTAGAAATCAGTAAAGAATCTATGTCAATGGAAATGGGAATCCCTACCTGAACCCACGGGTATGTAGCACCCAGTTCCTCTAGGATTTCCACCCACTTGTCAACCACCTTCACAACTTCTTGCTTTTTCATGAGAGGGAGTGTCACGTCAGACCAGGGATGAAAACACATGACCTTACTATAAAAGCACACAACAAAGATGGTGGGAAAAAACATTAGTGATGGCATGAATAATTGGATTTCGTCAAACGGTTTTGGTTACAAATGTTCAAAATATTTTTAATAAACAAAAGAATTGAGATAAAAGGCAATCTGTCTCTATGAGGAATCATAAAAATGTTAAAGGTAGCAAGGACGTTTAAATAAGGTGCTAAAATATTAGATGTATTTTATACATTTTTAAATTAAATCCAATAATTAACTAAATAAAGCTTATACTGCTATGATAAAACTAAACTTAGAAACAAGTTAAAGTCCTATTAGTTGTCATGCACCTAGGTGTTTGAAATCTGATGATCCCCTGGGGGCGCGGTGTGCTGCACGCACAGCTGCGTTCAGGAACCATTTGGTGGCTTAACCCCCCATCCCAACCCTTTAATGCTGAGTGGCAAGCAGGGAGGCACAGGATCCTATTTTTAGATTATTTGGAATGACTCAGCCTTCCAGTCTCAGCATATTCAAACATGTCAGATTACAGCTTCCTCTAAAGTTCATAGACAGGTACAGTGGCATATCAATCCATTTGACTGCATAAAAGAACTGGACTGAGTGATCCCTCCCCCCCGGCATTCCAAACAGGAAGTATCCGTTGGCTCCAAGAAGCCACAATCTCAGAATTCTATAGAGAAATAAACAGCTATTACTCATTCATTATATTTATCAGACTAACCATTCTAGTTTTTTTTAACATATTCTTGCTAATCCTAATTTTTTTCCAAGAAATTTTTCTGCATTGCAAGTTATAAACTGACCAATCTGATAAAAGTATGTGGTCTTGCATCAACGAGAAGCATTTGATTAACAGATTCTCTCGAGTCCCCTTTCAAGTGGTAGAAGTGTTGCCTTCCAACAAGCTCATTTCTGATTAAGGACAGTGGTTGCCATGTTGACTCAGTCCGACTCAGACCTATCACTGCTTACTGACATGGGAGCATCCACACAAAAAAGTCCCGACTGAATTGACTTAAATTCGTTGGAGCATTTTCTGTGGGTGACGGCACACTCACTCAGTCCAGTTTTCATATACAGGCAATGATCAATACAAATACAAATAAAACACACAAAAGTAAAACACATACACAATCATTCACAGTTGTTAAAAATATTAAAAGGCTGGTTTGCCTTTAAACACCATTTAGTCATGTTTTAAAAAGTAATAATGTAAGACCCTCTCTTATAACTACAGTAGTGATAAACTTTGTTGAGACCTGACTACCTTTGGCTGAAAAGGTATTTTGACTTATAGCATTCCTTTAAAGAGACATTTGACCGTTGGAAAAAAAGGAAACAATACATGGAGGGCGGGGCAAGCCTGTAGATCAGGGGTATCTGGAGATTAAACCCCAGAGGGTTTCATCTCAGCCACTCATGAAGAGTACAAACTTTAAGTGTGTTTAACAAAAACACATTTCTAGACCATTCCTGTGGTGAGTTATGGAGCAAAGGAAAAGCAAAACAGGTAAAACAGCATATCTCTGCACGTACCAAAAGCGAAAC
This sequence comes from Oryzias curvinotus, assembly GCA_023969325.1. Taxonomy (NCBI): domain Eukaryota; kingdom Metazoa; phylum Chordata; class Actinopteri; order Beloniformes; family Adrianichthyidae; genus Oryzias; species Oryzias curvinotus. Next base: position 12,067,248 of record CM043717.1, read on the forward strand.
CTAAAAGCTCTGCGTCTGGGTAAGACGCAGTTTGGTTCCCTGCGAGTCTCACCGCTGTTACGTTGCTATATGAATGATCAGTGGTGACACTCTATCTAATGACCAAAATGTTGTCAAAGAGAAAAAAAAAGGGTGGAGTGCCGAACTCTCCAGGAAAAATGGACAACGTTTGTTTTGTTCACAGAGCTGAACACAAAACTCAAGTGCTTGGTATGTCATCAACAGGTCGCAGTGCTCAAAGATTATAACACTCAGCACCACTATGAGACTCACAGTAAAGAAAAGTTTCACCATTTGCAGGGGCAGTTCAGAAAAGACAAGATTTACCAATTATTAGCTGGACTGAAAAAATAACCGTCTGCATTTACTGCAGCCGTGATGTCAGTGATGTGATGGAGCAGTGAAAGCCACCTTATAGCAAACAAGTTGGTGCTAACATCCAAACCATTTTAGGATGGTGAACTTGTGAAAATTGCTGAAGGCTACAGAAGTCTTGTGCCCCAAAAAGCAGTAGATCTTTGTCAACACAAGTCTGTCGAGGATTACGATTGCAGATACAACATCTCTGAGGAGACTTGGGCAGACAAATGAAGGAATTCAGTCATTTATGGCATTTTCGGTTGCTACTGATGAAAGCAGCGACATGACAGATATATACAACTGTGCATATTAATTAGAGGTGTTGAAGAGACTGTCACATCGGAGTTTCTTGAGTTGATGGACACAACAACAGCTGAGGACATGGTCAGCTATCTAGTTACTGATGGCGCCCCATCAAAGGTCAGGAAGAAGGCAGGTGTTGCCACAAAATTCAGGAAAATATTCTTAGACATTTTGTTGTGTTTTGCACACAGAGAAATGTGTTGCTGCACAGGATTTTAATCCTGATATTGATGGATGGGTGAAGTTTCAGGAGTGAAAGGGAGTTTAACTCCAAATTCTTGTTAAGTTCAAAAATATTTGCAAGTTTATTTTAGTTTAATTTTTACATTGATTTGCACATATGCATTTTAGGCAGGGTGTTTCAATTTTCTCCATAGCCCCCTCTTGATTTTATTGGATTGCTTCAGTGTCGGATGTAGAATATTCAGTTTGTATAAAATAAAATAAACCCTTTTTTTAAAGTGAAATGCATTTTATATGAGATCCATTGGCCTCTGCGAATGAATGTGTAATAATAAGTGATTAGACAACTACATTGGTCGAGGCATTTTTTCCAACTGAGAAAAATATGGTGGACCAGAAGGGTCACAACACAACACTTTAGATTTTGCAATGCAAGACAAAATAACATCCTACAATTCGTCACAACACTAAAAAAAATTACACACAATAAGAAACAATAACTCACAGCACGAAACAATAACTCACAACACAACACTTTAACTCAAAACGGAAGTATATATGCAACGAAAGTGCTTTTATTCTGAAATTTCCACTGGCCTAAAACATTGGTAATCACATCTCTATTAAGGGTTCATAGGATCATTCAAAGTTTCTCCCGGTAACGGCAGTGAGTTATTGGTGATATAGTGTGATGTGTTGTGAGTTATTGTTTTGTGCTGCGAGTTATTGTATTGTGTTATGAGTTACTGTGTTGTGTTGTGAATTATTGTGTTGTGAGTTATTGTGTTAAGTTGTGAGTTATTTTTTGTGTTGTGAGGTATTTTGTTGTGTTGCGAGTTATTGTTTTGTGTTGTGAGGTATTTTTATGTGTTGTGAGTTATTTTTTCCTGTTGTGAGTTATTGTGTTGTGAGTTATTGTGTTGTGTTGTAAGACTTTGTTTTGTGTTGCGAGTTACTTTTTTTAGTGTTGTGACAAATTGTACTGTGTTATTTTGTGTTGTGAAATCTAAAGTGTTGTGACCATTCTGGGTCACCGTAGAAAAAAAACAACAACAAAAAAAGAAAACAAAAGCTAAAGAGAACAAGCTGACCACAGGTTATTTTGCTTTTATGTTACTGGTCCGGTCCACTTTAAATCAGATGGGTTGAATGTGGCTCCTGAACCGAAATGAGTTTGACACCCCTTCTATAGGTAATCTTTTAGATATTTTATGCAGTTTTGAAGCTCCTAAAATGGTCAAAGTCAAAAAGGGCTTAAATATTGCCATTGCAGGTGCCTTTTATTCCATTATTTCTAAAAAATTCAAACAGTATTTGTATCTGTTTAGGACCAAACAAGAAAAGTAATATTAAATCATATCAAGTAAAAATAAAATTAACCACAATAAAAGTTATAAAAAGATATAAATAAATAAAATAATACATAAATAAATAAAGCTGTTTTTGCTAGTTTGATGTCGCTTCTAAAATCTGTTGTAGAGTGAGGTTTTCCCCAGAGATACTTTTTTTTTTGTTGGATTGTTGAATTTGTAACTGAGAAAAGCTGATTTTTAGTTTAGCAAGAGTTTCTAGTATCAAGAAAAAAACATTTTCCCCATTTTATAACAAAGTTTCACACAGGCTTTTGAGTGCAAGATCAATAGAACCTGGGATCTATCCAACCAGGTAGGACCCCTGGTGCCAGTTGTGCGAACATGCCTCTGAGAGAACTCAGCATGGGACAGCAGGCTGTGGGATTCTAACAGCAAAGGTTACAAAGTATTATCAACAAGAAAAAACACGAGCACTTTGACAGTCAGAGGCATGTTTAGCTTTTTTACTGAGGTGAGCTGTGTACCTGTAGCTAGTGTACTCATAGCTTGTAGCAAACAATAATGAAAAGCAGGCAATGAGATATTCACAGCCTTGGCTTCATTAAACAAAAGCACAGTTGAAACAAATAATAAATGAAAAATAAAGTATTTATTTCAATTTTGGTTTGATATGCAGAAGTTCTACAAATATACACACTTAATCCCACAAGTTCCACTCTGATCATCTTTTGATCTATTGTAAAAGTGTTCCCGGTGGTCTACTATGAGTTTCCATTTTAGTCAAAATCTGTATCGCTTTCTCGTACATTGTTTCAGCAGAAAGGCAGTAGTTCTTTAGAAATTCACCTCTGAGTGGACGGGACCAATGGATCAGAGCAACTCCACCCCCCATTCCCATGTCACAAATACTATCTTTTTCATCTGCTCCTAATAAACTTTATTTCCTTTATATATGGCCTTCATCATCAGAAAAATGCCACAAAAACATTAAAAAAACAAAAACAACTAAACACAATTTTCATCAAAGCAGGTCTTTAAACTAGTTTCAGAGTAACCCTTGTGCTATCCTAGGCACTTGAACATTGAGAGTTGGGTCATCTAGACCCGCTAGACAGTGCGCTAAACCTCTTTTATTCAGTGATTTGTGATCTTCACTTGTGTCCATGGATTACATGAAATCCTCTTCACCTTTATCCACCTTTGTCATGGTAGGGAGAACACATCAATGTAAGGATCGGGTCATCTGGACCCCATAGGATAGCACAGGGGATAAAATATTAAACTTCACATGGAATAATAAACTGCACAAAAAATGCATACATGTAAAGAAGTGATAGTCTTTGGTAAAAAAAAAATGAAATAAATAGGGTTCAAAGGTTCAAGTTCAAATTTTTTAAAAATAATTTCAATTGATAATAATTATAGTTGTATAACATTAAGAGGAAAGATACCTCAAAAAACCTTCAACAGTTAATGTGGTTGAGAAAGATTATACCAAGGTCTTTTGAGAGTTTTAAGTAAAAACTTTCAAAATACTGATGATGAAGTGGACATTATGGCCATGGACGAATAGCAGAGAAGGTCATAGCTCATATGAAGCAACCCTGAGAGATAGCAACATCAGGGAGAAGGAGCATGAGAAGCTTGAGAAATATGAATGGTTGATAGAAGGGTGAAAAACAGATATGAAAGGTGAAGAAAAAGGTAGTCCCAGATGTAATTGGAGCTATGAGACCCAAACTTAACATTCCAGGAACAACATCTGCGATTTCTGTGTAAAGGTGAGCAGCACTAGAATCCTAGAATGAGATACTGCACACTCTTACAGCCAGATCTGAGCTTTAGGAAAAGAACAAAATAGAACTGACTGAAAGGGCGAGTGTGTCCTTTATAAAATGCCACCTCATTTATTTTAAACAGACAACTCATTAATATTTGATCTTTTAACTACCCACTCGACCCTGCAACAAAGCTGTGGACGAAATGGAGGGTTTCAGTCCCAGACTGCATGAATGTATGCATGCAGCAGCTGTGCCCATCAAGATGCCACTTTGTTGGGATCTAAAAAATATAGGCGACAAGTCACCTCGGAAATTCCCAAAAGCAAAGTTTGTGAAAGATTTGATATGCAGTCTGCCAAAAAACTGACGAGACCAGCTAACAGGAGTGGAATCTGAGTAATTGTGATGTTTCTTACATGTTTCTTTTCATTTCAAGATGCTGTTTTTTTTTAGGCATGCCTGTCTTTTCTTTTATTTCTACTGTGCTTGCTCTTGGTCTGATTAATAAAGTATAACTATGATGTCTCTCAGTCTACAAAACATGTCTTTCATCCTTTTTGGACTGGGTGATTACCCTCAATAGTGCTGCTTTTGGTATGAAAAGAAATAATTTCTCTGCCTTTTTTAGAGACAACCTGTTTCTCCATCGGTACTTTTAACCAACTTTTTTGCGTTTTTTGGTTTATTATTACGAGTTGGATTTTACATAAACTGTAGAAGATCAACAAGCCTACTTGATGAAATATTTCCGTTTTTTTTGTTTGTGTGTATTTGAAGACCCACTCCAAAGAAAACTGTGTTTTTGGTGTTGTGTTCTTGTAGTAATTTCCCACGATGGAGGACATATCTTAAGAAAATTAAGCTTAAAATTTCATTCCTGAGTATTTCTTTATTCAAATAATAGCAGGTGTATTTCTCAAAAGAAGTCTGTGGGATTTCCGCGTTTTGGGGTCAGCGGGCACTTTCTATTTTGAACCCAAGGGGGGAGGGGTCACTCCAGTTTTCTTATACAGTTAAGTCGCCTCAGTAATGTTAGGTTGGGGAGTGAGGGGCTGTAAGTTAGTGGGCTAGCATGTAAACAAAGGGATGATGGGAAACGAAGGGAGGCGCCAGTCAAGTGTTTTTCAGATTTCATGGAAGCAGCTGTTTAGGAATGAGCAGGAAAAGTCCTTCTACTGCCCCTAGTGGAATGATGATGAACTACAGGGCAGAAAACATGGAAGTTTGGATCATGCTGATGCGATAGGGGTGTCAGAATATTATATGAATTGTTATGAAAAGTTGCCTACATAATATAGTCAACTGTCGAAACCCATAAAACACTGACAGCAAAAATGCAAAGTTTCATTGCATTTTAACATGTTTCTCTACTGAAACATTACAAAAGGAATTCTGCTTAAAACAACAAGATTTTCAGGCTTTAAATCAGGTTTTTACATAGACTTACTTTTATCTGAGATGCAAGAGCTGACGCTTTCTTTATTTCTTTTTAGAAAAGGAAAATGAGTGTGATCATCAGAAAGCATGGACAGCAGTCGTTTCACTGCTTTGTAATGTGTGCTGATTCAATATGTCTCCCCACTGTACGTCTGTGAGTCTGGAAAAACTCTGTAAATGCATTGTTTGCTTCCAGGCTTCCACGCAGCAGCAGGACAAATAAGAAACTGTCAAAAGCAAGAGAAGCAAAATTTCTATTGACATTCAGAGACTTGTAGGACACAAACAGTGAGCACAAGATCAATAATTGAAGACGACTTTGGTGTTTATGCTCTGAGCAAACTGAATGGTCGTATATATGAATTGTTTATGAGGAGAATATAGCCGAGCTGGCAGCTGTCATTGTGTTTGGATCAGACCTCCAGATAACAACAACAGAAACTAGAGCTATGATACAGAGAATTCCAAGCACTCATTCTCTGACTCCTTTTTTCTTTCACGACTTTTTTTTTTATGTTTAAACTAAAGTAACATTTTGTTAAAGCATGAATGAGAACCTAAACAAAAACAAACACAATAAGTAAAATGTCTTTTTTGTGCACATGGTAATGGCAAAAGTATTTGAGTCTTTGCTGTCAGGTTCAAGTCTTTGTATTTAAGGGACTTCAGAAAGTAAAAACCGTTTGTTCCGGACCCAGACCGGTGTTACACCCCACCCGGAGGGATGGAGAGAATAGGTAACATAAAGAAATAATCTTAAACCGGTAAGGGTTGACTGGCTGTCAGCGCAGCCGTTTATTTTAAATGACAGCTGCACAAAGTAAAGAAGGTAACAAACGTAAAGGCTCAGGCACTAATGCAATAAATAACCAAAAGAAAAGTTAACTAGATGGACACCCTTCGATACAGAAAAAGGCTAATCAAAAGTCCAAAAACACAGATCACAGTCAGAGGGGAAAAACCAGGCCGTTTTCACAGGCTCTAATGCCAAGTTCGACAGCAGGGGGCCAGCTGACTAAACGGATTCCTCTCAGGAATTCAGCTGCCCACTGGAACATGGTCTGCTTGAGGCTTTTATGCTTCCCGCCCAGCCTGGTAATTGGAGGAGGGAAAAAGCTGCAATCATCTCCTGCAGGAGGTGAAGTCAACTGATGTGGGGGAGGCTTCTGCAGAAGACACACAACCACACACACAACAAACACATACATGCAACACACACATACACACCAAAAGGCCTGGGGCCGTAACACCCCTCCTCTTAAGTTTCAAACCCGAAAATCGAAGGGTTTGTAACCAGAACCACCAAACAAAGTTAAGTGTGTGTGTGTGACATTACCAAAAAAATGGAAAACCGGAATCACCCGGACCTGGACAGTGCATCTGCTAACAGGTTCTCTGTACCTTTTTTGTGATGGATTTGAAGGTTGTAGTCCTGCACCAACAAAGCCCAACGCATGAGACGCTGGTTGTGATTATACATACGAGATAGAAAAACAAGTGGGTTATGGTCAGTGCGAACAACAACCGGCAGAGAACTACATCCAACATACACATCAAAGTGTTGAAGTGAGAGCAACAATGCCAAAGTTTCCTGTTCTATGGTGGAATAGTTTTGCTGGTGTTTCTTAAACTTTTTGGAAAAGTAACAGACCGGATGTTCAACGCCATCTGCATTCTCCTGCAGAAGAACTGCGCCAACACCCTTCTGGCTGGCATCAACTTCCAGCACAAAAGGGCGAGAGGGGTCTGGTGCGGCTAGAACAGGTGCATGACACAATAAAGACTTCACACTATTAAACGCATGCTGGCATTCGGGGCTCCAAGAAAATCTTACCTTCGGACTCACCAAATTGGTAAGGGGACAGGCGACAGATGAAAAATTTCTGCAAAAGTTCTTGTAGTATCCTACCATATCGAGGAACCTACGCAAGTCACGACGGGTGGTAGGAGCGGGGAAGCTCAAAATCGCTTCAACCTTGGCTTCCAAGGGTCGAACTTTTCCCTGCCCTACTTGTCTCCCCAGATAAGTAATGGTAGCTTTTCCAAATTCGCATTTGGCTAGGTTTACTGTGAGTGAGGCCTTTTCCAAATGGGAGAATACTGTGTGCAGCAGCTCAACATGCTCCTCCCAGGTTGAGGAGTAGATGACTACGTCATCCAGATAGGCACTGCAATTTTGAAGGCCAGCAAGTACGATATTCATTAACCGCTGAAAAGTGGCTGGCGCATTACACAATCCAAATGGCATAACTGTATATTGTAGAAACGTGTCAGGAGTAACGAAGGCTGAAACTTCTGAGGCACGCTCTGTCAAAGGGACTTGCCAATATCCTTTTAGAAGGTCAAGCTTGTTACAAAGTTCGCGTTTCCAATATTGTCAATACAGTCATCCATCCTAGGAAGAGGATAGGAATCGAGAACTGTGACCGAGTTGACTTTTCTGAAATCTGTAATGAACCGAGGGGTTCCATCAGGTTTCTTTTCAACCAAACATGGAGAGCTTCAGGGACTGACGCTGGGCTTTGCAAGACCATGTGTTACTAAATAGTCAGTTTCCTGTTTCATGAGAGTTCTCTTTTCAGGATTAACACGGTACGGATGTTGCTTTATTGGTTTATTTGATATCACGGCAATATCGTGTTTAAGAACAGCAGTGGAAGTTGGTACATCACTGAAAAGGCATGTGTATTGTGAAACACAGGCCAAAACGTCACGTCTCTGGGCCTCCTCTAAATGGTTAAGTTTGGCAGGAAGAACTTTAAGCATCTCAGAGTTAGACAGTCTAGCACAGGAGCGAGGTGAATTAGGAATGCGCAGACTGTCATCCTCCTTAGGTTCTTCAGGCTTATCTGGCTGTACAGTGACTGCTGCAGAAATCTGTGGAGTTGGATTCACAATGGGCTCTGAAACTTCACGTGAGTGATATGGCTTCAACATGTTGATATGACAAACGCGAGCTTTACGCCGCTTGTCAGAACTGCCCAGGAGGTAATTATTGTTTTTCAACACTTGTTGTACTTCAAGTGGACCAATGAACTTGGCAGACAAAGATGAACCCAAAACCGGAAGTAAAGCAAGCACCTTGTCCCCTGGTTGAAACTCACGCTTCACAGCCCCACGGTCATGTCTTTGTTTCATTTTAAGTTGGGAGCTGACCAAACACTCTTTAGCGAGTTTGTTGGCACAGCGTAGCCGATCATTAAATTCACGGACGTAGACACGCACACTTTTCCTTTTGTCCTCCACTGGCGACAAGAGTTTTTTTTTTAGCGCTTGAAGTGGTCCTCTGGGAGTGTGGCCAAAAGCTAATTCAGCAGGGCTGAATCCAAGTGACTCTTGAACAGACTCACGTGCAGCAAACAAAACAAAAGGGATGCCCTCATCCCAATTTTTCTTTAACTCTAAACAATATTTCCGAAGCATAGCTTTCAGAGTTTGATGCCAACGCTCTAGTGCGCCCTGAGACTCCGGGTGGTACGCACTAGATGTAATATGAGTTATGCCGAGGGTTTGGATGACCTGTTTAAACAAACCAGATTTGAAATTCGTTCCTTGATCAGTTTGAATTGTTTTAGGCAATCCAAAAGTAGAAAAGAATTTTGTAAGAGCTTTAATGACAGAACGAGTGGTTATTTTTCGCAGCGGTACAGCCTCAGGAAAACGTGTCGCTGCGCACATTATAGTGAGCAGAAACTGGTTACCGTTTTGGGTGCGAGGCAATGGGCCAACGCAGTCCACAATGACGCGATCAAATGGATGTTCAATTACGGGAATTGGTTGTAACTGTGCAGACGGGATTTTCTGGTTTGGCTTTCCAGCCATCTGACAGACATGGCAAGTTTGACAAAAGCGTACGACATCCTGTTTAACGCCTGGCCAGAAAAAATGTTTTAACAGAAGTCGATAGGTTTTTGTCACCCCAAGATGCCCTGACCACTGGCTTTCGTGTGCCAACGATAGTACTTGCGCGCGATAATTTAAAGGCACAACGGTTTGGTTTACAGTTTGCCAGGGTGCAGTTTCAACAGCAGAGGGAGACCATTTCCTCATAAGAACGTCATTATCCAGATAGTACCCTGATTTTTCTTTGACAAGTTGCTCATCACTCACCACCATGGAGAAACATGTGCGTAGAGTTGGATCAGCTCTCTGCTCGGCGCACAGCCGGGTGCGTGTAATGGGGAGCACGGGCTCTGAACGCTCCGAATCAGATGAATTGTCGGCGGGAGCTTCCACCTGTGCTGGAGGAAGACAAACAGAATTAGCTCTGTTCTGGGAGTGTTCATCTCCTGAAAGGGCTGAAATAAGAATGCTGTCAGAGAGGTCAATGTCGGTATTTCTACGGGCCTGCGCTCGCGTCACAGCACAAGCTGGGTACAACTTGCGCTCCGTTTTGTCTGGTACGTTACGGTCATGAAAATCTGCAAGGGGCTTTGGTAAGACTTCCAGATGCGGCACGACTTTACCGCCGGCTACATCATTTCCCAGTAAAATAGCGACCCCTTTCATGGGTAATGCAGGACAAACAGCCATAGGGAAAATGCCAGATATTAAATCAGACCTCAGGTGGACTCTGTGTACGGGCCGAGGAGTGTACGTCATGCCAATTCCACAAAGTATGACGTCATAGTCACAAGAAGAACCTGCTGCAAAGGTTAATGTGTTCGCTAAAATCACAGTTTGTGATCCACCTGTATCTCTCAAAATACGCACAGGACGCTCATCCGTGCGCTCACCACTCAGTGAGACAAAACCTTCGAATACGAATGGTTCAAAACAGGAGTCGGGAGTTTCCGCGCATTTAGCTGACACCGGATTTATTGCACCGACACCTTTTGGTCTAGCAGGACTTGGTGGACTACGTTCAGTTTTATTTTTCAGAAGAACACAGTCAGCGATCACATGTCCAAGTTTGTGGCAGTAATAACACTCACGTGTTTCTCTGTTAAAGTGTGTCTTGTTTCGAGCTGGCTGTGTTACAGCTGCAGCTCTTGGGTGGCTCGCTAATGTTGGGAAGGTTGTTTTGTGTGTCAGCACATACTCATCAGCCAGCACGGCCGCTGACGTAATAGAAGTGACCTTTTGTTCATTTAAATAAACCACAACACGATCAGGCAGACTTCTTTTAAACTCCTCTAAAAGAATAAGGTCACGGAGAGAAGCGAAATCATCCACTTTGGATGCCGTGCACCAGCGATCGAAAAGAACACATTTCTCCCGAGCAAACTCCACATGAGTTTGTGACAAAGATTTTTTCTGCTGTCGGAACTTCTGGCGGTAGGCTTCAGGCACTAGCTCATAGGCCTGTAAAACAGCCGTTTTAACCTTATCATAATTTAGACTGTCTTCAAGAGGGAGCGATGCTACGACCTCCTGAGCTTTTCCACACATTTTACAGTGGAGCAGTAATGGCCAAACATCACGGGGCCAGTGTAACGTGCCAGCAATGCGCTATAAGCATGGCCGGCCCTCCCTATACGCGAATTACGCAGCCGCGTAGGGCCCCCGTCACCACCAGGGCCCCGAAGTGCCGAAAAATAAAGAATAAAAAAAGACCCAAATCTGGCAACCCATTTCATAGCAATGAATGTTGTGCAAAAGAAAGTTGCCTGAACTTTAAAGATCTCCCCCGTCAACACACCTGAACCAATCTGGCAACCCAAATAATGACGTTACGCCACTCTTAGCAACGACATCATTGTCTGAGCCTGGCACAGTGTGTATTTACGAGCTCATTTTGTTTCAATAAAGTTGGGAAAAAGAAAAAAAAATGAGCGCATTTTGTCACACTGATCAGAGCGACAACAAGAGAACTTCATGCTACAGAGACTTTATCCATCAGGAGCTGAAAAAAGATGAAGAACTTTAACATCAATCACAAGGTAAGTTTGGAGGATCATGTTGGGGCCAAATTTTTACATTATCCAGTATTTCTGTGTGGCTTTACATAAATACTAATCGATCCTTGGTGAAGAAGATTACACAGAAACGACCCCGTTGTCGTAGTTAATTTCCAATGGAAAACTCTCAAATAATTCTGATACCCAAGTTTCCAAGATGAGGGTGGACATGACCTTCTAAACGGTGGAGAGCAGAGAAGAGCAAATAATGACAACAGTATGATGGCTGAAAAATGTTTGAACTCACATTATCGTATTGTTTCATTGTTTTGCTACATATATTTAGTGCGTTCTTTCTGCATTTTCTGGTTTATGTCAGTATAAAAACTGCTGTTCATCTGTTACAGACAGTCAGGTAGTCTAACTTTTCAACAATTAGTGTGTCTTAAAATCTTTCATTGGCATGAAGCATGGAGAATCAAAACTGCCAAATACAAATAGGAAATAAATGTTCTCATTTATAAATGACAAACAAAATAAATGTACTAATTTTAAAATTACGAACACACAAAATAATAAATAAAGAAATGTATAAATGGTTATATTTCCATTTATACTCAAAGTAGTGTTCACATGTATTATTTATAAATGGGTACATTTATTTCTTATTTGTATTTTGGAGTTTTGGTTTTACATAGTGATGATGTTTTGCACAGTTCCGTCTCAGCTGACAGTTTCTTCTACTCTCAAAAAGTATCAAAAAGTATTGGAGGTGGTGCTGCGTCCACATCCCAAGATGTTCCTGACATCACTGAAGATGTGATTTCAGGTAATTTAATAGCTTGTAAAGTCATTTATAAACAGTGTCTGCATAACCCCTTATGTTCATAAACAGCAGCTGAAGAGAATGGAGCCCCCAGTTGTTCATAATTAAATAAATAAATATGATATTGAGCAAATATAATCTAACAATAAATCTCTCATAAATATATAAAAAGATCATGAAATTGTGAAAAACCTGCACACAGATTTTAAATGAGCCAGTAAACTATTAGTAGTATTCTGCTATAGTTATTTTATTAGCTTCATCATGAATTATTGTATAATATTTCTTGTTTTTTAGCTGCAGAAGAAACTGCTGTCACCACATCCTCTGTTGAAAGGGAAAACGTTGATGCTGCTGCTGGTAAGTTCAAATCCACCCAATATGGAACCTATATCAAAATGATTGTTTCATTATTACTTAAAAGAAAGTCATACATTTGCACACACACAGACAAAAGTGAAAGCACTTCTTTCCAACATTCTGCTTCCAGCGTCACAGCAACTGTTCAGTAGATTTGATTTGACTCTTTGACTTTTCACTGTTTGCTTTTGTTGAAGTTATGTCTCTCATGTTCCAGAGGCTTCAAGAGAGGCGTGAATGGAAGAGGATCTACTGGATCCAAAATTCCACACCTCAAATCCATTTGGTCCAGCTGAATGACCAACCATTCAGTTCTTTATTTTGGATTGTTTTATCGTTATTTGATTGTCTATTAAGTTGCTGTTTTTCATTAGTTGGAGTTTTGGGAATGTCATTTGTTGAGTGCCTAATGTTACATTAAAAAATATATATATATCTATCTATATATATATATATACATTTGTCATTCTTATTTTTTTCTTTTCACTTTTAAAATTGGTTTGGCACCACTAAATGTGAATCCAACATGCAGGCAATATACTGTGTTCAATTCTAGCAGCAACAATAAAACATTCACAAAATGTAGTAATAGAGAGATCGCATTTATATTACAACAAAAGTTGCGTTTTGTTGGTGCTGCCGATCAGTTAGAGGGCCCACAAATTAAATTTCGCTTAGGGCCCCCAGAAGATCAGGGCCGGCCCTGGCTATAAGGACGCAAAATACGACTCCACTTCACTCTCCCGAAAAGCGGGCACAAGTGGAATAAATTTACTTACGTCAAGCAGCGTGGTGGAAGATCCAAGGAGGGGAGGGTTTGCGCTGTCAACTGAGGACACCGGAAGCTGAGCCTTCGCCTCCAGCTCCAGCTGACGGATCCTGACAGCTGTCACAGCCTCAATTTCCAAACGCTTAATCTCCAGCTGCATCTGGCGGGTTTGCGCCTTTTCCTGCGCTTCAAGTTGCAAACGGGCGAGCCGGACTTTCAGTCGCGCATCATCCCGCGACCCACCGCTGCCTGGAGAGAGCGGATTGTAGCGTGGGAGGCTGAAGGGTGGTTTTCCCCGTTCGGGCCTCTCATCGCTCTCTAGCACGGGAGATGTCTCCGCGTGCACACGGTCACCCATGTGCGGGGCGCCGCTGCCACGCTCGCGGCCACCTCTCCCCGAGGCGCCGTCCGCGGACAACACAGGCACCTCAGTGACAGGCAGACGAACCACGCCCATTCTCATCAGATCATCCACCAAGAGATCCTTAAGCGCCTGCTTGTTAATAGGTTTTGAAAACGAAACGCCAAAATGACTCGCAATTTGCTCCAAATCGCACTTGCGGCACGTATCTAACAAAGATAAGGATGGGTGAGCAATGAAATATCCCAGACTAAAACCAGTCGCCATGGTTTTCACCCCTTTACAGGTAATGCGTACGTGGCACAAACGGAACCGCAACAAGGACACGTCAGCACCCTGCACAGCTGCCCAATATACAAACAGCAAAACAAACAGCCACGTACCCTATAATTATCCCGGACGAGCCCCCACTTATGTTACGTCCCACCCGGAGGGAGGAAGAAAATAGGTAACATAAAGAAATAATATTAAGCCGGTAAGGGTTGACTGGCTGTCAGTGCAGCCGTTTATTTTAAATGACAGCTGCAAAAAGTAAAGAAGGTGACAAACGTAAAGGCTCAGGCACTAATGCAATAAATAACCAAGAGAAAAGTTAACTAGATGGACACCCTTCGATACAGTAAAGGCTAATCAAAAGTCCAAAAACACAGATCACAGTCAGAGGGGAAAAACCAGGCCGTTTTCACAGGCTCTAATGCCAAGTTCGACAGCAGGGGGCCAGCTGACTAAACGGATTCCTCTCAGGAATTCAGCTGCCCACTGGAACATGGTCTGCTTGAGGCTTTTATGCTTCCCGCCCAGCCTGGTGATTGGAGGAGGGAAAAAGCTGCAATCATCCTGCAGGAGGTGAAGTCAACTGATGTGGGGGAGGCTTCTGCAGAAGACACACAACCACACACACAACAAACACATACATGCAACACACACATACACACCAAAAGGCCTGGGGCCGTAACACCGGTTAATTTGATCTGATCGAGTCCTGAACCTTGCGTTTGGTCTGTATTCACACTGCCGTCAAGTGGCCTTTCCGGATTTAACCAAAGCCAGCAAGCAAAACCACATGAATAAAAATCTCTTCACTCATTGGTCAGGAATTATGAAGGCGGGGCAAAACACTAGAGACAGAAATGATGGAAGTCCAGTGCTTTGCAGTCCTTCTCAGGGTAGTTCATTCAAACTTTATATTTTGATGACCAATTTTAAACGTATGTGTCAACATCAGGCTCAACACTTTTTACTTGCCTTTTTGGTCTGGTGGAGACATGCTCCAGGGCGGTTACTGGCAAGAAGACAGCTAAGAAGGTACACTGATAAGTGTTTATGACATGTAGGGAAAACAGTGAGAAGCAACATGAATCACTTTAAATGTTGTTTTAATGAGCCCAAATTCATACAACCACATTTCAATGAATTAGTGTGTCATATCATTGTGGTGTTATAGCATTGTTTTAAAAAAAAATGTTAAGGAAGGTAGCTTTTAGGATGAATTCACAGCATCGCGTGACAAGACAGAAAAGCATGTAAAACAGTGATGTTTAAATAAAGGTAACAAGTAAGGAGTTGGAACCTTTTTCGTCTTTGATGAAACAGTAATCGTTGCCTTACATTTGTCCATGGCTCATCTGTTGCTACACTCTGACTCTACACTCTGTGCCCGCTAGTTACCATGGCAGTTTTGGTTCAGTTTTTCTATTCCAAGGACGGATAGTATTCAGACTGAGGAATCTCAGAGCGAACTGAAACTCAGTCCGATTGGAAACGAACCGAGACCACCTCAAGAGATGGGTCCGAGAGGGGTCCCTAATCCTGGACCAGGGTGTATACACACCCAAGTGTGTACACTTAGGTGGTTTCTATTGGTAGAAACGAACACTGGTTCATTTTAACCAAACCAAATGTGTCCAGTCTGAATACGCCCTAAATTTCATGTTAAAATTATTTGGTAATTCTCGGTAATTCACTTTTTAATATTACGATAATGTGTAGACATCAATAAAACTGTATAAATAACATGGAAGCATACATTAAGACTACTTTGTTAACATAAAAGCCTTGTAATTCCATACATTTCTAATGTGATCCAGGTTTAACATAGTAACAAATGACAGAATTATTATTTTTAAAGTATAGTTTAACCATTATTATTAGTTTTATACATAACTTAAGTATGGGTGGAACATTTTTAAATCACTAACATTTGAAACCACATTACCATTTCTTGGCATTACAGTTTTATTTTTTTTAAATATACATATGTTATTTATTGTATTTTATTTATTTGAAAATAACTAATATTGGTGAAACTTAGATCATGAACACAATTTTATTTTGTATGTATTTTATTTACGGTATTTTAAAATAACTACCATTGGTAGAAAATATTTTTTGAACAAAATTATGAAAGTTGAGTTACACCTAGACAAGAATAGGACCTACAAGGTTCTATTTAAATTAAGCCAGAAAATTGTCAATTAATTTGGACATCAAATTTTAACTTACTATGCTTAAATGCTAAAACAAAAATAAATATTGTTATTTTTTAATTTTTTGCTTTAAAGGAATTCTTTTTTTAAAGAAAATATTTTCTACTGAATTAAAGTTTATTTTCTAAGAATCTGTATGTCTTAAACTATTAGATTTCTTTGAAAAAAGTTGGCAGTAAATCTGTTTTTTGGGGGAAAGAAACATTTTTAGGAATTTACTACAACCTTGAATATTTAGAGAGTTTGATTTCTACTCTGTCTTTTGTGACCTAGATCCCTGAAAATTCTGTTTCCTGTGTTACTCTCCGCTAATTGGTTTTTTGGATGTTGCTGCTGGGCTTTGTTTCTGTTTATATTGTATCAAGCAGACCAAAAAAACTCACAAAAGTGGTATAAAGTATGGGGACAAAAGCCTATTCAAACAGATGTTTTGATACGAAAAGTCTCTGGCACAGTTACAGTATATCAGCCAAGAAGAAAAACACATTGACATGGAAGAATCAACACAAAGCCGGCGTAACACGTCAGTCAGCGCCGCTTCCGTTCTTTGCTGCGAGTGTGTGCGGCAAGCACCTGACAGCTCCTACATCTGCCAGCACAGGGGAGGTAAAGCCTTAGTTCAGTCTTCACCCGCCACACTCACACAGTTTTGATTTCATCTATTATTCAGTTGTAACTCTGCTGTCAGGCTGAATCGCACAAGTATTCCCAGAATCCTGCATTGCTCCAGAACTTTATCTACAGTGACTTCGCCACATGATGAAAAGCATGAAGTGGTTTTGTCGCTGCCTCTAGTCACAAGAATTTACCCAGAGATCCTCAACTGCCAAAGAACCATGGGAGGTGAGAGTTGAAATAGAAACCTTATTTGCAACGATTTGAGCACAGCAATGCTCTCTTTGGGTGTTGAAATTGTTCCGAGTAGATTTTGGTTTAGGGTTCAATACCAGATGAAAGAAGAAAAGTAGTTTCTTGAAGCCTCTTTTGTCTCTTTATCAATTCTTTCAGAACAGAAAGTTGACTTTTAAAATAACTGAAAATGTATTGAGAAAGGGACAAAAATATAATTTTCTTTAATTCACCCAGACATGAGGTAACCGACAAAGTGATGAAGCAACACCTCCACCTGCTGGTGGTCTAAAGGGACCAAACATTGAGATTTTCTTCCTGTTTTCCTGTGAAACCAATGGCATTATGTAAAAGCTGACTGAAACTTTGAACAAACAAAAAACTCAACTCACAAACATATTTATCCTTTGAATTATGTTCTAAACTTTAATATGATTGCTTCCTTTTTTCTTTAAAGAATCCATCTTCTGACTTAATAACAGCTGTCCATAATCTGGTCATCCACTTTTTCTATGTTAATACAGTAACCTAAATTCTTTTGTTTCCTGACAGTTTAACCATAATTTTATGAAAGTGTGGTGGATACATTTGTATAAATTAAAATAATCCACTGCTGCTATTCTGGATGGGACAAACCTTAAATCCAGTATGTTTGACGCACTTTAAATGAAACTCGTCATTGTAAAAAATGAGAAAACGTTCAATGCCTAATGCAACTAGATTTTCTGAGGGTCTTTGTTCCAGGACAGAAAGAGCATTAATTACCTTAGAGGTAGAAAATATATTAAAAACAAGTATTAATGCCATTTATTGACAAATTCTAAAGTTTGTCAGTGAGTTTCTGTTGACGTTGTGCATTAAAATAAAAACCCTGTTTGTGTCAAAAAAATCATGAAGAAATTACCACTGACATTAGTTGAGTAGAAACGTGGGTTTTGATCTGAAAAGCCAACATTTTATGAGTTCAGTTTGGGTTTTCTGTCAGGAGTAATGATCATATGTGTACATGTGGCTCCTTTATTTAAGGCATTAAAGTTGTGTGATAACTTGGTAGTGACATTCTTTAAAGACCCACTTCAATCATCTTTTGATAAGTGTTTTTTTAAATTATGAGAACGCTGTTTTTAGCCAAAATCAAAACACCTGTCCTTTTCTAGGACATAGTAGTTCATTAGAAATTCATCCCTTAGTTGTGAGTGGGACTGTTGGCATGGAGAAACCCCACCCCCCTTCATCTCCCTGTTGCAAAAAACTCTCTATTTCCATGCCCTCCCACTAACTTGCAGACCCTCACATCCCCAAGCTAACACTACCAGTGCAACAAAACCAGCAAGCAATATTGGAGCTATCCCGCATTTTTGAGCCAGATGCCAGCTCAGACAAAGGAAAACAAAGATGAACGTGGATCTGATCGTCTGCAAGCGGATCCATCAAAATGGAGTGTATGTTCTATGTAACAAATCTGATCTTTTTCCAATAGCATTTTTTTCATTTGCTCCGGAATCATAACACTAAAGGCCCGTACACACCGGGACGAATTTCGTCCCCAGGCTAACACACACACACACACACACACACACACACACACACACACTTTCTCTGCAAAGCTAGCGGTTATCGGCTAAAACACTTTCCTTTTATCTGCACATCCATCTTTGCAAAAGTTCGGCTCTTGTTTGTTTTTGTGGGTGAAACGCAGACACACTGCTGAGGCCGATTCTAGAATGACGTCATGAAATGAGCGGCACCCACAAGGAGAGAAAGTCGGGGTGCCTCTGAGAGCGAGTCGTCTTACTTCCAGGTTGGAAAAAAGCTCAGGAAAATAACTAATATTTCATTTTTAAAATGTGTTCTTTTTTTGTGCCAAAGGCAGTAATATTTACTATAAAAGGCTTAAGAACAGCATGGTATAGGCCCTCTAACTTCTAGCTCTTAGATAAGAAAACGATTGCCTAAAATTTGGAGAGCTCTCTGTAACTATTTTAACTGATCATGTATAAGACAGTCTTCATTCTTACCAGATGCCCCTGGCAGCACGAGTCTGAAATAATGGATGTTGATCCTCCCCTGAGAACACAACACCAGAGGGTTTTTTTTTAAGTGGTACTTGAAAGAGTAAATGTATCACTCAAAAAATCAAGCATCTTTAGTCTAGTAACACAACCACTTCCAATTTCATAACAGCTCAGGAACTCACCAGGATCTGGGGCATCTGGTTGGAGAGCTGGGAAGTCATTTTCAAACACAAAAGTACTGTCATAGTCAGGATTTACCTGGAAAATAAATGTTTAATTGACAGTAAGCAACCAAAAAACTACTCCAGAAATGTTCTTCACTAAAGTTTTTCAAGGTAATGGTAAAAAACGAAAACAACTCAGGTAAACCTGTCCATTACCTGTCCATTTGCTCGTGTGTTCATGGGACAAAGTGGGTTTTTGGGATCATATCTAGGTATGTGCTCCTCTGGAGGTTTTTCCACTTGTCCAGCCCACGGTCTCTTCATGCGATGGGCCGACACCAGGACCCAGTTATCCCGCAGTGGGTTGTACCGCAAATGCTGGTGCTCTGTTGTCCATAAGACATGTTATAACAACAACAGCATGTAGGAACGGAGCAGGGGTCTACAACCTACAGCTCAGGAGCTACATGTGGATGTTTTACCGCTCCATGGTGGCTCTCCGGTTGAAAAAAAAAATAAATAAAATTCCTAGTTTTAAAAAGTAACTGTAAAGTAAAAATTCAGTAGTAAAGTAAAAAAAAAGGTAAACTCAGACTTTAAGAAACTCATTTACAAACAATTGAAGGACAAAATGTATCACAAGTCGAACTGTATATATGAATATGTATTTGGTTAAGTATTTTGCCTTTATGTCTTATTTGTCAACTTGATGTTAGTTTTGTTTTTGTGTAAATTGTATCCTTGGATGAGCTTCAATAAGCACTGTGCTTCAGCCCAGTCCCTTTTGGTTAATGTTGCTTATTGATTAAAATGATTAAAAAATGTAGTGCTTGAAGAACCAAAAATAACTTTCAAACTAAAATATTTTGACAGCTTTTTGGGTGCCGTGTACAACATAAAATAAATTGGAGGTCAGTAAGCACAACCAGAAACAAGACACTTAAAGCGGAATCTCTATTTATAACAAATTATGGAATTTTAAATTTTGAAACGTTACATTTTACGGCGTCAAAAAAGTTAAATTTATCTTTTTTATTGTCTGAGATCTCCTACAAATAAAAATATATTAAACTGTTTTCTATTTTGTTTTATACACAACTTACCACATTTGCTGCATTGAAATGGTGCAATGTGGTTCAGAGTCTTTTATTTTGAAAGCCAGTTATGTAAACCTCTGTCTAAAGTATTTCATAATTTCAACAAAAGGCTGTTTTCTCTTTATGCTTGTCTTATCTATGCAAAAAAATCATTGATACTCATCATAACAGTACTAATAACATTATTGTCAATACAAATTCATGTCTTATTTTTCAACAAGATGAAATAAGACTTTGTGGTTCCTGCCACTGGATTGTGGTCAGTAAGAAATTGGCCCAAATGGCTCTTAAGTGTTGACAGTTGCAGACCCCTGCACCAGAACAACTACCTCTAAAAAGAAAGCACATGGAATATAACTTTTCATTGAGAAAATGTATAATTTCATCTGTCATTTGAAATCAATTGGATTTTAACTATTTATCATAAAATGGCTTGAAGAAACAGCCAAAAGTGTGTTCGCTGTCGCACAGCAGGCACAAAAAACTGCTGAACCAGAAAACAACATCAGCAGAAACTAAAATCACGAGACAGTTGTTGGGGGATTTTTTTAAAGCACATAAGCTAACAAATTAGTTTACCTTTTAACTCAGTAGTCTATTACTAACAAACAAACACAAACGCGTCAAAAGTTTTCATTTGGATATGTATATGGACACTATCACTTATTAACTAATGTAAATAGTAATTTGCTTGAAATTTGCTAAGTCTGTCTTTATTAAACGACTGCATATAAACTCATTATTAGCTATTTATCTGTCTTTTTCCCATAAGTGTATGTGATCAGGTTTTTAAAGTATGTGCCGCAGGATCCTTAAACAGAATGCTTCTTTTTGTTTTGTTTTTCCTAGAGTGTTGGTTTCTTTCCGTTTACACACCTTTTGGGTCGAAACTCACGTCTTGATCGCCGCTCATGATATAAGCAGCTGAAGAAAAGTCTACAATATACCTTTTACTAATCCTGGACTCTGCATGAATAGTCTATCCACAGCGACCCTTGTCTTACTTCCTGTTATTTGTCGGACGACCCAAAAGTGCCATTTCGAAACAATGTTAAACATCACGAAAAAAGCTTTAAACAAGAAAGAAAGAAATAAAAAAATGTGAATTTAATTACACAGACACAAAAAAAATATTATATTGTAAGTAAATATAATTATTTGATAAAATATTCGAAGCATGTACGTGTTTCCACATGGTTTGTTCACATGACCTTAGAGGGGGTTTTGATACTGTGCTGGCAACTTACCGTCGCCAGTTCGCCCCACGACGAAGTCAGCATCTGATTGGTTAAAATGACCCATTCTTGCTGTCACGTGACAAGGAAGGAGGCATTCCACTTTTTCCTTATGGAGCAAGCCTTCTCACACATGTAGTGGGATTTGCAGCTGTTTCTGCCACCATGTCTTTTATTAAAGCCATTTTTAAGCTGCTCGTGCTCGCCTCCGTCGCCGTCCTGGTTGTGTTGCTGCTTCAGAACTGGATGGCCACCAAGGACTATGTTTTTAATAGAGACGAAATCGCCAAGTTGGTCAAACAGTATGCAGGCGAGTCTATATGAACGACATTTTTTCACTTGCTATTTTATTTAAACAGTTCTAAGTAACTGTAAATTGGGTTAGAAAAATGATGTTGACTTCTCTGCCATTTACACTTCACGGTGTTGAATTGTGCTATATGTATGCATCTTTTTTAGGGCAGGATCACGAACACGCCTTCACCAAAGTGGTGGTGGAGCTCAGGAAAAGGTAAAAGCGACTTGTTGCACAAATCTCCTAATCTGACAGTCTGTTACGTCAGTTTGAGTTACTCAGTTCTATTTTTTTTTTTTTTTCAATTAACTGTCGTTTTGTGGTGTGAGGGGTGAAAATACTTTGATTTTGAACAAAGCAATTATTTTTGTTTCAAAAATTACATTTTTTAAGTCGTCAGAAGAAATTCTTATTGTCTTTGCTAAAACTATTATGTTGTAAAAACAAAATTATATCAGCATATTTCATTGTGTTCTACTTTTTTAAATTATGTATTTCTATATTTTTGTCAACCAGATGAAAAAGGAAAGTTTAAATGAATCAGAAAAATTGATGCTGATTGGAAGAATCCCAGTTTAGGTCATTTATAAGATTTGAATAGTCAGCTAATATTATATTCTGTAAATGTATCGCTGCAGTTAACAAACATGTTTTCATGTATACAAAAGGATTTTCTGTAGTTAGATTTCAGTAGTTTTCTGCTTTTAAGAGTTAACGCCATGTAGTGTCAAATGTACGGTGGCCCTGAAGTGCAAAAACATTACATTTCACAACAGCAATTTAAAGCAACCTAGAATTTTACATATTTTCAGTTGTTTCACACTTTTTTTTGTTACGTATATAATTCTACATGTGTTAGTTTACAGTTTTGATGCCTTCAGTGTGACTCTACAATTTTCATTGTCATGAAAATAAAGACAACTCTTTCAATGAGAAGGTGTATCCAAACTTTTGGTCTGTACTGAATAACTATATATATATGTATATATATATATATATATATATATGTTTTGCTTTTTTAATAATCGTTGTGATCTTTAATATTTTTGTGTGTTGAGTGATTTGTTGATGGATTTTCACTTCAGGGCTACTGTACAAATGTGCCAGCACTTTAACACTTGTTTTTAATTGTAACAATTATTCAAATATTCTAGCTCTTGAAAGAAACTTAATCTAAGTAACATCTCAGGTTTTCCTGAACTAGGTATCCCGGCCGCATCCTGCCTGATGAAGACTTGCAGTGGATTTTTGTGAATGCAGGAGGCTGGATGGGCTCCATGTGTCTTCTCCACGCCTCTTTGACAGAGTACTTGCTGCTGTTTGGCACTGCAGTGGACACAAGCGGACATTCAGGTAAACAAGCAGTATAGCGTCAAATCAGGATCAGATTAAAGTGGATTTAAAACCAAAAAGGTCAATTTGATCGTTTTAAGCTCAAAATGACACATTGCAAAATTGAAGGAAATATTAAAAATTAAAAAAAAAAATATATATAAATTAGAAACTTGAAAGAAATATTGAAATTCTGGGGGGAAATTTGAAACTTGAATTGAAAAAAGTGTTTATTTTTGTAACAGCTGGCATTTTGTATTATAGTTAGTTTGTCTGTTTCTTTTGTTTTTCGCTTTGAATCTTTTAATTTAAAGTTGACTTTATAAGAGAACTGGACTGAGTGAGTGAGACGTCACCAATAGAAAATGCCTTACTTCCAGCTCCAACTAAATGCAGCCAATTCAGTCGGCATTTTTCCACGATACGAAAGTCGCCATGTTGGAGCCAGACAACAGTGACTGGTCCTAGTCGGTCTGAGTCACCATTTCTGTGGCAATTACTGTTGCTAATCAAGACTAAAACTGCATTTACAGCAAAAGTGATTCACGCCGCTAAGGCGGCCAGTTTTAATGTTGGGTCAATTGGACAGACGCGAACTGAAGTCCTGCAACGCGATTTGAGCGTTGAGGCCAGAGTTCAAATGTCTTAAATTTGGCTAGGTTGCTGCGTTGCTTCTACCAATCAGGGAAGCAGCTTTGGGCACGTGATGTTGTCTTTTTTTTTTTTTTTTTTTTTTTACTTGTTCTGTCCAACAACTGAGCAAACAGATTAGAGCTGAAGGCCTTTTGTGTTGGACAGGTTTTACTATCACAAAAAGAGGTTATATAACTTTGAAAAACCAGAGTGTAAATTTTTATAAACCTCTTTTTGTTTTTGGGCATGTGACGTTTTCAGTGAATTGATGTGAATGTTTTTGCCTTGCACTTCCATCTATTTTGTTCATTCGCTTGAGTTTGCTGGAGCCTGTCCCGGCTATTGTTGGGACGGGTTACCAGCTTGTCACACCCGTGGCGGCTCTCTGTCTGCCATCCAGTTCTCTTACAGTCAATGGTGATGAGCCTAATTTTCCGTGGGGGTGGAGCTTTGAGCCCATTGGCTACCGGGGCATGATAGACACTGGTTGATGGAGATTATGGTGACGTCATTTCCAGTCCCACCCACGTATAAAATTAGGCTCAACACGGGGAAAAAAAAGGTCTGAACTAAAACTGTAAATTGAGGACCTAAAGCAAAGAGGGAGAGAATTGAAAAAACAAAAATTCAGAATACAAAACGGCAGCCGTTACAAAAAAGTATTTTTTGTTTCTTTTTTTATTTTCAAATTTGCAACTTGGTTGTTATTCACTTTAAGCTGATGCTAATTTGACCCTATAATGCAGAGATTCTTTTCTTTTTCCTACACTATTAGACACATTGTAATAATTAGAAAGTTTGAATGATGCCAGGGCGAACAAAACTTTTGTATCTTTAAAAAATGAACCCTGCGAATTACTGATTTGCCATTTGTTCATTTTAATGTATTTGTTTCATATATTTTTGAAATTTCCCCATGATTCAACTTTGGAAATTTAGTCAACATGTCTCCAATTTTGTTTTTATTTTCTGCTCTATCCAGGTCGATACTTGGTGGAGATTTCTGACACCATCATCTCAGGCACTTTCAGGCAGTGGAAGGAAGGAACTACCAAAAGTGAAATATACTACCCTGGTACTGTTTTATCACATTTTATAAGCAACAATCCATACATTTTATGACCTAAAAAAAGAAATAAAGAAAGAGTTCCTGACCAAGATGTTCAGTCTTTCTTCTCCTCTCTCAACAGGTGACACCATTGTTCATAAAGTGGGGGACGCCACAGCTGTGCAGTGGACTGCTGGGACTTGGATGGTGGAGTATGGCAAAGGTTTCATCCCATCCACACTGGGCTTTGCTCTGGCAGACACCCTGTTCAGCACCCAGGACTTCCTGACGATGTTCTACGTTGTGCGTGTTTACATGAAGGCCCTTCTGATGGAGGCGGGCATGCTGCTTACAGAAGCTGGAGTTTTCTGAGGCTAGATGACATCAAAACATCGTTTTGTAACCAAGTAAATAAATTCTGACATGGTCGATGCCTCTCTGCTTACAACTCCATGTGCAAAGCATTTTTTTAAATCCAGATTGCACTAGCATATCAAATTCATCAGTCTTAAAAAGTTGCATTTAGTTTTATCGCAGACATGATCATTTCTTTTAAAATTTTGTGTCTGATCAAATTTTAATTAATGTAAGAAATATTGAAAACGTCCATGAAACACTTAATCGTGATTCAAACTCCATCCCACTGCTCAGAGCAGCAGGAAGGCTCTGCATCACTTTCTGTTCAGTAAACTTATTGAGGCTCGAGCTAATTTCAGTCCCTACAAATGTCTTTAACGTCAGTTTAGAATCTGTCTATGAAATAACTGAGCAGCAAGTTAGTTTATCCTCGCCCAAGCTCGGATCCTCTACCAGAGGCCTGAGAGCTTGAGGGTTCTGCACAGTATCTTAGCTGTTCCTAGCACTGCGCTTTTCTGGACTGAGAGGTCTGAGGTCTTTCCAGGGATCTGTTGTAGCCACTCCTCCAGCTTGGAGGTTACTGCCCCAAGTGCTCCAATTACCACAGGCACCACTGTCACCTTCACTTTCCAGGCTTTCTCCAGTTCTTCTCTGAGTCCCTGGTATTTCTCCAGTTTCTCATGTTCCTTCTTCCTGATGTTCCCATCGCTTGGCACTGCCACATCCACCACAACGGCTTTCCTCTGTTCTTTGTCCACCACTATGTCTGGTTGGTTCGCCATTACCATCCTATCAGTCTGGATCTGGAAGTCCCACAGGATCTTTGCCCTTTCAATCTCTACCACCTTCGGAGGTGTTTCCCATTTTGACCTTGGGGTTTCCAGTCCATATTCTGCACACATGTTCCTGTATATTATTCCAGCCACTTGATTGTGGCGCTCCATGTATGCTTTACCTGCCAGCATCTTACACCCTGCAGTTATGTGCTGGATTGTTTCAGGCGCCTCTTTGCACAGCCTACACCTTGGGTCTTGTCTGGTGTGGTAGATCTGAGCCTCTATTGCTCTGGTGCTCAGGGCTTGTTCCTGAGCTGCCAGGATGAGTGCTTCAGTGCTGTCCTGTAGGCCAGCCCTCTCTAGCCATTGGTAGGACTTCTTGATATCAGCTGCTTCAGTTATGGTCCGGTGGTACATCCCATGGAGGGGTTTGTCCTCCCATCAGGATCTGTCCTCCATCACTGTATCCTCTGCTCTCCATTGCCTGAGACATTCACTGAGCACACTGTCAGTTGGGGCCTTGAGCTTGATGTATTCATGCATCTTGGATGTTTCATCCTGGATAGAGGCTTCCATATTCACTAGTCCTTGGCCTTCTTCCTTGCAGCTAGCATCCAGGGTGCTTTGGGATGGAACTCTCCATGCATGGTGAGGAGCTTTCGTGTCTTAACATCCATGGTCTGTACCTCTTCCTTTGGCCATCTTATTATTCCTGCAGGGTATCTGATAACTGGCAGTGCGTAGCTGTTTATTGCCCGGGTCTTGTTCTTACCACTGAGCTGGCTTCTCAGGACTTGCCTTACCCATTGGAGGTATTTGGTTCTTGTAGCTTTCCAGATTGCCATTTGCCTGTGAAAGTCCAAGGTACTTGTAAAAATGTGTTCATAAAAAATATGCATACTGACTATCTGGAAATGAGATGCTTAACCCTTGTGCTATCCTAGGCACTTTACCGTTGGGAGTTGGGTCATCTAGACCCACTAGTGTGACCTTCACTGGTTCAATGGATTACATGACATTTTTCCACCTTTATCTACCTTTGTCATGGTAGGGAGAACACGTCAAAGTAAGGGTGGGGTCATCTAAGATAGCACAAGGGTTAATAAATTAAATCTACATTTAGGTGAAGAGCTAACCTGCAAAAACCAGCATCTGCAAACATTTTGGTTACTCCTCAGTACCAAATATAAGTTTCTTCATCGACAGAAGACTCAACTGCACTAATTCTTTTTTTAGTTTGATTTTTTTTTTTTTTTAGTATTCCTCCAAATTCAAGTTGAATGTTTGTATAATGGTCCATTTTTGAGAGAAGCCAGCATTTTTTCTATTAATTATACTGATGTGCAGTTCATTTTTGGAGAAGAGGATGGGATGAAACACTTCTATTCTTCACTATAAATCTGTGCTGTTTGTTACTGTATTCTACTGAATTCTACTAATTGAAAACTATGCTATAGTAGTTGGGAGCTGAGGATTGACATGAATTACTTTATAACTAATTTTTATCGCTATGTGAACTTATGTGTATTATAAGATGGAAAAGGAGAACAATTGTATATCTGTCCACATTTCTTGGTTTTGCAAATGTAATTTAACTATTTTACTTTTTATCATTCAGACCAAAAACCCCTGCTGTACTTTTACTTTTAGTGGTTAATATCCCATTTTTTCTATAGATATCTTAAACCCAAGGACACTGTAAATGTTTTATGATGGTCATGGAGATCATATTCCCTTTGGCTGATAATTATTGAAGACTGACAATGCCAAAAATAAATGTTTTTTTTTTCTTGGTATGAAGTTTATCTTGTTTTTACTTAAAACACAAGGTCCATGAATGTGTGACCATTTGTATAAGCATCTGAACTGTTGGTACATTTTTGTTGTTGCACATTGTTGACCACGCTAAATATACATTTGGAGTTAGAGAAATATATCATTGGCACAGGAATCAAAACATGCAACTGTATTGTGGCGATCTGACAGTTTGCATATCGCCCTGATGAAAATCACCTGTGCAGGTCAGAGAGGAGAGGCGTGCTCTCTAATCAGAGTGCCATCAGCTGTGGAAAAAGGGGACATAAAAAGACAGACGCAGAGGATCTGGGGAGTGAGGAGTCAGAGAGAGGAGGAAGCTGAAAGAGGTTCTAACGCTCAACCCTGCGTGCTTCCACAACCTGAAGACTGACATCTTCTCGGATGAACCCTGATCCAATGCAGCAGACCTTTTTCCTGACAGTTTACTGCACAAGGCCTCATCCTGCACCATTATCCACAAGACATCTGTTTAAAACCTGGAATAAAAGCTGCAACACAACAAACCGTACCAAGAAACGCTAACTCTTCAAAGAAAACACGGAACGGCTCCTGTAAAATAAAGAGGGTTGGAAAACCTGGATCGGATCCCCTCCACAAAGGACTGGATACAAGAAACAACGTCCCAGGAACCCGGAACGGAGTTCTAAGGAGGACTGGACTGAACATCAAAACTAAAGGTACTCAGAAGACCTAGACTGTGTGGCCTGCTTTCTAATCCATTTCAGGAATACCCTCCTAAAGTAACAGAGACAATAAAAGGATTTAAACGAACTTTGGACTTTTGTGTGTGTACAGAGCAGAGGGGGTGGATAACATCCTTTGTGACAGTGGATTTTTTTTGTATCTTATATGTCAGGAGAGAGACCTGACTGGCACCTCAGAGAAAAGTCATCCACAAACTGTCACATAAAAAAAAGTGGCACCTCAGAGGGGACCAAGACACAAAGCTCTAGAACACACAAGAAAAGAACCTTAGTTTACAAGCAAAATGGAGTCATCCGAACCTTCAGCCACAACTTTGTCATTAATGGACATGGATGTAATTGAGGAGTTTGATCCATTAACTCTTCAAAATACACATTCTGGGCAAAATGGAGATCCCCAGGAGAATGACCCTGAATTGATACTGCAGAACCAGGAAATATCTGCCATTTTGTCTTCCCAAGCACCACCAATGGATGCACAAGTGAATCAAATCACAACCGTCATGATGGAACTAATAAAAACCAATTTAACTGCCATTCTACATGATCATCAAGCTCAATTTAGGAACCATGTGAATGCGCAGCTGGAATATACACGAACTCAAGTTAACTCAGCTGTGGGTTGGAGGTTGAAGAGTCATCATGCTGATCTTTTAAGAGACTTTCGCTCTGTTCTAACCCCTGTGGTTGAAAAAATATCAACCCTACAAAATGACATTAATTTCTGCAAAACCACAATGCGAACATTAATGGATGAAAGACAGAGCAAAGCCACCATTACTTTTGGGGATGCTGGTGTTCAAACTCTCCTGGGAGCACAGCCAGATCAAAGCCCTGTTGGTGTAGCCCGCGCACCTAGGTTGCAGTCTACTGTGCAACATGGATTCCCTGATGACCATATTGAAACTCCTGGAGGTTCTTTAATCCATGGAGAAACGAGATCCAGATTCATTGGAAAAAGTCCTGTTAAATTACAATTTCCAACTTTTGGAAGGATTGATGATGTTTCAGATCCACTGCAGTATCTGGAAAGATGTGAGGATTTTCTGGCTCTAAATCCACTATCAGATGAAGAACTTGTTGCTACCCTTCGGAATGTGCTGCATGGGACAGCCAGAGACTGGTGGGATGTGGCTCGTCACAAGGTCCACACATGGAGAGACTTCAGTAATCAGTTTCGTACAGCATTCCTCTCTGAAGATTATGAAGATGAACTAGCAGAAAGGATCAGGAATAGAGTACAGGGTGAAGAGGAAAGCATTCGGGATTTTGTTTACATGTATCAATCTCTGTGTAAACGATGGAAACCCACGATTCAGGAGCAGGAAATTATAAAACTAATTTTGAAGAACATTAACCCACAACTGGCCAGCCAGCTGAGAAGTAGCCAAGTAACATCTGTGGAAGCACTCGTTAGACTTGGACAGCAACTAGAGAAAGATAAAGAAAACCAACAACAATATGAGCAAAGGAAAAGCTTAACAAAGAAACCAACCAAAATTATGACAGTTGAACCTCCAAAATCATCTGCTAACAGAGAGATTCCAGCACAATTGCAACACACCTATAGACAATCTCAAGCTTTTTGTTGGCGCTGTAAGGGCAACCATCCTCCATCCTCTTGCCCCCAGATGAATGCTACCAGAAATAACAAAACTCCTGTTCCTCCACAACATCCTCCACCCTCTCAGCCTTCTGCCAGTGGTCAAGGTAGGCCTCCTATACTGAGTTCTCTTTCCTGTGGCTTTCCCTCTCTAACCGAAAATACTCCATCTCCCAGTCAGTTATTCCTGCCACTTCATACTGGGACATGGAAAGGGGTTGCCATATTAGATACTGGATCTTCCTACACATTAGTGAACGAAAATGTATGGACAATGATTAAGCAGCCACATGACCAGTTAAAGGCCTGGATTCGTGGACCTTTATTCCTGGCAGATGGAGAAAGCAGAGAGCCATTAGGTTGGAGCGAGATGAGTCTCACTTTACAGAACCAATCTGTGGTGTTGCCTTGTGTCATCATGCCCGCTAGCCATCTTTCCTTCCCTGCTGTCATTGGATTGGATTTCCTCTGGTTGTCTGGTTTACAGTTTGATGTTTCAGAGAACTGCTACTGGTTCAAACATAACAAAAAGCAGAAGTATCAGTTTGTACCTGAGCCTGCTGAAACCTCAGCCATTTGTACTAATACTGCTCTGGCATTGTATTCGGCTCTTCCTCCAATACCATCAAGTCATGAGTATTTTGGGGTTAATCCATTCCAGGAGGCAATAAAAGATGCTCATTTGGATGAATTCGGCAAACACCAACTTTTGTGCCAGCTTAAGGAAAACGTAACCGTCTGCACTGAGAAATTGGGTCGTACTGACATACTCACCCATAAAATATGGCTAAGTGATGATGTTCCGCTCAAACAGAAACCATACCGGGTCTCCCTTGCTAAGCAGCAAGTCATCAAGAACATATAGAGGAGATGTTAGAGAAAAATATAATTGAACCTTCGAAGTCTTCGTATGCTGCTCCTGTTGTTCTGGTGCCCAAGAAAAAATAATCCCAAACCTCGGTTCTGTGTGGACTATAGAAAACTGAATGCCATCACACATACTGATGCATATCCCATTCCAAATATCCAGGAAATATTGGAATCCTTGGCAGGAGCTTCAGTTTTCACCACCTTGGATCTCAACTGCGGTTACTGGCAGGTAAAGATGGATGAAGACAGCAAGGAAAAGACAGCTTTCATCTGTCCAATGGGTCTTTACCAATTTACCGTCATGCCATTTGGTTTGAAAAATGCGCCAGCTACTTTCCAGCGCCTGATGGAAATGGTTCTGGCTGACGTAAGAGGAAAATGTTGTTTTGTGTATTTAGATGACATCATCATTTACTCACCCACATATGAGCAACATCACCTCGACATCCAAGCTGTCCTGGACAAGCTGAAAGAAGCCAATCTAACCATCAACATGAAGAAATGTCAATTCTTCAGAACCTCTCTACGATTTTTAGGTCATGTTGTTACTGCTGCTGGAGTTGAAGTGGACACAGAAAAGACCAAAGCGATCCAGGATTTCCCAGTTCCTCAAAACCTAAAGGATCTCCAGAGGTTCTTGGGAATGGCTGGATGGTACCATCGCTTCGTGCCACACTTCTCTGAACTTACGGAACCACTAAATGCCCTCAAACGTAAAGGAGCCAAATTCGTTTGGACACCTTCATGCCACAATGCTTTTCAAACACTAAAAAAACATTTGATTTCTCCTCCTATATTAGGCCATCCAGACTTCAGTCTTCCATTTTTTGTCTACACTGATGCCAGTGATGTCGGATTGGGTGCTGTTTTGACTCAGCAAACAGGACTGGGTTCCGAACGAGTCCTTGCCTTTGCTAGCCGCACTTTGAACCAGGCTGAAAGAAAACTATTCTACGACGGAACAAGAATGCCTCGCTGTAGTTTGGGCTCTGGAAAAGTGGAGATACTACCTTGAAGGAAGGCCTTTTACAGTGATCACTGATCACTCATCCCTTATCTGGGTTTTCAAAACACAAAAACCCAGCACCAGACTTGTCCGTTGGGCCCTCCGCCTACAAGAATTCACATTCACAGTGGAATACCGTAAAGGAAAATATAACACTGTGCCGGATGCTCTGTCAAGAGCTCCAGTGGATGACTTCCTGTATTCAACCGCCACTTGTGCAGCTGTCCTTCGTTCAAAAAGGGACACATGCAAAGATTTTCAAATTACAGATGCAGACGTTTGGAAAGCCCAACAGGAGGACGTGGAAATACAGAACCTGTACAAAAGAATTATGGACAATGGAGAGATAATTGAAAATGAAACAGTAAAATTCACGATATTGGAGGACAAGGTCTATCGAGTGGTACATCTACCACATAAAACCCTGTACCAGATTTACCTACCTGTTTCTCTGCGCCAACAAGTCATTCATCATTATCACAACAATCCATTATCTGGCCATCTGGGAAGATACAAAACATATAAAAGATTGCAAGCACTGGTATACTGGCCTAAAATGAGTTTGGATGTAAGCTCTTATGTTCAACGCTGCCATGTTTGTCAGATCCACAAACCTGAAAACCGGAAACCCCCGGGTAAGCTCCAACAGGTCACAGTACATGCTCCCTGGGAGATGCTTGGAGTTGACATTATGGGTCCTTTACCCCGAAGTTCAACCAACAACCAGTATCTTCTGGTTTTTGTGGACTATTTTACCAGATGGGTAGAGTTTTTCCCTCTTCGCCAGGCCACTGCTGAGACTATCTCACAAGTCCTAAGTAAAGAGATATTGACTCGTTGGGGGGTGCCAATGTACATTTTGTCTGACCAAGGCCCTCAATTTATATCATCTGTGTTTGAGGGAATCTGCAAACGGTGGAATATCCAGCAAAAACGAACTTCTCCATATCATCCCCAAACCAATTTAACAGAAAGAATCAACCGGAATCTAAAGGCGATGATTGCTTCTTATGTGGACAACAACCACAAAAGCTGGGATAAATATCTGCCTGAATTCCGTTTTGCATTAAACACAGCAGTGCACGAGTCTACTGGTGTCACCCCTGCAGAGTTGAACTTGCAACGACCACTTAAAGGACCCTTTGATTCTGAACTTAGTCCTCAACTGTGTACACCAGATATACCTGCATATACAACAGCAAATCAGATTGCTGAACTGCAAAAGTTTGTCAAAGCCAATGTTCACAAAGCAAAATTCAAACAAAAGAGGAACTATGACCGTGGACGAAGAGATGGGGAGTTCCAGGAAAAAGACAGAGTGTGGCTGCGTGCACATCCATACAGCAGACTGGATAAGTCCTTTTCTGCAAAGTTGGCGCCACGATGGAAGGGACCATATAGAATTACAAGACGAGTTGGACCTCTGAATTTTGAGGTGGTTCTTGAGGATACTGGTGAGGACCTGCGCATTGTCCATGTGGCCCAAATGAAACCATGTTATCCCACAGCAGCGGAACTGGACAGGGTACAACACCATAGGGTACTCACAATTTTCCAAGAAGATAGTGATGACGAGGACTTTGTTGGCTTTGTGTGATTGATTTACTGCATTTAAAAAAAAAAAAAAAAAAAAAACAGGGGGAAGGGGGTGTGGCGATCTGACAGTTTGCATATCGCCCTGATGAAAATCACCTGTGCAGGTCAGAGAGGAGAGGCGTGCTCTCTAATCAGAGTGCCATCAGCTGTGGAAAAAGGGGACATAAAAAGACAGACGCAGAGGATCTGGGGAGTGAGGAGTCAGAGAGAGGAGGAAGCTGAAAGAGGTTCTAACGCTCAACCCTGCGTGCTTCCACAACCTGAAGACTGACATCTTCTCGGATGAACCCTGATCCAATGCAGCAGACCTTTTTCCTGACAGTTTACTGCACAAGGCCTCATCCTGCACCATTATCCACAAGACATCTGTTTAAAACCTGGAATAAAAGCTGCAACACAACAAACCGTACCAAGAAACGCTAACTCTTCAAAGAAAACACGGAACGGCTCCTGTAAAATAAAGAGGGTTGGAAAACCTGGATCGGATCCCCTCCACAAAGGACTGGATACAAGAAACAACGTCCCAGGAACCCGGAACGGAGTTCTAAGGAGGACTGGACTGAACATCAAAACTAAAGGTACTCAGAAGACCTAGACTGTGTGGCCTGCTTTCTAATCCATTTCAGGAATACCCTCCTAAAGTAACAGAGACAATAAAAGGATTTAAACGAACTTTGGACTTTTGTGTGTGTACAGAGCAGAGGGGGTGGATAACATCCTTTGTGACAGTGGATTTTTTTTGTATCTTATATGTCAGGAGAGAGACCTGACTGGCACCTCAGAGAAAAGTCATCCACAAACTGTCACAGTATGTGTTCCAGCACATTAAATCACAGTAAATTTACAGAAAAGAAAAAAAAAACCAAAAAGACATAGAAGCACGGTTTTCACAGCTGTTCAATGCAGCGACAACAGGGCACTATCCAGTGCATTCGAGTGCTGGTTCCAATGTGGGATTAGGTGAATGCTGGATAGATTAGTTGTTCTTTTTTACGAGTTAAAAAAAAACTTGTTAAATAAAAACATTTTTTTTCAGATGTCTTTATTGTAATGGCTTTTGTGACATATAAATACATTTATTCTGATCACATGTTACTGGATTTGTGAGTATGACATCTTGAGGAGCAACATGAAGGCAAACACATAAATGCTTCCCATTTCTTACCAAAATGTAGTAAAACATAAAGAGAAAAATCTAGAAGGCCTCTATTGTCATAGATATATATTTTTTTATCAATAAGATTTTTCTTTATTTTGAAAGCGGCACAGGCAAGTTCCATTCGAAATCAAATTCATCTTCCATTGTCACATGAAATCCTCCTGCTGCAACAGATTTACTTGAATAAAAACTGCAAGAAAGCCAATTTAAACGTAGCACTTTCTATAATTATGACTTTGGTGCACCTTCATCCATTTTCTCTTTTTACTATCAAATATCAAACATGAAATCATTAGTGTATAATCCATGTTTTAAAAAGAAAGCTATACATGTTAGTGAAGAACTTTGCCTCTGATCAGCAACTGCCGTGCATGAAAAATAAGAATGTGCTTTAAGTTTATTCTAAAACTTAAACCACTTTGACAACTGAATAAACCTACCATCATTTTGATCAGTTATCTGACATGTTAAACATCCAAACAGAACTGAAATAACCTAATTAACTAAAATGAATTAGCATTGTTCCTCAAAGCAAAAGAGCCAGGAACATGAAAGCCATGTATGGATCCAAAGCCACAGGTTGCAGACCCCAGGTACTATCATCAAGTGTTGTTTTTAAAACAAACTTCAAGTGTACTACTTTTTGCTAAGGGATCCAAGAAGCTCTCAGTTTCAATTTCAATTTCAAAACAACTTTAACTGCAAGTCAAAGTTACATGGATTCATGAGAATCTCTGATGTGTTGTGAGATGTGAGATTGATGTGAGTGGAGGATGCAGAGGATATGATTAGATGGACGCAAATTATTTTATTGATTACCTGAAATCTTTAAATTGTAGAAACAAACATTTTTTTTTTTTTTTTACAAAATTGCAACGTCAGAATTTTTCTAAAGTCGCTGTTGCCCCCCAATTGACAGTTGTCTCAAAAGACATTTAACTTCGGAAAACCCATGAGCTATGCCGACTCAAACACTTCCGGTCCAAATGTGTGTACGGCAGCCCGGAGAGCAACGAGACCTCAAACTAATGCGCACAGCTTGAAACCAGCCTAAAACTGCCCTAATGATCCAGCCTTAATAAGCTTTACAACCACGATGGAGCTTTCCTATCAGTCCATTAAAGTCGCCCATCAAACTCGAGAGGCGGTGAGTAATCGTGGTGGTTTGTTTGTTTGTTTGTTTGTTTAAGGCAGAAAATACAGTCGTGTTAAGATAACAAACTCAAGCTAGCAAGTGTTGAAAAGGTGCTTAAACTAGGAAGAGTTATATGTACTTAAGTTAGGTCGTTGTATCAAATATGAACAGGTATATAACAAAAATCTCTAAAATAAACAAATAAATGTTTGGTACGTGAAAAAATGTTCGTTCACTGGCAGGGAGGCAGCGTTCTTGTGTTGCCATAGAAACTCATCCAGTTCTGTGCCCTTTTGAGAAAATGTGTCTCCCCCTGCTGGCAGGTTGTGTCTCCCAGTGAAACTCGTCTCATTTTACAACTTAGATTATGTCTTTTTGTCTTTGTTTTATCAGTTTCTTTAGTTTCTTCTTTAAAGGGTATGCTTTCTTTTTTCCTACTTTTTGTGAATCTCTTATTCCATAGCCTGTATACTGTTTTACTTAGTGTGTCACTGTTGTTTTGAAAGTAATTTAATCTCTTGTAAATTCAAATTCAACACTTGTATTTGAATAGATCAAAAATAGGGGTCTGCAAACTTTAACACTTAAAGAGCCATTTGGTCCAGCTTCTTACCAAACAAAGCTCAGTGAGAGCCACAAAGTCTCACTTCACAATTAAGAAAAAACTACTTTATCTTTTTGTAGCCAGTTCATTTATCAAATATTGAAATAATTGAAATATAATAGTGTTATATCTATATATAATAATCAATTTTTGTTTTCACGTTTGACAGCAGCACATAAAAGTTCCTTCCAAAATAAAACACAGTTGATGCCAAATAAGATCTTTCTGCTGCATCATTTTATCTTGATTTTGAAAATCCAAGAAAGCCAACATTTTTTTATTTAAAAACTTTGCTTCTGACCTGCTACCAGTCACTGTTGTGCAGCAGATGGTCTCTATACGATGTTCTTTAAGCTTATTCTAATAATAAACCACTCTGACAGTAGAATGAACCTTTTGCCATCATTTTAATTTGCTTACTGACCTGTAAAAAATTTAAACATCAAACTCAACTAAAGGGAGCTGCATTTGAAGGGTTGCAGGGTTGAATGCTATATTGCTGAAAAGAAATGAAACTTAAAGGGTAATAATTGGCACAAAAAAAAGAAAGAAATGATCAAAGTTGACCATAAAGTAAAAACAGCACAATAACAAAAAAGATATTTTGCCACAGCCGAGCTGCTGCACTAAGGGATTCACCATGTACTTTAATGGAGGCAAAATTCCTGGAAATCCGTCAATATCTTGAAAAGTTTAAGGATTTTAAAGACCAAAATTCATATCTGGAAAAAGCTGAAGGAGCTGAACATTTTACTAGTTGAATGGTTAAAATGGCTGAAAATTGTAGAAGCATTCAACAATGGGTTGAATGCTTCAAAGTTTATAGCTTTATAGCATTTAATAATCAATTTATTAAAACAAATTTACCCCTCATTTATCCAATTTGTTGGTTAAAAAGAACCACAATGGAGGGATAAAGGAGCTGCACGTGGCTCCGGAACCTCAGGTTGTAGATCCCTGGATTAAAATTAGAATCCAGATTTGTAACAGAACAGTGGTCTTTTAGAAATTTTTAGTAAAACATGTTTTTTTTCTTTAGTTTCTTAAGTCATATTTGTAAAAAAAAAAAACATTGTTATTTTTTCTTTTTGCAACAGGATGAGCTGAAGACTAAGATGAGGAAGAAGAACCTTTTAGTTTTGATCCACCACCATTTGCTTGGGCAAGGGTGAGTTTGTGGTGCATTGACACTCCTAATAGTGTGTGAAAATAGAAATTCTTGAGTTTGAATGGTTTAAATGTTTCATCCCACAAACACTGTTAGAAATAGTTTTCTCTTGTATGCTGTACATCTATTTTGCATTAAGGGTTGCAGTGTTATACCTTTAACTATCAAACAAAGACAAAACCACTAAAAAAGCACATTATCTGCTGCTTATTGCCTTGGGAGGGTAATACACACAATAAATGTCATTAATGATATGTTTTCCAAATGTGTTCTAAAGTTTGGTTCTTAGTTTAAGGGTTGCAGGACATAATTATTACAAAAGAAGGGAATCTTTTTCTTTTCAGGTTGTGCCAGGGTTTAAAAAGTTAAATTGAAATTACCCCTACCAAAAGTTGTTATTTTCCAGATTTTTTTCATAAAAAAAAAAAAAGAGAAATAAACTTTTTCTGCAATAAACTTTTGCAGTTTTGGATTTAAATTTTACCTTTTAAATTACAAGTTACCATGACAATTACAAGATGAGCAGATTCAATTCTATTTTTAAATTTCTATCCATGCGTGCACTTACTGCTGGGTATGTGCGCTAAATCAACTCACCCAATAATGAAGTAATGCAGCAGTGTAGAATAAAGCATGGCTTGCCTTGGCTGTGTTACATGGATATGGTTATAAACCCTTCATGTTTGCTCTCCAGCTTTGCAGCTGCAGCAATGGCCTTGGACCAGGAGACAAATGGAGGTCTGAGGAGGTTCGAGGTTTGTGATAACATCGATCTGGAGATGGTGCTAATGGAATTTGAGAGTTATCACTATGTCAAGTTCCAGAAGTATCCCAAACTTATCAAGAGATCGTCAGAAACAGGCACATGACCATCCTGAAATAAAGAATAGCATTGATGCTCAATTATCGAGGGACTACAGTTTAACAAAGTGTCTATTTGTTTTTCCACCAAGGCGATAGAAATGTGAAAAGTGGGGGCAAGAGGTGAGTCGGCTTCTCTCTTCCATCCAGTTTTTCCTTTTTATGCAGACAGGAATTACAAATTTTCTGGAACTCACATTTGCCCTCAGGATTTCCTGCTCGGCTTTAAAGACTCTTCCTAGAATTATTTCATCCTCAAACCATCAGTCAGCCAAGAGGACCACCAGCAATGTACATGGATACAACTGGAACAAAAATATGACAACCCCCTTTGTTAAATGGGTAAAAAAGGAAAATACTCTTAATATCATGATCAATTGTGAATTTTTTTTTTTTTTTTCCCAGGAGAATGGAACCTCAGTGGATCCAGACTCACTAGAACTTGGTATGAGCATTTCACCCCTTAAAGCTGGAACAGCTGGACATGGTGACATAAACAGAAAGGTACTGAAAAAGTTTTACTGAAATTGAATCAAATATACATCACAACAAGTACAAAAAAAAAGGTTATGATTGTACTTTTTTCCCCTTCTGTGTGGTTTTGTTTTCAACCCATTTATTTATTTATTTGTTTATTTACTTACTTATTCATTCATTTATTACACAAACTGTGTTGATACCGGTGAGCCAATTTAGTAAGTTTAGCCAATTTTTAGTCAGAAAAATCACAAAATCCCATAAAAGACTTAACGTTAACATAGACAAAGATAAACCAAAACTGCTCAGGCTAGTGCCAACGTATTCTTTAAATGGCGCCCGCCAGATCATTAAGAAAATAAAGGGGAAAATGGATTTGCCTTCAGGAACTGTTTGGTCACAGTTCTACTGTATTTCAGTCATGTGAAAAATTAAAGTGACACTTTTTTTTAAAGGCTAAGATCATGCAGTGCCAGAATATAAATAATAATCTATCTATTTTAAATTTTACCTTTATGCGGCTGCAGACTTACTGGACAACAAGTTGTCTCATCTTCTTTTTTTTCTTTTTTTATAATTTTTTTTTTAACCCTTGTGCTATCCTAGGCACTTTACCGTTGGGAGCTGGGTCATCTAGACCCACTAAACAGTGCTCTGAACCTTTTTTTTTTCAATGATTTGTGATCTTCACTGGTTCAATGGATTACATGAAATTTGTCCACCTTTATCCACCTTTGTTATGGTAGGGAGAACATGTCAAAGTAAGGGCGGGGTCATCCAAGATAGCACAAGGGTTAAACAAAAGCTAAGCCAGAATGTAAACATTAGTGTGAAACAATAGATTTTACTTGGTCTCTTTTTGAAGGCTTGTTAAAACAAAAAGATTTCTACAAAATTAAAAAAATTGCCTTACATTTTAAATATTATTTCCTTAAATTGTTGCTTTTATATAATTTTATTACATTTTTGTGTAGCAACTATCTTGCCATAAATAAATAACTGACTTTATTTTTGGGACAGTTGACTGATGGAAAAAATGTGACTGACGCTTCCAGAGGAGCTGACACAGAGCAAATGGTAAAAAACCCTGCACACCCATGAAGTAAAATATCCTACAACGTATGCTGATAAGTAAATAGTTTGTTCAATAAACTGTGTACATGGCAATTATTATAGTAATGAATGAGCACATTGCTATGAGTTTCTGTTGCAGGAGCGGCTCCTCAAACCCCTTAGTGGATTTTCTGGGTTGAGCGGTGAGATGAAGGAGCTGGCTGCAATCATCAGTGGGGTACTGTCCTAAGATGTTTACATGAAAGCATAAAACAAAAAAATCTTGTCCTGTGTAATTGTATCTAAAATATTGTTTTATTTTAGTGATGTAGTCAAGTCTATCATAAAAATAAAATATTTATATTGATACTGAAAGTGACTTTGTCCACTAGGGGGCAGTGAAGAGCTGTGTTTTGAATAAATGCCTTAATGAAGGCCCAGCTCCTATCTATATCACTTATCTGATGTTTCATTTTAAAGGACACCTATTTACGCAAACCTAATCCCAACAGGACGTGTTCTTTCCCGTGCATCCTTCATTCTTTGTGTCTGTGTATGTGTGTGTATTCAACCCTAAAGGACATCTATTTGCACAACCCAAACGTGCGGTGGGAGGACATCATTGGTCTGGAGGATGCCAAGCGATTAGTCAAAGAGGCCGTCGTTTATCCAATTAAGGTGCGGCCACCACATGAGTGCGCTGGTATTTTGGTGTCAGTTCCCTGTCTTCGATTATGAATACATCTCCTTTAAAAGACTTAAAGAGACAGAGGGCAGCAGGGTCAGGCCAGTCTATTAGACTGACATGAAATCTATATCTGAGGTCTTATGACAACACACGTACACAGATGGATAGACGGAAGCAGAAATGCTATCAGGAATTTAGTATACACAAGCCTGTTTGCTCAGTTTTACCTCTACATACTGACAATATCCTCGCACGCTTTTATCATCATCATCATCATCCAGACCTTTCTCATATTGTCAACAAATCAGCTTGTCTGCATCCCTCTGACATTTCCAGATGAAGATGAGGACAGATGTGTCAATTTTCTTTGTCAGATATTCTGCTGGGCTGTTTTATTGAAAAACACCATCCTTCTTTTTTAGTATAATTTCAAACTTTGTCTCCATTATAATTCATTCCTCTGGGATAAGGTCAGTTTGATGATTTGAGGCTGCTTCTGTTTGCCAAATAATATTCATTCTCATTTGCGTTGTAATGTATTTGCAGCTCCGATTCACCTTTCCCTGTCAGTCGATCACTTTTCCTTGCGCACAGATCAGTTTTTTTATTGGTCTGCTACAAAATAAAAGCAGTTCCTAGAGAAGTCGATTTAAAATGCAGTGGGGTTTGGGGAAGTTTCATTTCTTTGCTTTTGCCAATTGTTGCCCTTGTGATTTCATCCCTATCATGCAGTACCCTCAACTGTTTACAGGGATTTTATCTCCATGGAAAGGTTTACTGCTCTATGGACCTCCAGGTGAGGCGTCAAGGAAAACAAATCGACAAAACCCTATTGAAAGATCTTTATTTGAAAATTCAAATGCATGTTCCTCCACAACCATCTAACACAGGTACAGGTAAGACTCTGCTGGCTAAAGCTGTGGCGACAGAGTGCAGGACAACCTTTTTTAACATCTCAGCGTCCAGCATTGTCAGCAAATGGAGGGGAGACTCAGAGAAACTGGTCAGGGTAGGGCTTCACCCATCAGATAAACGGTACTCTTTATTTATGTACGTTTTTACACATGATGTGTGTGTCTGCAGGTTCTGTTTGAACTGGCCAGGTACCACGCCCCATCCACCATCTTTCTGGATGAACTAGAGTCAGTGATGGGCCAGAGAGGCACTAGCTTGGGGTGAGCTCAGCCTGTTGTTTTAGGTTGGTTGCCTTCAAATATGCATGTGACTGTGGCAAAGTGAAGGCATTATTGTGGTCAGGGGGGAGCACGAGGGCAGCCGCAGGATGAAGACAGAACTGCTGGTTCAGATGGATGGACTTTCCAGATCTGAGGACCTGGTGTTTGTGCTCGCTGCTTCCAACCTGCCTTGGTAACACTTTAACTAACAAAATCATTGATTGTATATGAGAACTGGACCGAGCACGTGTGGCATCACCTAATAGAAAATAATGGACTTCTGGCTCAAGTTAATTCAGTTGGCTTTGTTTCGCAATGTTGGCGTTGCCATGCTGGAACTAGATGTTGTCAGTAAGCAGTGATTGGTCCAAATCTGTCTGAGTCTTCATTTCTATGGCAACCACTCTTGCCAATCAAGAGTCAGCTTGTTGGAAGTCCACACCCCTTAAACTGAAACTGGGCTTAGAGATTCTGATGCTCAATGTTTAACCACACACTTTTTTTGAGGAACGCAATTGGTCAGTTTATAACTTGCTATAAAGAACAAAAATAATGGCAAAAAACAAAGTGAAATAAAAAAAGAGCGTTAGCAAGAACATGTTAAAACTGGTATCAGAGCAAGGGGGAGGAGCCGCACTGTCGAGTTCTCAAATACAGTCAATGATAAAAAGTCCCGCACAGACCATGATGACAGCATATTTGTATTATTACATTTAAATACTGGAGATAAAAAAACAGACATCCTTGCTTCAAGGTTTTCTTTTAACAGGCTTGTTTTCTAAAACTATTTTTACATTTTTAAATAGAAAACCTTGTTCTTATTGTTTGAAATATGATGGGATGTTTTTACCAAGTAAGAACTAAAAAAGAACCTTTATGTGCTTTAAAAATGTATTTTAGGGAACTTGACCACGCCATGTTAAGGAGGTTAGAGAAGAGAATTCTGGTGGGTCTTCCCTCTTCTCCTGCTCGCCAAGCAATGATCTCTCATTGGCTTCCTCCTCTCAGCTCCACAGGAGGGATGGAGCTGAGGACGTCTTTAGACTATAAAATGCTTGCAGAGGTTTGTTACTTTTTAAATTCTATATGGTATTGAATTATTTCTCATGTTATCTCTTAATTTTTTTAACCTTAATCTTGGCTTATTTAGACATATGTGTCTTTTTTGTGATGCGTCTTCAAGCAAATGGAGGGATATTCTGGCTCCGATATCAGGCTGGTGTGTAAAGAGGCAGCCATGACACTAGTCCGTACAGTGTTTGACTCTCTGGAGTCTCGTCAGGAATGTAAGGCCACACATTTTTTTTAAAAATCAGACAGACAATCCTCCTACAATGCATCATGCTCAAATAGCTCTTCTTCCACATCAGGCTCTGATATTACTGTCATCCAGCTGGGAGCTTTAACTACAGCTGACTTTGTGGAGGTGATCGCACACACCAAACCATCAGCCCGAAGCCTGATGGACCGCTACACCGCCTTTGAGAGAGAATACGAGTCTGTCTGAGACTCAACTTCTTCACCCATGAAGGATTTTTTGAAAAAGAAGTTTTTCTGGTATCATTTTAAAACATTTAAAAGACACAAATTCACACACATCAAGAAAACAATTTCTTTGTTTTGTAAATGTTGCATACATAGAGATTTCATCTTTGATATTTAAGCTGTGAAAGTATTAAACATACTTCTAAAATGTTCTTTTAGAAAGGAAGGGAAAAAAAATAAATTGAGTTTTTTTTTTAAATAAAATATTAATTTAAATAATAATGTTTTGAGCTTTTTTTCCAGCTGTCTGCACATTGATCTACAGTGAAAATATGACAAATCTAAATCACTTTATTTATTCCTTATATACAAAATCCAAAAGGAGAAAAACACAATGCCCTTGTATCTGTGAAGACTTCAGTGGAAGAATCCACTTGTATTAAATATTTCTAAAAATGAGCAGACTTCAGTA
Organism: Oryzias curvinotus; assembly: GCA_023969325.1. Lineage (NCBI taxonomy): Eukaryota > Metazoa > Chordata > Actinopteri > Beloniformes > Adrianichthyidae > Oryzias > Oryzias curvinotus. The sequence goes on from CM043717.1 coordinate 12,110,942, forward strand.
GGATCCTCTTTTCTTTAACATGTTTAATGTGAAGAAACTGATATTGATCTGCTTTTTTCTTGAGGTGACCAGTATGCAACAATTGGTGATAGTGAAAAAGCCTCTGAGGGAATCAAACATGTTTGTTCCTTAGTTGGCTGTGAGTTAGAGCAGGTTTTGTAGGATGTGCTCAACGGCTTCTGGGAAGCTGTCACACGTCAGGTGAGGGGGTGGACTGATTTTGTTTTCATCTCCTTCTCTATATTTGCCTAAAAAATTAAAGAAGGTATAAAAAATAAAAATTAAAAGTCACACAGACATTTAAAATTTCAGTAAAAAGTATATTGAAAATTAAAGGGTCTATGTCATGCAAATATCACCTTTTAAGCTTTTAGGGGGATTTTTAAAGATAATTTCCCACAAAAACCAACACCAAAGTGGTATTTTGATCCATTCACGCACTTCTGAGTACCGGTATTCCTCTAAAAACCTGCAGACTGAGCACCAAAACAACTGGGTTCTCACATTGTGACGTAGTCAGACAAGTGAGAACAGCCCCTTCCAGAAAGAGTCTGCACTGCCAGCACCACCTCCAGGCTAACACACACGTGTGCACACACACACACACACAAGTTTGGATGTTGTTTGTTTTTGTGGGTGAAATGCAGACACGCTGCCAAGGCCGACACTAGGTTGACATCATTAAATGGGCGGCACCCACACGGAGCAAAAGGCGGGGCCTCAGAGATCAAGTTTTACTTCTGGGTAGGTAAATGAACTGTGAACATAATATATAGTTTACTCTGAAAAGTTTAAGAAAAGCATGATGAAGGCCTTTAAGTTATGACAGACTCATTGGAGAAGAAAACAAGGAAGATTATTGTTTGATTGGGATAATTATGAGGTACTAACATTGACTGTATATGAGATCTGGACTGAGTGACACTGCTCCCCTGGCATTCCAAACAGGAAAGTACTTGCTGTTCCGAAGAAGCCAAAATCCCATAGACTTATAAACAGCTGTCACTCAGTGAATTCCATTTGTCCATTCTTGCTCTGATTACTATTTTAACATGTTCTTCCTAATCCTAATTTTTAACGACATTTTTTCTACATAAACTGACCAATCAGATGCCTCAATAAAAGCATGTGGCACTTGCTGGCCCATCATGTCAAATGTTCGAATTATTTGACAGATTTCCAACTAATCACTGGTTGCTGGCATCGTCTGGTTTCAACATGGCGACTGAATTTACTTCATTTGGTTGGAGCTGGAAGTAAAACATTTTCTTTAGGTCACTCGGTCCAGATCTCGTATACAGTCAGTGTGTGCTCACAAAGCATCTGCTAGCATGTCTTGAGTTAAGTCAAGATGAGAGGAAAATTAACTCACCGGATCGGACAAGAATTCCTAACATCCCTGCATTCTGAGCCCCACCCACATCATCTCTAGCATCCTACAGAAAACAAATAATGATCAATGTGTTGTTTTCCATCACATACATAATTCTCTTTTTTTTTTTTTACTTTTAGTCTTACATCTCCTATCATGACAGCTTCACTGGGGCTACATCCTAAATCCGACAATGCCTACATAAGACAAAAGTCAGGCAACCAGAGTTTAGAAGGAACGTGGAAATATTAGCTCCATTGTAAGAAAAATAAATAATCAACCTGTATAAAAAATGTCTTTTCGGGCTTTCCAACAACACTGGCTTTCCGGTCTGTGGCATACTCCAGCCCTGTCACAAAGGGCCCAGGGCCAAGGGCCAAGCCATCCTTCCGTTTGTAGTAGCGAGCCTTATGAATGGCGATGAGGGGAGCTCCATCCAGAATCATTCTAAGGAGAAATGACAAGCAAGAAAGGCTACAAAAAACAGGAATGATTCTCATATCAAGAATTCTGAAAGCTCAACCATTTCACAAGCACATGAGGTAGAAACAACAGAAAAGAATAACTTCAAGAGTTAATCTGATCCTTTAAGCATTTAAATGGAAAACAGATGAAGCACTCCCCACCTGAAGGCCTTATTTAGAGTTTGGTAGTTAAAATGTTCTGGGGCGAGTCCAATGACAACAGCATTTGGCTCTGATGTGTCAATGCCTGTATAAGGAAGCATTAAAAGCTTAGTCTTTAAAGAATCACAATCCTTTTATCTTCAAAACTTTCACGAGTATTTGTCTTACAACTACATTCATGATTTGTGATTATTTATTTTGTGTGATGCTGCTTTGGCTTTTTTGTCAATAGAGTAGAAAAGCAACATGAGCTGGACTCAGGAGACTTAAAATTGCTGCTTTCGACCATTTGCTTAATACAAAGATTATTGATTAAAAATAAATAAATAAAAGGATCACCAGAAAAATCTTCCAGTGCGCTCTCCTCCACCAGCAGCAGAGGTCTGTGATTTTTCTGCTCTATCAAGCTCCTCGCTGCACTCAGAGATGTGAAGATCTCCTTCTCCTGTGGATTTAAATGTATAAAAATAGATATATACAAACAAACAAACAAACAAAATACTCCACAATTTCATCTGTATTCTTAACTTTCAACAATCCCTTTAATTTTTTATTAAACATACCAAGCCTGACATGTTTTACCTGGACGTCAAAGTTGAGACGGTGAAGGCGTTCCAGCAAGTTTCTCTTGCTCTCTTTGGTTGTGTTGGTCACAAACTTTACAGTTACAGATGCATTCCGTAACCTGGTGGTACCAGAGGAAAAAGATCATTAAAAACATGTTAGAAACTCATATTCATCCATAAAAAAAAAAAAATGCAATCCTTTCGTTTCTTGTCAACAAAAACTAAAATCATGGTCTTTTTATTTCCAAAAACTGAGAAGCATTTAAAAGTATGAAAGCAGTTACTGTTCTGATTGAACTTTTTCATTGCAGCTGCAGTTTGTCTTTGCTACCATTACTTGCCATACTCTCATAGTGTACAGTATTTTGACTTTCTGCAACATGTTGGAACAGATGAACATTAAATAAGCTAGGTTTTCCTAAACTCACTGGACTTTGTTTGCATACCAGTGTTGTTAGTAAAAAATGTTTTCTTACATGCAAGTAGGACAGTCTATATGGAGAAAAGTCTATATGGTCTATATGGAGAAAATCTGCACCTATTGTAGCACCACATGACAAATGTTGCATGTGAGTAATGGTGGACTTACTCTGGTTTATTAGAGAAGAGCACACATCCTGCTTAATAAATTGATGCAAATGTTTATTTTTGTTTTTTTGCATGCAAACTAAAAAATGTCATATATGTCTCCTAAAATACTGAACTCTCTGCTGTTTATTTACTGCATGTACCTGTTATGTGTGTTATGTTTCTTACTTCTTAAGAGCTTCCTGTGCTCCTGGTACAGCTGTGTCTTCTATATGAAGAGTTCCACTCAGGTCAATGAGCACCGCCTTCAGAGCCTGTTTGTCTGGTCTGGCCACCATGTTGGAAGCCTGTCAGCAGAAAGGCCTGTCCTTTATTGGGTTTATGGAATTTTAGGTTACCAAAGGGGTTAAAAACACATCAGAAAATAACTGAGGTTTATATAGTAAATGTCACACCTTTCTACAGGCTGAGAGCATAAATCCCCACCCTAAGGATACCAGTGTTAGGCTGATCTGCTTTGGAGAAACACAAGATCAGCTAAGGAATAAAATTACTATTATTCATATTTTACAAATTAAAAAAAAATGCAATCTGAGGACACATTTGGATACATTTTTGATAATAGATAAAAAAAAAAAACAGCTTGAATGCAGATTATCAAAGCTGCCAAAGCTGAGATCAGCTGTAAACAGAGCTTTAAGCCACAGTAAAAATGCTTGTTCGGCCACAACAGTGCACCATTTAAAAATAATAATGCCGTCATAATCATAATTCACATCGGTAATGGCAGAATGTACCAGATTATTGTGTTGATCAAACTCAAATGATGACCAACTGAGAGGATTATTGACCAGTTTCATGTGTAGCTTTGTGATCCAGAATTTTGGATCGTCTCCAATTAATATAAGAGAATCTCATCCCCTTGTCTTTAGACATGTTTGGATTTCCCTCCTGTAGTTATCACAGTGAGAGTACAATCAATACCTCTAATACCTACGACCTCACAGCACAGATCAGGGAATTGATATTACATTTGCATTACTATCTGTTTCACTGTGAGGAGGAAAGTTTCAGAATTATCTATCAAGGTCTTCTCCAGCCCTTTTTTTATTTCAGTTTTCTGTTTACAAATCAAATGTGATCTGAACTTTTATTGTCTGAATGAATATGCAAAAAATACGTTTAGGCGTTAAATCCCAAAAACCAGTTAAAGCGATTTAAATGTTTTTCTTATTAAATGTATATTCCATGTGTTTTGATCATTCTTTTTAAATATTTAGCTAAGAAAATGTTAGCAACTTGGATAGCTAACCTTCAGGCTTCCTGTTGACGTTTCTTCTTCTTCTCCGTAAACGTGAGCAGCTCGATGCTGCCCCCTGCAGCCAACATTTGGAATTCATGGTTTAAAAATTAACACACGCCGTCCCTCTTTGACTATATGGTCTAATTCAGCATGAGAAAAACATATTTTTCCACTTTTCCCCCCGTCTTTATATAATTCTCTCTCTCTTTTTTTATATATTTAGCTTTTTAAGCTATAGGCCATAATCAGTTAAGAGGGTTATCCTCAACTGCTTAATCATGCATTAAAAAAACATATGTGCCCAATCACACTAACTACAAACAGATGTATCGCATTAGTAGTTCTTTTAGATTTACTCTGAAAGGATGTATTATCAGAATGATAAAAAAGCTCTGCGTCTGATGCCAGTCAACGCTCCCCAAATCCTCTTTTCATGTTTCCTCTAAATAATGAATAACATGTTTTTTATTGTTTGTTTTTTAACCAATTGTTTTTACTATAAACACTTTCCTGTTTAAACTATTTTGTAGAAAACATAAATTAACCATTTCTTGAAACTTTTTTCAAAAAGTCCTTTTTTTTCAAAAAAAAAGGGACAATTCATTTAAATATAACAATTTGGATCTTTTCTTTTCTTTTTTTAGGTTTTTGTCACATGTGATTTCATTTTTTTATGTATTTATATACAGAAATATTATAAACAAAATGTAAAAAAAAAAAAAAAAAACTCTAAAAGAGCAAATAAAAAATAAAACTAGTGTCCAACTCACGTTTCACTTAAAAAATTTTCTGCACGTCCCGGATAAACTCAGACTAATCACAGATCAAAACGGCTTTAATATGTAAACCTCCCTGATCAACATATGCTTGTAATTCCAGTAAACCTCTACACCATTAACTCCTGTGTGTTCAGGATCCAAACTAAAGTGAATTAATGTGATCAGAAATCACTAGAAAACAATATATAATAATAAACATATAAAAACTCTGAATAAAAAAGTAAAACTGTAACAAAGTAGAAGAAAAAGCCTAAAAGGGATTATTTTATATTTTACTAGTTAGATAATATCTTCAGAAGCACCCAGCACCAACAAAAATGGAAAAGCCAAATGCCTATATAACTTGGATTTTTTTAAGACACAAATTTAAAAGTAACAGTTATATTATTTGTATATACATATTATGACTTTTGCATCACTTTTTCTGAAACTATTTTTTGTTAATTCAGTTATTTAAATAAATGTGAGTTTTCCTCAAACTAGTCACACTTTATGATTTAAAGTATTTTTTGCCTTAGAAAAAAAATAATATAGATCAGACAACTGAGACATTCCTCATTTATCTAATGAGCAACATTTTACTAACTTTCTGCTAATCTGCATGATAATCCCATTCTTTAATTTTCATGTTACCTTTTAGTGAAAATTAATTTAGAGGAAAACATTCATTTATAGGTGTTATCAAATTTGTATCTTTATTTTTTTTAGCGTATCCATGTAGATGGAGAAAACACATTTTTACACATAAATGCCATTATTCACATTTATTCACCATTTTCAACAAGATCTGGATCTATTTGAAATTTAAATAGTACACTGGATTGCAACATTCTTTAAAAAAAAAAAAGTTTTGTAAAAAAAAATGTTTAAACATTTTGTTCATCAATAAGTGGAGCGGAGTGCATGACAAATCCGTGTTTGGACTGTTCTTTACTGTCACAAAGTAGTTGACAGAACACTCATCACCAGACAAAATCTGTTAAAAAAGCCTGAGATACAAATAAAAAAACTCTTTATGAAAAATTGTTCTCCAGCTTTTCTGAGTAAAATGTTGCAAATGTCTGTCATTTGTACTTCACTGGCAGGATTAAAGTTAAAATTTATGATCCTCAAACAGTGAGACTGAACATTCACTTCAGTTAAAATATGACAAAATATGCTGTAATTTCATTAAAATCGTTAAAGCAGATTAGTCTCAACGCTTCCTGCAGAACAAGATAAATCGGATGTGAGAAGCACTAACGTTCTAGATGAGGAAAGAAGCATCATCCTGTCTTAGGAAGTAAAAAAATAAAATATATCAGTCTTGTGTGTTTTTGAGCAAGAGAAATCACGACAGAAAGTTTGTTCCATGGCATGTGTGACGTCCTTTGGTTTACCCAGGATGCTCTCATCCAAACAGCAACAGCAGAACAATGCAAGGCAGAGTTCACCAGAACCAGGGGCACTATAAAAACAGAAATACAGTGAAAACTCATAAACAAGCTGCACCCATTACAATATTTAATTATAAAATGGATAATCACGCTCATATAAAGGGTAGGTTTTGGATGCTCACAACATTTTGTACGTGGCTTGAGTTCCATTGATCCAGTAACATTTATTTTAGTATGTTTTGGGAAATTAATGTGCTTCAAAGTAGTTCTAATTTTATTGTGCAACATACCTTTTCCTTGTAATAAAATTCCAGGACTTTTACTCCGATTATATGTGCTGCATTTTTCAGTTACTTTATTTTTTTTTCCTAACATATGTACGATTTATCCTATAAGAATGTACTATAATCAAGTTTACCTTTGAGATTACAGCCATGATGAACCTACAATGGGCTGTTGGTATGTGGAGGTATTTTAAAAATATCAAAGAGAGATAATGGACTTGCTAACAGTTAATGTTTGTAATACAGCTGTAATGAGTGATGAAACATTTATTTATTACAAATAATTCATCATTCACATAAAAATAGGAGAAATGTAGGTCATTCCCTTAGCAAACAGTAGTCTATTTAAGTGTACTACAAGTATACTTAGTCTTTGCTTAAAGTGGAGTACACCGTAGTGGGGCAGTATACTTGAAGTTTACTTTTTATACTATTACTAACTATAAAGGTTCCAATTAGTCTGAAGAAGTATTCAATTATTATACTTCCTACACTACACATACATGGTCTATAGTATATTTGTTATGATATCATTTAATGATATTATTATTATTATTATTATTAATGATATGATACATTATCATTGATTAAAAACAAAATGCTACGGGTTGGTTTGTGCAAACATGAGTTATTAGAGAAAAGAAACACTACACAAAATAGAACTATTTAATTTGCATAATTGTAACATTTTATTTAGTACCAATCTGGAAATCGGAATATGTGCATTATCCTTTAATCATTAGAGTAAGTATTTTGTATAGTTACTTTCTACTTGAGTAAGATTATTTAAAGCCCTTCTACAGGTTTAAAGTGATGCGTTCACTGACTTCATATCTCTGTCAAATGATAAGTGCTCTGACCTCTCATGACGGTGCGAACTGAACGGACGAGGTTGTGTATCTGAGCTTTGATTCCTAGATCATCTCCAAAACCTCCGACTCCCTGATCAGTGGCCCAGCCCACTGAAGAGACCAGCAGAGAGGGGAGAGTGGAAGAAAAAGGAGCAAGGAGGCATAAACAATAGTATACTTATCATTATTATTAGCTATTAACATGCATAATACTGATAACACTCACGTTTGCAGAGAAACCTTTCTTCATGCAATACGGCGATTGCATTAGTGCACAGAATAACACTCTGGATGAGAGAATACAGAGTCAGCGCCATGCTGGCAACTTCGGCTCCTCCTCCTCCTTCTCCTCCTTCTCCCCTTTGATCGTCTCCGCTCCGGGAGACCCATTGCCGTAAACCAACGGGTATGGTCGTGCGTTAGATTTAAAATTCCAATAAAAAAATAAAAAAATATGTTTTTCTGCAGATAAAAATAGAGCATTGATATAAAATAAAAATTGTAACCAACATCATTGCAGTTCATTTAAATATTTGTCACATAAATTTAGAAGAATAAAGTTTTAGAGCGTATAGCCCAGTTCTCTAAAGATGTATGTAGTCCTTTAAACTAATCATCCAACTTTATTTGAATAGTTTTTTTGTTTTTTGTTTTCAATTTTCTAGCCATATAGTCTTGATAAATTTGTACAATGAATGATCTAAACTTACTACAAATTTTGTTAGCATCACTTAAAAAAAATGGTCATGTCACAAGCATAAATCAGTTTTGTGCATCCCGACATTTTAAAGGGCTTATTTCAAGTTTACAAAATAAAAACTATCTCTAAAAAATGCGGGATTTTCAAAGGAAATATATTTCTTCATACAAAACACATATGATTTGTATTAAACCGATTGTTGTTTGTATATATCTTTAATTTTCACATAAATAGTAGAGAAACTACAAGAACATTTTGAAATACGTCTGCATGAACAGTTCATACAGGTAACCTTGAAGGACAACTTCATTCATTCTATAAACAAGGTAAGTTGTCATTTGTGTGACATACATGGCATCAATAAGTCCTTTTTTTATTTAATTGTTATAATAAATATTATTTTCACAATCAGGGTCTGAGGGGTTTGATACTCAAATAAACAAACACATGTTGAGAGAGTGACTGTAGGGTTTGTATGAGTTTAACAATCAAGTGGTTCTATTTACATGTAGATACACAACACTGACACACTGCTGTCTTTTCCTCCATGTCCATGCACTCTTTTGGAAAGCAAGCAAGCACTTTTATCATCCGTTTACCACCTTGCAGCCTTCCATTTTACACGCGGTGAACACTGAGGGCTGTTTTTTGCTGCAACTGTTTTTTTTTTCTTGGAGGATAAAAAGTTGTGTCAGTGAATTTCTTTGCAAAAGTCCAGCTGCTCTGGTTGATACAGTTTGAGGTCAACTGCTAATTTCTTTCCATGTACAAACCCCCCCAAACCCGTGCAGTAAGGTCTGCATTTAAAAGACAGAGTGGCCTCTCTGTGAATGTTTCTTTGTTCTGTGAAACCACACTGCGTTTGTGTTTGTGTGCTTCTGCATGCACCATTAGCCTTAGGGCTTACTCATTACAGTCTTGATCATCACCACTATCTGCTTTGACTTCACTTTCCTCTCTTTGCTCTGTTCTTGACCTTCTATTTCCTCGCTAAAGACAACTAACAGTCATCTTTTTTGTGTAAGAAGTTACATTTATAGTTGATGGTGATGAGTTATGTAAACAGGGAAGCATCCCAACTCCACACTACCGAAAAAAAATCTCTTTGGGATCAAATGTTGATTACAAAACAGAGTGTTGCTTGTCTTCAGGGCGCCAGCGTGTTGACATCAGTGCATCTGCAAGCCCACGTTCACGTGTTAAGGCCAACATCAGTGCAAACAATAGAAAAGAATGACTTCTTATTACTTTCTGACATCAGTAGCTGCCTTCTGGTTGGCCCTTAACAATCTTTAAAGTTCCCAGAGGCTGACAGACGACTGGCTTCCTTTGGTCCTGGACGGATGAAGCAGGGATTTTGATAATAGGGTCCAGATGTAAGAGCAGGATTAGTTCTATTACACCTGATGCAATCTTTCTATTTCAGTTGAGTCAGTTTAGACAGAAAAAAATGATACTGCATGGGAAAATGCATCAGTTTAGCATTGATTTATCTCTTTGCTAGTAGAGGTATGAAGGTATCTAAATGAGCTGTGAGCAGTTTGTACACCTGAACAGGTGAACACATGTTCAAGACAACATATTCTTTGTTCTAGGATGTAAATAATGCCATCGTGTTTCTTTCTCTTGGCGTCTTTTTTTCTTTTTACTGCTGCAGTTCTTCCTGAAAAATTCAAGTAGCTCCTCTCTTCGAAGACATGGACTCCACCTGTCAAGACAAGAAAATGCAAAGGAAAAATGAACGTCATTTTTGTAATTTTCATCAAAAAAGAGACTCTTGTAATTCAACCCACAGCAGAGCTAAATTTAACACAACGTACCGCATGGATTTATGAAATGTAATAGAGTTATTCAGCTTTATAGTTATTGACGAGACACATGCATATGCTAACAGATCCAACATGCAATGGGCTGTAAAATAAAATGAACTTGGAGTCACCTTTTAGCTACTTGCTAAGATGGGAGTTGATCTTTTCTTTTCTGAGGATGTTTGCGTAGGGAATCTGAAAAAAATAAAGAAAATAAATAAATACATTCTAAACTCCTAAAAAACAAACAACAAAACAGAGCATCCATAAGAACTAAAAGATACATTTAGAGAATCTAAGCAAGAGGCACAAAGTTTTGACAAAGCACATCAACATGAATTAAACATTTTTTAGAAGTTCATTTGAATATCTGAGCAAAATTAATATGTCATTACTCTCAGTCACATCCATATGCTCGATCTAGACACATTTATCAATTTCTTTGTGTGCACTTTGGTGAGGACATAAGTGCTTACAAATGTCGGCATTTGTTTCAGAGAAGCGGTGTGTGCCGTGTGTGAGTGTGCATGTTCCGGCGAGCACATGCTCTTTGTGTGTACAAGCGAGTTGCATGTGTCAAAAAGCAAAGACAAACAGCGTCTGTCAGCCTGTCTGCCAGCTGCTCCAGTGATTGATGTCAACGGAAACACTCAGATGGCTGCAGATGAACTTCTCACCCATGAAAGACAAACTACATGGCTGCCTCTGTCTTTTGATGGACAAATCAGAAACAAGATAAAAGTCCATCTCACTCCTTCTTAATAACTCTTTAATATTACTTTGGTTTTAGGCTGTATTTCTAATATTCTCCAAAATAAGACAGAAAAATGGTTTTAGCCTTCATAAATGACAGTAGAGGCTGTTTTTGAAAGCTGGTAAATAAAGTTTCTTTTGTGGTCACTTATCGATGACAGGATGTTTTACATGTTATGTCTGACTGTAATTTCCATCAGTGTTCATTATTTATTGAATAGCACTATTAGTAATCTTACCATCTGTAATTGCTGCACCATTTCCTCTCTGTAGGCGAGCTCTCGTTTCATCTGATCCTGAAAATTATCTGGAGAGGGTTCAAAAGCCACACGTTATTTTGCATTTTTACAAGCAAATTAAGAGATTTATAACAAATAGAATACAATACTAAAGTTATTAATAAAGGTTAAAGAACCAGAGATGGATAGACAAGGTAAAAAAGTGTTAAAGGTAATCAGAAAAGAAGCTGTTTATAAATCTAGCTCTTTATTCGTTAAACCAAAAAATGTAAGAAAATGATCAAATACTTACGGAATACAGGAAACGGTGAGGTCCCCTTCAGAGCGTGAAATTCCTGCTCAAGTCTTCTCCTGAAGTCGATCTGCTCTAGCAAAACCTTCTGAAGCTCTTCTGTTTATTTTCAAAAAGCAAGAAAATAGGAAAAATGATATCATGTGATGAAGAATCTGCAGTACGAATTAAAATGGAGGTCAAGTTACAACTGCTCAGGATAAATCTGCAAACAGCTATCAGATAAAAAGAACAGGAGAATATATCTTTACCTTTCTCCATGTTCTCCACATCCTTCTTTAAAGAGACAGGAGAAGCTGCACCTCTGCACTGATCACCTGAAAGCAAAGACAGAGGCGTTCCTCAGAACAGAAAGAGCATCCAAAAATATCAACAGTATAAAACTTAAAACTCTAAACAAAAAAAAAGTTATAATTAGCTTCTAATTCTAATAGTTAAAAAAAAGATGTTTTTTTTACATTGCAGTTTGAGATGGCATATTTTAAAAATATTTTTTTGTGTTAAAACCCAAAGAGCTCAGAGAAGAATTGTACAAATTGATGCTCAAAATGCAAGTCAAATAGAATGGTATGCAGCACCAAAGATCCCTGACACAGAGAGTTTACGGACACATCTGTCCTTTAAGACGCGCCAGAAAAAATATTTATAAAGAGGAATTAAACTTATCCATGTTAAATATTTTTACTATCTTTTGGAATCCAATTTTTGCACACAAATACAAATTATAATGAACTAAAATTCATTTATCCTGCCAAATTTAAATAACTTAAATATATTTTTAAATTTCAAATGAACAAAAAACTTAGATTTCATTATCTAATGAGTGTTTCGTTTGCAGAAATGCAGACATTTCAAACAAATGTCAGAAACTCTTTACTGAAGTACTACTTTGTTTTGTCATTTTTTGTGTTTTTTTGCCCTGAGTTACAAAAGCACTTGCATATATTGATGAATTAATATTTATTGTCTTGTAACTGCTCCACTCCCTCTGATGCTGAACCAAACGATTCGCTGTAATTCCCTCTTTAGCCTCCTGGTGTCAGTCTAAGTTTGTGCCAAGCTAAGTTGAAAGGAAATCTTTACCAGGAGATTTACTTTCCGCTCATCATATTTAGTCTCCTCTTGCTGTCAGATCAGATAATACAAAGGGAAGCAAAACATTTAGGACTAGCACAATAAGGGCAAAGTATTCAAAAGTTTGACATATTAAAGGCTGATAAAAGATGCCACAAATGCTGACACCTGTTGCATCAACAGACCTTCTTTTAACGTGCAAATATCTCTTGCATTTCATCAGTGACTAGTTTGAGGTGTGTAAAGATTTAGAAACTTGTGTCAGACCTTACGCTTTCTGTCCAAGTAATGTATGATTAAAACTTTGGAATCTCAGGAACAAGCATCTCCATCACATCTCAGTTTAAATCAAGCAGCTTGAAAACCTTCTCACAGTAATGCATGGAATGCAGTGCTGTCTGATATGTGACAATGAGCCATTTACTGGCCTAAATGAAGCAATCCAGCCTCCTCAATATGTATGTTCTCCTGCAGTCATTTTTTGTCCTGGCTCCAACCAGCCTTCCCTTGCTTTTTTTTCCTCCGTTACTTCGAGACGGCAGAGGTCTCCTTTCTCTCCTCCTATCGTCTATCCTTTCCTCTCCTCGCTCTGTCTCATTTGACAAGCAAATTTGCAGACAGTGCCTGAGGATAACAACCTCGTTTGACAGTCAATTAACCGTGAATAGTCAAAGCCAAGGCGGTTTGCATTACATAAATGGAAAATTAGATTATTTTTTCTCCCTAGAAACAGAGAGAGAATTTAAAGGAAGTAGAGGGGGGGGCTGGTGGGACTCGCAGGAATCAGGCCTTCTAATCACGTAGAGCTTCCCACCGCCCAGGGAGACATTCGGCAATCAGGGGAAAGGTGGTTTCATTTAATTTGTTTCGTGTAATTTTTTGAAATACATTATACATTATGTGCGGGGATCATTACAGTGTCTATGTGTGGGGAAATGTGGGGGGGCAGATATAAATGTTGGCACAGATGTCATAAAGCACTTTTAATGTCTTCCTGACACATATAAAAAGGCAATAAGCTGTGATCTTTTTCAAACAGGAAAGGGTGTTTTTGCGCTGAGAAAGGAGAAAAGACAATTACGTTGGCAGAGATACGGCTTTGGGATGGAGATTGCTGGTGTGCTGCTTATCTCTGAGCTGATGTTTTCTTGTTGAACTATAACGGCCCCCCTAAGACTCACATTCTCTGTGACAATTCTGCTAAAGAGAAGGAGCTTTCCGCTGCTGTTTCATATCTGTGTGTATTTATGTGAATCCCTTAATTCGCCATTTGAGAGAAGTGGACATGATGGGATGGAGAAGGCAGCGCAGGTAGATTTGGGGGGTTATAATGGTAAAAACTGAAGAGCTTTTCTTCACTCAGGGGGGTATAATGAAAGCAGTTTGTATGGAAAGAAAAGAAATAGTTGTATTCAATTTGATCAGTTTTGTTTTTAAAGGTATTTTTACTTTTCAATTGATTCCTTTGCTTTTAAAATGTAAAAAACAAAATATATCTGCCTTGCTTGACCAGTAAAGCATTATTTGTTATTTTGTTGTTTCAATCTGACACGAAATATAAATGCGAGTTGGTACCTGTGCTCTCCCTCCAATAGTCCGGTGCCACCGTCTCACTTTCGGGCACAAAGAAGCTGCTCTGGTCTTTGTTTTCATCTGGAAGCAAACGTGACAGAAAGACTGGATGGTGAGATTCAGTAAGGCCCATTGGCTGAGCTGGTTATCCGGACACATGGAGATAATTGAGTGCATGCATTGTGTGTGTCTGCCTTGTGTACGAGCATTTGTGAGGCTGCTGTATGTGTGTGTTTGGCAAGACATTCTTTTTTTTTTTTTTTGTAGCAAAAGGGTCAGACGGGGAGATGAGAGGAGCAAATGAAACGTCCCAGGGATGCGAGCCTTGCAGGGACACGGGGACACTATAAAACTACTCACTCAGACAATAAATGAAACAAAGATGCTATAATGCAACTGACTCAAACATCTGATGAAACACATAGCGTGTAACAGTTTGCTGAAATTGTGTGTGATGCTATTTGATGAAACAATGTACGAAAAAAAAGGCTTCAAGACATAAAACGAGTTTAGGGTTTAAGATGGACCGTCAACCAATCTATTCAAACAGAAAAACAAGGACACACTTTGGAGATGATAAATGACTGAGAAACTTTTATTGTACATCTAGCAGTTAGATCAAAGTTGTAACATGAAGTAAAACTGCTATTCTACATCAACTAAACGAGCAGTTAATGCTCACCTGAAGTGCTTGAAGTGTCTTTGGTTGCGTATGCAGGAAGTCCTTCATCTCTGTTTTTCTGAACCTGAAACACAAACAGGGTTTGATGAAATTTTAACCCTGTTTTGGGTAAAAACGAATGCAAACGACGTTTTTCTAAACTAATTTGACTCGAAAGGTTTGCCAAAATATTGTTTTGAACGTAAATTTGATGCCGTTTTACATTAGCGTAGTGTACAGCATAGGTGAGAATAACGATTAAACGGCCCTCATGAGGCTTCCCCTCACAGATCTGGCTAATGTGGGAGTCAAAAGGCTAAAGAATAGACTTGCCCCCGCAGGTGGGAGTGACAGAGAGAGAACAAACACATTGTGGCCATTAAACAATTCATGACTGGGCCTATTAGCTGGGATCAGAGCAGGGTGACTGTTTCCATTTCTACAGGGAGAAACCAGCTCATCAATCTGCTTATGCAGATCAGAGCACTGCCTGACTGCTGCACAATTTAAATAATAATTAGGTAAAGTGGCCTTTGGGGATATTTACGTTTTTGTAAGCTGTGTCATCTCGGTGAGGCGGGGTCGAGCTGGAGAGAGGCAAGCTGGCCCGAGGAGAGGCAGGTAGGCCCGGGGAGTCCTGCAGGACGGGATTTGAGGAGGACTGAGGGGAGGTGCCGGGAAACACCGCACCACTCCCTCTGTCCTTTCCCCTTTCCTCTCCAGCACTTTCACTCAGCGCAGAGAGGTACATGTTAGTTTGAGTCTGTGGCGTCCTTCTCGAGAAGGCCGCTTCTTCCTCTTCCTCCTCTTCCTGCTTAGATGATTCCACATCCACTTCCCCCTCCTCCTCACTATCAGCTCCCTCCGCTTCTCCTTCCCCTCCACTTTCAGATCCATAGCTGCAGCTGCTGGTTGGAGACAGTCGTTGATGTTGGTCTGAACCGGCAACCACCTCGCCAAAGTCTTCATCTGCAGCCCCACTGACTCCTCCGCTGTTGCTGTGGAGTTTAGCGATACTCTCTGCATCTTTAATGACAGGGCGGAAGGCGGAGCCATAGCTCGGCTTGCGTGTTTGGAAGCTTGTGTTGTCCAACAGCTTAAGCCATCCCTCTGATGTGACGGGCCGCAGTTCAGGGGGAACCGCTGAACACTCTGGGTCAAACAGTCCAGATCTGGCCGTCATGGTGCTGGGCGTCATGTTTGCATTTACGCCATTTCCGTTGCCGCTCAGAGCTCCAGGTTCACTGGGGTCTGACAGATCCAGAAAGGCCTGTCTGAGAGATGGGTTGTCAGTCAGGGAGGAGAGAGTGCTGGGCTGAGGCTGAAGGTAAGTGGGAACAGGGATTCCTCCTGCCGCTCTCGGTGGCCAGAACATGCAAAAAGGAGGATAAAAAGTGTCTTTGCGGCCAGGCCATAAAAGTCCTGATAGCCCCGGTCCCTTTTGCCCAGCAGCAACATCACTGTCCTCTTTTTTTTGCTGACAAAGACCAAACGTAGGAAAGGGATAAGGGGAGGGGAAGAGGGACGTGGAAGGGAACTTTTGCAACATGCCAAAACCTTTGCTTGGAACAGGGATGACAGGGTAGCTGCGTGGTGTCTTGCGGGGAGACAGACTGTCTCCATCAAGATCATCTTCATCCTCAAAACGAGCCCTCTTTTGACCACCAAGGTCAGGTCCGATCATGTGGGGGACCACCGAACCTGGAAGAGACTTTATGGGGCCCATAGACGAACAATGTGCTGAAGAGGGAAGTGCTCTCTTTCTGCTGCCTCCGTTGAACATAGCTTTGACATCTTCCCACGCGTAGACCAACTCATCAGGTGGGTGTTTGTCAGACAGCTTGAGGTGTCGCCGCCAGGAGTTGAAGTTAGCTGCATCAGGCTGGGTGTACTTGGCGTCTGGTGTGCGATGGGAATGAAAAATAAACTTATTTGGGGAGAAGTACATGTTGCAGAAGGAGCACTTGATGCATTTGGCCCTTGAGCTGTTGTAGCGCGCTGGTATAAAGTTACCACGACAACCCCAGGCGCACTCATGTGTTACATCGAAGGCGAAGTTGTCAGGCAGTTTTGGCGGCGCATTTTCTCCCAGGAAGGACTTGCACAGGCGCTCGGCTTCACGCTTGGTGATCATGCCACAGCGGCGTGATGAGATGGGCATGGCACCGGCCCTTCTGAGGATTTCCAGCTGAACTGGAGTGCACTGAACACAGGTGATTCCTAGTGCGACACGGCGGTTGTGAATCTCATTATAGCTGTAGTTTTTCAGCAGTGTGTTCGAAATCTGAGCCAAACAAAGTCTCTCAATGTTATCGATGACAAGAGACACAATAGGAACTCCGTAGAGGATAACCTGACCGACCTGGTTGGGTTTGAGGGGTGAGGAGGAAGAGGATGGAGAGGGAGAAGATAAAGAAGAGGACGAAGAATGAAGGTGTGCAGGTCTGGGAGGAGTGAGAGACTCCTGTTGAAAAGAGCCTGTTGAGCTTGTCATCATAATGTCAGTGGAGCTTGAAAGATGGGTCTTGTCCATTCTTCAAAGAATTGTTTCAAAACAACCTGATAGAAGAAGGAGGGGGGGGGGGACAAAAATGGGATTTTTCACTTTGTTGACAATACAAATTTTTCTTTTTCAAAATATTCTAAAGCTAAAAGGGAAAATGACCACATTAAAATACATGTTGTGGCAATACATCCTGCTGAAATAAAAACGCAAAAAAACTAACAAGAAAATACAACAAAATAGATTAACAAGAAAAAAGGCATTTTAATTAAATATTTATTTTGATTTTTAATATTATAAACAATGTCAAATATTAATGTATTATATTAATAATATTAATATTTAACCGAACATTTACAGTTTTCTATTTTTAAACCCTGTTGTACAAATGCCCCAAATAAACAATGAAATGAACAAGAAAATGTATTAAAAAAGGTCTAGAATAATCTAAGCACAAATAAAAGTCTTAAGAAAATTTAATTAGTTTTCAAAATTCTAAATTTACAAAATAGATTTTAGATTTAAGAAATAGAAATATTACAATGTAAATAACAGGCCTTTAAATTGCGGGAGCTTTTATTTCCACATCAAAGGTTTAAGATTATTAAAAAATATATATTTTATTTTGACAATATTTACCAACAAGACAAAGGACAAGAGAAAATTACAGTTGCAGCTAAAGTGAAATATTTTTAAAGAATATATTTAATACCATTTATTATAAGGTAATTATTTTATGTTATAATATATTTGATCATTTTCCTAACTGTTTTTTGTTATAACTAAGCAGTAAACTAAAATTAAGACGCAATAATTTTTAAATTTACAAAATAATCTTTTTTTTAATTATTGCATTTATTATTCATGCATTTAAAATTAGATATTTAAACTATTAATGGTTTAGTTAGTTGGAGAATTATTGTGCACAATAAAAAAAAATAATAATAAACTCCTAAAATATCCTAGTTACAAAATGCAGCTGATTAAAGAATAATAATAAAAGGAAGAAATAAAAACCAAAACACTCTGTATGCACATAGAAAATGAGAAGCTCTTTGACTCAGTGAGGGTCAGTTTATCATAAGGCCACAGTTTCTAAAAAAGAAAAGGCTGAGTTTCATTTGACTTCATGTTGAATTTCAACATTTTAATAAACTTTCTTATTACTGCACCGCTACTTTCTTTATTTTTAGACAAAATCTGCCCGTTATTACTTTAGGTCATTTCTAAACACTGAAACATTCTATTAGGTGAATTTACATATTATCAGTAGACTACTAAAAAGAATAACAATAGAAAATAACGACGACAATAATAATAATAATAATAATAATAATAATAATAATAATAATAATAATTGGAAAAACATTGTCAAAAAAACACAGCTTAGTCAATTTATTATTCTTTGCTTCGTGTTCTTTTTAAATTGGTTTGTAATAGGTAAGCCTGTTAAAACATTTCACTGGCAAGAAGAAAACATTCAGGCCTCCAGGTATTTATGGCAACATCTCAGCTAAATTTAATGTTTAAGTTAAATTAAGATTTTCTTTACCTTTCAATTTCCGGAGTAACTCCACAACGCCTCCAAAAAGCGGTTGTCTTGTCACAAAACAAATCGATTTATCGAAGCCTCTTTAAAAAAACTCATTGTTTTTTATTCGGATGAACACCTAACAATATCCAAGAAACTCGTAAACTGGAAGCGACTTTTTAATTCTTCAGCTCCGGAGTGAGCGAGCGCGTGAAATGTGAATACAGCGCGTGCTTCCCGCCGGCTTTATCTTCACAGACACCGCGCGCCGTCCTAATCCGCCCCTTTCCCCCTCCCACTCTCCCTCGCCGTGTCTCTCTCTCTTTCTCATCCGCGCACCTGCCTTGAGTTTGATTGGCATGTGGCGCGAGCTCCTTTTCAGCACGCACGCGCCCCTTTCCTTTCAGTCACGCGCTCCATACACGCTCTTTCTTCTCTCCTTCACGCGCTGCTTTGAACAGCAATAATGACGCATCGCAAACTGTCGCTCAAATGTTGTCAGAAGTCAAATTGAAAGCCTGGACGGGTCTGAGGAGCGCATGCGCCCGAACGAAACTGAACTGAAATTTATTTTGTCATTTGTAGCCAAATTCTATAATAAAGCCTCATAAATTTTGTTTCAAATTAATTTGACAATCTCACAAAGTTATTATAGTCCACACTAGCAACCCCCCTCCCCCCAGTAAAATTTTAATTACCTAAAAACTGTTGTTAAAGTGTGAAAGACAAAACCACAAGAGACAATATAAATGTTGCTTTTTACACAGACCCAGTGCGGATTAAAATGGGCAGAAAGGAGAAATAAAAGCTGAGACAGCACAGAGTCAGGCAGCCAGTCTGGGATCAGGAATATGTCTGTCAGAGCAGCTGATACCCACATTCAACGCTAAGAAGGCTTTTGGAAATATGACTCTATATACATGTGCAGGTTGTTCCCGAGGGAGAAAAGGCAGCAGGAAGCGCACTGTAGCCCATGGGCTATCATCTGTTGTAATTGAAGGTAAGAGGAGCTCGCAGCTACCGTGCGCTTCTATAAAAGGCAGTAAGAGGGCCCTCCAAACTCTCACAGGTCTTAAGGGATGAGGAATTCCTTCCCATCTCTAAAAGCTGGGGGAAAAAGGAAGAAATTATACAAATGATCGAGCCCATTCAAAAGTCTGTACATTTTAAATGGTGTTTAATTATTTTTTTTAAAAGGTAAAGTTTTTTTTGTAAAATTTGTATACAATTTCAAAACAATATGGAAACATCCCGATTGTCTAAGGAAACAAAGAATCAAATAGAAATTCAAATAGAAATTACATCAATAAAGAGCATACTGAGATTTAAAAATTGACAACCAGGTCAATAAAAAAGTGCTATTTAAAAGTACACACACACGCACGCACGTGCGTGAAATTTCAAAATTTGAAGGCGAAACAATTATAAGAGCCAAAAAAGCTGCATGTTTGTTTGAAACACTTTCAACATGTTTTAATTTAATTTAGGACTGCAGGTATTTTTGATAATAAAAAATACGAGAATATAAATAATATTAATTAGTCTATAGGTTCAAAGTGGCTTGTAATTTATTCCCAGCATCCCGATGAACATGACAGGATTGCTTTTAGGCTCTGGAAATCTGCGCGCGTGTCACAGAGGGGAGCGTGAGCCCCATCTGCTCTTCCTCAAACCTATTTAGGTTGTCACCGCGCGTGCCTTTGTGTCGTGGACGGGAACCGCGGGAACGTTTCTGCCGTGGGACAAGAGACAAGAAGGGGGGGGGGGGGTGACGTCACAATGGAACTAAGGGAGCAAAACATGAAAAATATTAAGTATGGCAAAATAAAAAGCAAAAATGTGCTTGTGTTTTGTGTACAATATAATATTTATATGTTGCTTCTGCAATGTCTCCTTAGCTTCCGGATATTTATTGCGATGCCATGTTCGCATAAATTCCCCCCAAAAGGCAATTGACCAACAACAAACGACGATAATAAAGCAGGCTTTCAAAAGCGCATAATGAAATAAATTCCTGTGCGTCCCTGAGAGAGATGTTTCTGACATGTTATCAAAGGCAGAGCATGACTAAACCATGTGAAGCAGGAAAAGGCTCATTGGAATACAACAGCTCTATTAGCCCCATTGGAACACATCTCACTTTTCCATAATGCAGAAGTCGGTCGCCCTACTGAGAAATTAATCATGCGTTTAAAAAAAGAATTGCTTGTGTGACCTCCGAGGGTCAAAGCAGGGAAGGGAAAATGGAGATGCAGAGAGAGGCCAAGCCATAATAAATTAAGAGCTACAACTCTAAGTGAGCTGCAGACATTTAACATCAAAACTGTCAATAAATGATGCATACACCACGCTGAGTGATATTCTTTCTCCAAACTGTCCCAAAGCTGTTATTTTATTTTTTATCGGTCTTTCTTTTCATCTCCTCCAAAACTTTAATTGACAGATTAAAGATGTTCACATCCTCTTCATTAATTAAATCAAAATGTTGCTGATTTTGCTACCACTCCCACGTGCTCACATTAATTTGTCGTGGATTTAAAGGCAGATGCTGGCTACAATATGGTGCACAATCGCCCTGCATTCCCCACTTCTAATCCTTGCTTAATGCTGTGCGTCTGTCTGGCGACTGACTGGATGGAAGTCTTCTGTTCATCTGCAACGAAGATTTACTGTGCATTACCATCCACACACATCTTACATAAATTGAAAAAAAAAATAGTAATTAAGATTATTGAGGATGTTTTAATATATATGGTCCGCCCATTTCCTCTTGATGATGAAAAGCCTCGCTGTGGATTTAGACTTAGAACGGGGGGAGCGCGCGTGTGCGCGTTCATTACTCTTCTTGCTCCATTCGCGTTCGTGAACGATTGGAATAAAATAATGTTGGCGCACTGACATAATAAGTCCAACGTTGTCACAAAAAAGATCCTTTTTTTTATCAAATTACAGTGCAGTTATGAAATTGAAAAAAGAAAGAAAAAAATAAAATAAATACATAAAAAATAATTTCAAATATTTGTCTTAGATAAAAAAAAAACGTTAAATACGATTATCAATTTAAGTTATTTTGTATGATTAAGCACATTGAATCTGCAACAATAGGTACAAGTGAACTATTTTAAGCTTAATTTTATTATTACTATTACTATTATTATTATTATTATTATTTTGCATGTCATTTTCCAGTTTCCTACTATCAAGACGGATGCAGGCCCGCAAGCGATGGTGCCCTCTGTTTGCTGAATGTGAACTCGCCTCGGGCGCCTGTACCAATTAGCGGAACAGACTAACCAAGAATGGTTCCCAGATTTCATTGAGGATCAGGAACATTAACCAGTCAGTTTTTCGGAAATTGAAATGCAGGTGATACAATAGCCTATTTTATAATGTAGTTTAGACATTAATGCCCTTAATTCTTATTGAATCAACTAAATTCACTTGACCTGCAGAGTCATGGTTGTATGTGCACGCTTTTGTTTTTAAATAAGATAAATTGATTATTATTTTTTGACCACTTTAAGATGACTTTTCTTTTTAACTTTTGTGATACAAAATTCAGATGATTAAATCCTAAAACAGACGATAAAGTTATTTTAATTGGTTATTTAAAAAGTCTGGCTTTAAAAATCTGTTATTAAAAAGTCAACCTAAAACTCTGATCCCATCCCACTCTGATAGCTACTTAATGATTACATTTTGCAAAGTCAAAAACGACTTTATTCTAATTAAAGGGAAAAAAAATACTGAACCATTCTTATTCAAATAGATCTCCCTCTGAGACAGCAGCTGGTGATCCACTCAGCCTCTTCACTTGAAAATGGAGCAGTCCAGTAAATTACACCACAGTGAACTGAAATGCACACTAAAATTACCGCTGTCATTCTTGCTCATGCAGACAATTAACTCCATATTTATAAATGTCTTTTGCTTTTAGCATTCAAACAAAGTACTCTGGGTCATGTTAAAGCTGCTTTTGTTTCCATTTCAACTTTACTAGTCCTTTGTTATCAAAAAGGTTGGCTTAAATTGTGTCTGCTTGAGTGGCTTGCAATAACATGTCCCGCTTTCATGTCTTTCCCCAAAAAATTGTTCATGGAGTTTGTACATTTTTCATTTATTTAAAAGCTGCTTTTTCTGAAAAAGCTATACGGCTAAACAATAACACAATGTTGTATCTTTTGAA
This sequence comes from Oryzias curvinotus, assembly GCA_023969325.1. Lineage (NCBI taxonomy): Eukaryota > Metazoa > Chordata > Actinopteri > Beloniformes > Adrianichthyidae > Oryzias > Oryzias curvinotus. The sequence goes on from CM043717.1 coordinate 12,133,946, forward strand.
GCTGAAAATATGATTTTATTTACTGAACAATATGGCATTAAATTAAAGGTTCTCTTGACTTTTAATGACCAGTGCTCACAAGCAAAGTTGTGCAAGTTAATTCAAGTAGAATGAGTAATGCAACATTAACAGGACAACTAAATTGAAGCCAATTAGCTCAGCAGTGCAGACAGACTGCAGGGCGCTGCAGTGAATTTTAAAGGACACCAGAAAGCCAACAAGGTCAGAATAGACAGGATACATTTTGTGCGGGAAAATATTCACCTCATCCTTTTTTGGATGAAAAAAAAAGTCATCATAGATATTAAAATAATTACAGAACTTTAAAAAAAACTCAACTCAGATGATGGGTTTATAAAATTGTAACAACTGGGACTACTATGATTGCTAATTATACAAAACAGCAATATTTTGTCTTCTGATACATCTGGGGCTGAATGTTGAAAAATTACTACATATACACATCATCCTCCATCACCCTCAGTATTGGAGCTCCTCAAGGTTATGTTCTAAACCCCCCAGCCACTTCCAAATCCATTACTATCATCATATTTGTTGATGGGTGTGTCCAAATTCCTCTTTGTTTCCTTGCATCCTTCAATGGCCACATCCTTCAATGGCCGCAGCCTTCAACGAGGGGGTAGGACCCTGTCAGATGAAAATATCATGTTCTTGTGGCATTTTTCTTATGATCAACATATATAAAGAAATTAAGTTTAAAATTGCATTCCTGAGTATTTCTTTATTCACATCATTGAGAATCAGAAGCAGACACAAAAATGTGGTTGGAAAAAGCTTGTAAGGCTGACATAGAAGTTACTGACAGGCCACAATCTCCCTGCTCCGCTCCATTCTGATGCATCCACTTATAGATGACTACATTCATGTATGTCTTTGTTTTTCCTTGTTCGAGCTGGCTGGATAGCTCCAATATTGCATGCCATTTTTGTTGCACCAGTAATGTTAGCTTGGGGTGTGAGGGGCTGTAAAGTAGCGGGAGAGAGTTTAAACAAATGGATGATGGGAAATTGGGGTAGGCTCTGCAGAAACTATGTCCTAGGAAACAACACTTTTTTTTGTGGCTAAAACCGGCACGATCATAAAACACAACTAGGAACGTTTTTACAATAGAACAAAAATGATTGGAGTAGGACTTTGATAGCGGTGTTTAGTATAAAGCAGGAGCAATCATGCCAACCCATCACTATCAGCTGGAAACCCAGTGAAGAGAGTGGACAGTTTCTGGTATCTACACTATATTACCAAAAGTATTCATACACCTACCTGTTTCAAATATGAACTAAAGTGCCATCCAATTCAAAACCCATAGAGTTCAATATGATGTCCACTTTTTGCAGCTATTCCAGCTTTGACTCCTCTAGAATGGCTGTCCACAAAGTTGAAGAGTGTGTTTATAGGAATTTGTAACCATTATTCTAAAAGCGCATTGGTGAGGTCAACTGATGTTGGCCGAGAAGGCCTGGCTTTCCGTCTCCGCTCCAATTCGTGCCAAAGGTGTTCTATCGACCTTTCCCTTTTGCTGCCATTAAGTTGATTTTCCACTCATTGGCAGAAATATTTTTTTTATCAGTCAGCTTGACGGCAGTAAAACATGCTTAAACAAAAATTAAACTTTTAGAAATATTTAAAAAACACTACAAACCAGATGTCTGTAAGGTCCTGGTCTGGAACCCAAAATGTAAGTGAAATAGGCTATTGTTTCTAAAAAATGTGCTATTTATTTTTAATTGCTAATTTTTGTCTAATTGACAAAAAAATAGACTTCTGTGCTTGGTAAATAATTGGGAAATAATCTTATATTTAAGGTTAACCTTTGTGCATCTCTTTTTAAGGAAACAACATTATAAGGTGTGTAAGGCATTTGTAGAATGTTGCTTACACCCATAAAAATGTGCCAAATCCCACCTACTGTTTGTTTTGATGTAGGCACTTTCTTATGTGCTTTTTAAATGATTGAAATCTAAAGTTTACTGGACAACTTAACAATTGTTGTTATTTTGTTATTTTTGTTATTGTGTATTTTTGTTATTTTAACCCTTGTGCTATCCTATGACCCCACCCTTACATTGACGTTTTATCCCTACCATGACAAAGGTGAATAAAGGTGAAGAGGATTTCATGTAATCCATGGACACCAGTGAAGATCACAAATCATTGAAGAAAAAAGGTTCAGCACTGTCTAGTACACTGAAAAAAATATTTCTTTGACTTTACATGATTTTGATGTGTACATCGGTCCCACACAATCAGTATGTGTAAAACCAACACAACTTTCCTTAGTTCTCTCAATCAATATTTTCTTGAAAAACCAACTCATTCGAATCATGTTAGATATTATAAAAGAATCATGTTAGATATTATAAAAGAATCATGTTAATTTAATGTTAAATGTTGAAGATGTAAACCTAGTTTATTGTGTAATGTTAGAATGATTTTACCATGTGAAGCAAACTCAATTCTTAACTATAACTTCAACTTGATTTTTTTTAAATAGTTATGTTTCTTATTCTTAGCTATTTGACAACAACAGTGTTTTCATTATGTCCTATACTTTAAAGCAATTTATTGAAACTCCCCATCAAAATAGTTTTTTTTAAAACAAATCAAGTGTACTTGATATGAAATTTCAAATGACTTGCAATCACACACAGAGATGGTATCACAAAATTATTTTGTATTCAGAAAATTCAGAGTTTCCAGAAGCATGTATCAAAAGCAAAAAGGAAAGTGCATTGTTAGGTATATCTCAAAAGTAAACAAAACTGATATTGCCAGTGCAAATATATCGGAGGAACAAAAGAAATCTTCCTGAGGAATTTCAAACATAGGATTATAAAGAAATCCAAAATTAGCTTGTTGCAATCCTAACTGATGAAATTTAAAGCTATTCAATCATAACGATGGAATTAAAGTACTACCGGCAGGTGAGGACACAACATCCTCTGTGGTGAATGTCTCAATGTCCGTGGCCTGTGATCTTTTTACTGAAAGAGTCTGTTTTTCAGAGCACAAACCTTGTTGGAAAGTTTGCCTTCGTTCAGTTCCATTATTGTCTTTTGAAGTACCTCAAACGTGTAACGGAGGGTTTGGGGATAGCTGAGGTTGAGGGGATACATCAGTCCAAACATCATGGCGACAGCCATTGCCACATTTTCCAGATTCTGTAGAGAGGATGCCCTCCAAGACAACTCCAATGTCTTTACCCTCGGCACTCGAAGCTTGTTCCTTCAGGACATAAACATCCACGCAGGTGTCCTCAATGGCATCATTATTGGAGTCTTCATCCATGCCCTGTGCCAAAACAAATATATGGAAAAGATGTTAGTGAAGAAGAAATATTACCTGTACATTGACAAATACACATTGTTTTCCAGTGGTTCAGTGGTAGCCGGTTAAAAAATACAGGAAGACATACTGCCTTTAAGGCCGTGTTGCACTGCCGCTACGTAAAACATGCGCATTGTCTACCGATGAGAACTGGTTATTCATGAATATATGTGGAAAAACGTGAAAACAATGGTGGTTCTTTATGTAAAATTTCGCCAGATGTATCACGAAGGAACTAAGTTAAAAACCATGTAAGAAATACAAATACATTTCTCTGGTCGTACTTAAGTACAGCACTTAAAAAAAATGTATTAGCTAAACAAAAGATGCATACCTCATATTTCTGGACCAAGTTTTCTGGATCTTCACCCATGTAAATGCAGACTCCTCGCACTCTCGTCCGGCATCTATTACACTGGAAAGAAAATATTTTATTAATTGACTCTAGAAAGACCCACTCCAATGAAAATTGTGTTCCAGGTGTTTTTTACATGTTCTTGCAGCATTTTTATCATGATGGAGGACAATTATAAAATATTTTAAGATTAAAACTGCATTTCTGAGTATGTATTCATTGAAATCATGATGGATCAGGAGCATTTCTTTTCTTAATTCTATTTATTTATATACACACACATACAGTAAGAAATATTAGCTGCAACTTTGAAGAAAGTAACAATACTTACCCTTACAAGTCTGTGTGTTGGATGTGTAACAAGATGAGGGGCCTGTACAAAAAAAACAAATGAATGAATAAATATAAATATATATATTAAACATCACTCAACACGGTACATAACTGAAATGTGTTAAAGTAGACAGAAAACAATATAACATTCTGTTAAACGTGTGAAAAAAAGAAAAAAAAGAAAAAGAAAAATGCTTCCAAAACATGTCTCCTGTTTGCTAAAATCTGCACCCCTCAAATTTACATTTGTGTGTTTTTATTTTCTATATCATGGAATTAACAACTGATGTCCCAAATTGATTTTAAACGCTAAGAGCTCTTCCTCTGGTAATGATTTGAAGTAAAACATTTTTTTTTTCTCATTCAAACCACAACGCCTAAAGCAAATAATTAATTCTAAATGTTTAATTGCATTTTTACATCTAATGACTGAATAAAAGAATCTAGTTAGTCCTTTTTCAGCATCTAACCCACAATTTCTGGATGAACATCTCTGTGTGGGTGGAATATATTTAAAATGATCAAATTTGTTACCTTCAACTTCACAATGAACTACACTTCCTGCTTGTTGATTCTACTCGCTCTTTGAAGTCCACTACAAATTGTTCAAATTATCCCCATAAAACTCCACGGACAGATTTTCTCTCATCGCGTAGAAGCTTCCCCCACGTCTAGCACATAATTGCCGCGCAAGTTTTTTTCCCCCCACATTTTATTCCATGCGCTGCTCTTAGCGCCCAGAGTTTGTGCACGCTCGACTTTTAACACAAATATTAACAACAACAAAAAAAAAAACATGCAGCATAGTAAAAACAAGTTTTTCGCGAGAGACGAAACTAATCGCTTTTCAATCCCCTTTTAAGCTAGCGGGGTGTGTGTATTGGGGGAAGGAAGAAGCTAACCGCGGCAGAACTTGTTACAGTTAGCCATCGAATTATCAAGTAGTAAAATGAAAAAAAGCAGGATTATATAGTTGACACGAATGGTAAAGTTGGTATGTCATTGTCAACATTAATAAACTTACCTTTTCAATTTTTGGTTCTTGATTACCGCCAGTGAAGGGTCAAGCCAGCTGAAGTTCCCGCTCTACAGACACGTTCTTCTTCTGTTGAAATTTGGGCCTTACCATTGCGATTTGAATGCATTTCCTTTTCCGGTTTTGAGGGAAATTAATGACATCATGTTTACTTTTTTTAATTCAATCACTTAAAGTCAACACGATAGAAACAATAACGTTTAACAGTTTTTCAATCACGTGAGATTTACTTGTTTCAATTACAGTAACAGAATAAACATGAACAAATTGTGTTGGATGTACTGGGATTATTTTAGTAAATTCAAAGACGCTGTGTTTCCTTTTTTTCAGTGTAGAGTCTAGATCAGTGGTCCCCAACCTTTTTGTCACCGTGGACCGGTACAACGCAAGGCACGTTTACCGCGGACCGGGGGGGGGGGGGGGGGGGTTTGAGGTGCAACGCAAGACAGATTTAACGTGGACTGGGGATGGTATTTTCTCTTTAGTAATGATAATAACAATAATAATTATAATTTTCCCCTTGTCAAAGCAACTTTCTAAAGAAGTTTGTTTTATGCTCATTTTGGTTGTTTGGGTTTAATTTTAGTGGGGTTTATCACCTGATGTTTGGTGTCGTGACTTTGACGTGCGTTAAGTGTGACAGATGTAACAAAGTGAATATATATGTAGTAATTTTTCAACATTCAGCCCCAGATGTATCAGAAGACAAAATATTGCTGTTTTGTATAATTAGCAATCATAGCAGTCCCAGTCACTTTTCAAAATAAAACGTTTTTGTCGGAAAAAAAAACAATAAAATGGATATTATTTTTTCTTTCTGTGCGTCCCAGTGCAAAAATTTCCCGCGGCCTGGTGGTTGGGGACCACTGGTGTAGATGACCATACTCCAAATGTTAAAGTGCCTAGGATAGCACTTGGTTAAAAACAGTAGCCAAAGTCATGTATGGTTGAACCATAAAGGGTCTAAACATCCAGGTAGCCCATTTGTCTTGTCTCAATACAGAGCAGAACATTTTCCATAACCAAATGAGACCTGTCAGCCATATGAGATTTAAAAATGGGTACAGTTTGCTCTGGATTATCTGGGCACAAAGATGTCAGTTTTATTATCCTAATTTTGATTACAAATCTGAAAAAAAGGCTGTTCAGCATTAAAAGTGCTGGATGGGTGGCCAATCAACCCATCCAGCACTATATGACAGTTATTTCGTGCAGTCACACACTTGGGAGCACCCACCTTTTTTTATAGACTCCAAACTTCTATTTGGAGTAAGAATTAGGCTGAATTCTTCCCCTAGCTACACAGCTTCTTCCTACCCCTACATTTAGCCCTCAGAACAGAGAGTTATGGAAAAGTAGTGTTTTCGAATTTGGATGTTACTCCCACTCGATGATGTCATAAATAGACACCAGTCAGCTACGTTGGCGTGGAGCTGCTAGCACTCAGAAATACGTAACAACATTGTTTTTTTTTAGGTAAAAAAGGTAATGCTAAGACAAAAAAAAGCCATTGCTTACATTTAAATGTAAACTTCTGTGCCTCAGAGCACACCCACGTGCAGAAATGCACTTCTCCTCCGCGGCACAGCGCAACATCCTCCCGGCGGAGGGCTCAGCATCCGTCCGCTGCGGGGGTTAGCCCTTACAATGCCACCCTACCCTCCAAATGCTGCTACTATTGAAGGGGTAGGGAGAAGTCGTAGGGATAGAGGAAGAATTTGGATTCGGCCTTCCTGTAGGTCTCACTTCATTTAATTTAGGACCTTTAAATGATAATGAGTTGAGGTTGCTGAATGGCACAGGCCAATACAAGTTTTGGTGATTTAAACAGGATACCCACTGATCAATGTAATAAGGTCATCGCTCCCAGGTGCTACATAAGGAGCCAGATTGCCAATTGACTTTAAACACTAAAGGCGAGGGGAAAAATTTAAGGCAAAAACTAAAAAGAACACAAGAAAACTTAGAAATTTTTTTGGATGCAATACTGATGCAATACTGAAAAAGACATGGCACTATTCAAAGTATACAAATAAGGAAAACATACTTTTCAAGAATTCGTGATTATTCGACATGAAAAGGGTTCAATAAATATTATGGTAAAGAAATACCTTTATTTTTTGTGCCTGGTTTTAGTAAAATGCTGAAAAAGGCTTTATATATTAGGTAGTTAAAGCCAGTGTTTTTCAACCTTTTTTGAGCCACGGCACACTTTAACCTTGACAAAAATCCTGCGGCACACCAGCATCCAAAAAAAACAATAAAAAAAATAAAAGCAGAAACGACCAGATGACGACCAGACCCCCCCCCCCCCCCCCCCCCCGCAATATCAAGTGCATTTGTGTGATAATTGTGGCAGAAAAAGCAGGAAGTTGAAGCTGCTTTTTCTAAGAGATGAAATAAAGTTTACGTTAGAAAATTAAAAATCTGTTTGATGTGTATTCTTTTTGGTTTCAAGACGTATAACAAGGACGACCCTGTCCCTTTAAGCCAATGCATCATGGGACATGTAGTGTGAAATTGGACAGAAAGACTAGCGTCTCTGAGCTTCATGGTTTTGTTCTGTTGTTCCACAGTCTGACACCGGATTCTGTGGAAAGCTACACTGCTAAAGACAAGCTTTAGCTGGTATTTTAGTTGGAACTGAGAGACTTTTTGAGCTAAATCTAAACAAGGAAGTGAAGACTTTAACCACTTCTGATTGGTCAGACTAATGACATGTGATTAGTTGTAGCTAAATCGCGGTACCATCATTCTTATCAAAATGTCTTTAATAGAATCAAATAAACACAAAGAAAACATTATTTTATGATCTTTTATATTCTTTATTACTCAGTGTTTTATCAGGGCCTGTTTGGATGAACAAAGAGCTGATTTCCTGGAGATGGGAAATGTTTCTAGATCAGTTAATGAGGGCAATTTCCCACGGCACACTTGACCATCTCCCACGGCACACTAGTGGGCTGCGGCACACTGGTTGAAAAACACTGGTTTAAGCCTTATAAAATAAGGCTCCATTCAATCAGTAGATATTTTAAATAACATTTTTATAAGAACCTTCTTGGAATCTGAAAAATGCTTAGCTTTTGCATTTTTGGATCACTTTTGGTCCTTTGTTCTTTGATCTATTTCAGAACAAATAGTAAAACTACACTGAGAACAATATGTGTCACACCCACTCCAGAGGTTATCTCCACATTAATAAATAGCCTTTTGATTGTTTGACACAAACTCTGTAATGACTCTTATTTGCTGCCTGATTAAAAGCATTTAAAGAAACTTCACACATATATATAACTTGGATCGGGTGTACAAAGAAAGGAAGACACGGAAAAAAGAAAGACAGAGAGATCTCAGACAAGTGACACATCATGAGACCTCCCAACCATGAGAGTCATTCTGCTCTCTGCAGGGTGTCAGCTTGACGCTTCTCGGCAGGGAGAAGATAACTAACCGAGATGATCTCACAGTATCATGGCTTAATTTTCTTTACTGGGGAATATTCAGCGCTAATGTAACTTAAATAGGCTATTGCCGAGCAAACTGCACAGTTTTATATGCGACATAAAATCATGGAAACTCACCAAAAGGGAAGATTGGAGATTGGCACTTAGGTCTGCACAATGTGTTAAAATGGCTTCTGAATGAATTACCACAAATGTCGTCCCATAAGGCCTGTACTAAGTATTTTGTGTGTACAAATGTGCATATGAGTGAGTGGGCATGTCATTGTGTTTTCCTTATCCCGAGGTCCGAAGTTTAACAACTGCAGTGTTGTGAACCACCATAGTATCCCATGATAATGGATAATTTGGTAGTTTGACAGAAGTCAAGTTCAGTGAACGCGTTAGTAAAGGGCACTACGAAGTGGTGAATGGCTTGATAAGAAAACTGACTTTTTTTTTGTAATAGCTTCTCAAGGGAAGGAGGTGCATCTAGTGGCATCTTGGTGGCATTTTAGAAAGGCAAGGCAGATTGGCAGGTCAAGAGACCATTATATACTAGATGTCTTCCACCAATCAAGCCAAATGGTTAGCTTCAAGTACAAACAATACCAGTGTAACTCTTTGTAGACCATAAAACGTTCTGTTTATAAATGAATTTATGTTAACAACACAATTGAAACCCATATTTTCTGTACAATTGTTCAAATGGTTTGTTGCAAAAGTCCAAATACCTCATTACTGGTATTAAATGAACTTATTTGGAAAGTAAAAGCTCAAATAAAAATGATTTCATCATTTAAAAAGGATGTAACGACCACTTTATGTTGGATATTCCAGCAGAGGGTTTAATGTATTTACACAGAATAACATTTGGTTTCTGATTGCAGTTACCACATACTTTCAGCTGTGGCTGAAATGCACTGGACTCCAAATGAGATGCACTTGTGTGTTCTATTATGCCTCTAACTCGTATGTGCATCTGCCCGAGTAAACAAGAGACATGTTAATGTGAATGTTAAGGGCTCTATTAAGGCCTCTGACAGGAAACAGCAAGCCAGGCTTTCTTCTATTCATCTATTATTAATAAGGACTGGAGGTTAAACTACGGCTTAATCACCAGGCACAGTAGAGAATCATGCAGATACGAGAATTGGGAGGGTCATACAAAAGAGTAGGCAAAAAATGGGCACAAGAAGTTAAATTTCACAAAGAGTTTGCAAGGCTGTCTATAGTTTGGGTAACTATAGACAGGTAACTTTGGTTAACTTGGCTAACTAGAAATGCAACAGTTTCCATAAACCTGTCTCAAGCTGCATTCACACCAGCTTGATTTGCACAACAGAGATGCCCAGTTTCAATGATAGTCAATGTACAGACGGAATCTGAGGTCCTGCGGTGCGATTGGAAAAAGGGCGCGGTGCATCAGTCTGGCAGTGGTGCGATTTGAGCGTTGGGTGAGAAACATCACAATTGGGTGCTGTGTTAGCATGTGGGTGATGCTGGCAGCGCAGACTCTTCCTGAAAGGGGCTGTTCCTCACCAATCCACGTTGCAATTCAAGAACCCACTTGTTTTCATGGATTGGGAGGGGCTGGTCCTCAGAGCACAGTTTTTAGTGGAACTCAGAAATACACAAATGGATCATAATACCGCTTTGGCATTTTTTTTTGGTTAGAAATTAATCTTATTTGACTCTTAAAAGCTCAAAAAGACGATTTTGCATGATATAGGTCCTTTACGGGGAGTTAGACAAAAGTTCACCAACAAACAGCATCAGTATATCAACAGGGTGCACATGACAACATGAATGCAAGTTTACTTTTAATTCAGAAGTAAGTCAGGCTTGTGATTTCACCTAAAAATACAGGGTTGGTAATATATAGAAACACACCAAAGACATTATAGATCCATGTCAGATTAATGTATCTGATAACGCTAGATATGTTGCTTTTAATTCACACCAAACAATATATGCAAGAGTTTTAATGAAGAGCCTCTTCATTCCTCTTTTTTTTGCCACATTCTTTTTATTAAATTTTCAATGCAATAAAACATCAGAAACAGATTTTACATTTCACTTGATTCAGCCATTACAAAACTTTCAACTTTTATCAACAGTATCTAGGTAATGCTTTCTCTTATTCACAGTCTTATTTTAACACCCCGACTTGAAGTGTTTTTCCAGCGGTTGGCAATACACATTTTCGCATTTATTCCTCTTTTGATCCACTAGAAAGGCATTTTTAGAGGTAATTTTATATGAACTTTTTTTGGCAAAAAAAAAAAAAAGAATTGTGTTGTTTTTTTAAGCAGAGTGGCAGGAGTTCATTAGAAATGTCCCATTGATTTGTGGATGGGACTGTAGGCGCAGAGCAACCGCGCTCTCCTTGGCTGAGAGCAGCAGAGCAGGGAGCTTGTGGCCCACCTAACATATTTTCCACGTCACAAATACATTTTTTTTCCATACTGAACTTTTTTTTCTACAATAATTTGAATAAAGATATACTCAGAAATGCAATTTGAGCTTAATTTTCTTAATTCATGTCATGAGAAAAATGCCACAAGAAATGTTAAAAAACACCAAAAGCACAATTTTCACCAGAGCAGGTCTTTAACAAACATTGTAAGTTTAATGTATGATGCACACTATTCTATGTTAGGTAGAGAACTACAATATTAATGAATACAATATTTTAAGAAACTAATAATTATTTTTTAAGATTATTAAGAAAGTATAAACTTAAGAACAGTGTATTTGAACAAAACACAAAAAATGTAACCCTTTTCTTTTTTTTTGTCAAAGCACAGTAATACATCTATACAAAACTAATTCTGCAACATAAATAAAAAAATAAAAGGTTGTTATTAATTTTGATAGTAATCACATCTATAGACAGTCTGCTCAGCAGAACATGTGCCGCTCAGCCAATTAATGATTCATGCCAAAAGAAATAAAAAGCAGCACTTTGAATTTTCAATTATTTGATTTTTAATTATTTGATTTAGTGTTAAATCTAGCTCTGCTTTGAGCCTTGTTATTACAGATAAAGGCAGGCTTTTAAAGAGGGGCCACTGGGCAAAATTGTAAACAATGGAATTAAATGGTAATAATTATTGTTCCCGAAATTAATTATTGTTCAGCCGCCTATCAGCCTCTTTGTTTAAATAAAAACAAATATTAGCTATGTGGGACTATTGTGTGTGTGGGTGTGTGTATGTGTGGCACTTATTGGGATGAGATTATAACATGTAGAGTGGAACATCCATCCATCCATCCATCCATCTATCCATCCATCCATCCATCCATCCATCCATCCATCCATCCATCCATCCATCCATCCATCCATCCATCCATCCATCCATCCATCCATTAAGATTTTGGACAAATACAAATTTTGTTTTCCTTTTTAAAAAAAATCTGTTTTGAAAAGCACTGTTGTGATCAAAGCAGCATTATTTTTTGACACAACAACTTAAGCATCTGTCTTCAAAACAGGATGAACATGTAGATGGGTTTCACATTAGTATTATTTTTTTATACACTGATCCCTCCCATTAAAAATCAGAATCAAAACAGCTTTTATTCCTGTTATTGTTTTTATTATTCAGCATGATCTCCCATTGACTTACTACTGATCCACGCCGACATAAATACCCTTCTTCACAGAGTGTGAATGGGGGGATTAAAAGAGTGACACCCGGGGTGTATGACAGAGATCTGATTATCTAATGACAACAAGAACATGAGCCTTTGTTGTTTTTCCATCATAACATCAAAACAAGCAGGAATCATATGTACAAATGTATGAGCACACTTACAGTACACTCTCTCTGATACATAAACAAATGTTTTTATTGTAGTAAGTCTCACATATTATGATGTTTTTCTTATCATTTTTTGTAGAAATGCTTTCGATTCGAGGATTTCCAGATTTATTACAGCTGAATGACAGATGCTATGAATGGATAAAGAATCTTTTTTTCTGCACATGTAGTAAGGGTAATATTTATAGGGCATGTAAGCTTTTTAATTGCAAAACACCTTTGTGTTTTTTGATCACATTTGAGAATATTAATTTTATGATATAATTACATTTAAAAAACGCAGGCAACTTTAGAGTGCCAATAAGATAAAGGGTTTGAATTGCAAATATTATGAGAAAACCTAAAAAACGCACACAGTAAAAATTGGTTACAGTTTATTAGTCAAAATAGGATAAATGTAAAACATCATACAGATCAACTTTGTAAGACAGAGCCTGGACGTGGACAGTCACTTGTTTTATGTTTTTTTAGTCAAACTACGATTTGCTTTATGTTTGATTTATTACATCTCTTCTGAATAAAATGATTTTTTTATTTTATCTGCATAGTGATCATTCTAAAAAAAACACATTATTATTATTATTCTTTTTACAATTACCAGCCTTTGATGAAAGATGCAAAAATAAATACATAAACAATGGGCCATATTCTTGTGCATTGATTGTGGACCGCATAATAGATGTGATAATATTTAGTGATATTAATTGATTAATGTATACAATTATGGAGTTTTTCCTTTTTAAATTATATATATTTACTTATTTGTTTATATTTTTAATATTTTTGTTTATCGGTTATAAGCGTTATTAGCATAAAGCATTAAAGCATATTATTAGGACTACTAACTGCTGCTTTTGTTCTGTCCATTATATGAAAGTTTTTCTTTTTTTGTGTACTTGTCTTGTTTGTTGTTTATATAAAAATGAATAAATATATGGTTAAAAAAAGCATAACGTCTATTATTTTGTGATGCCACAAAATTTGATAACACATATTTTGTGTCACATCTGTAATTCTTTTTCTCTACTTATTTATTTTTTAAGTAAGTCACGTTTGCTATTCTGATTAGTTTAATCTGCTTGGCTGCTCTTTATCACAGGCACTAACTTCCACTGAAGTTGTCTGCTGAGAACTGCTTTTGACTGAAGCAACCTGTCTACTTAAAATCCATTGCAGTTCCCCACAATTCAAAAAGCTTTCAAAAGTTAACTCAAGGGAGGTGTTTCCTTCCTAAACTGGTATTTCTCAGCAATGCTAGTAGACAAAAAGTAAAATGTTGCAGATACAGAACCTACATCACTTTGTAGTCCTTGTGCTATCTTGTGGGGTTCAGATGACTCACCCTTACATTGACATGTTATCCCTACCATGACAAAGGTGGATAAAAGTGGAGAGGATTTCATGTAATCCATGGACACCAGTGAAGATCGCAAATCATTAAGAAAAAAGGTTCAGGGCACTGTGGCACAAGGGTTAAAAGAAGCTATAGATGTATTAGAAACTCTTTAGCTGTCTATAGTTTCTTATACGTTTTCCCTTAATTCAACCTTCTATATTTTATCTATCTATTAACATCTGCACACAATGAATCTTACTAACAACAGGAAACGTTTTGTATGTCCAACAATACAGATTGATAAAGATTAGGGCATTATTTAAAGTTTAAGTTGCTTCCAATAAGGACTGCTACCCTTTATTTGCTTTTTAAAGTATTCTTTTTCTACCGGGTTTTACTTCAATGAAAGGATTAAACATCAACGATGAGGGCATAAATATGTTCCAGTGTGTGCTTGCTTCCATAAAATCCCTACATCACATTACACTTCCAGGGTCTCTGTGCACTTAGTAAGACTTATGGACTGTTAAACTGACAGATGGAGCTGTTGGGGTTTCCTTAAGTGCTGTGGGACACTCACACTGTTTGGGTGTGTCTCATCATCAGTTGTGCCTTGGTTAATAATGACAGCTGCATTCAGTCTTGATTTACTTATCTTAAAAATGGGAGACTGGGTCATCATCCTACTCTCTCGACAACATCCGCTAAGAAGAAATTAAGAGCGACTAGTTTACTTGTAAATCTATGCTTAAAAAAACATTCGCAGGCCATTATGATGCCCCTGTAATCCCAGGCCAGAAGTTTAATCACAAAAATGTTATTGCAGTGCATCAAGGAAAAGAGATGCAGTCTATGTGCTGGGAAGGGAAGTAAAACCCAAAAACAAGTTATTTGAGGTATGTCTTAAAAAGTTTAGGAAAGTCTCACTACAAAGGTATCCTTGTTTTGTTGGCAATGTTTTTTATGCTTACCAATGGTAATGGGGGGAAAAACAGCTCCAGATCATGATAAAATAAATGCTTTTATTGTTAAAGATGTGGAACCCGTATTTATTGATCCTGTTTGTGTTCTTTATTGTCCTCAAAAACTGGGATTGTCTGATCTAAAGATTACAAAAAGTTATTCCCATCTATAAAAATGGTTATAAAATCCTGTTCTGCAACTATCTTCCAATTTCAGTTTTGCCATGTTTTTTTCTAAAATATCAGAGAAACTACTATATAAAAGGCTTAGTGATCACTGATGTAAAAGTAGGCTGCACTGTGGTGCAGTGGTTAGCGCTTTTGCCTCGTAGGAAGAAGGCCCCTGGTTCAAGTCCCAGCCAGGGGACCTGAAACAGAACATCAATGGGGGACCTTTCTGTGTGAAGTTTGCATATTCTCTCCGTGCATGCGTGGGGGACTCTGGCTTTCTCCCACTGCTTCCTAGGTCAATTGGTTACTCTAAATTGTCCTCAGGTGTGATTGTGGCCCTGTGACAGACTGGCAACCTGTTTAGGGTGTCCCTGCTGTGGTTACAGCAAAATGTTTTGATCGGATTAGAATTCAACCGTGTACATGGTCCCAGAAAATCTTTTTCCGATTATAACAAACGTCTACATCGGCCACAGTTTCGGTAAATCATTTGCATATGCACACTTCTCTTTAAAATACCGGAAGAGGAAATGAGTCTTGCTGTAAACAAGCCAAGCTTCCACATGCATAGTTATCTGGCAGCTTGGTAATATATGAGATGATCTTCTAAACATGCTTTATTAATGTCATAGTTATTATGAAGTGCCTGTTTGCTCATCATTTTATTTTTAATCCGTGTGGTCAGCGCTTTTTTTTGTTGCAGAATGGAGCCGGAAGAAGGGTTAGGAGAGGCTAACATGCGCTAACAACATTAGCCTTGGATGAACATAAAATCCTTGCGGGAAATGCCGCTATCTATATCTTGGCTGCACGTAAATATGTGAGAATAACATCATCTCTTATTAACAATTTTTAATTGTTAATGTTAGATTGGGGTGTGAGAGGCTATAAGCTAACAGGACAGCATGTTAACAGAAGGATAATGAGAAATGGGGACAGGCTTTCTCTGTCCACAACTAAGCTGTGAATTTACAACAACTACTGCCACTGCAGAAAGTATGTCCTAAAAACAACTGTTTTATTTTTTATTTTTCTCCAAAATGGCATATTCATAATTAAAAGACCCCTTTGAATGCTTTTACAATAGATCAAAAGATGATCAGAGTAGGACTTTAAGCAGTTGCTTGGTAAGTTGAACTTCTTGCTGTCTAAATATGTTTCCATCCAGAAGTTCAAGGGTTTCTTTATGTTTATAAATCTACTGGCATATCTTTAGAAATCACAGGTGGGTTTACAACCTACACAAATACACAATGTAGTAAGACACTCAGACAGTTTGGCTTATAGTCAAAAAAGAGAGAGCTCTTGATTACAACTTGGTATTAAAACCATATGGTCAGAGTTAAGTGCTCAAGTACCATTCATGTTTGTAAGGGTTCACACAAACACGCCACACATTCTTTTACAAGAGCAACTAAAAATGTGAGGCTGTGCACAGCTTGAAGATGATCCTCACTAAGTGTCTGATCTCTAAATGACCAGAGTTAAATCTCTCCATCTCTACATAAATGTTTTCTCTTTTTTTCAGCCAGACCTGCTTGTAAATCTCTAAGCTGTATTTGAAAAACAGAGGGAATAAAGAAGATATTTAAGAGAAAGTCGATCTTTAAATGCCCTGTCTGGTGGCCCTCTTATCCATCCGGTTGACCTTTCACTTATGGACCTCAAGCTGCAAATGGAACCAACAATGACAAAGATTTTAAATACTTCTTTATCTTATATGTTATTCTTGCAAAGTATTTGGGTGTGAGCACTTTCGTATTTAAGCAGCTTGGCAGATTGTTTTGTACAATTCATGTCCATTAATAAAAATATATGTTGGTATGATCCTGAAAATAAGTCAACAGTTTAACAGATATTACACCCTTTTAAACCAAATTTGTGTCATGGGATGAGTTAAAAAATGTCCAAATCTGCATCAAACGTGATAAATGTGAGAATGATTTTTTTTGGTGTTGTTGATTTACTCTAAATCTGCTCTTCTCACATAAAATCAGAAGATTATTATTCCAGGATACACATAAACATGTACAATTCAAATAAAAAGATCCCTTTTGGAAATATTTATTTCTGAAATAAAAGGAAACATGAAAATTTATTTAGAAGTTTTACATGAAAATATGAAAATATAAAAATGAGTTATTAAATGATTTATTACACCATGTATTTATTGTTTGGGAAAAAGGTTGAAAAGTGTCAGTCCAAGCAGAGCAATGCTGGAATAAATCACAAATTTCAAAAATAATAAAAAAGTTAGCAATAATCTAACACAGATATTTATGAAAATGTCCACTACCCATAAAAACATAAACTTGACTATGATCTTGTGTACATTCAAATCGATTTCAACCAGTTTTACAAAGTTTAGAATTCAAACTTCTTCAGAAATATGCACAAAAAAAACCAACAAAACAGTTCCAGTATCTTTCTTAAAAAATATATAAAGAAAAATCAAATTATTTTAAATAGAATGGAAAATCAACCCACATGTTTATTTTAATGTTAAGAAACTAATAATTTACATATTTTATGTTAAATGTCTTCCATGAAAACCCTTTTAAAAAAGGGAACTTTCAGCCAAGAAGCTAAAGTTACAAAATAAATACTTTTAACTGCAAAATATCTGAGCAACAATAGGCAACATTAAACCCTAAACACATGTGGTGGGCCCCCTGGTGCGGTGGGAGGGCTATTCCTCTGGCTGGGCTGGAGCTTGCACTATCCCTGACAAAAGGCATGACACAATGTAATGCTTTACTTGTGTGTGTGTTTGTATGCATATGTACTGTATGTGCGTGTGAGCTGTAATTGTGCTGTTTAGATGTTGACATGTTTGAATGTAAAGTTTTTTGGAGCCATCTTTTGTAACATTTGAGTGTGTGTGTGTGTGTGTGTGGACAGGCCCCGCCCCTTTTGACAAACATCTACATTTGACAGTAATGATCTTTTAACTTGTTGCTTTATGATTCTACCACAACCCCACACACACACTTTTAAATTCTCTTCTTGTTTCCCGTCTGGTCCAACACAAAAGGCCTTCAGTTCTTATCTGTTTGCTCAGCTATTGGACAGTTAAATTTCCCAGAAAGAAAACGAACCATTTTGTCTAATTAAAATAATAAACGTAACAAAAACAAACTCCTTCATTATCATCATCACTATTTTAATATTTTAAGTAATTTAATTAATTCCAGTAACGTTGTAGGCCAAGACATTTTTACTGAGTAACAAAAACTTGGATGCAAGTGATGGAAGAGAGAGCATCATTATGACCCATTTGAGGTACAACAAAATTGAATTGAACTTTATTACAAAATTGACATTGGAGTCGATCTTAGCGCCAGTTGTCTAAGATAGGAAAAAAGGAAATTCTTCTTAATTGAGTCAGCTATAGCTTCTTGTTAAAATTGTATTGTGCTTTTACAGCTACAACCATCTTAGTTAGTGCTCATAAGATGTTTTTAGTGATTCTTTCACCAATTTGTCTACTAGGCGTTCCTCTAGGACCTCCTGAGAAAATTTGACTGATTTGTGACATCCCTTCCTCTGTACTCGTTATTCTTCCCGCTCATCCCCCCCAGTCCTTCCTCCTTAACGTCACTCTGTCACTGTCCTGCGGGATCCGGGAAATGATTAAGGAAGACAGTTTCAAATACCTTTCGAGTCTCTCCCTGATGGCAATATAAACTAGGTGGGCAAGAGGACTGGTTGGTAAGAGAAGTACGCTAATCTATTCTGGTAGGTGGGCAAAGCAAAAGTTAATTATATGTATACTTGTGTTTATAAAACTGCATAAATGGTAAATGTATAACGCATACATACAAAAGTATTTGCAGATTTTTTTAAAGGCAGTGTGCAAATGTGTTTGAAGGAGAAAAGAGCTTAAAACACTACACTAAAACTGTGAAACTGATAAGAAACTACATAAGAAGGATTGTGGCCATCTTTGCTCCTGTAGGAAAAAGTGTGTTTTATCTCTTTCAAATCTGTGATATACTCCAGCGTCTTGTTCAACATGACATAGATTCAAGGTCCCTCATTGTGACATGCGGCTCACTCTGGCATGACAATGGTTGTGCATGTGTGAGTACACTGCATGTGTGTCTTTGCACAGTATGTGATTTATATGTGCCCGGATGGGTTTTCTAAGGAAGAAATAATGAGATCTTGTTCAGCTGAGGCCTGGTCCTGATCCCCAGAAGCCCTGGACTCATTTCAGTGAGAAACTTCTGAATGGAATGAATATGGGACTGAACACCTCGGGCAGAAATACAAACTTGGTCTTACAGAGGGATCATAAACCCATGAAAGTCCAGGATGATCGCTTTTGTTCTCTATGAGGGAAGAAGTTTTCTCCATCCCTCTGCTGCCTTATTTACCTTTTTCAAATACTGCATTGGGGTTTGGCTTTGGGAGGAGACCAAACTTATGAGTGTAATCACAGGGATAGGTTTTCTCAACCAAATCTCATAATTAATCTCCTACCCCAAAAAATGTAGATCAGACATTTACATAAAAGACTAGTAGCATGACGACCAAATTCTACAATGTTCTCAATTGACAACAGTAAATTATTTGCCTTTTACATCCTGACTTTCTTGAAGAACATGACTTACTGTTTTGTTTGCGATTTAGTCACTTGCATGTGGGGGTTTTTGGGTTGTTTTGGGCCGTGGAGGGTGGTAGAAAGGAGTGGCCACATCTTAAAGGGAGCACAGGTGTGTCTTGCTGTTCCCTTGAGGCTCGTATACGGCCAATATAAAGGGAGATCATCAAAATTGAACGTTCGATTGTCGTGTGTGCTAAGTGTATAGTAAAGTATCGGTAAGGCTTGTAATTGCCCAAACTTATGACTTACAGGTGATGCTGTTGTACAGTGCCCTTATGGGACACTCTTGTTGTTGGTAATACCTTAGTCACAACTGCCCTTATGGGTGACATAGAATGTTTATGGGTGAAAATTTGACATATCTGTACATGACACACAGCTGACATACACACATTTTTAAGATCCTATAACCCAGAGAGCCCGAAGGGCAAATATGTTAATGCACTTTTTTTTTCTACAAGCATGCTGCGAGTGCCAGGTTATAGTGAACACATAAGCAACAAGAAAGGGTAAGTACAAGGTAACTAGGTGAGACACAGGCCTGCCGTATGGATTTCTCTCTTTTTTTTTAAACACCCCCAAACACTGCGGACTGTGCAAGGAACCCATTAGTGCTATTTGAGTCAAAGGTGCACACTCCTTGCCCACAGCCTGGCTGTTAGAAATGAGGAATTTAGACAATCAGAGTGTAGTGTGCAGACATTCTACAGGCATCTTACGTATGTGCATCCTGTGCATGGGGCGTTTTGTGCGCGGTCAGTAAGAAGCCAACGTGCCACCTTACTAACAATTAACCCACAGCAACCGTGGGTCAACCCGTCCAGGTGACAAAGGCTGTACCCTTCCGTGTTCTTTAAGTGTTCCTCACGAACCATTGCCTGCAGCATGCCCATAGAAGGAAATGCGTATGAACATTTTCATTCGACTGACTCACTGAGTGGTCTACCTTGATCATTTATCCAGGCCATCTGCATGCCCTGTACAGGTTTGGCTTTTTTTCACCTGCAGACAACCCATGTCCACCCATAAGGGCAGTTGTGACTAGGACATTACATTGTAACTTTACGGCGTGTATGCAGATGATAAGAACTTTAAGTGAGAAGACTCTATATTTATCTTAAATATTATCAGTTTCTTAAATATTCTACTGTAGTACACAGATGGGTAAAAAAAGACACGTTCCATTACATCACCTCTGTGCAAATTCCAGTAAAACATGTGTACAGACAAGACTTTACAGGCTGATGTCTTTCTTTTCATTAGTCTCACTCTTGCATCTTCTCCCTTATTTTCAGACCGGTCACTTATATCCACCGTGAGTTAGACAGAGCTATCACTGTTCTCCTTTCTTTTTGGCATTGTTCAAACTAAATGGAAACAAGGTAATTAGCTTGTTACAATTAAAGCGAGACGAGCGGATGAATTGTAATCACCCGCAATGGAGTTCCTGCTTTCTCCCCTGCAGCTTCCAACAGGCCAGCTGAGCTATCCTCATTTGCATAATTAAAATATACAAATGATAATGGATTTTGTAGTCAATGTCCAGAGGCTGCAGAGGCGGAGATGAGAAAAAAAAAGGAAAGAATCGCAATAACAACTACAATAGCTTTGCCTGGAGGGGAGTGACGATAGAGCGGACAGTTTGTAGGAGGTGGGGCTGGGGATAAGACAGAGATGGGAAGAAAAGGAGAACGTGGACCTACTGGAAAAGATAGAAAGAGAAAGGAGGATGTGAAGATAATGAGGGATAAATGAGTGAGGAAAGAGATAGCCTGAACATTACAGGGAGCAAAATAAAGGTGAACCAATTACATTTGCAAATAGCACATGCTGGCCGTGGCCTGCGAGGCCGTCCCTCTAGGGAAGTCTTTCACCTGATTACATGAAATTGGGATAGAATTAAACATCTAAAAGTTGTCCTAAGACAAGCTACAATGAAATTAGAACCTGACTTTTTTTTACCTTGCAGTGCCACAGGGTCATACGACAGGGACAGATGGAAAGACGGAGGGATTTCTCAATTAGACAAGGTGGAATGTCAGTGAAATTAAGCCTTAAAGCTGAGTTTTTACTCCCTCAGATTTTTCTTTCTTCTCTCCTTCACTTCTGTAAGAGTTTCTGCCTTTTTGCCACAAGAAAGTTGGCAGGAGAAAGCGCTGTTATCCCTTTTCCTCTGCAGCACACATGCTAGCTGTGCCAAAAACCTGTTTACACACACTTCTAGCCTGATGATTTGGCCTGCATGGCAGCTCAGTGCACAAAGTGTAACATTAGACTGCTGAGTCCTGTGAGTACTGGGCATGTCCCCAAAACACCAACTCACTGGTCCTCAAACAACCCCAGAGCAAATGTAAAAAGAAGAGACTCTTATGTTAAAAAGGATCTCCTCAAAAACCACCATTTTGGTTTATTTGTCTTTTTAAAAAAGACAAGAAAAACAGAAATGTTAGCTTTGGAGGTGACAAAAATTTGTTTTGTTTTTTCACCATCTAAAAAAATGCAAACCTATGTCTTGAAATACACTTTTTTGCATCTGACACTTTATCAGCAGGAATATCAAATTAATTAGAAATGCAGAAGAGAGCTGTGCAGTTATCCTGATAGAACTACAAAAAACTGGTGCACATTTTCTTTTCTCTTCCACTCCATTTACCACTCCATTCCGTTATCCTACAGGGAGCAAAATTAGTGCCGCGAACATGTAATCTGATTAAATCTAATCTGATCTCCCAAATGAAAATGCAAACCATAGACTTTTTTCATACATTTTACCATCAACCTTTCACTTGTATGGTTATAAAAAATAGAAAACATCTTAAAAATTATTCTTAAATGTCTTCCTTCACAGTTTCAAAACAGCAGGGCATTACTTGATGGCACCTTTCATATCAGTATGAAAAGACTCCACAATAATCGTGTTTGTCATAGTGAAAAAGAACATAACAAGGTGTTTTCTTTTCAACATTTGCTGCTTAAAGTCCCACTCCAATCATCTTTTGATCTAGTATAAAAGTGTTCGCAGTGATCTTTTAATTATGGTTATGCCGGTTTTAGCCAAAATAAAAAATAAATAAAAACGTGTTGTTTTCTAGAAAATAGTTTCTGCAAAGCGGCAGTACAGTAGTTATTCAAAATTTGCCTCTGAGTCATTGGCACTGAGTTTCCTCACTTCCACTTCCCGTCATTCATCTATTTAGGTTCTCATCCCCTCACACTCCCAACCTAACTAACAATACCGGTACAACAAAAATGGTAAACAGTATTAAAACTATCCAGCCATACAGTTTTGAGACAGATGCCAGTTTGGCTGAGGAAAACAAAGACACAGATGAATCTAGTGAACTACAACTGGATACATCAGAATGGAGCAGAGCAGGGAGCTTTTGCCCCACCCAGTGTATTTTTTTAAGCTAAAGCTGCAAGCTTTTTCTGATGAAATGTTTTCGTCTGCTCCAGATTCACAACGATTTTAATAAAGAAATTGTTAGAAATATAATTTTTGGCTTCATTTTCTTTATATATGACTTTCGTCATCAGAAAAAGGCCACAATAACATCTTAAAAACAACAAAAAATGTGTTCATCAGAGTGGGTCTTTAATTTTTTGGCATCTGTTTACAGACCTAGAGACAATGTGAAGCAGACCAGACAAAACGCACAAAAAAAAACCTGAAATAGGTTTCCAATCAAATGGAGTGGTAGCAGCTTTTCTAATTATTTATGGTCAAACAGAGGGATTCTGCTTAATGCACACAACGATTGGTGAAGTGAAGGAGGCCAGCCAGGTTGCTGAAGACATATCACTTCTTTTTTTTAAATGTTCTTGTTTGTTTTATTGTTTTTCTACAGTTTGTGTATTTTCACAATGTCTCATTTTGTCTTCCAATATCTCCCGGTGTCTTTTTCTTCCTTTAGATGGTGCTTCTGTCTCAAAACTTTAATAGCAAAGCTGTAATGAAATAAAAGGTCTTGTGTTTGATGGTATGTTTCTTCTATAAATGTACAAATGTCTGCCTTACTGCTTTTGTTTAGTCTTTCATCCTGATTTACGCAGACCTCTTGTAACTTTACTTCGCAGGATTCCCCGCTGCACAAACTCATCTTTATATTCCTCTGGATGCACGTTCTCACAGTGTTTATGGACAAAAACTCTTTATGACTTACATCTTGTGCTTTCATTAATTGTGTCTTTGTGTTTTTTATGTTTGCACATAAAGATGCACGCATAGACAATTGTTTACATGGCCCTCCTCTCCTCATCCTTCCCTGGATGTGTGTGTGAGAGCAATAACAGTGGCAGAGCTGTAAGTAAATAATGAGGAGTAATCAAAGTTAATGGAACCCAATGGGAGCCACAGCTTCTGTGTGTGGCAATAATCTCATTTAGAGAGTGAGGAAGATTTAGTGGATAATTGGAGACTAAGTACTCACCGATTCCCCTGCTAACTAACTAACTAACTGAGCTGCTGAAGCCAGTTTCACTCTCGCCAACTCATAGCACAAACAAAAGAAATATGTGACATACTAATTTTCTCTTCTTTTTTTCATATTTTAATTTTATCCTCCCTTTTTTTCTCCAAGTCCAATGTATGACATATCTCCGATTATTTTTCCAGTCTGTTTTATGATCTTTTTCTAATTTCTACCTTGCTCTTTTTTTTAATCTTTGCTGATGCATTTTGTTTTGTTTATCCTCTGCAATATTATTTTCAGGTTTTGTTACTGTCATTTGCTTGTGTTATTTTATGATTGGCCCATGTTTTTTGTTTTGTTTTGTTTAAATATTAAAACGATTTGTTTTTGTTGGCTTTTCCTCCTTTTTTAATGGAAGTGTTTTGCATTCAATAAAAAAAGCGTTTTTTGTTTGTGCACATTTTTTTGTGCTAATATTGAAAAAAAAACTACAAAGGTAAATAACTAAAAACATGGGCTCTGACTTCATCTGCTTGATGAAAACTATAAGATGTCCTGTAATCAAAAGTTGAAAGCCACAATGTGTCCATGTCATAGATATAATCCGCGTCCATTTTGTTTAAGTACTTGTCATGATATCACCAGTCTGTTTTGTTCTTACTAGTTATCTGTTTCGCACTTTGTAGTTCTTGTGTTGCACTTTGTAGTTTGTAGATGGTAAAAAAAAAACAGTTAACCAAACGTATGCTGAGCTCTGTTCGGTGCAGCACGTTAGTTTTGAGTGACTAGTCTTGAGGGGTGCGCATATTGCGTTTGTGGCGTCTTGAGCGGTGCCCGTCTTGAGTCTGTGAGGCTATCGTTTCTATAGATGCTCCACTTGGCATATCTGCTTCTTTGGGAAAGAACTTTTATCTTGGGTAGGGGGGTGTTACGGCAGTGGCCATATTTGGTGTTGTTCGTTTTATTCTGTCTTTTGTATATAATATTTCTCTATCAGAGTAGGACTTCGTTTTTTTTGTGGATCTCTGACTGTTTCCAGGTGTGGTGCTGAGAAGGTGTGGCTCCCATTGGACCCAAACTGATGGCAGCAGCCTTTAAAAGGCCAGCCTGCTAGAAGGGAGCTTTGCTGCAACCTGTTGACATGTTGGCTTGGTGCTTTTCTGCACCTTTTTGGCAGTTTTTGTTGAACTTTGTAGTTAGTGTCTTTGTGTTTAGTCTTTTGTTTGGTGTAGTTATGTTTATGGTGAACTGCCATTTTCTTTCACATTTTCTCCTGCTTATGTTAGTCTAGGAAGTTTAGTGTTTTGTCATTGATTTCCCTTTTTCATTTACAGGTAAGACTTCAGATTTCAGTTAGGTGGGGTTTTGCTATTTTGGCCTTGGTTCACCCTGAAGCCTTTTTGCTTAACTTTTTAAGTTATTGTTGGTTGTTCTTTATCGATTTGTATAGAAATTTGTTATTTTCAATGGTGTCAATCTTTTGGTGTTTTTGATAACATTATTTTTATGTCATGCTCCTTTAGGTCCCCCTATACATAAAAAAGGGCCCAACAGAAGACCCAGCCATGTTTCATCTTCAATGCCCTTGCTAATGGAAGGAGATTTTCACTCAAAATCTGATAATACATGGCCCCTTTCATTCTTTCCTTTACATGTATCGGTCATCCTGGTCCCTTTGCTGAAAAACGGCCCCAAAGCATGATGTCTCCACCCCCATGCTTTACAGTAGTTATGATGATCTTTGGATGCAACTCAGCATTCTTTCTCCTCCTGACACGAGTAGAGTTCTTGCTAAGAAGTCCTATTTTGCTTTAATCTGACCATAGGACATTCTCCCAATCCTTGTCTGGATCATCCAAATACTCTCTAGCAAACTCTAGACGGACCTACACATGTACTGGCTTTAGCAGGGAAACACGTCCGGTGTAGGATTTGAGGCCCTGGCGGCGTAGTGTGTTACTGTCTTTTTTCACCTTTCTTGTGAATTTTTTTTTGTTTTGTTTTTTTACCCCAAGGGGTGAGATCTTATGGGGAGCACCAATGGAGAGAGATTATCATCAGTGGTCTTGTATGTCTTCTATTTCCTAATAATTGCTCCCACAGTTTATTTCGTCACACCAAGCTTTTAACCTATTGCTAATTCAGTCTTCCCAGCCTGGTGCAGGTCAACAATTTGTTTCTGGTGTACTTGGACAGCTTATGATCTTGGCCATAGTTTGGAGTGTGAGTGTTTGAGGTTGTGGGCAGGTGTCTTTTAGATAGAGTTCCAACAGGTTCCATTAATACAGGTAACAAGTGGAAGAGGATCCTCTTACAGAAGAATATACAGGTCTGTTAAGGCCAGAAATCTTATTTGTCTGTAGGTGATCAAATACTTATTTTCCACTATTCGGATTGTTTTTTTCTCATTTTGTCTCTCATAGTTGAGGTATACTTTTTCTGCTTAATAGTCTATTGTCTTGCTTTTGGTTTTTAAAATTGGAAAATGTTTTTATATACAGCACTGAGTTACATTAGTTGGAAAAGGGCTATGTAAATAAAATTTGATTTATCTTCTTCTATTGTCTTGCTGCTGTTTTCTATTCGTTGCCTTCAACCTTATTTTGTACCATAAACATGTAAAAGTGAACTGGTGTGACAATAAAAGTTCACTGAATCCCTTGTTTTGTTTATCTTTTCTCATTCTTTCAATGTGTTTCTGCATCAAAAATCAGACATTTGACATGTTCATGTTAGTGTACGTTTATGTGAAATTAAATTGACAGAAGATGCTACCAGTTCCACAGCTGGTTTGAATTCACTCTTGGGAAAGCCAAGCGTGCTTTCATCTACCTGTCCATACTTTCAAGGTCTTTCCATGTGCAACAAAAGGCTCCTGACTCAGATGTCCAGATGCCATTACAGAGCAGCTGTGCATGTGTGTGTGTGTGTGTGTGTGTGTGTTGTTCCCCTCTGTGGTCATGCACTTGAGTCTTTAACCCTCAATTTGATCAGAGTCAAATCATTTACTCAGTGGAGTGACTGGAGAGCTGCCAGTACAACAACACACTGTGTCTTCCTCTGTCTGCATTTTATCTACAACTTTTATCTTTTCTTTATAATCTTTTTTTCTCTACTTCCAACATTTTTTTCATATTTCTCTTCCTGCAGGTTATTGGAATGAATCTCAGATGAACACTATGAGCCAACAATCTTAACACAGAAGGAAATTAGCAAGAGAAATAATTAACAAACTGATAAAACATAAAACATGTGATTTCCCTAATGTCTCTTACATATTCACCATCTACCACAATTGTTTTTTTTTTTTACCATATTTTTATAATGTTTATCTGTGTTTTTAAATTTACACATGGTGGACTACCTAAAAAGAGGAAACACTAGTCGTTTGATCAGTGTGTCACAATTTGCTTTGACTGTAATCTTTAGTTTTACATCAATTTATAATATACCTTTTATACATATACATCCTTGGCAGAGTAAACACTGGGTTTTCGTTTGATCCTGAGTAAGTAATTGTTCAGTGTTTTCTCCTTTTCTTTTTACCATATTTTAATACAGATCTTCAGATATTTGGTCCACAAAGCAAAATTTAACCAGCAGACAAATTCCTTAAGGAATCACAGCATTTCATAATAGAATGCAATTAATAAAAGTATACAACTAAACCTGGTAGAAAAAGTAAAGAACTTTATCATAGATTTGACAAATGTTTCATTGGCTCGACCAACACTGTCAGTTCTGCTGTGTATTCTATACATTTTCATTAACAAAAGTAGCACTGTTTCACAAGATTGTGCCCACAAATTTCTTGCCAAGAAGCATTGTAAAACCAAACAAAAGAAAAAATATCAACCACATTTTTTAACCTAATGTGCTATTTATATCATGTTAAAATTCAAACAATTGAAACTTTGAAAGATACTAATGAAAGCTTATCCCCCTAAACTTATTCATCAAATTAAATAGTCCAAAGGTTATAGCAATATTCTTGCAGTGTTTTAGTTGGTAAATCCTACTTTATATAATTTAGATTATCTCCTAAATCTTTAAGGAGTAATAAACATCTCTATTTGTAACCTCTTGACACCCAGCAACGCAAATATGTCTACTATAAATGCCATTTCTAACCTGAATGTCTCCCAACAACTGCATAACTCTGAATGAACTCCTTTCTGGCCTAACTACTCACAACTCCAAGCAACAACAACGTCAAGCAACATCAAAGCTATACAGCCGAACAGCACTGAGGCAGATGTTTAACATGTTAATGTATCTTTTTGTCTGCAGTGGATGCATCAGAATTTGAGCTGAGCAGGTAGACTTTGCCCTGCCCATTTCAGTTGCTGCTACCACCAGCTTGAAGAAAGGAAAAAAAAAACTCATGTTAGGTCGACTCACTAACTTATGCTCTTCTTGTTTTACGAGTACAGCAGCCCTGAGGTGTTTTCAAAAATTATCATCAAAGATGATAAAAAATGCCTTCAGACTGGGCCAATGAAGACCTATGAGTTACATTCAATCACAAGCATCATTCATCATTTTCCACAGTCACTTGATAGCAACAAGAGGTGGTGGGCCATGCAGCAGTCTGTCTTATTTATCCTGTTTGACATACTTGACAAGTACCAATAATATAGTACAGATAAACCCCTAAAAATAAAAATAACATTAACAGGGTCCACTCATTTCTCCCTGTCATCCTTTCAGTTTCCTTTCCTCGTTCCAGCTTTTTCTCACTTTGAGCTGCTGGTGAATTTAGTCTTTTTTTTGGCAAAATATCAGAGTTTTATCGGCCACACAAATCTTTATCAGTGCTATAGTCTTTAGCAAATCAGCAGGTAACAGCAGGAAGGGAGGGGCTGTTTTGGGCTGGGTTGATGCTGAGGTCAACACAAAAAAAGGTCCTACTTTTTTCATTTTATGACCCTATAGGGTGATTTTTTTTGCTTCTTTTTTAGCGATTTTTCACATCTCTATAATTATATTGTAATGAAATCACTGCAAACTATTAACATATTTTCATTGTCCTATGTGGCTTGCAGTGGTATTCCTAAAGGGTGTATCTGCCTAGGCGGGCCTAAGCCAAGGGATGACGGGATGATGTACAGTTGTCACATACTCATCAAGCAAAGTAATTTTTCCCAGGCGGCGAAAGGACTTTTAGGTCAGGTTGGATATTTAAGTGCAATTTGCAGATCCTTCTACAGCTACATTTAATATCTTTAAGTATTGCTACAGCAATGTGATTATAAACACACGCATGATGGACACTCTGCAGCTTAAAGCAACACAGCAGGACAAAGCCACACTTTCAAAGATGTATTTAATCTGAAGATATTAGACTCAGGTTATTTTTACTTACCATCAGTAGGTATTAAAAAGCACAGTTACAGTTATTGTGTGGTCAGGGGGTAGTTATGTTTATGGGGGGACCTTGGGAAAGGAAAGAGATTAAAGGGGCTCTTTAATCAAGGAGAGCACACACACATTCATATGCTCTCACACACAATGAAAATATACTAAAAAGTCACCTGGATACTGAGTATAAAAAAGAAAAAAACAGTTACAGATCATGATTTTGTAACATCCATTATATCCTGAGATACAGATATAAAAAAGACAGGCCTTAAAATCAGGCTAAACTCCAGATTCTCAGAACGCCATTTGGTAAATGACCAAGATAAGATGCTTAGCTTTTATTTAAACTTAAGTTAAGAGAGGATTAGAATGAAGCTCTGCTTTTGTTTAATGTCAAACCATGTTTGTTCCGCTTCATTTTCCTCTTACTCCTTTCCAATATATGAAATATTTAATTATTTTATTCACTGAAAATAAAACAACATAATGACAGCCCCGAATGGAATGAATATAATAAAATCGAATGGCTTTGACAGAAAAGTGTTTATAGAACCTCCCAACAGTGTCACTAAGTGAGTCAGAGAGTAAATCGACCTCTGCATCACAGTGCTAACTGGAGCAACTAGTCATCTTGTCAGAAGTCCTGATTGGCTCATTTAAATACCGCTTAGGTGTAATTGGATGGCAAATTAAACTGTCATTATTGGACAGGCAAAGAGGGAGAAAAGCACAGAGGAGTGACAGGACAAAATGGCTGCCATTGTCCCACGGGAAAACAGGAGATCGACACATGCACATGGAGAAACACACACATGAAACCTGGTTATAAAGTGCATGAGGAGAGATACATGAACTCCAATATGAACAAACGAAACATGGCCATCTTATTTTGATGTGACTCATTTGATAGAACATCACTGGCTAGCATTAAATTATCTTTTCTAACTATCGTTTTATTGACAGATTTTATTCAGTAAAGGGTCGAAGGGGTCACCTGGGCTCTGTCTCAGGTCGGTTAGTAAAAAACAGGTGTGATCAATCCAGAGGTAAACTCATATCAGAAGGTACAACCTACACGCAGAAAAAATGTAATCAGAACTGTAAATGGACTGTATATCTAAAAACCCAGTCTGAATTTGGTGTTTTTACTAATTCTTTAATGATGGAGGACATATATAAAGAAAATTGAGCTAACATTTTTACTTTTTGATTCAAACCTTTGTGAATCTGGAGCAGATGCAAAAATGTTATTGGAAAAAGCTTCTAAGTGTGACGTAGGACCAACAATGGCAAATAACAAACTGTCTGCTCAGCTTCATTCGGATGCATGCATTTGTAGATGACTAGATCCATTTACGTCTTTGTTTTCCTTGTCAGAGCTGGTATCTGGCTCAAAACTGTCAGGCTGGATGGCTCCAACATAGCTCAACATTTTGTAAGAGGTTTTAAGGTAGCAGGAGAAAGTGTAAATGGATGGATGATGGGATGCGGGAGAAGGCTTTCTCCACCTTAACGGTCCCGGCCTCAAGTCAAAGGCAAAAATCTAACGAACCACTGCCACTCTGAAGAAACTATGTCTCACAAAAAAGTTATTTTTTTCATTTAAGCAAAAAACAGCATAATGATAATTAAAAGACCACTAAGATTTCTTTTTACAACAACTCAAAAGATGATTGGTGTGGTAGTTTAACTTTTAGAGAAGAAGGCCCCTTTAAAGTACAGAGCCCTCCAGGTGCCAGTGGTTACAAAAATGTAAAAATCATTCATATAATTCACAATTACACCCAAGGATGTTTCAGGGACATATTGCATTCAGAGTCTTGTCTTAGGTCAGAACTACAAGACAACCATAGTAACGTTACAGAAAGCTTAAAAATCAACTGTCTTGACTCAATCATCTTTCAATCGGGCTGGGCCTTTAAATTAAAAATCATATTCCATATTCCCCCTTAAGACATTTAAGGCCATCCTTAATTTTGCCTATCCTTATTGATCTGATTTCCTTCACAACATCTTTATTCTCAGCTCCTTCAGATCCTCATCCTCTTGTCACAGTAGAGCACTTTCTGCCTATAGTGCTGGAAAGCAAAGTTTTAGGATGTTCTTCTCCCTAACTTTGGAACTTCTTCCACCCAACATCAGTAACACTTGTTTTCACTTCATACTCTCAGATATAAATTTGAATCCGAAATGTTGAATCTGTCAATTCACTAAATCTGGTAATGGTAGTTAATCTTTTTTGCAGTAGTAGTTTATTGCTTTCAACTCTCCTCCTTGAGTGTTTGTTATCAGCTCCAGCAATTCATCTAAAACATACATCCGACAGGGAATGGAAATGGACATAGTTAAATCCATCAAACTTTTGTAATTTAAATGAAAATGAACAACATTCATTTAAAGAAGACTTTGATCTGTCCAGCCGGCATATGTCTCCACCTTCAACATCAATTCAACCCTGCGTCTTGTCTACTGTTTCTTTCTGCCATTAGTAATAAAACTGATGGATGGAAAGTGACCAGAGCTCCACCAGGTGAACCCTGACCTCCCACAGCATGTGCACGTGTCTGTTTGTGTGACTGCCGCCCATCTGTGTGGCCTGTTAAGAGCCCCTCTCTGTCTTTGCCCTCCTATTCTGACCCACATCTTCAGCGGTCAGCATTGAGAGCACTCAGGCCCAGGGGACTATGTATGCGCATGTGTGTGTGTGTGTGTTTATGAGTGTCAGTGCATGACGGGGTGAGCCCTAGGAGGGCAAACACACAAAAAAAATATACACAAAGAGTTTTTCATGATGTCATCAATGGATTGTGAATACAGTATTAACGATGGCTTGGTGGCCCCTGGCCACTACTTACTGAATTCGATATGTGACATTTGATATGGCTTCAATTTGAAATCCATTTGTAATGCAATATAGTGGTGAGCTTCATGTGGAGGTCAAGACCCATAGCTGGGTCATTGAGCGATCATGGTTCTGCCCTCTAAGAACCATTTACTTTTTTTTTTTATGAATAACACAATGATTCCAAACCTTTGACAATAAATCCTTTACATTTGCCACAGTCATAAAAATTCTGAAAAATATTGAAATAATGAAATCTGATTTCAACAGAAAACAAAAAGCCTACTTGTTAGCTTCAAGTTACTTTCTGGTCAAAGAACTAGTCTAATTCAAAACCCACTCTGATAAAAAATATTATTTTATAACATTTTTCTGATGATAAAGGACATATGAGGAGCTTTACAATTAAACTCAAAATTTATTTCTGAGTATTTATTTATTCAAACTGTTGTAATTTAGAAGCAGACAGAAACATGCAATTTTAAAAAGGGTTTATTTGTGACGTAGAAATACACTGGGCGGCCATAAACTAACTGCTCCTCTTCACAATGGGGAGGGGAAGGGGGGGTGTCTCCCCACGAACAGTCCCACCCACGACTCAGAAGCACATTTTTCTGTATCTACTAGAAAACGACACAGGTTTTTTTATTTTGGCTAAAACGGCATAATCATAATTAAAAAATGACAACAGTGGGAACACTTTTAAAATATATCAAAAAATGACTGGAGCGTGCTTAAGAAATTGACATTTTATTGTTGTGCCACTAAACACAGTACCTGCCACTCTTTGACTTTCAAATATAAAGTGACTATAACAAATATAACAAATATTCGTTGTAATAAAACTAGCATAAATTTAAATGTGTCAAGCACAGAATTAGATATGTTATTTACTAAATTATCTTGAAGTTGTAGAATGCTACTCAATGTCCTGTCCAAACTCTGCTGTAAAGATTTAAAGTCAAAGATTTTTTGGACAGAAGCTACAGTTCAAAGCAACTCATTACAATATGGAAATTATACTGACTGTTATATTGAATCTGAAAATAATCATTTCCTTTTCCCTTAATTTTTTATCTAACAGTCCTGGGTGATGCATACAGAGGTGTCAGTGGGGAACATGTTTGAGCTCATGCTATCATTATTATGTAGTATTGAATATGACCTTGTAATGGTCAACTGTGTTCTGCTAATGACACGGTCTGTTGAACCCTCTGTCTGGGGAAAGGAAGAACGGCATACATTAGAACAGCTCACACACAAACACACACTCCAAAAGGCTGGGCAAAGACAAGCGCACACAAGCACACGTGGTGCCATTAAACGCTGTTTAGTATGGAGAACCTTTCCTTGGTGTGTGGCTGAGTGCGTCTCTTTGGGCGCAAAGCTCAGACAAATGGATTCAGTCCCTCTACAAGCTGCATGTGTGTCTCAAAGCCCTATGCCCCTGTTGTGACATCATCTATGAATGTCATAATTGAGGGTCTGTAAATTGCTGCTTTTGCCCGCTCAGCGTCACCCCATGTGTCAATACTGAGGTTCAAGGTGACGGAGCGGATCAATACACAGAGACAGGAGCCATCCGCTGAATTTACAGCCCAGTAACAAGAGAGCCATGAAACGACGCGGCTGCAGCCTTCAGCTAGGAGCTGGACAAGGCTGCTGCGCTGCCGGCTAGCATTTGTCAAACATGCACACCAGTGATCCTCTGAGGAATATGTCATTGTTGTGCGTTTTTGATTGAGTTTGGTAATAGTCACATCTCTGGGTAGCTTTTGGCAGCAATAGTTTAAAGTTTTTATCTTAACAGAACAAAAGTTTTATTAAAATACAAACTGAAAGAAAATCTTTATATACAAAGGAAAATTGAATTGGTGAAAGAGTCATAATTAGAGGCATAACTTATTGTCCCAACAAAAAATAAACTAAATTAATTAAAATTGATAAAAGAAGTTTTTGAATTTTGTCAGATTTTTGTTTTGTTGAAAAAAATATTTTTAAAGAAAAGATGATGTTAAAAATTACCCTGCATAATAAATACAGACAAAAGTCGGTCAAATGTTGAAGCAGTAATAAGAGTAAAAAACAAGTTTAAGAAATGGTGCCAAAACATATTTAAAATATTTAAAAGATGATCCTAAGAGTATAAATGCCTCCTGAAAAGGAAGGTTTGGTTCCTACCAGTCCAGCAGAAATGATTAAGCAGGGTCTTAACAATTATAAATTTGGGCTTCCACTGAAAAAACAATCAGAAGTTTTAAACTAAAAGAAAACTCCATTAATATAATTTTTATTAAGGCAATCCCCTTCAGAAGTGCTGTATTTTTTAAATTGAACAGAATCTAATAATACAAAGGAATTTTAATTACTAATTTCATGACATTAAAAATTTCCGGTGGACTAAAAAAAAACATAACGTACCAAAAAAGTACCAAAATGGTTTACTTTTGTCACGCTAAGGCAGGAAAACACAAAGGATCAAAAGGTGATCTAGGCACCTTGGATATTCAGGCTGTGGATAAGATTCCTAGTTACTCAGGTCATATTATCACATGATTTTAAACATGAACTGAAGAATCTAGTTGGATGAGCAGGGAAACATCCTCTAAAAGTCAAGTTGTAATAAAAAACTGGGTGAGGATCCCGTAGATAATGCAGTATCACATTTTGATCTAACTCAACACAGAACTAGGGTAAATTTGTGAACAAAACAACGAGTTCCTCTGTTAAATCAACTGCAATCACTTTTTGCAACATGCCTATGTAGGCAAGATTATCAAAAGAGTTGGATCAAAGTTCTTAAAATTTATTTGTGCTTACAAATTTTCTTTTTACTGGAGGTACCTATGAACACATCTGTGAATTTATCAAAGCAGCTGCTGCGTCCAGCAGGCGTAGACGTCGCAATGATAACAGGTGAGCTGTGAAGGTGACAATGCCTGCCTCACGTGTGGGTTTGGGTGTGTTAAAGTTGATGGATTAGATTCATTTTCAGCATAAACTGCTGTGAGTGTGCATCCTTGCACCTAAGAAGCATAAGGAATTCTTTAACTGATGAGTGTGTCTAGGACGACTGTGTTTCTGAGTGTGCACGCCACTTATTGTATGTGTGTGTTTACCTGCATGTGGAGGTCTCTGTAAGTGCATGTTTCTGTGTGACAGCAACTGAGTGATGGGTCCAGAGGAGCATACAGACGCTGGCCCTCCATCGCTGCGGGCAACCACAAGGAAAGTGTACAATCAAACGTGAGTTGACAGGCGCAATGGACATCACACAGTTATGATGACCTGAGTGTGCTGCAGGTAACACCCTGCTGCCACACACAACTGCATTCAAAGAATGCACTGTTAGACCTCATCATTTTACCTTCTGTAAAAAAAAGATCTTTAGTAAAGTTCACAACAAAAGGATTTCCGGGGTAAAAAAAGTTTTTTTTTTTTTACACTTATGTTAAATGTGACTGGCATGTTAGCTTAAAAGGACAACAAAAGCCAGTTGTGAAATAAGGAGCATATGTAGTTTTTATTACATCATCCTTAACTAAATTTAAATTACATAAATGAACTGGGAATGATTTAAATTACTATGGGCGTAACGATAAATCGATGAATGAATTTATATTTCTACAATTCAACCAGATTGATCTGTCTGAGGCAAGTTATTAACCAAATCAAATCGAACCGACTGCCACTAAAAATTACTTTAAAATAAATAAATCAATCTTATTAATATTTGAAAATAGCATTTGGATTAACCCTTGTTCTATCCTAGGCACTTTAACATTGGGAGTTGGGTCATCTAGAGTCCACTAGACAGTGCGCTGAACCTTTTTTTTTCAGTGATTTGTGATCTTCACTGGTGTCCATGGATTACATGAAATCCTCTGTGCCTTTATCCACCTTTTTCATGGTAGGGAGAACACATCAATGTAAGTATCGGGTCATTTGGACCCAATAGGATAGCACAAGGGTTAAGGCGTGGTAGGTTTCATGAAAATAACCAGGTGCCATCCCAGTGGACAACACACACGTGATGGCAGCAAAAAAATTATCAAGCTATCATTACAGTCCAATGAAACACTGAATTTTGCACATACATGTGACCGTACAGTGTGTTAGAATGTTCTAATAATGTTTAATTTGTGTTGTTTTGATGTGGAAAAACAGCAATGAGCTGAATTTTATTAAACTAAAATTTGAGTGAATTTGCCTTTAAGTTTTGTTTTCTTGTTTGTTTGTTCACATATTTAATTTACACGTATTTTTCTTGCAATGAAATACAAAGAATCTGGAAAACTTCACCTGGACTATTTAGTACCCAGGTATTTATGTCTGAATCAAACTGGTTGAGTTTTTGACCAAAGACATCTTGGATCGGTTTAAGTTCAGTGAATCGGATTGATTAAAATGTAACAATATTGACTATGAATTATGATATGAATTGTATAGTTGTTCAAATGAATCGCTAAATTACAGAGGTTTGTTTCTTCCAAAATGACCACAAAGGCCAAAAAAAAATTTGACTCAAATATTTAACAATTTTTGTTGGTATTGTTGAAATGGTGCGTGAGGAAAACCTGTATGTGCAACCAAAAGTAAGAGGTAAAATTCTGGTAAAACTTCTAAAACAAGGTTATTGCTCTTATACATGTGTCTGAAGCTACATTTACACACCCTTCAAGTGAAAATGTTTCAATGAAAAGTCTATGTAAATGCAGGTTTTAAGGTTTCTGCGTTCGAAACTCTCCCGCTCACGCATCGCTATGTAAGTTTCTACAACCAAGTTTCTACGAACAAAATGCACGTCAGTTGAACACGTGTTGAAAGCTAAACCAGGACAAATTTTGACAAATCAGGGAATCGGATTTGGTAGTGACGTATGAATGGCGTCATCTGTAATGAATTCATTAATTAAAGTGCCAACCATTTAAAAATTGATCATGGAGGAGAAATTAATAATTGAAGTTTGTGCCCAGCTGGAATTCTATGACACAAAGTCTTTTACATATGTGAATAGAGCTGTGTCAGGAGACGCATGGCACTGACCATTAAAAGGGCTGACCATGGCTTGTTGCTTTGCCTTTAAACTTGCTCAGACTGGAGGTAGTGGATGCCATGAGCACAGCCATGTTGCTAGGATGTTTTTCAATTTTAAGTTGCTAAAAATAATCTCTCACTGTGAACTCTTGTTAGCTTTTCAAAGAATAATGGGCTTTTCCAATTGTTTTTCCAAAGATAATTTATTGTTTTATTGGTAATACTTTGTTGACTCCTTCAAACAGCGGGCTGCAAAACCTTGGCCTTTTTAGAACTTGTCCCTTTTTCTGATAGTGATGCCAATGCATTTAATTTACAAAATCAAATGGCTTCTCGCCTGTGTTTGATCAGTTTTATTGCATTGGTTTAATTATATAAAATAACTATACTAAATACTTTGGCTTTTCGTTTTGCTTGTGCACAGAGTACGTGTTGGTGAAAGTACATTTTAAGTAAAATGTTAACACTGGTTTATATTTGTGTTACGGCATTTTCTAATTTGTTGTATCCGTCTTTGCTTGCTAGGTTTACCTCCTTAGGAACTCTGTGAATCCAAAATAAGGGACAAGTATCATAATAACATCATCAGAATAAAATCTCTCCATCTTTCTCCCTTGAGCAAACCAATCCACACACAACGCACGCGCTCCTCGGCTCAGCCCACCTCCTCCCCCTGGCTGTGCATCGAGCGTCCGGGTGTGAAATGTAAAAGGGAGAATGCTGTCGTTCAAACTGTCCCAACCAACACTGTGTCCGTCTCCCTATTCGCTCCCTGGTGCTCCTGGTTTTCTCGTGAAGACTTTTCATTTCTGTGTAGTACTCTCTTTCTCTCTGTCACAATCTGAACCCCCTCTCAGGTGAGCTTGGCGCTCCAGGTTGCAGGTGCGCAGGACCTCTCAGCCAATGAAAAATGAGTGCCTTTGAACGCTGTGACTTTGATGAACCTCACTGTACGTCACCCTATCACTCTTCTCCGTTTGACTTCCTCCGGAAAAACCGCCTGGCGACACACACACACAAACAGACTCACATTTGTTGAGCACTTACAGAAGGGGTGAACCAAATATTTGTCTTGTTGAAGGAAGAAGCTGCGCCTGGGTAAATATACGATCAAGAGGGCATTTTTTTGTGCTGATATGTATGTGTTGACATGATACTAGAATTGTAAAGCAAAAGAGAATATATTTAGATGCCTCTTTGAAGGCCATTACCTTGTCTGAAAAGCAGAATAGCTGACTGCAGATAAATACATTTATGAATCAACTTCATTCTGTAGCCCAGAAACAAGGGCATCTGGTTAAAAGTTTTGTTTCATTTGGAAGTGACTTGTATGAATTGTGTTTGCATAAATATGCACAGACCCAATGGACTATAAACATTCTGAACACACTTTTGAAATGTGTGACATTGAAAAGTGTGTGCGTTGCTGCTGTGTGAGCAGCCACAAGAGTCTGGGAGCTAATCCCTCCCAGTGGTCCTTAATCCGCTTCTAATCCCTTTAAAACACTCTATCAGCCTCTTAGGACCTCAGCGGGGTTTAATGCTGTCAAGTCACACACCAGAAACATTGCACGCAAAATCACATTCACTGCAGGGAAGTCTTGACAACACACCACTGTTCTGAGATTACTGCCACTTGTTAAGTAAGGCGATCCTAAATCGTAGGTAATTCCTTCCTCCTTCTCCATCTACAATCCTCATCTATCAAACAAAATGACACTTATGTGAAGAATCGTTTGAACAGGATGTGATTGAAAAGTACTTGTTAGCACTGCTACCGCACAGCAAGAAGACTTTGGTTTGAATCCCAGCTGGGTCCTATCTGTGTGGAAAAGACCGAGCAGATGCTTCATTGGGTGATTGGAGATTCTAAATAGTCCCTTAGGAGTGAGTGTGTCTCTTTGTGTGTGTGAGATGGCTTGGCAAACATTTCGGGGTGGACCCCACCTTCGCTCTAAAGTATCTGAAATAGTTTCCAGCAATAAGCAAGAGTAGAAGATGGATACATCTTTTAAAAAAGCAGTTACATGAAGTGATAGTGAAATGATGTGAAAATAGGCTTCAAGCTTACAGCTACGTTCACACCAGGCATATGATGTACAAGGAGGGTAAACCGCATAAAAAACCCGTTCTTGAATGTGGGTTTCACCCATGGTGCTCATACTGAACAGGCAGGGAGGGGCTTCTTCTTCTTCTTTTTCTACTGTTTTAGTGCTTGTCCGCCACCTACAGTTGGAAGAGCCCTGATGCAAAAATGTCTAAGAGGTCAAATCTTGCAAGTCTTGCTCCAGGCTTTATCTTTCACAGCTCTCTTCCAACATATGAAAGACATTATGTCATATAATTCTAGCTGGGCACCATCCACAAATATTAGTTTCTCCTCCATGATAACTTTTAAACGGTAATTTCCATTAATTATAGTGGATGCCAACCATACACCACTAAAAAATCCAGGTCCTTGATTAGTCAAAATCAGATCTGGTTTAACTCTCAACAGCCACGCTTTTTTTGTGAGTAGAGCTCAAAAAGGGTGGTAGAAATTTGTGTAGCTACACGTAAACGCAAGAGTTTTGAAGGCGGAGGCCCGAAACATGCATTTACTTGCATTTACGCAGACTTTGGAAGAGGCTACTTAAATGCGCATTGGAGAGGGAGGTGTGAACATAAGAAAAACTGCCTTTACCAAAAACATTTTTTTACTGAACTGATGGGCAAACAAGTTAATGTTACCCGAATGGCATCTAACTATGGATGCATGAATGTTTTTTTTTTTTTTTTTTAATGTATGTGACTCTTGCAGGAACAGGTTATGCAAAGGAAATCTTGGTTAATCTTTAATTTCTGAGAAAAGTTTTTTTTTTTCAATTTCTTTTAGGAAAACTAGCATTGCAGAGAGCTTTGGTTTTAGCAGATAAGATTCTATCCATAAATCACTCCTGGGTCTCTAACAGCCAAAGCTATAATTTTTGCACTGAAATGCAAAGATGTATTATCTCCGTTTCAAAAATTTTTGGTCATATGCAAAAACAATATACATAGTCATTACACAAAAAACACCCACTCCCTTTAATCCTCTTGTTCCCCTGA
This sequence comes from Oryzias curvinotus, assembly GCA_023969325.1. Classification (NCBI taxonomy): domain Eukaryota; kingdom Metazoa; phylum Chordata; class Actinopteri; order Beloniformes; family Adrianichthyidae; genus Oryzias; species Oryzias curvinotus. Next base: position 12,174,105 of record CM043717.1, read on the forward strand.
GCCCTCCTATTCCACTTTTCCCCAACAAACAAATGCATTACACAAATGAAAAACAAGTGAGAGGCTGAAGGAGCAGGGGGGGGGGGGCAAGGGGAGGAGGGAAGTGAGATTTTATTTAAGTGTTCTTGTAAGCCATCTAAGATATTAATGTTGCAAAGCTGCTTATCAATATTTAAGAACATAAAAGGAGTGTGAGGGAGGGGTGTGGAACAAACCATGAGACATGCACTTCTGAGGTCCACACTGTGTGTGTTTGTCAGAACCGCAGAACAATCTTGAACGAGACGAGGTCTCTCCGGCAGTTGGAGAGTAGAAATGACTGTGTCTCTGTCCCACTAAAAGCTTTCACACAGAGTGAAGCATACACTCACACAAATGCACACACACATTTAAGGTGAGCTCTGTTAAGTGATGGTCTGGATAGTAAATACAAATCCTAATGCCTTATAACCACAGGCTACTTATTCTGTGTTGTGGTTAAAATGTAAAGTCATGTTTAAGTGTGTATCCACTTCTTGGTGTCTACTAGGGGTGTAACAATTCATTTTAAAAATTCTGTTCAAATAATAATTAGTGGGTTTTGATCCAATTTATAGTCAATATTAATTCATTTTAAATCCAATTCAATCCAGTCCGGTCCAATTCACTAACCTGAAATTGATCCAGAAAATCTTCATCCAAAAATTCAACCAGTGTGACTCAGAAATACATACCTGGTTACTGAACCGTGCAGGTGAACTTTTCAGATTCCTGGTATTGTCCTGCAAGACAATCAAGTGTAAATTGAATGTGTACAAACAAACAAGTAAACAAAAAGTAATGACAAAGCCTTTCACATTTTAGTATCATAAAGTTCAGCCCACTGTTGTTTTAACACATCAAAATACAGTGTTCCCCCACATTTTCACGTTTTAATAGTCACGGTTTCACATATTCGCTGATTTTTTTTTCAGTCACGTGACTCCTCCGGTTCATCACAAAAACTCGGCTCAAGACGCTTGTATGAGACTTTTCCATCCAAAGGAGGTACTGCTGGGGAGGAAGGGAGCAGAGATGAAGAGTATGCCAGCCTCCGTAACCCTTGTGCTATCCTAGGCACTTTACTCTTGGGAGTTGGGTCATCTAGACCCACTAGAGAGTGCGCTGAACCTTTTTTTTTTCAATGATTTGTGATCTTCACTGGTTCAATGGATTACATAAAATTTTTCCACCTTTTTCATGGTAGGGAGAACATGTCAAAGTAAGGGTGGGGTCATCTAAGATAGCACAAGGGTTTTTAAGGAATATTTCATAGCTTTTTCCATCGGTTCCTGAATTGCTACTAACCGAAGTTTGTGCCCCTGAAATAGCATTAGCTGACTCAGAAGCAACCAGAAAATATCCTGAAACGCTGGGGAAAATAATCACTGAAAATAATTATCATCCAGATGAATGAATGATGAATGAAACCATAATTTGTTTCCCCTCCGCACTGACGCGCTGTGACCGACGCTCAAATTGCACTGCAGGACCTCTCGCAATAACTGATGAAGGAGTAAGCATGGGCACAGAGTGACACTCCTAATGTGAAGTTATAAAGTACGCTACGGTACAGTTTATAGCTGTGAATAAAAAAAAACTTTATATGTTGAGATGCACATCATGTAAATGTTTTACAAAGCATCAGAAATGTTTCAAAATGGTTTTTGATGAGTAAGGATTGGTGACAGACATTCTTAAGCCGTGGGTCTGGAGGGTTGGGGGGTGCTTGTCAGTATTCGCATATTCAGCCTATTCTGGGGGGTCTCTAGTCCCTAAGGTGGGAATACTGTAATACAAACGGAACATTATTAGAACATGATACACACTGTATGGTCACACATCTTTGCAAAATTCAAAGTGATCCCACACATTGGACTGTATTGATGGCTTGATCATTTTTTGCTGCCATCACATGTGTATTGTCCGCTGTGATTGTATTGTGATTGATCCTTGGTCCTTTTTATTTTATAGTAAAATAAACCTGCCGTGCCTTAATCCAAATAGTGTTTTGCGATATCAATGTAATTAAATCTAAATCAATTCATCAGCAAAGTTATTTGTGACGCCCCTAGTAAACAAGTTAAAGTTCCTTTAATTACAATTGATTTGAGTTTGATGTGTCTAACTGATCAAACAATTAAACCAACCTGTGGTTACAGATCAACATCATTCAACTGTATTTTCTTTCCATTTTACACTGTTTGGATTTCCTTTCAGATTGTTCAAGAGTCATTTCGTTGTGTAATGGAGAGAGGTTTGTGCACAATGCTCCTATCAATCCTGATTTCCTAGAGTTTCCCATGTTTCACAGACTAGACCAGCAATAAGCCCTGTGATAATGTTTAAGCCCTCACAATTATTATGAAAAACATGGGGAAGTGGGCAAAACCATCTTTAGGATTTCCAAAGTCACCTTGGAAGACAATGGCTTCTACATATTTAGGCAAAAGGAATGTTCTGTGGTGTCAAAGCTACATTTCACTGTATTATGAGGTGATGCTGAGATCAAAGCTGTATTTGAGACAGTCCTTTCCACAAGTCAATAAGTTGTTAAAAAATAAAAATGTGTAGTAGAAATTTTAAAACCTTAGCTAAGTATACGATACATAAGCCAATATTGCTTATGATCGCTGAAATCTAACTCTTCCTGTTGTCCAATTTGGCTAAAATGTGCATCAGACTGGAAACTAGATGTTTGCACTCTGCCTTGTAGTTTAAAACAAGGAGATTAAAAACCTTTAAAAAACATTGTAAATGAAATCAGATAAGTTTGCATTTGCTGCAACGTTTGCATAAACGCACCATAATGTCATATAAGCAGGAAGAGTGATCAGAAATATTAACACTTTATCTATTAAATAACCGGTACTAAGATATTTAATGACTGCAATTACTCATTGCTTGACCAATCCCAAAATTGTTTAATTCAGGGATAAATAATTGTTGGCAAATTTAATCTTTACATTGACTGGGATGAAGGGCATGTGGGTAGATTGCAGGCCATCAAAGATAAAAAAATAAAAAAAACCTAGATCTGCAAGCAGATATGGCAGGTTCCAAGCCATCCCCGGGGGGCTGTCACATAGTTCTTGTCTCACCGGCAGCGGTTGGCTACTTTAAGCGCAGTCGCCGGCCCACATCTCGGCTGGAGGATCAAATTCTAATGGTCGGCGAGTCTTAAAATGTAGGAAGACGTGTAGAGGAACGCGTGCTGGAAGTGACAAAGTGTTTCAAATTTTAACTACGGGAGTTTTCAGACTTGTGCACTTGCGAGGATGCAAGGAAAACATGTTTATGTGGCCAGAACACTGTTTGGGGGTGACAAAATTAATATAGAGCACCTGGACACAACAGAAAAAAAATGTCAGATTTCAAAATTTTCAATATTCATAAAAATGTATATTGCGCCTAAAATTCATCACTGTGTTCTGAAGGCTGAGGATTGTTTCTTTAGGAACCTCAGATTTATAGTTTGTGGAAAGAAAATTGAGTGTGGTATGTGTTTTATGGCAATATCTAAAAAAAATCCTGTAAGACTAAAGATACTCTCTTTCACCTGATTTTTTTTAATTTTATGACATTCTTTCATGTCAACAGGTGAACACTGGGACACACAATAAGAATGAAAGCAGTGCACAAGAAAAAAAACAGTCTTGATTTTATAAAGAAAAACTATCAAGAAAAGTCCCCACCAAAAACTAAAACTAGATTTTTAATGACAACACTGCTCCACCAAGAGGTGCCCAGTACTGAATGGTACAGTCACCAAAATGCACACTCTTCCACGTGTACACACACATAATGACCTCTGGACAGTGTTCTGTCATCCTGTGTCTTTTCATGTCACCTCTGGTGTTACACATCCAAAACACTTTCTGAACACAAACTGCTAAATGATGGCTGCAGGCAGGAAGAAGTGTGTCTGTGTTTGTCTATGTGATCTGAAAGCTACACAGAACACCAAACAAGTAAGATTTCGTGTGGCTGTGTGATGACCCAAGGCTGGGCTAGATGGATGGGTGTTCTGACCCTCCTACAGGGGGGCAGGTAAACTTATTTACACAAGGCACCCTTAGGTGTAAGTGTAGGTGTGTATACGTGTATGCTTTGTCATGTGTGTGCTCCCAAACAGGCAAATGTGGACTTTCAAATGTCACCAATATTTTTATCACTGTGACTATTATGAATCTAAATATTTTAAGATGTCATTGTGTCTATTACTGGCTAGCGGTTTGAAAGTGTGGGGGTCATCATCAAGCTCAGGTTAATTATTAGGTGCACTTCTCCTTTAAAGACCAATAGAGGCAATAACAAGTGTTTTTGCTCTGTATAGTGTAGTGAAACCAAGCTCTATCCATTTGGGCAATCTAGAGGTGGACGATATGGCCAAAAAATAAAATATCAGATTTTTTCATTCCATGTTTGATTTTCAATTTTAATCATTTTTCTTCTCCCTGCTTTTACTGTGATTAACAAAAATTACAAATGATGGAAGATATTTAACAAAAACCTTTTTATTTTAACATCTCCTCTGGAATTTGGCTTTAACACAAAGTTCAACAAAATACAAGCTGTAAAAATGTTTGTAGAACAATGTTGGCGATGTTTTGTAAGCTACCGCTAGCATGAGCATCCCCAAAAGAGAAATACTAGAACACACACAGCAGAACATTTTTGTAGCAACAGCCTTCAAACTGATTTTGCGGCATGTGGTTTGATGCTCCAAGTCTGAAGTCACAACCTCAGGGACCAAAATCTCATTTTTGACTCACCGGCCAAGTTGGCTGGTAGATAAAAAAAAAATCTACCAACCAAATGATTCCAGTAATTTACAAAGAAAAACTATAGGTGTCATTTAAAAAAATGATTTATGTTAAATGCAGAGAGAAAGTTACAACATAATGAAAACATCAGATAAGAACAGCTGTTTTTTTTTTTTTCAAGAAACTCCTGCATTGATTTCTAATCAATCTACTCTCTTCTTTTGGCTTTTTTACGCTGGCTATAAAATGTTTTACATTGTTTTACATGTTTGACAAATAGGTTGTTTCTGTTTTCTTGCTAAAAAAACGCTAGTCACCTGTAGTCTGAACCAACTGTAAATTCAATCTACAACCTGCTAAGAAAACAAGACAAGATTTACTAAAGGGGAGCAGACTGACAGAAAAAAAACACCTTTTCCCAAATTCTGCCTCCAGTTGATTCATTTTTACATGAAATCATAACAAAAACAGCCTAAAAACATGATCATGATGTTTTGGATTATTGTCATTGACAGTAAAGATGCAGCACTCTCACAGTTCAAAAGTTGTGCAATCTTGTGTAACTCTAAATCATTAAAGGAAGAGTTAAAGAGATTAAATTAAACTTCATCATGCATAAAAAAAGTTTGAAACAATTTTAGAGCCATTTATAATGTGGCCAAGGGGGTGAATAAGCAACAGGAACAGAATTGGGCCTAGCACTGAGCCTTGTGGTACATCATGGAGCAGGGGAGTGATTTTTGATGATATCTTATTAACAAACATGGCAACGGATCTGTTGGTTAGATAAGAAGAGAACAATGACAGAACAGTCCTTGACAGTCCAAGTTCATGTTGAAGTGGGTGCACCAAGATTTTGTGGTCAACTGTATTGAAAGCTAAAGAGAGATCCAATAATACCAATAGTGTATCGACCAGAGTGTGACTCCCCAAATATACCATTCGAGACCGTAAGCAAACCACTCTCAGTGAGGTGTAGCTTGCGGAAACCAGATTGAAACTTATCTAAAGCACTGTATTTGTCTAAGAAACTTGCCTAACTTGCCTATTTGAATAAGAAACCATTTTTTCCAGAACCTTAGCTAAAACAATGAAGTTTTGATAGTTGATACTAGGATCAGTGGGATCTAAGCGAGGCTTCTTATAGGTTGGACTTATTGCAGCTTGTTTCTGAAAGATTGGAACTGACCCAGTTAATAGAGAGATGTTTATTATTCTATTATTCCACAGCGAATGCATTGAAAAGCAATGATGTGGGTATAACATCAAGTGGGCATGAAGAGGGTTTCACCTTACCTACTCAAAGTTCTCTCATCCTCCTATGTCAGACATGCTCTGAAATCCATTGACCTTTTCCAGCCAGCAGTAGGGCAGGTCACCCTCTGATCGGATGATTACAGGTTCAATTCCTGCCCTACTCGCCCATGTGTCAAAGTATTCTTGAGCAAGACACTGAAGCCCACCTTGCCTCTGGTGGAAGGTTGGCACCAGTGTTCGGCAGCAGAGCTGCCACCAGTGTGTGAATGTGTGTGTGTATGGGTTAATGGGTTTGTGACTGTAAAGCGCATTGGGCCGTCGAGGAAGGTAGAAATGCTCTATAAGTTAAAAACAAGTTTAAAAAGTAGGTTGTACTGTATGTATAGGCACCAGCGGAGCAGAGGGTGATATAATCTTGCGAATAGTAGCAAAGAGAATTTTAGGATAAGTCATAGCACTTGGCTTTACACTTCATCTGTGGTGTTTTGAAGTCTAGAGTATGCTTGAAAAACAACCTTGTCTGTTTTTATGTTGGATAAGAGAGTTTTGCTGCCATGGAGACACATTGATTTCTCCTTATATGGTGAATAAATTGTCCGTGTTTTATGGAAACAGAGAAATCCATGCTACCGTTTACAGTGCCTGCTGCTTCTGTAAATTATAACATGATCAATGTGCGCATTGACTGATCCAATGCCAGGGTGTGAGTATTTGCTACTGTACTGCCACTGTATGGATGTGTAGGAATAAGTACCTGAATGGTTATAGGCTGTACTTTTTTTTTTAGAACTGTCTTGGCGTCTAAGTAAAAAAAAAATGTTTTCTAACAATTTATGTGATCATATGATTCTGTGTATATGTTTGTTTTTTTTGTTTTGGTGTGTCTTCTCAGCCCTCAAGCAGGGTCATTTCTGTATTGACAACCTGCTTGTCCCTGTCATACAGACAGCATGAGTAGAAAGGCCATTTTCATTTAGCCCGGCAACATGTCCATAGAGTCATTATGACCTCTAGCCATTTATAAATCATACTTTAACATGAGGGAGATGGACCTCTACCGGCAGAATGATTGCAGAATTGATCAAAATTACTCATTCATGAATCAACCAACCAATTTGCAGCACCATGTACAATCTCTCAGCATTTTAAAAGGTGAAGTGTTCACATGGGAAATAACAGTGGTTATGTTACAAAGTTGTAGTTGTTATATTTTGACTGATCTTTTGCTTCATCGTATAATGACTATTTCTAGAACACAAGCCGTGTGTCTTCACTCCACCACTTTTTCATTTGCACTTTCTTCCCGATTCTTTCCCCAAGTCCATCTTCGCGTTGCTCATTTCAATCAACCACCCTCAAATTAATCTGCATATTAACAATCAGCAGCTCATGTTTACTGATTCACTCTATCAGGTCTCAGTTATCCCTTGAGGTTCAAGGTCCCCATTGACAGCTTGTGTGTGTCCGTGTGCATGTGTGTGCAAGGGAAAAAGTGCTTTGGACAAAGAAGGAAAAACCCTGGGAGAGCCAAAAAAGAGCATGTTCATTGATCTTCGGCAATTACCAGCCAATCGAAATGTAATTTATTTCCCAAGGAATTATTTCAATATCAAACAAACTGGCCATTGAATGGAAGAGCAGTACAGAGATCTTCATCCAAATAATGTTCATCCTGTAATGTACTTTGTGTCTTTTTTATTTATCTATTCTTCAGTAAATTTTCTGCTTGCAGTTTCATTCGATGCACTTTCTTGATCGCACGTTCTTCAACGCGTATTCAGCCCATGGTGTTCACACTGGACAGGCAAGGAGGGGTGCCTTCTTTTTCTGCAATAGTCGTAGCTGTGCAAATCTTGCAAATCTTTACCGATTTATGAAAGACTTGATGTCATTTAATTCTAGCTGGGTACGAACCTCAACTATTCATTTTTTCTCCATGATCATTTTCAAACGGTTGGCACTTCCATAAACTAGAGGGGAGACCATCCAAATACACACTACCTAATCTGAGTCCCTGATTGGTCAAAGTTCGACCTGGTTTAACATGCAAAGTACATTCAATGGACGCGCATTTTGCATGTAGAGCCCGAAAATAATCTTTAAAATGTGCGTAGCGAAGCATGAACGCGAGACTTTTGAACGTACAAAACGTGTATATGTTTTTTGCAGACTTTTCAATGAAAGTGGTCGCTTGAACAGGCATTGCCAAGTGCAGTGTGAACATAGGTCAATACGTTCTTCCTTTTTTTTTTAACTATTTCCATTAATAAAACCTGACAATTATTTTCTTTGTATTCAACAAAAACTAAACTCTCCTTAACTTTAATAATTTTTGTATCTGATGACTCTCATATCATCCTTCATTCCCCCTTTCCTCCTTTAGTCCATGTTTTTTATCATTCCCTCCATCTGTTTGACCTCAACTCCTGTGAGAATATTGTTCTGTGTCAATATGATCAGTCAACCAAACCGAAAAAACAACTGACCGACTGAGATATTTTGACTCCCTAACGCTCCCACTCTTACTGCCCTCCTTTGTCTTTTTTTCCCCCTTTTTTCCACCCCTCTCCTTGTCTCTTTTTGTTGCACTTAATTAAGTGGCCAAGTGGCTGTCAGGAATAATTTTTGCTGTGGTACGGGGCCAAGGGCCGCGACGGACTTGACATTTGATAATATTGCGTCTCCACGTTGATTGAAATTGATTTTACAGGGGAGAGAGGCCCCCTGCTCGCCATTGCTGTGATCGTTTGACAACTCTCAGCCAATCAACCCCAAGGACACCCCCTGGATACCTTATCTTTGGCGTGGCACTCATATTCTAACGAGCGATGGCTGGGCCTCTTCTTGTGTGAGTATGAGAGAGCGAGTATGTGGGTTTATCAGAATACCAAGGGCCAACCATGAAGTAATGTTGCAAGATCACAAGACAAGCATTCACAGTTCTCAGATAAACTGCTGGGAAGTGCAAGTTTGATGCCTTTTTCTTTAACATTTCTGCTAGTTATGTCTCTACAAATCACATCAACAGCAGCTCTTACCTCTATTGAATGGAGTTTTCTCCTTGAAAGCTAATAGAGGGTATAATGTTAGATGCAAATGGCTGTATTAATTGTTGCCTTATTAGTGGGGAGTGGGGGTGTTAACTAAAGAACATTGTGATGAAATGCCACTCAAAAGCAGGCTGCTGTTGGAATCAATCAGGGTAATTAATTAGCAACTTGAACTCCTTCGCCAGTGTTTCCATAATGCTTATAATCAGTCTGCAATGCTAAAGAAGACCCAAGTTTTTGCCATTTCTTTTACAAACTGTTGTCCAAAGACGAAAAATAATTATTTTTCTCTTTATAACATTTAGTAATTTGTTGAACCCCATTTAGGAAACCTAAACTGTCAAAACAACCAGAAAAAAAAAACTGTGTTGTCAATGCTGTTTTAATTAGTTTTAACAAATTCTGCTCTTGATTTTCAGTTTTAATTATCCCTAGCAGTGCCCTTTAAAAATGTTTAACTTTCTGACTCCTTTTGTTGTCATTTTTAAATGTTTTATAACTTTAATGAAAAATGCCACACAGATAAAAACAACATTATTAGGCATATAGCAGCCTCATTATTTTTGTAATATGTTTTTTTAATTGAAGAAAAAGCAACGAGAAAAAAATGCCTTTGAGAGCTCTCGAATTAAAGTTGTTGGTAAAAACAAAACAAACAAAAGTAAGTTTTAAACAAAACCGTTTTAATGCCTATTTAATAAAAGCAAAAAAATCTTACTTCACATTAGTTTTAAAAATCTCAACATCTGAAGAATGTATTAAATAGAATGTTTGCCTTTAGTGGTAAATTTGTGTTAATTTTGAAATTTAGCAAGATAAAGTTTTAATAACAAATGAGTTTTGACTAAATCTATATAAAACATTTTTGGGTTTTTCTTTTAACTTTAATAGAAAGACAGCATATGGCTATTCATCTATCAACAACAAAATAAAAACATTAGAAAAGGTCTGCCATGTTTTACTTCACAGTGAGGTAAACCATTTAAGATGAAACATGACCACTGTTTTAAATTCTTTTTTTATATATACAATAAACATTAAAAAAAAACAACATTTTATTTCATGACAGTTATTACTTGCAACGATCTGCTTTGTAAGGCCAAAGCATTTGTTAATTACTTGTTTGGAAAGGACTTGCTGCCAATCAAACCTTCACACTTGTCTTTTTGTTTTTTATTTGCTGGAAATGCTCCTCTCTGCTATTCTTTTTTTGCTCCATCATCTATGTTTTGTACATTTTTTTCATTTTGTATTAGTTAAAAATAAAACAGGAAGGGGAAGTAAGGGCAATCTTAAATAAATTCAATATATTTATAGATTTATACATGTTACACAAGGAAAAGTAAAATCCAGGCAAGACTGTTTATCATTTTCCAAAACATATACAGAAAACTATCAAAAGATTCTAAGAAAATATGAGTAATTTATTCTAAAAAATGAAGCTGGTATTTGTGAACAGTAAATATCATATATGCAGGATCTCTGTCAAACTATTGCTGCTTATATGGGGACTTCAAACCCAAACAATTAGTGTATACAAATTCTATAGTGTGTTGTTTTTGCATTATTCAGTAGCTTGGACTTTAGTATGTGCACACACAAGCATAGACCAGACTGGACTGGACAGCAAGTTTTCTTCTGTTTCCCACAGCTCATTTGCTGATTCTCGCCCGTCTCTTGCCAATTGTCTTTTAGTGAGTTTCTTCTTTCTACGTCTTCCCTTTTGTTTGCAGCTCTCCTCAGAGTCTCATTAAACAAACAATTCAATTAAGGCGTGCATCAGTGTCAGACCTTTACTATCAGCAACTCTGCATAAATGGCATTTTGCAGAGAGCCAAATCAAACTTATTCTCTTGTGTCCAACAATTAGAGGCCACACATACATGATTACTGCAAAAACGCATTCACTGTAAGGAACAGCGCTTTTGTTTGCACAATTGCTTCCTTCCTGAAAAGTGGTTTGAAACTGAATGTGGAGCCAATGCAATACAACGTGTAACACTAGGAAGTTTGGCCCCCATTCACTCAGTCCTCAAAGATAGAAACACTTTGGTTTCACCCCTTTTTGGTATTTTTTTTAAATATAGTTCTGACATTCTTTCAATCACTGTAGCTCCTAAACTGTAATTAACGGAATTCCAGCGAATTCAGAAGTGGGGAAAAGCAGCCTTGCGCCATAAAACACTTTCAAGTAGGGAAGTAGGGACATATAAAAAAATGTATTTTTTGTTTGTTTGTTTTTGCACAATGTGTTCTGTGTCCTGAGTGGTTGTAGAACTTAACCCTATACAGAATACATTTAGTTTGGCAATTTTAAATACATCTTTCAATGCAAGCAGATCTTTGTTTTCATTCTCACTGACAGGACTTATTTTTCTATGAAATGAAAGAGTTTAAACAAAAGATAAAATTGTGAAAATGTTCATGTGTGTATTGGGTAGTGAAGGATTTTAGAGCTTTAAAACATTTGCAAGCCTACTTCGTGGATTTTACCTATTGCTGTTGCGGTTATTTGTTTAACTTAACCCCTGTGCTAAACGAGGAAACATGGTACAGGTAAAGTTCAATTTTTTAACAAATCAAGATCACTGAAGATCAAGATGAAACCAATAATATAGTAGACCAATATTGCATAACTAGAATGAAAGACATTTAAAGGATATGGCCAAAGGGAAATTTAGTCTGTTAAGTAATAAATGCTTTGTTTCTTTTATTTACTATAATTGTTATCAATATCTATCATCATTTCAAAATAAAATAAACATTTTCTTTAAAAGACAACATGCAAGTTTTGCAGGTCGTATTTCTCACCACCAGCTACTATATTCTGATCTCCAGCAAACTCAAAGCACACCCCTGCCGACACTGCAGCTCTGAATATCAAAGATCGAAACCGTTTCACAACATTGCCTAATTATTCCCAACAACATGGTAGCTGATTAACTTGTAATTGCTGCTCTGAAGGCAGCGTGTCCCTCTCTCCTCGTTAGGGTTATTACTGACTATAATTACCGCTAATGTGCAAACTGTAACACACTGTTTCACAAAACCTCACAAGCACAAAAACCCATGCAGGTGGATTTGTAAGCACTCCAAGACACCCCTTTGCTCACACTTATAGCCCTTCCTCACCAGGAGGATACTTAGTTTCTCTGAAACTCTGACTGCAGCACAAAGCAATAACAGTGATATTTAGGAAACCAAATTCATTTTCAGGATGTTCCCTCATTTAACCAATGGCATTCACAGCAGCCAAACAGTGCAACGGCTTTTATATGTCACTTTATTACCTTAAGTCTCAATGCCATCCTTTAAAATATCTCACAATCCCAAAGCATATTTGTTATGCCTTTCTTTTGTCCCTACATCTTTTCTTTACACCTATAGCACATTCAAGTGTTTTTATTATTCTTATTCTAAAACCACATTACCATGAATGAGATCACACTGTAATATGCCAAAATATTGAAGAAATAAAGTCATGGTTAAAATGAAAAAAAGTATTAGGGAATATTTACTTTAGTGCAGAAAAGCAATCTCTAGCTTGCTGTTTCAACAAAAACTGTGCATTGTTGATTCTTTCTCAGCACAGAAATGGAGATTCCATGTTTTTGGAATAATCGCCCATATAAATCCCCCCATCAAGAAATAATTGAAAAAAGGCATTTTCCATGTTTTAAGAGTGTCCTGTCACCATGGGATCATATGCCAAATTGTTTTGATATCCTGCAGGAAACCAAGATAAGTAGCAACATATGTTTGGCATTTCCATAAAAGCAACATTTAGAGAATTAACTATCTGCTTAAAAAACACAAACAGGGATTTAGAAGTGCCTTATCTGTCTAAGCCATCATTTTCCTTATTTGGTTCCACTGAACTGTTAAAAGTATATTATTTATATGGATGCACTTCACATTTACAATGTTAAAAATATATAAAAAAAAATTTAGAAATCAAACACATTTCAATGTAATTTCTGACAAGAAACCATCTTGTTTTTTGAATTACAGTACACTTCATAAGCAATGCTGATTATATTTTTTAAATTGTTGAGTAGAGGCGTCACGATTATTTGGATTTTACAATTAATCGATTTGTATTCTTCTGATCCAACCAGATTGATCTGTCAGAAGGATGTTGCTAATTAAATCGACATATACCATTATAAAATAGTTTCAAATGAAAAAAACTGATTTATATTATTTGGATTAAGGCATGGTAAATTGATTGTACTATAATGTTAAAAACAACCAAGTGCCATCATAGCAGATAACACGTATAATGGCAGCAAAAAATAACCAACCCATCATTCCATTCCAATGTGAATTGAATTTTGCAAAGACATGTGACCATAAAGTGTGGTAGAATGTTCTAATAAAGTTTTGTTTGTTTGATGTAGGAAAACAACAGTGAAACTAAAATGTGAACGGATTTGCTATTGATTCTTTACTTGTTTGTTTATCCTGCAAAATACACGAGGAATCTAGAAAACTTCACCTGCACTGTTCAGTGCCAGGTATTTATCTCGGAGTCACACTGGTCATGTTATGATATGAATCGAAATGTTAAAAAGAATCGTTATACCCCTAGTTAAGAGTCTTCACTGAACTGATGCATTTCAGCAAACCTTACATGAAAAATGAATAAAAATGAAAAAAATTGTTGTTTGTAATGTGTGACTTGTATTCTCCCTCTATATCCCAACAGGGTCCCTTTTCCATTTTAAAAGGGTTTTGCGTAAATTCAAATCCGGATTAATCATAATTCTCCAACTAAACTTGCTACAGAGAAAGCTATGAGTATAAAGCTTCTTTCAACTTCATAATCACTTTCTGCTTTAGATGGAGTTAATGGTACTACTTGAGAGGGATTTAGTCTGGGTCCGTCTTTCTCTTTTTCCCCCCCAACCTCTCCATCTCTCTTTGTCTCTCTCTAATACGCTATCTCTCTTTCTTCGGACCATTAGTGATATTGCCAGGCCGCAGACCTCTGTGTTAAGTCACTTAATCAAAAGCAATGGGTTGAAAATCTTGTTTGGTCTCTTACATCTGATTCATTCCTACAGACAGGAGCGAGAGACAGAAGGCCAGGGGGAAATAAATGGAGAGCAAGACAGATAAAGAGAGGAAAGCGTGCAAAAATGAGCAAGTGAGGAGTGATCGTAAGGAGGGAAGGTGGAGGAGAACCTGTAAAGAGGTGGTCCTATGTGTTATCTGGTAAGTAGCTGCAGAAAAGACTTCATTGTTTTTTTTACCCTCTGGGAAAAGAGAAAGCAACTGATTCTCTGGCCACCTCTGACTTCCTTTCACTTACACACCCACGCAAAAACACATGCACACACAATTACAGAAGCTTTATTTCTAATTGATATCAAACATATTTACTAAAAAATGTGAAAGACCAAAAGCTTTTTTTAATCATCCTTTACCAAAAAAAGTAAAATTAGAATAGAATAATAAAAAAGAAACCGTTACCTCAAAAACATTAATTCATTCATCTTCTAAACCCGCTTTGTCCCTTCCGGGGTCACGGGGCTGCCAGAGCCTATCCCAGCCACTCGTGGGCGAAGGCAGGGGACACCCTGGACAGGTCATCAGTCTGTCGCAGGGACACAATCACACACACACATGCACACTCACATTCACACCTTCTCAAGAACATACATATAGTATTTATCCCAGCATTAAGTGTAAATGCTGTTACCATCTTGATTGCTATCGTATTACTATCTGATTGCTTCTTAGGTTTTCCTAAAACCAAATGGTGAGGAGATCTAGATGATCTAGATGAGATGTGGCGTGTAATGACTAAAACTGTGATTTAGTTGTACAACTGTGTGAATTCACAAATGTAAAATTTACCATTAAGATTAAAGCAAAAAAGCAATTATTTGACGGCAAAACAGCTAACTCTATAAGATTTTGTTGTTAACATGCGTTTTAGTGAATTTTTTGTCACATCTTTCCCACATGTTTTCGTCTGCTCCAGGTTCACAATGATTTAAATAAAAACATACTCAGAAATGCAATTTTAATCTCAAATGTTCTTCATGCACTCCATGCAAGCATTTTTCTCCTCCATCATGAGAAGAATGCCACAAAAACACAACTTTTATTGGAGTGGATCTTTAAGACTGATCATTCGGAGGTTGATTGTTTCAGCTGGAATGATGCCCCCATTCACTCATTTACATACACATTCTCAGGTGTCCAAAAAATGTATATGACTTGCATCAACCTTAAAACCTAAAAATATGATCCTGTTTCTATGTAAAGGCAAACTCAAAAGCATTTGCAGCAGTAAATGCAAGCAGATGGACAGAAACAGAAGCAAAGGAAAGCCTTCTAAAGTTTCTTTTTTATTTTTGATGCTATTCAGTTTATCATACAATGGAGAAATGCACATTTGAAGCAGTAATTGTGTTATGGAATTTAACAAACAAAACAAATCAGTGCATGTATTTAATAGGAAAAATGTATCTTGCTGATTAAGTCTGCATGATAAAATGACCAAAATGCAGTTGGGATCAAACATGTTTATTCTAACAAATTCACAGACCAATAATAATTGGACAGGATGGAACTAAAGACCCTGACAAGTACAGAAATGCAGACATCCATGCACTGTGTGTGCAGAGGAGATGATGGGTGATAGAGGGGCTCTATGCTTCATAGGGGGGTAAATGGAACATAAGGAGCACCACACCCTCCCCACTGTCATATGACAAACAAAACACATGAGCAGACACAGATTTTATTTCCATTTATTTATTGAAAGGAAGAGAAAAAAAAAGTTTGTGTTCTTTTTTCACTCCAAATGACAGGTTAAATAATCGATTTACTGTCTTGTAGAGGATGTGTGACAGAAGGAGGAAACACAAGAATGTTCTCATGGTGGGTATAGATTTATCAGATCACATCCACAACATAAATTTTCAGTTGCTGGTAATCATGTCTGTCAAAATGAAAAATACTAGACATGGTAAAAATTCCATTTGACAGACCCAAAACTTTTATTTGGCAAACCAGCTGAAGAAAAAAAAAACAAGAGCATGGCTTTGATTCCATCATGTAAAATACTATATCATAAATGCACATCCAAGCATTTATAAAGCTTTTAATATTAATGCCTTCTGGACATTGTTTTACTTGTAAAAGTTGTGCTTTTTATTTCTTCAAAAGTGGAAAAACGCATAAATCCAAAGAACTGTAAGATGGTTTAAACGTCATCAGTGAATTGATTTTTCTTAATTATAATAAAAGTCAAAAGTGGAGTATTTTGTTGTGAGTTACAAACAGAACATTAGGGTCAGGGAGTAATCTCTTACTTTCTAAGACGATCGTAATTTTCATTTCCTAATTGAGAGAAATGGATTGAGGGATAAAGTGAAAGCAGAGATGAACCAGGGATACTAATGTATCCCCTCATCTTCATCACTGTTGTAAAAGCCTTTTGGTTTATTTTTCTTCCCTTTCCCAAGCCTTTGCTTCACATGGATGACTGAAGTTTCCTGGAATTTGGGCAATGTTTTGTTCAACTGCTGTTAGCAGCTCTATACTTGCAGAATTTTAGTATCTATTTTGAAAGAAATGCTTTGAAAAGCAGCAAAAAACTCATCTCAGACTAAATCTTTTAGGACCCGTGTACCTCTATTTCAAATATTACATGAAGTTTAACCCTATGTAAATATTCTTGTCATATTTGATACTCATTTCTATGACCCCTATCTTATTAGCATGATCCATACTTTCCTTAACAACCACTGTTTATAACTTGCTCACGTTTTCTGTCCTGCAGTGCACCATCATTCCACTAAGGGCAGTAGAAGGGCTTTTTCTGCTCATTTTAAAATGGCTGCTTCCCTTAACACTTTTGGCGGGGAAAGTTTTGCATATTTTTAAAACTTGATGGTGAGACTAACTTATCTATGACTACTGGATGTATTAAAAGGAAACAACATTTGCTGGTAACTAATTCACTGTAATACAGTTTTACCATGTTAAAAATGTGTGGATCACATTTGAAACAGTAGGTAAATAATGTGCTTTTTTTCCAACAAACTCTCATGTCTGTGTTTCTACATCTTAAAACTAACACTGTTGTGAGCAAAAAACTTACTAAATTCCCCACTGTATCATAATGTATACAATCATAAAAAAATTATATTGTATTTTTGTGGATTTCATCACAGGTTTAAAAAAAACACCTTAATTCCAAAAATAAATAAATAAAATAATCTGTTAATTCTCTGATATAGTGGCCATTACAGGGTAAAGTAAAAATATCTAATCATGGTGGTTAATTGACTCATTGCTGTTCTATCAGCAAATGTTCATTAGTGAAAACAGCTCAAAGTGTAGATCAATTTGTAGATCATCCGACCCCTCTTTTGTTTTTTTTGATGAAGCATTTTGTGAGGTTCAGGTACTTCACATCAAACGTGCCATACAGCACAATCAGCTGCTCCCTCTATGCCACAGGTGTATTGTTAAATGAACTGTATTACACACACCTCTCAGGCTTTGATGACACTCAATTCAATTAAAATCCAGACACATGTGCACATTTATACTCATTCTACCAATGCATCCAATCACCAGCCAAACACCTAACACACAATTATGGCCCATACACACACAAAAGTTGATATTCTGCTCTATTCTTGATGTTTCACAATTCAATTAAATCCCCCTGAAATACTTCTTTTGATGTCAGTATAGGCTATCAGGCATGCACACCTGATCCTAGCAGTACAGTGGCCTTATTGTCTGCAACACAATGCTGCTAAAAGCTAACAACATCTGGGCAGCAGTAATGACAGTTTTCAGGCACCAGTGAAGCTACAACAGATGGGCAAGCTGTACACTCACTTATATAAAAATATTTCTTATTTTGGTGCAGCATGCTTTTGAAAAATGTGCAGCAGTATGTTCTGACATGAAGTCTGTATACTTCCAGTGGCTAAATACACATTTATCTTTATTTTGTTTCAGAATTAAAGTTCATTCTAGAAGACACTCCAAAATTTCCCACAGTCCAAAAACATGCTTCATCTGGGAACTGGTGACTCTAAATCAGAGGTCAGCAACCTGGGGCACACGCGCCACAACTGGCATGCAGAGGAAAAGACAGTGGCATGCAGAGGTGTGACAACAATAAGCACTTGATCTGTCATCTGTTTTTATTTTTCAGATTTGAAAAAAGAATTGGGTTTTAGTGACAATCTGTTCAAACAAAAAGCTTTTTTTCCTCCATGGCGTCACAAGGAAAGGGTCCATTTACGAAGCGCTGTTACTGTTGTAACCCACCTATATAATACTGCAACTTTTCCACATCAGCCTTTATGAAAGGGCAATTTAAATTAATGTGCACTGTAGAAATAAAAAAAATAAATTTTTCCACTGTTTAAATGAACATGCTGTGATAACGACCCTGTGTTTTAGCTCGTGTCTGTAATGTCATGTTTTAGGTCATGTTTTTGGCGTCGCAAAACATGACCAAATAACAAGGTCAGATTAAACTCAGACTTTCTTTCTGTTCTTTCAAATGTCAATATGAAATGTGCACAAGTTTTAAAGTGAGTACTACAATTGATCACCACTACATTTACCGGGGGTGAAAAAAATGAAGAATGACGCTGTCCAATAGAGGAAAATTGATGTTACTATATTTAAAATACTAACGAAAAAGTAAAAACATTTAATTTTACAAATAATAAGAGCACCATCACAGAATTCACTTACATTACGTTATTCAGGCTCCATCTTATACAGTAACAAAAGGTTAATAGGCCAAAGGCATATGCTAAAGAAATGTCGATGCTATTTTGTTTTGACATATCCAATCCTATTGCTGTAGGTATGACATACAGCAAACGCAGTGCTTTTTGTTTCAAACAAACATATTGGCAAAACTATTTCAAACTTTAACATTTTCCTTATGCAATATTATTATAAATGCACTTTTTTGTGTTATGAATGTGTTTAAAAGGCTATTTGACCTGTTTGTGAATTGAATAAAATTTCGTATATTTTTGGAAATGTTTTTGCTGTTTGCCTAATAGTTGGTCATGGGTCAGTTAAGAACACTTCAAATTGGCACTTTATGTCTTCAACTTTGCTAACCCCTGCCCTAAATTATCTCAAGATAATATGACTGAATTAAAAAGAAAAATGACAATGACTTTTTTTGTTATATTCTGCCAAAACCCAAAGGGTGAGAGCAAGAGGTTGTTTTGGCTTCCATAGGAATGAAACTGTAAAAAAAAAAAAAAAAAAAAAAAAAGTTTTGTTAACTTATGATACAGTTTTAAAATATGACTTTTTCTGCGTAACAATTGTTTGTTAAACTAGACTTGCAATGTCTTGTTAAGAAACTCATACTATTTGAACTACAGAGTCTATTGGCTTAAAGCTTACCCCAGACCCAAAACAGATGTATTATATCATGTCAATTTCTCAAAGTACATTTACACTTAAAGTTACACACATCCAAAAATAACAATGAGATAAAAGAAAATCGTATTCGTTTTTCTTTTTATGTTGCCCGCAGTTCCTACAAAACATTTGGCCATATTTTAAAAGAAAAACATTACTTAGAAGACAAATTTTACACTCCTATGATGTTGCAGACACTGCTATAGGGATGTGCGAATGTCCAATTGGCCTAAAGTTGACCAAACATGCGGCAGGCATCTGACCTGCATGGTCAATACCTCTAGAAGTGACAGCATTTTATTCTCAGCAAAAGATTAGCAGGAGAGTGTATGTATATATATATATATATATATATATATATATATATATATATATTAAAAAAAACGCCCCCCTCACCCTCCGCGGGTGGTTTCTCCTCCAAGCTCGGGTCCTCTACCAGAGGCCTGGGAGCTTGAGGGTCCTGCGCAGTATCTTAGCTGTTCCTAGCACTGCGCTTTTCTGGACTGAGAGGTCTGAGGTCTTTCCAGGTATCTGTTGTAGCCACCCCTCAAGCTTGGGGGTTACTGCCCCGAGTGCTCCAATTACCACAGGCACCACTGTCACCTTCACTTTCCAGGCTTTCTCCAGTTCTTCTCTGAGTCCCTGGTATTTCTCCAGTTTCTCATGTTCCTTCTTCCTGATGTTCCCATCGCTTGGCACTGCCACATCCACCACAACGGCTTTCCTCTGTTCTTTATCCACCACTACGATGTCTGGTTGGTTCGCCATTACCATCCTATCAGTCTGGATCTGGAAGTCCCACAGGATCTTTGCCCTCTCATTCTCTACCACCTTCGTGGGTGTTTCCCATTTTGACCTTGGGGTTTCCAGTCCATATTCTGCACACATGTTCCTGTATATTATTCCAGCCACTTGATTGTGCCGCTCCATGTATGCTTTACCTGCCAGCATCTTACATCCTGCAGTTATGTGCTGGATTGTTTCAGGCGCCTCTTTGCACAGCCTACACCTTGGATCTTGTCTGGTGTGGTAGATCTGAGCCTCTATCGCTCTGGTGCTCAGGGCTGGTTCCTTAGCTGCCAGGATGAGTGCTTCAGTGCTGTCTTGTAGGCCAGCCCTTTCTAGCCATTGGTAGGACTTCTTGATATCAGCCACTTCAGTTATGGTCCGGTGGTACATACCATGGAGGGGTTTGTCCTCCCATGAGGATCTGTCCTCCAGCACTGTATCCTCTGCTCTCCATTGCCTGAGACATTCACTGAGCACACTGTCAGTTGGGGCCTTGAGCTTGATGTATTCATGCATCTTGGATGTTTCATCCTGGATAGTGGCTTCTACGCTCACTAGTCCTCGGCCTCCTTCCTTGCGGCTAGCATACAGTCTCAGAGTGCTGGATTTTGGATGGAACCCTCCATGCATGGTGAGGAGCTTCCGTGTTTTAACATCCATGGTCTGTATCTCTTCCTTTGGCCATCTTATTATTCCTGCAGGGTATCTGATAACTGGCAGTGCGTAGCTGTTTATTGCCCGGGTCTTGTTCTTGCCATTGAGCTGGCTTTTCAGGACTTGCCTTACTCGTTGAAGGTACTTAGCTGTTGCAGCTTTCCTTGTTGCCTGCTCCAGGTTGCCATTTGCCTGTGGAATTCCAAGGTACTTGTAACTGTCCTCAATGTCTGCTATTGTTCCTTCTGGGAGTGAGATCCCTCCTGTGTGGACTACCTTGCCTCTCTTTGTCACCATCCGGCTGCATTTCTCGAGCCCGAATGACATCCCAATGTCATTACTGTAGATCCTGGTGGTGTGGATCAGGGAGTCAATGTCACACTCGTTCTTGGCATATAGCTTGATGTCATCCATGTAGAGGAGGTGACTGATGTTGGCCCCATTTCTGAGTCGGTATCCATAGCCAGTCTTGTTGATTATTTGGCTGAGGGGGTTCAGACCTATGCAGAACAGCAGTGGGGACAGAGCATCACCTTGGTATATCCCACACTTGATGGACACTTGTGAAAGTGGTTTCCCATTGGCTTCAAGGGTGGTTTTCCACAGCTTCATTGAGTTTCTTATGAAGGCTCCTAGAGTCCTGTTGATGTTGTACAGCTCCAAGCATTCAGTGATCCATGTGTGTGGCATTGAGTCATAGGCCTTCTTGTTATCAATCCAGGCTGTGCACAGGTTGGTGTGTCGTGACTTGCAGTCTTGGGCGACTGTTCTGTCGACCAGGAGTTGGTGTTTGGCTCCTCTGGAGTCTCTACCAATGCCCTTCTGTGTGTTACTCATGAATTGATCCATGTGCCTATTTATCTTGGTTATGTATATATAACCATATATATAACCAATATATATATAATATAATATATAATAATAATATTATATATATATATATATATATATATATATATATATATATATATATATATATATATATATATTGTAATGTGTATTTTGTGCCTGGCTGTATGGCAGTGCACACTCAAATGTTGTTAAAGTAGAGGCGATGCAGTAAAGCTCATTCAGTGGCTTTAATGATTTAAAAAAGACATTCCCCTCACCCCAAATCTGTGGGGGTTGAAGTAATAGATAGGAAGCCAAAATCCCATACGCATATATGTACACATACATACACACTTGAGGGTGTGCTTGCAAAATCATTTGTGCGCATGTTACTCTGTGAACAGGGATTCATAGGGCAGACATTTCAAAATTAAATGCTTTTGGTCTGGCAGATTGCTTTACGTCTCTGTCATGTTGTTGTGAATAGGCTCCAGATTTTGATGCATATGAAGACTGACAGGAACACCCCCTCTTCTCAACCCTCTTTAAAACACCCACACATCCACACTAAAACACTTTATTCATTTTAACCCTCATTCTCTTCATCACCAAAATCTATAGCTTTCATTTTGGTTTTTTGTCCAAGTGTGTAGCAGTCTTTTTTGTCAATGACAGTAATGATCATTTAATCAATATTTCTTTACATTTACAGTAAAAAAAGAAGTAATTATCTCTTTATAGACTAGGTTCTGTTTATCTTTTTAGTTTGTTCACAAATCAAGTCATAAAGCCTTTATTTCCTCTGTGAATCATTATCATATTTTCTGTACTATAACAGCGAATTTTGAATATGTCAAAAATAAGGCGGATTAAACTACAGGGTGCACTAAACAAGACAAAAGAGTCAGTGATAAATCCATATGTCAGTCAAACTTTATTAACTGTGTTCACAGTAACTCTAGTACTTGTTTGCAGGGGCATGTCCAGTGGGGGGGCGTGCCCCCCTCCACTACTTTTCAGACGTGCCTTCCCCATGCTGAAACACTAAAACTTGGTCTCTTGTTACGTGTTAAACTATATCTTTTTTTTAACCTGTCCTGTTTTTAACCTGTTTAAACTGGCAAACAGCTAAAATGAGAGCTGAAGCCCTCTTGTGTTGGACATACAGTATTTTCCTGTTACAACAGGGAGTTATGAATCTACTGACACACAAGGTGTATATTTGAATAAACCCCTTTTGTAATTTAGACTGAAATGTATTTATATTAAATATATTTGTAAATTGTATATTTGCATGTTTTGTTGGACTGGACAGAAAAGAAGAAGAGGGAAGAAGAGAGAGGGATGTTAGAGAGGGGAGGATAGGAGGGTGGTTATAGAGGGGTGGTAAAATCATGAAGCAATATGAAGCAACACGTTGCTGGAAGTTTATAATCATTACTGTCAGGTTTAGATGTATAGCACATTTAAAAGGGGTGGGGTTACAAACATACCTGTTGGCTCCAATAGTGTTCACATACAAACAAGTCAACACGGACATAATACAACTAATGTTCACACATGCATACTTATGCATTCAGACTAACACATGGGAAACATTTCATTCAGTCACGCATAGTATTTGTGCAAAGGTGAAATAGCACCTGTGCTTGAGTGAGTGTTTATGTTCTTCTAAGGTGGATGATGGAATGTTATAAAGAAAGAGGGAGAGTCCCCAGTCATCCCCACACCAAGGCCTCTGCTGAAACAGAAGTGGCAGCCAGGACCCCCAACACCCACATGTTAGCAGATAGAGGAAAAACAACCACCGGGCAATCACATCCGCCACCCAGGCCAGGGCCAGCAGGACCGCCACAGGGGCCCCCAATGCCAGAGAGCAGGGAGGCACAGGGGAACAGAGAGTGTAAGCTCCAGCCCGACCAGACTGGTCTTGCAGGAGAACTCGAGGATCCCTCTCTCTAAGTGGAGAGAGGGCCGCTGGCCCCAGGAAGCCAGCACCAAAGACGTTAAACTATGTCTTAATAGCGAAACTCATATTTCCGACCATCCTTGGATGGACCACTCACATACCATGTGCCTCTTCCACCTGCCTCCCCCTGGCCCTTGGTAAAGTCGCCTTGACGGCAGAAATCAAAAGGAGGGATATTCACACGGTAAGTTATGCGTTTTTAAGTTAAGTAAATCAGTGACATCAAAATATAATGAAACAAGCAAAGGAAGTGCACCTTTTAGTTATATTACTTAAATAATGTAGCCACATTAATATATCTCCTTAAATTACAGTATATTGTGGGTATAGATGAGTCTGTTCCTGGTTGTTAAGTCTCCTATCCTTTTAGATTTCATGCATTTACCTATTTCATCTCACCTGGTTTAATGGGTTCATACAGCTGTATGGAAGAATAACTTTAAACGTATTCAGAAACTGATCTGTTGTAGCAGGAAACATCAAAAAGCTGAAAGATGGAAGCCACTGGGGACTAAAATATAAATGTCATTACATTGCTAAAGTTGTACTGTTAACCAAAAATGTTATTTTGTGACAGACAATTTGGCTTTATTACTTCAGGATTATTTAAGAAAAACAGGGAAATAAATAAGAGGAAAAATGAAAAGATCACAAAAGAATGCAGATTTCTTCATTACGAAGAGTATGATAGAAGGAGAAAACAGGGAGGGAAGGACTGGGCAGGAGCCATCAGGGTCCACAGTGAGTTCTCCAAATCAAAGTATGTTTGTGAGAATGGATGAAGTGTGTGGAAGTGATGTTTTTAATGGACATAATAAAGTTCCTGTTATGGTGCCTCTGTCAGTCTCCTCTGCCTACCCTCTCTGCTTGGCTCCTGATTCAACTCAGCTGCAACCACTTACCTCATCTCACTGCCTTCTTAAGGAGCTCCTGGACCAGTATTCATCGTCAGTTCGTTGCCCCTGATGGTGCATATTTGGTCGTCACGGTTTGCTCACGTTTTGCTCTCAAGTCTGAAGCCTGAATCTAAAAGCTGTTCTTACCTGTCTCCAGGAATCCATAGCCACGAGTGGTTGTCTGAGCCTGCATCATTCTGGAACCCCGCTCTGTCTGTCACACCACGAGCCTCTGCCAATTCTCCTCTCCTCACGAGCCTCCACCGATCCAGCCACCAGTGACGCCACAAGCCTACAGGAACCGTTCATCCTAGTTGTGGACCCCTCGGATTCTGCTCCCCTTCATACTCACCTGAATATTAAATCCATTCTCAATTCACGCACGTTCTCACCTGTGTCTCCTTCCGGGTTTCAGCGTCTGGGTCTATATTGTTCTTTTAAGTGCGCCTTAATAGTGCAGAAATATAATATTCACCCCTTGAAATTTAATTATAAACATTAATATGATTTAAAACTGCAACAAAATATTACAGGTCTTGAGACTGCACCAACCAATTTTAAACTACGGGTGCTTGGAGTAAATTAATTTTTTCAGCTTCGGACGAAGACAAAAACATTTTTGTAAACACCTATTAGTTAGAAGAAAAGTCTCTGAAATATTTTTTTTTCTATTTTACTAAACAACAAAACACAAAAAATGTTGTTTTTTCTCTCTCAAAAACCAAGTAAAAAAAAAGGTTTCAGCTTACCCTTCTAGAAGACAAAAGCTGTGTTACTACAAACAGTTGGTGGTTCTCAAATATCCGGCACAAATCCACTTTACAAAAACAATTTGTGAAGGATTGGTTTAAGAAAAATATGCAAAGCATCCAGGCTTGCATTAGTGATTATTTCTGTGTGTGGATTGCAGTTGTTACTCAGTGCTATCACTTGTCTGAATTTCCTGCTCTGTGACAGTCTGCATCTGCCTGCATGCTGCATGTCATCAGTCTGCCTCCTGCACACATCTTCACATTTCTACAAGAAAACTATGAGGACAAAAAAACAATTCGTTTCTGAACTTCTCTTATGTTTTTTTTTTACTTTATAAAAGTAAAATGTTGAAGACACGATTTTGTTGTTGGAGAAGCTGCTACACTCTGTTGCTTTACATTGTAATTATCCAGAACCTACTTAAGCGCTTTATGACTGTGACCTGCATGACCTGCATGTATGAAAATACCAGAAATGCGTATAATCCGTTTCTCAGTTAAAAAAAAAAAAAAGAACAAATAACTTGACAAAACATAAAAAAAGAGAAAATGAAGATAACAAATGGGATTTAGTTTAAATCATCAATGCAGGAGTATGTTGAATTATTATTTTTTAAATGTTTATTAAAGTCCCACGACAGCTATATCTTTTTCTTTTTAAAATTGTTATCAGTAGTCTTTTAAAGCCCCTATACAGTATCATGATCCAGCACTGCTGGTTTTAGAAAACATTTCATTTAAAAAAATATCTGAAAATGGTGGATCGTTATTTATTGAGAAACCAATATTTAATGCTTAATATATTTAGAAGAGGAACAACTAAATGACAACAGAAGATACATATGAATTAGAGCAGGGGTGGCGAACACGCGGCTCGCGAGCCGCATGCGGCTCTTGGCCAATGAGCGTGCGGCTCTTTGCGTCTCATCATATTTTCTATATACTTTGCCTCATTTAATATTTTTTCCCCCTTAAACCACACTTAAACGATCAGAGGGTATTAAAAATAAATAATAATTAATAATAAAAGTAATTTAGCAGTGTGTTTGACGCTGCTACCCGACACATACGTGACCGCCAATCATTTGCGCAGGTTACGCCCACTGCTGGATCACACAGATACAGATTTGATGTGCGTGCAGACTGTTACCCTCATGGTCAAAATGGTGAAATTCAGAGTATAAAGATAAAAACAGGACATTTCTGTAAGAACGGGAAGATTCTTACTTTTTACTGAACAGAATGGAAAGTCACGATGTTTATCATTATGAGCTTTGGGAAGCAGTAACATGGGTCATGGCAGAAAAGAACAAAACGTAAATTAAAAACTTCCCTGATCATCTGACACAAATTATCTCCTTTATTAACAAGTTGAAGCTTTTCAAAGCGCACATTCAAAACAACAATCTTGTCCCACTTTCCTTCTTTGCGCAGCTCACAGCAGAAAGCTGCAATCAGAATGAATAAAGCGCAGAACGTGACGCTGCTTGCGCAAGCTGAACGGAAACGACCAGCAGATCACTTTTCTCATGGATCCTTTAATGCAGAGACTGACTGATGAGATCCCCGCTGGTCACTGATGAGGCAGCGAGAGAACCGAGAATAAATGAGCAGAAATCTCTCTGAAAGACGCCGCTGTTACATTTCGGTGAACGGAGGAATCCCCGTATGTGAAAGAGCTGCTCTAAGCTGCTGTCAATGTGTCTGCCAGTCCCTTATTACCATGAAACACGTGAAATCAAGACCTCGCTCCGTTCTGACTGATACTCACGTAAAGGAACTGATCAGAGAGGCTACAGCTGGCCTGGGTCACTTGCATGCCGTTTGGCTGTGTGTGTGTGTGTGTGTGCGTGTGTGTCAAAGTTAATAGGCACTAAATGTGGACGGGGGGCACGTGAATAATACAGCCAGTCTAATGGTAACTTAACACTTGTTTGGTTACTATGCTGAAGAATGACCTGAGTCATTGCAATATATTAACAATAAATAAATGACTTGCTTTTGATGTAAAAAGTCAGTCATACAATTTTAAATAAAAAACATATAAAAGCAAGATATTCTAATGAAGGTGAAAATTAATTTAAGTTGCACACAACGGAAATGTAATATATTTAATGTGTTTATTGTGAATATGAATCACTCAGACACCAGAAGGATGCTCTGTCCAGATGTTTGTGTATTTGTTGGTGTAAGGGTGATTGAAAGAGGAATGTTGAGTTACAAAGTATTACCAGTTAAATGCTGATGGATAAATGGTGAAAATATTCAGTTTATCATCGTAAATCTGAGTGGTTGTGTGTGTCAGAGAGAGGCAGAGAAAGAGAGAGAGTGTGTGTGTGTGAGATGAGAGAGAGGTGCCTGTGTGTGTGGATGGGGTGTCTGACCTCCAGGGTAGTCTCTGTGTTAACCCTGGCTAAGCTGCATTCATGTGTGTATTGAGGGTGGAGACTTTCCTTGTAATAAAAACACAAGTACAATACTTGCTGTTCTGTTGTAGGAGGAGGAGTGTGTTATGGAAAATAATACGGCTTTAATTGTGTGTTTGTGTGTGTACGTCTTGACAGGTCAGTGTGTGGTGTGGCTTTTTGACTCTCAAATTTTCTCAAATTACTAAAGCAGGTTTTTCTTTTAGCTGGTTAAAAACTTGCTTGTAAGGATAATATAAGTTATTCATACTTATGGCATGTGGGTAATGCTGTAGTACGGTGTCCTTGTGCTGCACTCTTGTTGTTAGTGCGAGTACTGGCACCTTACTGACCATGCACAAATGCCACACACACAGGGTGTACAGGGATGCCCATACAAACTATGCTCTGATTGTTTAATTTGCTAATTCCTAACATTCAAGCTGTGTGCAAGGGGGACACAAGGAGCGTCCACAATCACATGTACAGCACTGACAGCCAGGGCAGGGGCTTGGAGGGATGGAAACAATGAAAAATCCATCCAATCCTGCGTCTCACCTACTTCTCCCTTGCTTTCATGTTGGTTAAGTGTTCATCACAACTTGTCACCTGCAGCATGCCTATAGAAAAAATGGACATAACCATTTTTGCTCTACGGGCTCACTGAGCCTTAAAATTTCGTCCAGACTACCTGCGTGGCCCGTACGGATTTGCCCAGTTTTCCCTCATATCCACGCGTAAATTATGTCTTAGGCCAAAGACAACTCTCAGTGTGTCAAAATGCCAAAATTTACTACTTGAAAAACACACAAATGCGTCAAAACATTTTGTGAAACCTGGTTTAAAGGGTCTATACCATGCTATTCTTAAGTCTTTCAGAGTAAACTATATCCATATATGATCTTTGGCACACCAAAGATTGAATTTTTTAATGAAATATTAGTTATTTTCGCTGGTCCTCTTCCTACCAGACTGTAAGACGACTCAATCTTTGAGGGACCGGCTTTCACTCCTTGTGGGTGCTGCCAGTTTCATGACGTTGACCTAGAGCCAGCCTCTGCAGCGTGTCTGCGTCTCGCCCACAAAAAAAACATCCAAACTGTTGCAAAGATGTGCATATTGTGCAAATAAAACAAAAGCATTTTTGACGATCACCGCTAGCTCAGCGGAGAAAGTGTGTGTTTGTGTTAGCCTGGGAATTATGTTGGCTAAGCAGACTCTTCCTGGATGGGGCTGGTCCTCACTTCAGTGCGTATGAATGTGATAACCCACTCGTTTTCGTGGATTGGGATTAGGCTGGTGCTCAGAGCACAGGTTTTGGTGGAATACTTAGACATTTGTGAATGGAGAAAAATTGGGGTTTCTTTTCGTGAGGAAGTAACACTATGATACAGTTAGGAGCTAAAAAAATTGATTTTGCGTGGTGTAGGCCCTTTAAGAGAGGAATAACTTTAGAGATGATTTTCATTTCCTACATTTTGTAATTTCTATACTTGTATTACATTTATACACTGTAGATCATAACAAATTTTTAAACGAAAAATGGATTTTTAATAATTTCTTTACACAGTCACATAAAAAAATTACCCCCATTCTCTTATTAACTCGTTCCAGCACTCTATTTGTGTGAGCATGCAATTTTCCTATTTTGATGGTTAGGAACAGTCCAAGGGCTTAGGTCAATAGCAAAACTTTTAATTTCATTAAACTTCTGATGTGTTTTTTTGTAACCTATAATACTTAGCCTCACATATTCTAATGAGCTGTGTAAGTTGTCCTATATGCCAATAAGCTAGATAAAGATTTCCACATGCCACAAAACTTTTGCACACTACCGTTTTTCTCTTGTTGTTAAGTAAATTAGATCAGTTTGTGAAAATTAAAACTTAAATCTGGTAATTAAAATGTTTATTTTACCTTTTTTATTTCATACAATCAATTTTTCTGACACCTAAATTGACTAACTTTTGACATGTCACCTGAAATGCACAGTGAGAGGCTGTGGTCTTAGAACTCAACAAATATCCAGAGAGGTTTTGATTAAATCTATCTGAATTCTTGTCATGAACCATCTGTGTGCATGTCTTTCCATATTTTTGCATTGGGTGTTGTGAGTGTGTGTGTGTGTGTTAAATTGTTTCTCATTCACTTCAGATGTGAGGACTTCTCACTCGATGAGCAGATGAAAGCCACTGAGTGGTAATGGAACCTCTGTTGAGACCAGCAAGCCAATCTGCTGCTAGCAAAAGTACACTTCACACAATCAGAGGCACACTTACACACACATACACATTCGCACACGCACACTGATCCTAACACATTTGCATTTCAAGTGCCACAGCAGTTTGCTAGCAAGTGAGACAATTCCAGTTACCATTCAAATGAAGTTTGTGTGTGCCCCAGAGACAGAGGACAAAGCAGAAAAGGATTTTTAACAAACATGCAAACATGGCTCTGCATGGGAAATCTATTCTGAAATGAGCTTTCAATTTTGGGGACGTTAAATCAAGAATCACTTTGGTCGACTGACGTGAAGTGAATATTTTTTGTGCTTGTACACAAAGCTTAGGACTATATGGGTGTAAATGATTTAACTATTTTATCAAATAACTGATAGATGCCAAAAGGGAAAACGGACATGTACACATATAATGTCAAAAAAACAAACACGAGTCTTAAAACATTTTTTCATGTAAATCACTTTATCATGAATTCAGAATCGAGTATTCACCCAGACCATGGTGTAAGTAAGGGATAATGGCAGATGAAGTGTGCATTATCAGAAATTATACCATGGTCTGGGAGAATACTCGATTCTGATTGGCTGCTGGGTGTGCATTAAAAAGTGATATACCACCGTGATAACCGCATGCCTAAAAAAGAAGTTCCAATCACATAACTTAAATGTTCTTTAACACTGCGCTCGCTTCTTTAAAACAAACTTTAGCTTCATCATCTGGACAAAAACAAGCAGTAAGAGGAGAACTTTACCCAGGGAACACTACGAAAACACGTCCTATCTCTGAACGAATAATATATTATTTTGAAAGGCTTTATTCTTTACATAGTTGCATATGTTGACACCACAACCTCACAAAAATTATTAATGGAAATTAAATATATTAGTCTATGACCGAGTCAGGATGTCCTAGATGTGCACAATTGGATTCAGGTCTGGGGAACGGGCGGGGCAGTCCATTTCATCAATACCTTCGTCTAACAGAAAAGGCTGACACACTCCAGCCACATGAGCTCTAGCATTGCCTTGCATTAGGAGGAATCAGTCACACCAGCATATGGTGTCCCAAGGCAGAGCTCTAGAGTGTGACCAAGCACGTGACACTTGATTTTTCAATGATGCGTCTAAATGAAAATCTATTGTCGCACCGGTGCGCCAAGCCCTTCTGAGAAAAAAAACAACAACATAATTTTAGCGACTCTGAAAGTCTCATTCCTGTACGTGTGTGCATGTTTAACACACCTCAAATATAAATAACTGTTTTTGTTTACAAGAATTTACATCTGAGCTTTTTAGTTTGGGTCAGTGCACTCGCACCCTGTCCACACGCACCCAGAACTGGCAACAGTTGGAGCGGGTAAAAAAAAGTCTGTTAAAACTCTTTAACATCGGAGCTTTAGCTCCAGTGTTTACATTCTTTCGACTACTGCAACTTTTCAACCGTTAACGCAATTAACGTGGTCATTTTCAAGCAGAGAAAAGAGGCCTTGAGCTGATATGCAGTACTCTGCAGATGTTGTTTGTGTAATCAATGTTTATCAGCGGATACTGCCAATGAAGAAAAGTGGTTTGAGCCGCAGCTCTATGTTAGTAATGTGTTGCATAGCGGTTCAAAGGCAGAAAGAAAAGATGCTTT
The DNA here is from genome assembly GCA_023969325.1 of Oryzias curvinotus. Lineage (NCBI taxonomy): Eukaryota > Metazoa > Chordata > Actinopteri > Beloniformes > Adrianichthyidae > Oryzias > Oryzias curvinotus. The sequence continues at coordinate 12,205,804 of CM043717.1, forward strand.
TTTCTGTACACAGCAAATTCTCCAGTGTCATATTTTCGTAGTCAAGCTGACCAGACTCTGTCAGAGTTATTACAACAACAGCGAGTGTAAGGCCCCACCCCCATTTTCCAAGTGTTGGTGTTAATACCCAGAGTTAAAATGCGCAGAGTAAAAATTACTCTGTGGGGTGATAAACGTGCAGTGTAAAATCTTGATAATTCCCATGGAGTTCATTTAACACCAACACAAAGTTAAATTCCCGCCAGTGCTTGTGACGTTGTCTGTGAAAAGACGAGAGAACGGCCATTTCAGGTGGAACCGTCCTGGAGTTCAGCCGACCTCATCATAGACTGAGACATCGAAACACACTGGTAAGTTAATTGTTCACAAGTCTGTTATATTTAGCTTTCGAGTTTAAAAAGTTTTTGGTCATAAAGTACGATTTTATTTTTCTGTAGCTGCTTTGGTTTATTTGAAGATTTTATTTCACTATTAACCTGCATGCGTACTTAAAGCAGATTCTGGCCTAACGCTTAAATATATTTTCAGTTAATTTAGATTATTTTATAAGATTTTCTCATTTTTTTAAATAATTTAAGTAATTCAGACGTATATAACTTTCTCTTAAAAACAACGTCATTAAATTGGTGATTGTGACAAAAGAAAAATTTGAACCAATATACAATGATGTCACCTGATTTGCGCATGTGCATGCATCCCCCATTTTAGGAGCAGCAGCGCGTTCGTCACTATCACAGCAGCTGGACGTGGGAGCGGTGGAACAACGTTGTTTGACTATGGTAAGTAAAGTTTTAAACTCTGTTGTGGTTTTGCGTTGATAAAATATTTTAAATATGCTTTGATATTCGACCACAAAGTTACAAAACGCCTCGTGGTTTTATTTCAGCCAGCAAATTATTCATTAATTTGCGTCTTGCTTGACTGAGTGAAACAAGCTAGCTTGTTTGCAGACTGCAAGCAAAGCAGGCAGCCTAGGCAGCGTTTTTAAAACGATTAGTGATACTTTAATACTGCTAAAGTAATGGCAGGTGTTCTAAAAATTACCGGAAAAGGTATCGATGACGGTTCTATCGGCAATTGCATATGATGGGCGGTCGCCCAGATTAGGTCGCAATCTCGAACTCCTCGCCATTTTTCTTTTTTCCCTCGTTGTTGTTTGTTGTTTTTTTTTTTTTTTTTTTTTAAGAAAAGTCATATTTCCATGTAAAGTTGATGAAATATACACGATGGTGTGCCACGTCGGCTTGCTGCTGTACTAAACTATGCTTTCTGTAGAAAACGCTAGAAAAAAGCTTGCGGGGGGTGGGGCTGACCAACTTGCAGCTGCAGGGAACGTTAACGTGTAGAGGGGCAGGGGAGGGGCGTAGAGTCACCGCTTATGATTCCAGACAGCACAATACCCACTGCTTAGTTTTTCCAAGTTAGTACATAAATGGTTTTCATTAAATAAGCATATTTTGTTGTTTTTTATTAGTATTAATAAATAAATTAATAAAAGAGAAAAAAATGGAACAAATCTACATCAAAATCTTATCATCTCAATCATCTTGACCATGATATGAGTGTTACTCAACTTTGTAAGGTTGTGGGTAATGGACAAAAGATCAAAGGAAGCATCATTTTAGGAAGACAAGAAAAGAGGAAGAAAAACACTCCAAAGATAGAGCTATGCGGATGGTTTACAAAATTAAGTCATGTTTAAAATGCTCCCATTTTTCCCAATAAGAGTAGGGGTGTGACCATAACAGCATCACCGCGGTGATGACTCATCACTGCATGTTCCTTTATTTCTTATTTGTATTTATTTATTTTTTTAAGTTCGGCAAGGGGGGACAGTCCATTACACATATTAGGGGGGACTATTCTTGTGTGTCTAATAAACTGCTTGCCATTTTTCAGTACTGATTACAGATAATGTTAAATGAAATACACACAAACGCGGGCATAAAAGACAGAGTAACTAAAACAGTTGGAGTTGGTTATATTTTTACTGCAAGTATGCCTACCGGTAGCTTCATATGGTATAGGCCAGGGGTCGGGAACCTTTCTGGCCGAGAGAGCCATAAATGCCACATATTTTTAAATGTAATTTAGAAAGAGCCATACAATAATGTAGCGTCCCTTTCCCACACTGAGGCACGGAGACTGAACCTCTTTTAAGGTTATTTATTCTGGTTACTGCAGACCGCAACAAACACCGAACAATTAATTCATCAACTCCTGAATATCTCCCGCCAAGACGAGAGTGCTTCTCCCAACTTTATATTCCCTGCTCCCGCTCCAGTCCTCCCATTTCCCTTATTCGGCCCATAGCTGAACCCCATTGGTCCAAACTACCCAACAACAGGCTGAGTGACAGAACTGAGAGCCAATCAGATCTCTGCTTGATGCGTTTGATGAACTCCAGAACTTTTAACGCGTCCCAACAGCAGACCCAACTCAGTCCACAACAATATGTATAAAACTAAATATACAAGTGAATGTGAGCATTTGATGTAATTTCAACATTTTTAAAGTACAATAAATCTGTGGATTCTTTTTTAATAACATGGTTATGCTGTTGCTAATAAATGATGAGTATTTCTCGTGGTGGTTTTTGCTGATGGTCTAGTCTGGTTGATACGTGGTGAGTTTCAGCTTCATGCAGGCGTTGAGACTTTAAACGTGATCGTAGGTCTGAATGTTCTGGAGATGTGACAAAGACTCACATGCAGACGTGGAGACAAACACACACTCACACACTGCAGTGAGTGACGGGCAGCGGGTTTCACGTTATTACAATCCCTGTGCGATTCACCTGCTGCATGTGAGGAAGAAAGCAGAGGGTGGGGGGCACCCCCACCCTCTGCTTTCTTCCTCACATCCCGTCCCTACATCTGCGCGCTCTTTCTCAGAGACGGGAGCGCGCAGGGTTAGGCACGGCAATTAATAGGTTTCCTGCTGGAATAAACTATGTGAAATAATAGATAATAGTAAATTGATAATGCTGGCGCAGATTTTTCTCTCCAAGCACCGCTACTACTGCGCCCCTCTGGCATCGCATCGCACGAGAAGGACTGGTCTAATGAAAAAAAAAAATGGTATAAATAAAGATTTGTCTGCGAGCCATACGTGACCATCAAAAGGGCCATATGTGGCTCGCGAGCCATAGGTTCCCGACCCCTGGTATAGGCAATACAGTGATCCCTCGCTATAACACGGTTTACTTTTCACGGTTTCGCTACTTCACGGATTTGCATTGTGTTCTGCATTCTGATTGGCTAAAAACTCACTCTGCTTCTTCTCTACCCGTGCGTCAATAACGTTGCAGACATTTTACACGTACGTAAAACAGCTTACCAATTTTACATTACGTACGTGCAAATTCTCTTGCAATATCGAGTTTCTCTAAAACCCATAGAGAAAAGAGCGACAACTGGCTATCACCATGTTCTTCTCCCGAACAAACAGAGCTGCACCGCGGGCTTCTAAAGGAGAAAACACTGCAGAGGGGAGTCAGGATGCAGCAGCTCAGTCTGAAGAGCAGTGAAATACACCGGAGTCACTATTTGTCCCACTGTACTTTGTATCTTTTTCATAATCATTTTAAATTTTCTCCCGTTAAATCCAATTACTCGGGTCGCGGTGGGCGGGCCTAATTTCCGCGATTTCAAGCCTTCTGTTCACATCGATTATTAAAATTATTATTCGACAGTACAGTACAGAAGTTATTTGTTAAAAACGTTTATAAAGAACTTTTATTTGTGAAACAAATGCTTGAGCCTGTAAAATGTTTTGTTCTTTCTTTTCAATTTATAATAGAGTATTTAATTGTATAATAATTGGAAAAAAAGAGAGGTTTCTACTTCACGGATTTTGCCTCTCACGGGTTCCTTTTGGAACGTAACCCCCGCGAAAAACAAGGGTTTACTGTATAACTGTTGGCGGGGCTCGAGAAAAATGGCCTCGAATTTAGTGTGTAAACCAAATACTGTGTCGGCTATTTGAGAATTTTTTGGCTTTGAGGCAGATGACGCGGGTGAATTTGGACAAGTGTTGAACCTTTCCTGCGCTGACTTTTCTCTTCCTGACCGTGGTCGGAAAAACGCAGGGGAGATGAACTAGTTAACTGTTAACAACAGTTAACTGTTGGCATGTCTTATTGCAGATTGAGCAAGACTTCATTTTGCAGTTTGGAGACGAGGTTGCTGCCAAGTTTATAGAAAGGTCATTCAAAAACCCTGCACTCTATAAAAAACTTCCTGTTTGAAAATTATGCAACTAGTTTACAAGATAAAAAAATTAGCTTGTCAACCTAATTTCTATTGTGTTAACAATAAAGCAAACGAACCATGATTTTTGACCAGGTTAACATTCTTGGATTTCTGATATATAGGGGTCTCTTTTCTTCCCATAAAGGTGGCCTACTGTTTTCAAGCAGAAGGTCATCCAGCAGAGTAAGGCTCTCCCCTCCTCAAGCAACCTGGAAGATCTGACCTATTGTGCAGAAGCTACATCACTTGAAGAAATGGATGACATTATTGTTTCCGGTAGTTATATTTTTTTTAAACATTTTTTTAAACGCTTCAACCAGCTGTTTTTCACTTTTTTTCCAGCCTAAAGACTGTTGTTAAAATGTATAGATCTGCCATTATGTAATCAACTTGATATATTTTTACAGGATGGGACAGTGATTTATCTTCAGTCATTCACCTGCTTCATCTGATTCCTCCCAAAGCCCAGAGGAGCAAAAGGCCAGGCAAGGTTTCAAACAGGTGGGGTGATTAGAAATTTGCTTTGGTAGTTTGAGGAAAATGCATTTGTTTTCCTGATCATAATCAAAGTTTATTGGTTGAATGTATTAATTTATTCAACATACTGTTTTCCTGTTTCTCTTTTTTATAAAAGTATCTTTCACCTATTTTTTGGTGCTTAACTCCTACAATTTTTCAGCTATTTTAACCATTCAACTATTAAAATGTTCAGCTCTTTTAGCTTATACCAGCTATAACTCTTGTTCTTTTAAACGCTTGAACCTTTCTTTACTTCTTTCTATGGTCCAGAAGCTTGCGGGTTCGATACCTGGCTCTGCTATTTTTTCACAAAAATATATTTTTCGTTATTGTGCCATTCTCACTTTATTTGTGGTCAACTTTGATATTTTCATTCTTTTTCTTTTTTTTGTTGTTGACATTATTACCGTTTAAGTTTATTTTTTATCCTGGAAATGCAGCTCCTTCGAATTGTAATTGTTTTATCTTTTTCATCTTCAGAGTGGAACAAGTGTCCAAGGATATGTTGATGACATCGCCAGCTCCACTCAACCCTATCTGCTTGCAATTGGTACAGAGAAGACCACAGTCCAGGATTTCTTCAATGTTCTCAACAAGCAGGTCATTCTGTGCAAGTCAACCATTTCACTCAGGGCTTTTGATGAACTCTTTAAAGTACATTTTGTTTTTGGTAACCTGTAGAGTCAGATGCTCCACAACATCTACACTTCCATGCAGACAACTGTTTACAATATTGATGCAGCCCAAGTTCAAGAGAGCCCACCTTTAGCAGAGATCAGGGCCAGAATACTACAGACTAGTTGAGACATATATACGCACACAAACAGAGCAGACTGAAAACTTACCACAGCGCTTTGCTTTTGACTTATTTGTATTTTGGGATAGGTTTGTTTGGTTTGCCGTGTTCATTTTCTTAATGCCAACAATCCTGTAAGGCCTGTTATTGATCCGTAGATTTGAAGTGGCAAAGCACTTTGCTTGGCAACTCCGTTACCAAGAAATGAAAAAAACTGCTAGTGTCTCAAGTTGTGCCTGTATTTTTTTTCTTTACTATTTTTTGTACTACACAGTGAAAGGTCTCTTTCCTCCCTTTCAATGATAATTTTGGTGAGTTGGGTGAAATTTAAGTTAAAATATTTAAAATTTTATGTTTTATTCTGAACTTATAATAAAGACCTTTTGAGAAATTTATGTGTTGTACTTTTTTTTCTGGCGAAATTCTCAGTTTTTCAACTTTTAGCAATTATTAGTACGATTTTGCAGGAAATTGTCAAAATTGCCTTTTATATTAAAAATTAACACTGCAGAAACTTAAAAAATTGACACTAAATGAACTCAATGAACAGTGTAAAGTTTAACACTGGTGAGGGATGCACTTACAGGAGTTAATTTTAAATAACAAAACTGTTATTGTAATTTGTTAACAACACTGTGGGTGTTCATTTTTGTCAAAGTGTAAAAATGATTCAACACTTTTTATTGTTAAATATGTACAGATAGTGTCAGTTATTAACACCCCAAAGAGTTATGTTAACTCTGAAAATTCTACACTATCTTCAGTGTCATTTAAACTCTGAGCCAGATAAGGACCGTATGTTATCTGGCTCAGAGTTAAAATCAACTCTTTAAGTGTTGCATTTACACTTCTGTTTTTACTGTGTATTAGAACCTGCTGATTCATGGTAATCACTATGTCAAAAAGTGTTATTTCGTCGTCACTGTGGGATTATTGGTATTGAAGAATTAACTACGGTGGCCACGAAGTTCAAATCACATCAACAATTCACTCAAAACATCATAAGGATTCCAGCGACTATTTAAAAAACAAAACAAAACGACATTCAGTTTCATAAAATCGAAACAAAATTCCACAAACAAAACCAATTCCAAAAATTAATAAATAAATATAAAGGAAATTTTTTAGACGACAAAAGTGATTTATAAAATAAAAAATTTAATGTTAAATAATGAAGCAAAGAAAAACCGAAAATGTAGGTATTATGGGATATTGCTGATTGAATGATGACATTTGTTCACCATTTTAACAGTTATTTGGCATGAAGCGCCTTAAACTAAAAACATGACTGTTACCGCTGAACCAAACATAGCTGCTGCTATCAAAGAATATATTAATTCAGGATTCTAGATATGATCTGTACTAATCACAATACTTCACAAAAAAGTTTATTTTTTAGTTCAAATTTCAGCTCAGTGAAGCACTTTAAAGTCCTACTAGTGTGTTCCCAGTGGTCTTTTAATTATGATTACGCCGTTTTTAGTCAAAATAAAAAAAAACCTGTGATTTGTAGGACAGTATCTGCAGAGCGGCTGGAGTTCATCAGTTGTGGGCAGGACTGTTGTCACGGATGTATGTAAAATCCCCACCCCCAAAGATGCACATTTATCTTTGCAAAGGTTCGGATGTTGTCGGATGTTGTTTTTTTTCTTGGAAGATATGCAGACAGGCTGCCGAGGCCGGCTCTAGGTTGACGTCATGACATAGGCAGGACTCATAACGATCAGCTCCTGATCCATCACGATATGAATAAAGAAAAAGTCATAAGTGTCGTTTTATTCTTAAATTCTTTAATATGTGTCCTCGAACATGAGAAAAATGCTACAAGGACATGTTGAAAACACCAAAAACGCTTGTTTCATTGAAATGTGTCTTCTGCTGTTTGTGTGGTCCAACGTTTGTTAAACCAAACAAATAATGACTATATTTAAAAGCATAGTGAGTGACATTGCTGTGTGTTAACCTTAACTTTCTGTTCTCTAATTCCCACAATAATTACTACCATTACTAGTAGTGACACTGATGTTCAGAAGTACACTTAACCATCAGGCAAAGGTCAGTAATTGCTTTGGGCAATAACTTCCAAATTAAATGGAAAATACAAGGTGAAATCAGGGATTTTCCAGAACCTGACATTCAGCCTATGAGAATATTGTGCAATTAAAACCTTTCTGATTTACTTTGTTCTTTTTCCGGCCATTTTATTTATTTTAATATGATTAATTCTATCAGTAATGACTAATTTTCATGACTAAACAAGGAGTAATTTAAAAACAGGCTTTCAGTTGTTAAATTTACTGCTAATTATCTTTATTTGCCATTTTATGTCATTTTCATTACATTGTCTATAAAAGCAGGACTTTATCTCACATCTGTTCACAACTTTTTTCACTCCAAATAGCAGAGAATTGCAGCCACGACTTTCAGGTACTATTACCAAAAATTAAATCAAACTGAAATGTTATTTATTTATTAATTCGTTATCACAAACTGTGTTTTTTTTTTGTTTTGTTTCTTTGTTGTTGTTGGGTTTTGTTTTTTGTTTTTTGTGGGGGGGTCTCAGATGTGGTTTAGTATGAAGAAAGAAGTAAAAGAGAAAAAAAGTCATAAACATAACAAGAAAAAAAGTAATAACTGTTAAATTAGGAGATTTTAAGTCATAAAAGCCAGATGCCATCTCAAAAAAGGAAAATGAAAACGTACATGGATATATTTGTCTCCAAATGGATGGTTTGAAATGAAGCAGAGGAGGGAGCATGTGGCTACGTCACTGCAACAAGCTTTTTCCTACAACATTTCATCCGCTTGGTTTGAATAAAGAAATACTTGGAAACACAATTTTAAACTAAATATTCTATATATACGTGTATTCTCCATCATGAAAAAAATGCTACAAAACATGTTAAAAGCACCTAAACCTGATGTTCATTGGAGTGAGTCTTTAATTTGAGATTGAAGACCTAATCATAACTGTCAGTAATTTGCTGTTTTCAAACATCTCTTGCTGCCTTTCTGTGTTTTTTTTAAATTTTTTATCAGAGACAAACGACATGCACAACCTTCAACCAGGTAGCTAATCATAAGAAGAAGAAGAAGCCAACACTTAGACAGAAATTTAGTTCTGGTAGTTTTAGAAGTTAATCAAATATAACAGACACTTCAGTAACACTGGGTGGAGATGGGAGGTTTTTGGAGTAGATAGTAAAAAAGCAAAAAGTATTGATTTGTAGAAAATGTCAACTTTTCAAACAAAATCAGATCATTGTAACAATATCAATGATCACAATACATTTGACCTTGTATAGTAAATCTTAAAAATAATAGTAATTTAAAGTTCAAATACAAAAAGGGAAAATTCTTTTGTTTATTTTGTCAACTGAAAAAGAATCCCAAAATGTGTTTTTAAGACTGTTATTTATTTCCCCCCCCCCAAAATATCTAAATGCTTTAATTAACATGAAAGATTTTTGGAATAGTTGATCATCTGTTTTAACAGTTTTAGCTACTTCCATTTTTGTTTCACACAAAAAAGCCACAAAAAAAAAGAAAAAAAAAACGTTTTGGTGATGTTTGAAAGACACTTCTGGTTTTCCATTTATTTAATAGGATAATTTTACTACATAAAATTCTCATGAAAAAAGGGCATTTGTGTTATTTATTTTTTATGTTTTACAGTTAGATATCATAATTTTATTATTTCAGACAGTTAGTGATATTAATTCATTATATTTTAATGTTGTATAGCAGCTGTTAGTTTTCTTCATTTTATGTTTGCCATATACCTGGGTTTTCTTTTCTTTGAAAGACTTTACTTGAAAAAACTAAATAATGTATATTCAGCACATAATGGCATACACATGGATGCAAATAATTAATGCATCTGCTTCTGCTGACCCAAAGCACCTCCCTACTTTGTCATCACAGAATGGTTCCCGTGCTAATATAATCACAAACAGCATTTAAGCCTCGGACTGTAAGTCAGATGGATGATGAGGAACTTGGGATAGAGATGGGAAATGTTTCTCTAAGCTACCACAAATGTTCAAACCATATGGATTAAAAATGGTCTAAATCTCATCAGGTGCCTGAAATACAATGTTGTCTTAAACTAAATCCTATTTTAAACCTTTGCTGCACTTCTTATGAGTCTTGCTTCAAAAAAAATATTAATGTGATGACTTTTTATTGGTTCACTTTTACTGCAGTCTGCTTTATAAGGCTGGATGCTGCATTTACTTATTAGCTTTCAAAGTAGAAATGATTAGAGTAAAACTCTAGTTCAGTAAATTATTGCAAAGCAGATGCAAATATAAAAGCTATTTAAAAAATGTAAATCCAAAACAAACTAAGTCTTTTAGCTGTTTTGTGATGATTCATTAATAACGTAATTGTTGTGAATTTAAGTCAAATATAGAAACAGAGCATTTTATTTTTAGTAATTTTTAGAGATCTTAACATTTTTACTATCTGGTTATCGAGTCTAATTCCTTTGTAAGATGGCTCTGTTATGTGTTATGTTATTAAAAATGTTTTTTTTTGTTTTTTAATAAAAAAAAACACATGTTGGCATAACATTCCTTTTCCTATTTATTGTTATTTTGTGTATGTAGAAAATGTTTCATATCTTTGAGTTCATGACAAATGGAAGCAAAAACAAAAGTGTTGATGATGGAGGTTTTCCCAGTTTTTCTTCAAATTTCTTTAGGGTCGTTTGACCCATTTGTGTAGTAATGAAGTAGATAACGTGTGAATGTGTGAAAAATCAGACAACAGAAAATAAACACACATATGCTTTTTTTCTCACTGTCAGACATGAAATAAAAGTAAACTTTTCTTGTTTTAGGTCAGTTACAATTAAAGTTATTTATATTTGCTAAATGACAAAATAATGAGACTAGGAGTTTTTAAGAAAAGTTTTTAGTACTATTATCAAAGTCAAAAGTTTGTATACATGTCATTTGGCACTATTGCCTTTAAACTGCAGTACTTGGGTCAAGGGTCTTAGATATCCTTCCGCAAGCTTCTTACAAGCTTTGGTAGGAATTTTGGCCCTCTCGTCCGGTGAGAAAAAAAAAGCATGTGTGTGTTTTTATGTGGGGTGTGTAAAATTCTGGTTTCAACTGTAAATGTAAAAGCATTTATGAAAAAGGAAAAAAGTGAAGATTAACACTTTCCCACTTAGATTACTAAAATGCATAGGCCTCCAACCTCCGATACCTTTTTTTCTTCCACCAATCCTTCCACCACCCCCCACCACCCATCTCAACTCTTCAATGGGGAAGCAATCTTGCAGCAGTCACAGCCTTCTCTCCCTGCAAAATTAATTTGACAGGTTTGCATTAAGGGACCTGATCAATACCCACTTAGAGCTGTGAGGGCTAAAGCCAAGAAAAATAACACACAGGCCTTCCCACTGCTCTGTCTGTACTAGATGAGAAAAAATGAATCTTGGGCACTTTCCCCCAACACAGCCCAAAGCTCTTTTCACTTTGCCTTCCTAAACTCTGCTCTGTCTTAAACACGTAGGCATACAAGCTGTCGTGTAAAAACACCTGTGCAAAAGCTATTTTCATTACTAAACTTTTTTTATGTGCCAAAATACTAAAGTATGAGTTGCAGTTTTTTTCCCAAAGTGTTTGTATCTATTAATAAGTAGCATGGAAACAAACTGCACCTTTATGAAGTCCTGATTAAGAAGAAAATATAACAAACCAGAAATCTGTCAAAAGCAGAAACCAACAGAAACTTGGATGAAAATTGCATTTTTGTGGTATTTTTCTGGTAATGGTGGACAAATGTAAAGAAAATTAAGCTTCAAATAGCATTTCTGACTATTGCTTTATTTAAATTGTTTTGTTTTGCTTTGAATCTGGATCAGATGTAAAAAAAAAAGCTGTTTGAAAAAGACTGTCCACAACTCAGGTGCAAATTTCTAATGAATTACTGTCGCTTTGCAGAAACATGTCAAAGACAGTTTTTTTTTTGGCTAAAAACGGCATAATCACAATTAAAAGGTGTCTGTGAACGCTTTTAACGTAGAGCAAAAGATGAGTGGAGCGGGACTTTAAAAGAGCTGGAAGCTGTTTCTTTACATTGCAACTCAATGGACAATTACCAAGTAAGACTTTGTTCCCAATGAAAGAAAAGTACTGTACTGCATTGCTGGTCTTTACTGATTTATGGTTATCGGTTAATCTGACAGCGGGATATTAAAACAAAAATTGAACGCACAATACATTTTTTCTCAAAGAATCCAATGAGTGATGGTCGAGGGAAAGTTTACATTTCTAGACATGAAACCCATGTAGTGGGACAACATCCACACCCCTCCACTTAGTCTTTTCTTTTCAGTCATCCATCCATCAGAGTCTTCCAGGGTTATCCCATCTTATCCAGGCAAAAATCAATACCGTACTCCTGAGACAGGCCCTCAATAAACGGCAGAGAGAAACATGGGCCAGCCTATAGAGCTAAAGCTACCCCCCACACACACTTTCCGTTCTCCAACCAACACAAAGTAAATGAACTCACTACTTTTCCAACTTTATCCAACCAACAGCAGACACCTTTATCCAGCGTTTTAGCCCTCAAGGTTGCAGTTCTGCCTCAATACCAGCCATTATTCATTCAAACAACTTTATAGTGGTATGTTTTCTGGCTGCTGTTGTAGGTTTTGATATAAATGATTGCAGATGAATGAATTTATAAATGCACATGTTCTTTACAAATCTTTAGCCAGAAAGATTTGCCACAGGCCTTCACTGTTTGATATAGCCACAAATATTTGTCAGAGCAGGCCTTCAGTAATGATGCAATCCATCTTTCTAGTGTCTTTAATGTAAAATATGTTGTTTCAGATTTTAAAAATTTGTATTCTATGGAAAAACAACAACAAAATGAGTAAAAATCGGGTACATTTTTATGCAAATCGTTTTAAAAAACACTGCTGCCTAAATTTTAAGACCAGTTCTTATGCCAGAAATAAATAAAAAATTCAACTTCCAATTTTAAAGATCCTACCAAAATTATTTAGAAAAAACCCCCACAAGAAGTAAACACTTATACCAAAATAAAAGATTATGTTAGCTGTGTTATTAGTTTTGACAAAAATTGCAAATTAACAGAGTTTTAATTACCCTTCCTCATCTCCGATGAATCTTTGCTTTTAAACCTTTTTAGCTGTTAGAATTTTAAATGAACAGTATTTTTTGGCCAGTATTTTTTTCGCAGCTGCCAAAAAAATGTGTAATAAATAAAAAAAGTCATATATAAGTCACGCTGGAGTATAAGTCACACTTTTAGGAGAATTTCTTTAAACAAATTTAAAAAAAGATTTTTGTGTTCCTCATCAAGAACATTTTTGATTTCCTTATTTCAGTGTTTTTACTTAATTATTTTTGCTATTGTATGTGTTTTCTCTCTTTTCACCTTGATAGTATTTTCATTTACTGCATGTGTATTTGCATGTACCTTCTGCATTTTTCAGGTTCTACTGTTGGAAGCAGAAGTTGAAAAAGAAAAGACAGCAGTGGGATTTTACCCAAGAGAGGCCAGGTCCATGCACACTGCGCCGCCACAATGCAATTTCACTTTAACGTTGGCACTTTCAGGCCTATTCATCCCTCCCTGGTGAGCCCCATTAGAGAAGATGGGCAGGTGAACAAGAGCACATGGAAAACAGGTTCCTCTAGGCGCTACTGAACCATCAACCTCCCCCCACCCCAGAGAACTGTTCTCTTCCACCCACACATGGATCAGAGTCCTCCTTCGCCGGATGCAGATTGGAACAGACATCAATAAATAATTTAGAGGTCTTGAGACTTTTAAGTAGGAATCTATGCAGTGTGAAACACTGTTTAATCGAGTAACCTCTGACGCCATATCAATCAAACTGAAATAAGAGCTGCTGACGTTGGCACAAAATGGAGAAGCAGTTTAGTTTTCTGCCCTTTTTATTCTATCTCCTTCCCTTACGTTGGTGTAACTTTTTTGTCAAGTTGATAGGACATTAGGTGACATCTGCATTTATCAACCGATGTGGACTCAACTGGTAAAAAAAAAAAAAGAGAGGGAGTGAGACGTAGAAACAGAGTAAGGCAGCCTCTGAGAACCAATGCAGGTAATGCAAATACAATAAAAACAGCCTGATCAAAAGGCAGCTTGTTTGTGGAAAGTGCTTTAGAAAATACATTTCAAATATGAAACGTGGTTTAGCCTACCAAAGACTTGAACTGTGCCTATTTCATATCAAATAGGAAAAATGTAATGAAATGTCAGAAGATGTTTTTACTAATTCTCCAGGGTGCAAGAATGTTTTGATCTAATAAATTACAAAAGAGTAGCTGTATGCAAAACGAGCAGTATCAAACTTGGACACAGATGGAGTGATTTGAGCAATATACCCTTCTCAGTTGTTTGCCATTCAATCCGTGATTCGCAAATTGAAATGTTTTACATTTTGATAGCAATAAGTCCCATGACAGTTTAAAGTGAACTCCTAAAAGAGGAGAATTGTGAAAAAATATGTTGCTATTATGTTTATATATTTTTATCTGTTGTTTTACCACAGCTGAACAATTTGCCTACAAGAAAATATCTGTCAAATTATGATAATATTGGATTTTTACATTGAAAGCAAGTTTGAGAGCTTCTATACATGCACACATAGAACTAATTTGTGCCTGAGCTGGAGCGCACACACAGAAACACCACTCAATTCTCTGATGTCATCAGCAGATGTGTACATACCCTCGTCTCAATACAATACAGATGAGCTAATAGCTTCAGTGACTCCCAGCCTACCTCTGATCTCCATAATATCCCTGAACACACTCTCAGAGAAAGGTGCCTGCACAGCCCATAATATCTCCATACCTGCCTGTCTGTGGGGAACAGCCTAGGTTTGGTTTACATTCAAAAGACAAAAATGATCATTCAGAGGTGCATTTAGAGACACATGTCTGTGTGAAGGGATTATCAATAAACACAGGCAAAAATTAAAATTTACATGCACTGAACAAAATGACCCTTAAGTTACTTTGACAACACACTCTGCAAGACGTGTTCATGAAACCATTTTCAATGAAAAGTCTATGTAAACGTATGTAAATGCATGTGAACATACATGCACATATATTAGTTTAGTTTACTAATTTTGGATTGTTTAATGACTGTCACCTGTTTCTGAGTTGCCAGTGCTGAGGGTGCCACTGGTGGCTACGGGTGTGGCTGAGGTTCTGCTCCTGGAGCTGGGCGTTGAGGCCTGGCCAAAATAAAAAGTCAAGTCATCACAGCCTTTAAATGCTCCAGTCAGGCAATTGGGCAGGCGGCATCCACAGAAGCCTCCAAGGGGAGAAAACCATGGACTTGTTTAATGTTTATTTGCTTGGTTCTGTTGGTTATTCATTTTTGTACTATGTTTGTCGTTTTTTTCTTTTCCACTGAGAGACCAAGTTTTGTGTTCAGTCTTGTCTGTAGTCTTTGTTAAATGTTGTCAGTTCCCCCCATGTTTCTCAGACGGTCTGATCAGCCAC
Source organism: Oryzias curvinotus (assembly GCA_023969325.1). Classification (NCBI taxonomy): domain Eukaryota; kingdom Metazoa; phylum Chordata; class Actinopteri; order Beloniformes; family Adrianichthyidae; genus Oryzias; species Oryzias curvinotus. The sequence goes on from CM043717.1 coordinate 12,220,905, forward strand.
TAAATATGTTCCCCCATTGTATCTTTGGGTAGGTCAGTTTGTTTCTGTTACTTGGTCTGTTCAGTTGGATAAGTTAAAGAGTTACGTTTGTTGCCTGAGTTAACTATGTTTTGTTAAACTCTTTTAAGGGCTAAGTTTGTACATCATTTACATTTTTTTGAGAAAAATGAAACTTCATTTTTTGATACATTTTCTGTTGTCCTCTTTGGCCGCTCGATCCCTCTCACCGCCATATTGGCTGGAGTTAACCCTTCCTAACTTGGACATTCCAAATATGGGGAATAGAACCAGGACTGGATTAAGTTGTTTTTTCCTCTGTTGTTTTTGCCCATGCCCACGGTTTATGCTGCTCCGCCGGCCAGTCCCTCCATGCTAACGGCTAACCGCTTTAGTAAAAATCTCCAGCAAGGCAATGCAGTACTGAAATAATATTACATCACAAGTCTTTATCGGTAAGTAATTGGTGTTTGGTGCAATTAACTTTTATCTATTTATTTATTAATTTTATTTTTATTTATTTATTTTTAATTAACTTTTAGAAAACGATAAATACTTATTTTTTTCTTTGTATTTTTCTTTAGTATTTTAGTAAATTATTTTCCATGAAAGATATTTTCCTTAAGATGTGAATGTTGGATTGACTTGGTTTATGAGCCCACTCACCATGACAAGTCGCGGGCCTAAAGAGGAACATTTTTGAGCTAAACAATGTTAGCCGCGGTGCCACATGCTCTTGGAAAACCAGCGTCCTCTGCCTTGCGAATATTGATCCAGGCTTTTTTTTTTTACAGCTCAATTCCAATATAATAAATACTTGATTTCATAAAATTTTGGCCGAGCACAAAACAATGTATCCTCCATGATCAATTTGTCACCTTGGTACCTTGGTAAGGCACGCAGTATGAGTGCCTCACCTTGTGTATTTCCAATGTGTTATTTTAGCAGATGTAATCCGCTAAAAAAACCCACAAAAAAATACGGATGTAAAAATACACCAAAAAAAAAAAAAAAAACAGATGTAAAAATACACAAAAAAACAGATGTAATCAGACAGTTGGCGGGAAATAAGCAGATGAAGTAACTAAAAATAAAGTATATTTTATGATAAAATAAAGACCGAAACTGTAAAGCAGAGTGCCTCTCCTGCCACTTTCTCATGTATTTGAACTGGAAATTCTTAAATTTACTGCCTTTTTCCAAAGAAATAAAACCCCTCACAAATAAAAGTAATCATAGCCATGTCTAAAAATTTATATTTGATGTTATTATGTATTTTTTAAGGAACAGCCTCACTTGCCTCCACGTCACTGGTAGTAACGTATGAATGGTGTGAAATTCACTGAGGTGCCAAGGTTTTGAAAAATGTATGCAGAGAAAAAAAATCAAACGGTTTTTAATACTTTTTCAGTTGTGTTTAATTGATTAAATCATTGTGTGCATAGGCGTGTCTGTGTATGTGTGTTTGGTGGGAGGGGTTACATTTTTGTAAGGTCGCTATGTCACTTCAGCCAGGCCTTTTAAAGCAAGTAAATAAGGAGCATAGGGATTTCCACTTCAGACTACGGCTTTGAAGGGATCTAACAGGGATCTGATAATCACCAGAGGGATTGTGTGCGAGTGTCTTTGCCTGATCTCTGGTGTTATAGAGCAGGTAAAAGGGGATACTCCAGGGGAATCACATCTGATATTGTAGCAGAAATTACACACATGCATGACAACATGACATTAACATGCACCTTTATGGAGTACTGCCTCCATCTAAAATCTGTCAAATAACCTGGAAAATCTACATAGTAAATATCTTAAATAAACCTATGCATATAAAATTTTCCATTACTGGGCAAAAATGGAAACAATTTATTAAATGAAAACCACTACTGAGTCAAAGTAATGACAGAAACATTAAATAAATAGCTAAAGAAAAATCATATCAAGCCTAACTGCACAGTAAACAAATAAACTGTTGGTGATAGAACATGATTGTGAAAAAATTACATTTCATCTAAATTTACTGAAGTTTAGCCCTGATTCCAGAACCCTTTGGAGAGAAGTTACAAGTGTTATTACTCATCTCGGATGCACAATTTTCCCTCCTGATTTGTTGATAATAAACATATTTTTAAGGGGAAAAACTGACAAAATGCAGCATTTCTCAATTGCATGCACGTGGAAGAAAGAAGACCTTTAATTTGGAGAACACAGAAAATGTGTTTATGTATTATAAATTATCATAAAACGGTGCACACACACACTTGCACTGAAACGTCCACATATCCAGGGTTGCATGTACATGCTCTATAAGCACACACAAAAACACACGATGTCTTATTTGCCAAGGGGCAATAACCTCCCATGAAGCATTGTGGTTTGGATCACAAATATTGACAGCTTTCACATTAGACCTATTGAAATGCATTGTTGTAGCTCTGACAACTTGCACACACACACACCAACTTACACAACCAATCAATCCAACACCACAATCAAATTCTTTCCACCTGCTTAAACGGAGAAAAACAGTCACGCAGTTCTCGTGACTTGTCAGTGACATCAATCTGACCCTCAGCCTTGACCTTTGACATTTAGAAAAAATGGTCAACAGTTCAAAAAGAGAGAAAGGACACAAAAAAGAGCGATGCAAAGACGAGGTGAATCGATAAACATTCAGTGCAGACTGGAAAATGATCCGTTCACAAACTACAAATGAGATTTTGGATGCATTTAAAAAATGTATTTGCTAATATTTTGGCTCAGTTTAAATCTTTATTATAATCTCTTGAAAAATTATGTCAAACTAAAAATTGCAAACAAGATTTTATTTTAACACAAAGTTAAACTAAATTACTCTATGTGAGCTGTTGTGCAGTCAAAATGGAATAAAATGGACCATAATATGGATTTTTTTTTGTTTTTTTTTAATTATATATTTTTTGCATCATAGTTCCATCTTGTTTTTCAAATTTCTTGCTGTTGTTGCGGTTTCTATCACAACTTTTCAATATGACACAGTGGAATTAGACTGCATTGTTGGCTTCAGTCACTGTTCACTCGTGTAAAATAGTTTGTTTTTACTTAAGAAATAAAAATATTTGATTAACTTTATTTTTTAAATCCAACCATAACGTGGGTAAAACATTCAGAACCACATGGTTTTATTTTGTACTCGAGAGCAGAAGAAGGAATGACCTTTTGACAACCTTTAAGCCATCCAACAAGGAATCATCTATAAAAGTCAGACTTTCTTCTCGCACCTATTTGCTTATTTTACTAAAAAACAATCCCCATAACCATAGAGCTGATTTACTGGTTTAAGACTATCACTAAACCAGTTAACATGGAACCACACTCAATATATAAACAAACTTAGATTTCTAAATAAACGAGGGGACAAAAGTAACAGTATTAACAAATATAAAAAAGGTCTGGACGATTAATATTAAATTTGACATACACACATTGGTGAGGGCTGTCTTACAGTGATCTTCGTGGGCCTATAGTGATCTGGAGTTCCCTTTGCTGCCTGTTTTCTATTGTGTTTTAGCAGTGCCTAGAGGGTTGTGGGGTAACCAGCAAAAGTTCTTCAGAAATAATCATTTGAAAAGGCTCCAAGGAGAAAAAACAAAAAAGAAATGATCATTTCTAAATTTCCTCAGCTTCAGCTTCTGTCTCTGTAACACTGTTGACCTTCCTACATGTATTTTGGTGCTGATGGGTGGCAGAGGCTCAGGCTTTTGAGCAGGTCGTTGGCAGTGCGATTCCCACCCCCCCCCCCAGTCAACTATCGTTGTGTCCTTGGGCAAGACACTTCACCCTCCCTCCCTCCAGTGTGGCTCCACTGGTGCATGAATGTCCCAGTGATGGTCAGAGGGACCGTAGGCGCGAACTGGCAGCCATGCCTTTGTCATCACCAAGCATGAATGAGGAGTGAATGAATAATGGATACATTGTAAACGCTTTGAGCTTTTGGAAAAGCGCAGATAAATCAAATCCATTATTATTATTATTATTGTTAATCTTTTTCTATCCAACTTTTCTTTAGTGTAAAATCCAAAAACAACTTTAGATTACGTTGGGGGAAAAAAATCAATTTACAAAATGAAAACTGAAAAATGTAAAGGCAATGTAAAATGAAAAATGAAAACTGTACTTTTAAAATAGTTAGATTTGTAACTATGATGAGAGACCCACACTAACAGCAGAGTGCTGTTAGTATAAGGTTTTACTTGGTTATCCCTGTCTGTAAATACAAGCCCAGGTTGAATCCGCCTGCCCTCTGTCATCCCTACCATTGAACTGTTTGTGTTCAGGAGAAAGTGAGGTTCTGCTACTGAATGGCCAATCTACCGAGAGTAAATTTTCTCATCAGAGCATTCCTCATGATTCCCAGTCCCCTGTAAGAAAAAAAAAAGAGAAAAACAGAGTGGCAGTTAACTCTGTAGATTGATAAGACAACATGAGGAGTTCTTCATGCAAACAAGCAGTCATTTTGTGCTTGAATCATTTACTTCAAGTAAGAGTAATTTGGATTTACCAGTAGGTAGTCCAGTCTGAAGCTGGAACTAAGAGTATTTTTAAAAATGTAAAAAAAAAAAAAAAAATAAAAAATAAAAAATAAAATATATATATATATATATTTATATATATATATATATATATATATATATATATATATATATATATATATATATTCTTAGAATCAGAAATATAGCAAAATGTCAAAACAATGGACTGTACACAAGGAAAACTTTTTTGTTGGGATTTGACCATTTCCAGTCTTCTAAAGCTTTACCACCAAGTTTTGGCAATGTAAAAGCCTTGGTTTTGACTTATTTTACTAAATAATATGCTGCAAAATGTTTTATGAAAAAAAGCTCAAGTATGATAAAGTAAAACTTTCTTAAAAACAACATTCTGACAGGTCGACAACAACCACAGAATGACTACTCTTTATTAATTTACCCAAAAAAATATTTTGATGCACATTAATTTACAAAAAAATTTTAGTGTCAGTAGAGAATAAGATGTAGAGGTTATTTAGTTATAGTATATGAAAGTTGTTTTTCACAAACAAAAAAGTAGAAATAACTACCGGTACCCTTTTTTTAAATTTGCTTCACTGTCATGTAGTTGAAGTAGTTATATTACTTAATCAATATGATTTCAAATATGTCATTAAAATAGATATGCTATCTAAATGAACAATTATCCATGTATGTATGTATGTATGTATGTATGTATGTATGTATGTATGTATGTATGTATGTATGTATGTATGTATGTATGTATGTATGTATGTATGTATGTATGTATGTATGTATGTATGTATGTACGTACGTACGTACGTACGTACGTACGTACGTACGTACGTACGTACGTACGTACGTATGTATGTATGTATGTATGTATGTATGTAGATAAATTAAATCTCATTTAGGCTTTTTTTTTTCAGAACTAGAAATACTTAAATGTCAATTACATTTAGCAGAGCCTTTGTTATAATGTTTTCACCACTTTTATTTTGGCATTTGGTATGTGCCCTGTGTGTCAACAACACAAGTCAACCCACCTACTGGGAGCCATCAGACCAAAGGACCAGCCTGAGGCATCCGGGAGCTATGATAGAAAAGAATATGTTGAATGGGGGAGGAATACACTGTGGTACTGGGAAAGGTTGAGGAAATACAAAAGAGATGCAAAAAATAAATTCAATACATGTCTAAAGATCTAAATTCACATGTACCTTTTGGGTACCCTAGGTTATAGCTACATTTACATCTGGCTTTTTTGTATGCTGTTTTTGAGTAGTATTTACAAACATAGAGACTTGAAGTCTGTTTTAAAACCCCTGATTAAATATCATATAGCCAAAATCCCAAAAACCTGTGTCACTTTCTAGGACATAGTTTGTGCAGAGCGGCAGTACTTCATCAGAAATTCTCTTGTGTCATGGGCAGGACTGAGTGAGCCTCCCTTCACTTCCCATTATCTCTTTGTTCACACGCTCTCCCGCTAGCTTATAGTCATTCACACCCCCAATCTAACATAACTGGTGCAACAAAAATGAACGATCAATATTGGAGCTATCCAGTCATTCAGTTTCAAGCCAGATGTCAGCTTTGATGAGGAACAACAAGTTTTTCATGGATCCATTTGTCTGCAAGTGGATGCATCAGAATGGAGCAGAGAGCGCATGACCTGCCGATTGCAGCTTCTGCATTACAGCCGCAAGCTTTTTACAACTTTATTTTATCTGCTTATGATTCACAGCGATTTGAATAAAGAAATACTCAGAAACAGAATTTTCATCTTAGTTTTCTTAATATATATGTCCTCCATCATGAGAAAAATGCCACAAGAACATGTTGAAGGGCCTGGCCTATATCCTGATTTTCTTAAGTCTTTCAGAACAAGCTATATCCATATACATGAGAATATGCCTTTGGCACACTGAAGAACAATTTTTTTATTAAATGAGTAATTTTGGGAGCTCATTTTCCAACCCAGAAGTAAGACGATTCAATCTCATAGCAACCGCCTTTTGCTCCTTGTTGGTGCTGCCAATTTTATGGCATCAACCTAGAGTCCAACCTCTGCAGCATGTCTGCATTTTTCCCACGAAAACCAACAACGTTGGAACTTTTGCAAAGATGGATGTGCATTTGTGCATATAAAATAAAAGCATCTTGCAGATCACCACTAGCTCCACGGAGAAAGTGGGTGTGTTCCTTCCTGGAAGGAGCTGTTCCTCACTTTCATACATTTGAATGTGAGAATCCACTCGTTTTCGTTAATTGGTAAGGCTCAGAAATATGTGAATGGATCAAGATACCGCTTTGGAATTGGTTTTGGTGAGGAATTGACATTATAAAACACAAGCCCATAATGGAAAAATCTAAACATACTGCTGTCAACACAAAAAAATTTTTTGAAAGGTAAAATAGACCCGTTGGTGCCCGTTGTAGCTCAGACAGTACAAGGTTGTTACCATAAAATCCCAGAATGTCGCTAATAAACTAAACATCACAGACATTGAGTCACTAAATACAAGCAGTTATCTGATATGGCTTTCATTTAGCTATAAATATTATCAGAAAAATTGCAACTTGGACAAAATCTATTGAGTTTTACTTGGAGCAGGCCAGATGCCCACACTAAGAAAGCCCCAAAACACCCAATGACTACATATCTATGGGATTTATTTGTTTGAATTTAAGATTTTTTTTTTTTTTAATTTCTCTTTTACGCATATGTAGAAACATAAAGTAACAGATCATATGGGAGAGGTACACACCCCTTTGCGTTTACTTTAACAGGCAATGTTCAGTTCAGCTCAGCTCAGTCAGTAAATGGAAACAAAGAGCCTTATAAACATACATCCCAGAGTGAGGCCATTAGGGGCTGCTTAGGTGAACTAATATGGTTGTTATGGCAGTGATTAGCACATACTCAGCCAGCAAGAGGATGACAAATAGCACCTGAGACAGAGCGTGATTATAAGCGTGCATTTATATGTGCAGAGACAGTATCAGGACTGAGTGTGATGGATGATGCCTAGAGCACAGTCAGAGCTGGCTCATAATTAGACCTTAATGACATCAGTTGGTTTTCCTGGTGGGCATGTCACAATGAATGTGGCAGAGTTGTTAAAAAGGAACACCTTGCCATCTTGTATTTGTGTCCACTTTTTTCTCTGCAGGCGGCTGTCTTAGACAAAATTCCTTAGTCTTTTTGTTAAAACAAATACACAAATACAGAAATAATGAATGCCAGTTTAGTAAAAATAGATCTGTGACACTAATAAATTACAGTTTTTCTTCAATTGAATTTTTGTATTTCCATTCAAAAAATTACAATTTTGTTTGCCCAAAATGATGCATTTATATACTTTTCAAAGTCTCATAAAACTGACTTTTTCATGTTAAATTGTATGTATTCCACAGGTCTAGTGACTGCCAACTGAGCTCTCTGTGTGACTGTGATCTGAGGTAATTATTAAGAAAGGTTACACTGTATAAAGGTAAGGTAACAGAGTGGAAGGTAGTATTGTGTACCAGAGGTGGCTCAGGTGATGTGAAACTGGTGTGAGTTTCGCCTGTCTGACCATGTACCTGAGAGGCAAGTGAAAGTCAATCTGCATGTGTGTCTCTACATTTGTAAGTAATGAGGGAACAAGCATTAAATTATCTCTGTTGTTATCTTTAAAACAAAGAAAGTAAATAAGAATAGATAATTCATACCTTTTACAAAAAGTACAAGTGAGATTAAATATTTGCATAAAAAAAACATTGAATTTAAAAAAATAAGTGTGGCAGAAAACAAAATTATGCCAAGATTCTCTTTATGTAGAGTTTGCACAGCTAAAATACAACCTCTTCCTTCACTTTATTCTGCAAATTGTTACAGTTTTGTCCATTAAGTCTCAGCTTTATGTAAGTGAATGAAAACTTACCAATAAGCTAGTTTCTTAGAAATATCACAATAATTAGGTTGATTATGGCACAGAAAAAATGCAAATGTCCACAAATGACAAGCCAAGGTGTTTAATAGCAAACCCTGTTCTCACAGTACAGTTTTAACTGTGGTTAAAACTATCAAAAACACTTTCAATAATATTGATTCTTTGTAAGCAAGTAGATCTGAGATGTGGAACGAATCACTGAGTGCTCATCAAGACCAAAGAGGTGTTACATAAATAAATACTTTTCAAAAGGCAGTAAGGATCCATCCGTCACAGTGACACAACTAGCAGTGATAGAATTAGTGTGAGAAAGTGATACTGAGTGGGGGGGGTGAAGTACAGTGTTGCCTCCTTCCATCCACACAGAAACCTGTGGAGGATCAACATCTAGTGCTGAGTGTCTGGCTCTTGAATTAGTTATCAGAGATCACATTGCCAGTCTAGTCGTTACACCGTCAGGTCAGACAGGTCAAATACCTGTTCAGATGACACACTGATCTGTTAGCCACTGTGATAAGTTACTGGTATTTTACAGCAGCTGACCAACAAAGTTCATACTCTGCTCTGACTTTTTGACGTTATTTTTTCTTCAATTTTTACTAAAAATCCTAAAACGTAAACAGCGCCACTGCTAAGTTGTAGTAAATATATTACTGCTTTGCAGCATCAATTTAACTATCTAAAAACTAACATCTATTTACGATGACAGAAAACAAAAGACGTTTTATTTGATTGAGTCAAGATTATTAAAATAATTCATTTCAGTCAGGTAATTTAATACACAACTGAAAAATTGGCTTTTTCTGTGATTGCTAACATGAAGTTATGATGAGTTGGATAGTATTATTGTGAAGGTGAGCTTAACCTGTACGTACTTTACGTACGGTACTTTTAGGTTTTATTAATGATAGTGTATATTTCTGGAACAACACTCCAAAATATAAATTTGTCTTTGGAGTAAAAGTTAGAATGAAAAATGGTCACTTATACCTAAAGTGTAAACAGAAGTTAATATGTAATTATAAGTTTTTGAGAAAAAGCAACAAAAACTACTATTTATATATTCTTTAGAAGATATTTCTAAAGTTTATGCAACATGTTATGGAGTAAAATAACTATTTTCTATTAACTGAGACTCACTGTATGTGAATATTTCAGAAATGACTAAAATCAATGCATTGGGCTTCAAGATATTAAATACCAACCCCAATGAAAATTCTGTTTTCAATGTTTTTAATATGTTCTTGTAGCATTTTTCTGATGATAGAGGAGATGTATAAGAAAAATGAAGTGTCAAATTGCATTTCTGTGTATTTCTTTATTTAAATCGCTAGGAATCAGGAGCAGATGAAAAATAATTAATGAAAAAGGCTTTACTATTGTGTGTAAAAAAGCTCAATTTTGACCAACAACTTTACATCAAACTTAATAAAAAATACTAGAACTGACTTAAATGTAATTTGATTTCTTGATCGGTTTTGATGTTTATAAGTAAAAAGTGAACTTACAAATTCCCTATACTGTAAAAAATCTAAGAGGTAATGTTTAATTGAAGTTCAGTTTAGCTTTCATGTTGAAATATCATACATGTTTCTCCAAATCTATGATCTGCTTTACATTTGGTTCCCATTGAGATGTTTACAGTCTAGTCAAGTAACGTTTCCTGTCAACACCTTTCAGAGAATCAACTTTAAAGCAGGCAACCAATCATGCTGTCGTCCACAATGTGGCTCCACAAGCAAAGACAGTATTTGTGACACTGCTAAGTTTGCAAGAAAGTGTGTGTAACCCTTTTAGCTCAAATACAAACACACACCCAGTAATTAATTTGGTAGCCTTTGATTGCCAGGGTTGTTTACTGGTTGCAGATGTAAGATCAGGGATGTCACCTGCCAGATTGACTCCACTAAGCTCTTTTGCAATGTTGCAAAAGACAAAAAAGAGGGAATTTTTTTATTTTTTTAATATGCACAAAATCAACAAGATGAGATAAGAAAAGACAAAAGAACACAGAAAATGAAAAGGTAAAAATGGTGTCTCCTTGGCTGCTTACACATCTTACAGTCGCAAACTCAAAGATAGAGGCTGAGTGACAGGGCCTTATTACAGGTGCAAATTGAGGCTGTGAGGTGTATGTGTTGTTCATTAAACTAGGGTGAATCTCTATTGGGTTTCATTAAGGAGCCTGACCACACCAGCTAAATAGTTAATTTAGACAGCTCTGCTTCTCCACTGACCCCCCCCATGTCTATTTGTTTTCACACAAGTACACAAATGAATACACTCAAATAAACCTAACCCCCCCATCCCTCGTACTCCAAAACAAACAGAGACAAACCAAATTCTTATTTATTAAGCAAAGGTGACAGGTACTGAATAAGTTGTTTTCTGGTACAGTGTGCGTGCACATGGCTCCATCTAAGAATCTTATAGAATGTGTGTGTCCCTATGCATGTTTCTGTTTAATGATGCCAAGATCAGAGAGTGTGTGTGTGTAACCTGTGCATGCCTGTATTTGTCTGAGTGCACCACATATGAAACTGGAGAATTTTCTCTATATAGAGTCTGTGTGGGTTTGAGAGTGGGGGTGTTTTTACAAAAGAGTACAATTGGAGCTTGTGGTTATGAGTTAAGTCTAATTTCCAGGAGGCTTGTCCAAAGTAAGCAGAGCTGACACTGTGTTGGTCCAACCAGTTATCTGTCACTAGGAATTAGACACTAACACACACCAGAAGATATGAGCCGGCCTGGATACACACACACAGTTTTACTGTCTTTGCCCAACATTTATGCACATACAGATTTTATATAAAGTCTGAAATGCTGGATATTAAATCAGGGTTTTTACCTAATGAAATGGTTAGTTGAAATCTGGCTCATGAATGTTGCTCTGGTCTACTCTAAAGTGCATTCGAGATGCTTAAAAAACTGGATCTTGGAGCTTTTACTTCAATTTATCTAATTCCATTTCCATACAATGTGGAAATAAATACACATAAAATGCTTAAAATATTTTCATTGATCTTTTAATATTGCATCTAGTGTTTACTTTCTTTCAACTAACAAAAGTCTTCATGCAACGTTTATGCACTTAGCATAATCCCTGCAGATTCTGAAGGAGGAAACCAGTTTTTCACTGATATGCAACACTTTACAGTAGTGAGGTGTTTTCCACAATCAACGTATATCAGAGAAAAGCAGCTCAAAACCACTTAAAGCAGCTTATCTCTGCCACAGAATCGGCGGATTCAGGTTGATTGTGTGAACAGTCAATGAGTTATGTCAAATAGTGTGTGTTATTTAGGTGTTGCTGGCGACCGCTTGTTTGAATAAGCAAAAAAGCCAATAAAAAATGTGAACAGCAGTGCTTAATGAAAATACATGTGAAAGTGTGTAAATATGCCAAGCAGCTGTTGCATAAAAATACAATGCCAAATATTATTGCTAGATGACGTATTCCACAAATTTCAAGTATTGTGTGGAAACAGACATTTGTTGTTTTATTTTAGTGAAAGTAAGGTTAAAACTGTAGCAACATTGTTGGTTATTTTTTTTTTCACTGAAGCTAAATCCATAGTCTTTTTTTCTGTAACTTTTAACCCTTGTGCTATCCTATGGGGTCAAGATGACCACTGACATGTTCTCCCTACCATGACAAAGGTGGATAAAGGTGGAGAGGGTTCCATGTAATCCATGGACACCAGTGAAGATCACAAATCATTGAAGAAAGAAGACTCAGCGCACTGTCTAGTGGGGTCTAGATCAGTGGTCCCCAACCACCGGGCCGCGGGAAATTTTGGCACCGGGACGCACAGAAAGAACAAATAATTTCCATTTTTCCCCCCCTGAAAAAAACGTTTTATTTTGAAAAGTGACCGGATTCTCTCTGTTCCATCCGTCACACTTAACGCACGTCAAAGTCGCGACACCAAACATCAGGTGATACACCCCGCTAAAATGAAACCCAAACAACCACAATGAGCAAAAAACAAACTTCTTTGACAAGGGGAATATTATTATTATTATTATTATTATTATTATTACTAAAGAGATAATACCACCCCCGGTCCACGGTAAATGTGTCTTGCATTGCACCTCAACCCCAACCCCCCCATCCCCCTCACCGGTCCGCGGTAAACGTGTCTTGTGTTGTACCAGTCCACGGTGACAAAAAGTTTGGGGACCACTGGTCTAGATGACCCAACTCCCAATGTTAAAGTGCCTAGGATAGCACAAGGGTTAAAAGAATGCACCACAGAAAATTGTATTACTTACAGAAGCAATACACACTACCACAGATGAGCCAATCTGCTGATTTTAAAAGTATAAAAAACAAGAAAAAAATCAAAATTTATTGGATTTTTTTTTATATAAACTCTCAAATCCCAAATTGTACCGGACTTAATTTACAGTGTGTATATTTGTTGTAGAGAACTGCCAACATGATGCAAACAACATAAAAAAATGATGTTCTTTTAAGTGCAGAGCTAAGAGTCAAATGCACCACAGAGCTCATTTAACATATGTGAAGGGAAACGTGTTGAGTGTTTACAAGTGTCTAGAAGCTCAGTTGGGCACCAGAAAATATAGCTTGTCTTCATATCCTTCCATCTCATTATTCAAGTTCTGCCTCTATATCTTTTACTGTTTCATCCCCACATGGGAGCCTTTTATTTTGTAAGAACGATGGCTGATAAAGTGTTCAAGAGTATGGTATTACAGATGGGATCTTGGTAACTGTCTGATCTTGGTCTCCCATTATTCCAGTTCAGTCACTCTGCCTCTTCAAGTGGCCTTACAGCACTTTTAGCCAAGCCTCAATCAAATAATATCAATTGTGTGCTCTGAGGGGCCCTTCTGTCACTCTTTTAAGCTTTGAACAAGCAGCACCATGCACACAAACCACCACTGACAGAGAAGATAAAATTACATCTACTGGAATAGCTTTTATATGAGCTGAACCCATCTGTCATGGCAAAATTGAAAATCTGCAAAAGAATAATAAAGATGGCTGAAAAACTACGTGGCAGCACCTTTAACACTAAAGAATTAATCTTTTATGTAAAACAGCAGAGATTGCATGATAACATAAAACCGTTTTTTTCTGGGACTTTCATCTTGAAAATAGTCAAAATTACAGGTCTTTAAAAGAACAAAGAAAAATAAGTTTTTAACATTTATACTTTGGAAAATGTTTTTTTTCCATCTCACATTCACCAGTCTATTTCAATTCTTCATACCTTCTTGTGCTGCATGCACATTTGTTCGTACAATAAGTTAAATTCTTATAATTTTTTGTAATACCACATGTCTGTAAAGCTGAGATAGGACAGCAGTAGAATCTGAAACAAGAATAAAACCTAGAAGTATTGCACACATTTTCCTTTAAAACAAGACACTGCTTTTGATTTCTGAATCAAAGTAGATTGTATTTGTCTGAGGCTTCTCAGCAGCGTGTGTGTGCGCGCGCGTCCACACACATGTATTCCCAAGGCCTGAACAGGCTATCAAGCAGCTATCCATCCTTTGTAACGATCAATATTTATGAATCCCTGAGGACCTGTGGTATGAGGCATATAAACAAGCAATGGAAGAGAGCAGGAAAGACACCAAACAAACCCACAATAACAGCACTATATTAAAGTGCACATGCAATCACAGAAATAGTGAGGGCACTAGGAGACATGGAAAGGGTAGAAGTCTGGCAGATTGTCAATACTTTTTAGAAAAGTTCATAATTACATAAAGATTATTGTAATTAGCTTTCAGGAATGATGGTCTGTATGATTTACTTAAAGGCTCGGTTGAAATTAGGCAAAATTCATTATTGATCATTACAAATCTGAACCTTCATCCAAATCGCTAACTCAAAACAAAACAAAAGGTAGACTTTAAACTTTTTTGGATATAATACGTATTTTCTCCTTGTGTTTGCTTGACTATTGACAACAATAAAAACCCACTCCAATGAAAGTTGTGTTTTTGGTGTTTGTAACATTCTCTAATTCTTCTCATGATTAAGGACATTTCCAATGAAAATGAATCTTAAACATCACATTTCTGAATCTTTCTTTATTCAAATAGTTCTGAATCAGGAGACGACAAAAATATGCCCTTGGAAAAAGCTTGTAGTTGTAGCGTAGAAGCTATGAATAGCAGGCCACAAGCTCCCTGCAATTTTGTTGCTAGGTTGCTAAGTTGGGGTTGTGAGGGGCTGTAAACTAGTGGGAGCACGTATGAACGGATGACAGGAAGTGGGAGAAGGCTTATGACATACCAACAGTCCCACCCATAACATTGGGGCAAATTTCTAATAAACTACTGCCGCTCTGCGGAAACTATGTCCTACAACAGTGTTTTCAACCATTTTTGAGCCAAGGTACACTTTTTTCTTTACAAAAATCCTGCAGCACACCAGCAAACAAAATTAAAAAAAAGAGTGAAACTCTATTGTCTGTATTTATCTACAATTCCTCCATGATCTTATTTGCATTTTTGTAACAATTGAGGCACAAAAAAACAAATAAAATGACATTTTTTCTAAATGGTAATTTAAGAAATATGTATTTTTTTATGTTTGAGTAGGAGCAACTGTAATTTTTGGACAAATATATAATCACATCCTATTTGATAATATTTAGACAAAAAAAGTTCAATTGTCACTACTCAAAAGAGTGAACTCAGTGAAGTTTTATTTATTTTTCTTTTCTCTAAATCAAAAATGTAACTTAAACAAAAACGTTTTATTCATGTTTGGGTAAATAAATTGTTTCTTTTTAGTTGGCAATTTCACCCTAATGCTTTTTATTTTATTTTGCTGATACTTGCATTTAAACTAAACTTCAAGTTTTTCAAAAGTGATTGAAGTCTGAAATAGAATTTCTCTTTCAAGACATTATTAGAAAGCAGCTGTTTCTTTTATAAAGATGACTTGGACCAAACGCTGGAATCTCTCATTGTCATTCATTTGTTCTCCGACACAAACCTTAAAGGACAAATAAACTGTTTCCCTGTTTTCATCACTTGCAAACTGTTAGAACAGATGTTTGCATTTGGTGGGCTTCATGAAAGCTAACAGCGCACAGTAAGAGACACTTTCACATTAACGCAATGCATCATGGGAGTTGTAGTGAATGCAATGGTGCTGATGCCGGACAGAGTCAAGTTTTCTCCCTTTGCACGCTTCATATAAATCAATTGTTTGTTTACATTGAATGTGATTCAAATCGTAATCACCGGATGTGGGAGGAGCCAGCTTCAAAAATGTTTCTCACCCTCCCTATGAAAGAATTAGAAGGTGCAAGAAATCCGGTGCATTTATTTGGAAGAGCTAAACGAATCTGTCGGCAGATTACTCAGTATGAAACCTGAGCCTATTTTGATGAAGAAAGAGCCGATATTGTGGAGATGATAAATTATTTCCCACGGCAAAACTGACCATCTCTCACGAAACACTAGTGTGCCTCGGCACACTGGTTAAAAAACACTGTCCTAGAAAAAAACACAGGTTCTTTGTTTTTGGCTACAAAAAAAAAAAAACCTAATCATAATTAAAGGACGTTGGGAATAAATTTGCAATTGATCAAAAGATGATTGGAGTGGGACTTTAACAGAAAGAAATATCACTGTCATTATAAATGCTGTGTTCTGCTAATGAAAATGTACACTTCCATTGATTATCACATGTACTCTGTGTTTTTTATGACTGATTATAACTTTACTTGGTGTTAAAGTGAATTGCAGTTTCTATGCAACAGTTTAATAATTCAGAAGGTATAGCAGATATAAGAATAAAACAAAATTTGAAAACAATGTTTAGCACATGCAAGAATCAAGAAACATTACTTTCTCTTACTTAAGCCTTTATGTCATAGTTTATTTACATTCTAATTTCCCACCCTTTAATAATTAAAGTACTTTATTTAGTAAACACATGTGCTCATGCTCAAATATTTTCAGTTGAATACATTTCCTCTTATTGTCTTTACTATCAATTGTTTTTGTTTCGGGTATTCATTAATAATAATAGATTACACCACTGCAACCTTCTTTGTGGGGAGCAATGTTGCTGTGCTAATGAAATCCATTTCTTTAGAATTTCTGGCAGGAAATATCTCATCTTATCAAAGTAAAATGTAGTGACACTATACATTTTATTGTAAGCCACCAATCAAAGTAGGTGAAACTATAGCATGTAATTAAGATATCATAATCAATGTGAGGGAAGTTGATAACATGGAAATTAGCATCAGTGAATCAAGGACAACAGTAAGCAAACAAATGCAGCAACAGAGAGTTTGTAACAATTTACCCACACATACGAAAATAACCATTTAAAGAGACGCGCACACATCAGTGTAACCAGATATCAACGTGTGTGTAGACACAAACCTACTCAGCTGATCCGGTTGGAATACACACTAATACTGCACACATCCGCACACAGTGGGCCTGTTTAATATCATTTACATAATGAGAGAGCAGCAACAGTAATAGCTTTTCCTTTCTCTTATTATCATAATTTCACCCTGGGCGCCAAATGACAGAAAAGGAGAGAGGGAGACAGGGAGAGACGGCGTTACAGCGAAAGTGTCTTGTCCTTGTTAACCTGAAACAACTCTTTGTCAAAGTCAAGGCCGACCACTCCTGCTTTCTTCTCTTGTCAATATCTATTTGCATAGTTTTCGCTTGGATACTGTGGTTGGATATTGCTATAATATTCTGCAAACAGAACATAAAAATTGCAATTGATCGATTATTATGTTGTTCTCCTAATTTCTTGACTCGAGATCAATCCAGTCTTTTTTATTAAATAAAACATGCAAAGGAACTAAAATAACACACCAAAGCCACAAAACCGTTCAACAATTCAGACAATTTCAAAATAATGTTTTTCTTAAAACAACAAATGAAACATGATGTCTTTGATTGCATGAGTAAAAATTAGTATAAGAAGAAAAAAATATACAGCAAAAAAATGTTATTTGTAAGATTTATGCATCTTGCTTAATTTAGAATTGGGATCAGATAAATCTTAGAAAGTGGGCTAATATATGATCAAATGGATGTGGCCACCATGTTTTTATGTGCTGTTCACTGCCAAATGTATTCCTGTCCATTTAACTTCATTCCACCTTTCTTTGATGCTACTCTACACCAAAAAGCCACAACAACCTCAAACACAGGTATAGTACATTTTTAAAATCAATGTGTTATTGTCTATGAACTCCGATAAGGCCTGAGGGAAAAGTGGGGTCATGTTCTCCTGAAATCTAAAGAGTAAAAGACGTATTACAGAATGTCTGCAGAAAGTCATCGATTTCTGACAGAAATGAAATTAAAAATACAGCATTTCATCCGTAATAGAGGGATCGAGTGTTGCATGCTGACTTGAAAATAAATATTAGAGGGAACAAGTGCACGGCTGGAGAGTACATTTTGGGTTTTATGAGGTGCTGTCCTTCACTTCAATATAAGCATCTTTAGTTTCCTAACTCTGTTTTTCGTTTAGTATATCTGCATGTCAATTGAATTTCCCCAATGTGGGATCAATAAAGAATATCTAATCTAATCTAATGTCTTCATTCCTCTGTTTTTCTTTACAATTACTTTTATTTTATTCATCTTTCTCTTTTTCAAAATCTTCCAGTTTTTTCATCTTGTTTAAATCAATGCTGATTTTGCATTGATATTTTTCTTTCTCCATCCGCTTTGTCCATCATTCCAGCCTTATTTTACCCTTTGACTCCTGCCATCTTCTTGGCCCATAGCATTGCATGTTTTTCCTCTTCCCCTCCTCTCCTGCTCCGTATTGACAGAAGGGGGTATGCATTTTGCTAAAACATTGGCTGATGAATCATTGATGTTGGTGTTGAGGTTTCAGTGGTGTAGGGCCAGCCGGATGTAAATAAGTGAGGACGAGTCATAGGGTATAGGTAGCTGATATGCAGCCCTGTATCTGAAACATTAATGAGATATGCTTTGCAGCATGTGTACTTGTGTCTATGTACATGCTGGCACAATTTTGAAGGCTATTTAAGAGGGCCAGACATGACAGTTGTTTACAATATAAGTTACACACTGAAACACTAAGAAGGAAGGCAGGAACTCAGAAAAAATGAGAAGGAACTGATGGATGGTGGAAGACAACAAAGAAAGAAATGTTAAGATAATATTACTACAGTGGGAAGCAAAAATATTAGGCTGTAATGGCAAAAATCAAAGAAGAAATGTCAGGAAAGTAAACGGATGTCTGCATTTTTTTTAACTACTATACCTTTGTAAAAAACTTATAGACACATTCTACAACCCTATCCAATGTCTTTATCTTAATGAGAAAGGGAGATTTTGATAAAGGCAAACAGGAGAGTGAATGTTTGGGGGCCTTAAACAAAATCTCATGGCCCTTCTGTCCTGATATCACAGTTTACCAATGAACATTTGTAATATGGCTGTCAGGACTTTCTATATATTTGTAAAAAGACCACTTCACATTTTTTATAGAAATGTAATTAACCCTTTAACAACGGACATGTCGTCAGCTACATCTGAATAACACATGCTCTTTGAAATGTCAAAACTCTTTGACCGTTTATGTAATCAACGTAAATCAGCTGATTTTGCAGCAGAGATTTCATGTAAAATTTGCACCGATATGCAACACATTACTAACAGAGTATTGCATAATCGTGCAAAGCCATTATTTTCTGCAACTGATCCAGCAAATTTACATTGTTGCATACAGCTAAAGTTCTGGTGTAAAAGGAGTGAACACATTCACACCGGATGGAGTGATGTATCAAAGCCATAAATATACATTAAAACTTTGAGAGACATTAAGCTTTGCATATTTAAAGCAGCTACATCTCTACAAGAGCTAGACTCATGTCATCACCCACAAACCAATGCCCTCTGTTTTATTGATTGTCCTTCTTTTAAAACAGTTGAAAATCTAAGAAAAGTGCCCTCATATGTGACCAATTTCCTTAAATTTCTGGGCATAATACACACATATTCACGCACACATGCGCACGCACACACAAAACCATCATGGTCAATCACTGTTCCACACCTTCACTTGAAGCACTTTTCCGGCCTCTTAGTCCCTTCCTCCATTCAAGGAGTACCATTAATACAGTCATTTAGTTCAAGCGATACCACGCTGTGGTCAGTGCTTTTACATTATGTATCAGTTGAGGTCAGAGCACATTGAACTGTGCTGGTTTTGACTCTAACCACACATTGTAAAAAACATTATCCATTTACCACAGAGAAGAAAACAAGAGCTATTATTATTACATCTTAAGGTTAATATATGGAGATACAGGAAGATTTATGCAAGTAAATAGAAATTTGCGTTAAAATAAGCTATATGCGTTAAAATGACCCTGAAGAGTTTTTAAAAATGTGTGACCAAGTCAAATGGGTTGATCAACCCTGAACCATGGTATTGATAGAGGGTACATCATCAATTAACTAATGCTAAATTTTGTGTTACTCTTTATTGCCAAATTAACCTCGGATCAAATAAGGCAGGCATGGATAACTTATTGTCCAGCAACTTCCAGTTGCCTCCAAACACACACACACACACACACACACGCAAAAAAAAAACAAATTTCAAAATGCTTTCTAGGAACTATTAATTAAAAATAGCATAAAATTAAAAAAGAAAACAAGTTAAAAATATTTTGAGTTGGATCAGACTGCATTGGGCAACATTATTCTGCAAAGATTATTGTTCATTCATGAGATTTTGTTGCACACAAATCTGTCACTGCCTGACCCCTTCTTCTGCCTTTAGACAACTTTTGATAACTGATGACTGCAGACACAGTAGTTTTCAAGACGGTGTGACCTAATTGTCAAGACTTTACAATACAGCTCTTGCCAAATTTGCCTAAATTCTTGCATTTGCTTGTGTGTTTTTCAAAAAATAAGTAAGACCTGTAACATATTATTTTCAGAGAGAGATGGCCAGCTCTACACTTGAAAGAATATTTGTTAACCCAAGTTGCATGTGTGTCTAAAGGCTTTACAGTCATACCCTCAGCTTTACACCTAAGGCAGTATAGCACTTTACCATTAACTGCACTTCACTGTTTCATTAATGAGTAATAATGTCATGAGTACCTACAGTTTTCCCAGCATGTAAAGATAACGCCTATGTATGCATAAACACAAACATACATGCAAAAAGCTCTTAACCACATAATAAAGCCCCATTATCTTGTAACCAGAAAAAACATCAGTGTCATGAGGTCAAAAACCAAACTCTCTGAAGCCCGTTAGGAATCCACCACAGGGCAGAGCACTTTAGACTGGTGCTTTAATGTTAACCACAGCTACTAAAGCACTTTACCTACTTACCGCAGATGTGGGTGTGTTTGTGTAGGCCTATAACTCAATATGTTCTTCAGTGGATGTATGAATAACTGAGCATGTTTGTGTAATTGTGTCTTATAGTTTCAGGGCTTAGTGTGAGCATGTGTGTGTATGTGTCTTCTCATGGAATATTGCACTTTAATGAAAGGGAAAGTGATGAGGCTAAAAGTGACCGAGGTGCAGGAGGATAACTGAGCAAATAACAATACAGCGAAACCATACGAGTCACAAAAACATCTGTGGCATTTACTAATATAGAAAAACATTTTTAAAACAGTCCAAAAGACAAAAACTTCCATAAATACATAACTCTTTATATATGTGTTTTAATGATCTCTGCATGCGAGTTTAAAGAACCGCTCTGCGGAAAATCGTCTTAGGTGTTTTTAAAATGTTCTTGTGACAGTTTTCTAATGATGGAGGACATCCAAATAAAACATTTAGGTCAAAATTACATTTCTGAGTATTTCTTTAATCAAGTTATTGTGAATCAGGAGCGGACGAAAAAATATCCAGTTTGAAAAAGATTATCTTTCTAATTTAGAAAATACCCTGAAGCTCTGTGCTTCTCTCCTTTCTGATCCGTCCACTTGCAGCCAAATAGTCTTTGATTTCCTTGTCTGAGCTCAAATCTAGCTCAAAACTGTACGGCTGGATCGCTCCAATATAGTCACCAATGTTGTTGCATCGGTAATGTTAGACAGGGTTGTGAAGGGCTGTAAGCTAGAGGGAGAGAGTGTAAACAGATGCATGATGGGAGGCTGTGGGTTCACTCCAGACCAATGATACTGCCCACAACTTAGAGGCAAATTTTTAATGAGCTTCTGCTGCTCTGCAGAAGCTATGTCCTAGAAAATGACAGATTTTTTATTTTTGCTTTAGTAAACATAATTAAAAGAGCTTTTAAAATGGCTCAAAAGATGATCAGAGGGAGTCTTTAAGGCCAAATTTAGTTACAATTAATGGCATGCGGAAAATAAATTATGCATCCAGGGTAAAAGTATTTTTTTAGATTTCGCTCACAGAGTGGCATCTTGCACTGCAATAATATGCTGAAAACTAAACAGGAAGTAGAATTTGCCAGCATATGTGACGTGCAGCAAATATGGGCAGCTTTTGTTCACATGATGCCCAATGATCATGGCAGCCAATGTGCAACTTAAAATCTCAGGGATTTAAGAGGAAAAACAGAAATGTCTGAATGTTAGAATAGAAGCTACCAACAAGCAACACTTAACTTTAGAGAGGAAATGTACAGACAGTGAGACAGAGATGAAGAAACAAGGAGAAAAACAAAGGGAGAAGTGTTAAAACATGGAATTCAAAGAGAGGAGGTGCAACGAGGCGGCAGCAGTACATCTTGATCAACAGATGACTGATCATATCAGTGCTGGCCATCTTTCACCAGCCGCTGCTTGATGACACTACATGACCCCCCTTTCCATGTATACACACACACACGTGCACACACACATTCATTTTCCCCGACGTACCCTGAGGCAGGAGCATCAATAACGACTGGCCTGGCCAGGGGCCTCCACACACACACACACGCGCACACACACACATGCGAGTGCGCACACACGCACACAATCAAACCAGTTCACAAAAGCATGTGCACAAATACCCCCCTATCATATGCTCATGCATGTATTTGAACATGCACAGACACACGCAAGATGGTAAGGCTGGTGGTGAGTAACAGAGAAATACATCGAACACTCAGACAAATACAATGAAGCTTTGTACCCTGAGGCCTAAGGTCTTACCCCCCACCATGCACCCCATGTCCCCTTCTGTCCTCCTGCAGCTCCACTGTATTTACCAATAGCTAAGGTAAAAAATAAAAAAAATTAAAAAAAAATGGCTGAACAAAATGTTTCAAAAAATAATTATAAATAAGAGAAAGAGAGGAAAACAGAAAATATTTGCAAATGGAACAAGGAGGAGTAAAATATAGTCAGAATTAAAATAAAAAAAAGACAACATTTAGAAAATGTGTGGTAAAAACAGTACATAAATATTACTAATTTCAAACACATAGGATATCTACTAAATGCCAAAACCTGTTTGTGCCCTAATTATTATTTTTTATTTCCAAACAAACGAATTTGTCAAAGAATAAACCTGCTTCTTCTTAAATCTTGGATGGTAGCAGTTGGATATAAAGGTTTTAGATCAATTTTCTTAATTAGGAATTTAACTCAGACCGCAAAGTATTGCAAAGTAAATGCTAAAACCAGGATTAATCTCACAATAAAATAACTCACTATAACAGGTTAATACAACAACAAAAAGGTTGCAATTTGGTAAGCTAGTGTTGTGTTTTCCGGCTCATGTCTTGGTAAGTCCTAAGTGTAATAGGAGAGTTCTTTAACACCTGAGTCCACCACATGCAAGTACCCACATGTTCACACAAGGTCCATCTCTATTCATTTGCTTTCTCTTTCATCTTTAGCTGTATCACAGTCTTTGAATCTCTTCATCTTAGTTCTCATTTTTGGGCTTCATTTGACATTATTAAACAAACACACCTGCTGTCTGCTAACTCGAAACTACACAGGGATTCAGTTCACTCTTCAAGCAGAAGAGCAGCACTTGATCAATTCTAAGGATGCAGCCAATCTTTCCAACTCTCTTTGTTGGTTGAAATCCACTTCCTTTGCGCTGTAGTTATTAACGCTAAAGCCAAAACGATAACAAAAGGAAACTATGTAGAAATAAATCACATTTAGAAGAATAGGGTCAGCTGGATTTTAAAGGAATCAAAAGAGTAAAAAGAGAAGAAACTGTATTGAAGTCCCTCTCCAATCATCTTTTCATTTATTCTAAAAGCATTCCTATTGGTGTTTTAATTATGATTGTGGCGTTTTTAGCGAAAATAAAAAAAAAAGATTACTTTTTGGGACATATGTTCTGCAGAGAGGCAGTAGTTCATTAGAATTTCTGCTGGCCCAGAGTAAGCCCACCCCCTTCCCATCATCCATCTGTTAACACTCTCTCCCACTACCACAGCCCCTCACAACACAAACCTAACATTAGCGGTGAAACAAAAATGGCGAGCAATATTGGCGCCATCCAGTTTTGAGCCAGATGTCAGTTCAGATGAGGAAAAACAAGATATACATGCAACAAGTCATCTGCAAGTGGATGCATCAGAATGGAGCAGGGAGCTTGTGGCCTGTCGATTGTAGTTTCTACCAGGGGCTGAGCTATGGGGGTGCAAGGGGGAAGCCTTGCCCTCCCAATTTTTGAGTCAATATAAGTATCATTATTATTATTAGCAAAGATTAAGAATTCATCAATAATTGTTTTTGTAAGCTTTGCAAAAAATAACAAAAGTATATTTTTCATCATTTCATTTGTAATATCCCTCCACTCTGCTGTTCTCATTTGCCAACCTTCCAAAGTCTTCACCTTCCTGCCACCCCATTGAAAAAAGTTTGTAGTTGTTTTGGAGCAGAGCTAAAACATTTTCTAACAGCATTTTTTTTTTCGTTTGCTCCTGATTCACAATGACTTGACTAAAGAAATACCCAGAAATGTGATTTTGAACTTTTTTTTCCTTACATATGTCCTTAATCGTGAGAAAAATGCCACAAGAATGTCTTAAAAGCACAAACTTTTTTTCCTACAAGTGGATCTTTAAGGATCATTTAAATGTAGAAACTGTATTTTGTCCAAGTAAAATTGTGTCAGTTATATAAACACTCACATATACTGAATTTGCAGTAGAAATTGCAGCTGTTTGTAGCTAAACAAGCAGTAGATTTTAAAGTATTTCATGTAAATGTGTGTATGCATCACTTACAAGGTTCATGTGAATGCTGCAAACCTCTCGTTATGGTCTTAGAGGGATAAATCTGTTGTGCATAAAGCTTTGTCAGGGTTTCAATTAGACTTTTTAGTTATTCCTGATAATATTAAATACTGACAGGTTGGTTTTAAGATTTTATTAACAGAAAAAAGTCTCACACACACCTTAAGGTTTCTAGGTCAATTAAGTACAGACCCAGATTTTAAAAAATGATGTTCATTAGCTTTCACACACTAAGGATAATTATTACCTTCAATCCAAATGCCTGCAGTGTCCGCTCAGCACCTCTTAAAGTATGTACTTTTGGTATTTAATTGATTAAAACAATTGGCAATGAACTTTAAATTAGTGCAGCATAACATTATAATTTCTATGCATGCATGTCTTTGTGTGTACATGCGTGTGTGCGAGCTAGACAGAGAAGTTGTGGTGTGTGCATGCTAATAATTAGCAGGCAGTAAAGCAGCTGTGGTAATTGCATTTAGGATCCTGCCTGGGGAGAATGATGGGAAGAAAAGAGCAAAAGAGCAAAATAAAAAGGGGAAGAGAGCAAGCGCACAAGCAAATGAGGAACGTCCTCATCTCTTGCTCCTGAAATAGAGAATTCCCATGTATTTTAAGATATAAAATGGAACGTGGAGCCCCAGAGCAGGACTACACACATGTACAGGCCACATCGCACACTCCTTCATTCACTCACTCTCTCACACTTGCACAGCCCCTGGGAGAATGGCGCTAACCTTAATTAGCCTAACACAGTGTTAAAATTGATTGAAATGCAGAACATCAATTATTAAGCCTAACTGTTTTTATAACCCCACACACACCCTGCCATGTAGCACATGTAGGTAGAGGAAAAGGGGGATACTGAGAGGCAAAGGGACGTGAGTGAGGATAAAAAAATTGAAAGGACTTTTTATACCTCTGCTTGCGAGTTTCTGACTGTATTTATATGTAGTTCCGTAGCAAATTGAAGAAAAGTGTCTTTGAATAACATACAAGGACATAAGACACGGTGGCAAAATGCGTAAAACAGACAAACTTGCAGACCGCTCAGAATAAAGTCTGCAGAAATATTACATCAATTTGCAATATCTTTTGGCCCTTCGTATCGTAGGTTAAGGGATAAGTGAAGTACAGAAAAGGAGATTACAGCGCAGAGCTTAAGGATTACAGAGATACAATACCAACAATGCAAAAGTTAGAAATGGAAACAAATCACTTAGTGCCATGGGGGTAAATTTAATTTCATTGTTAGGAGTAGGCACAAAAAAAAAGAAACTTTGAAGTCGACTATCGTGTAATCACTTTCTATTCATTTAGAGAGTTTGTAACTTTAAATTATTTACTAGAAAAGTCAACATAATGATTCATCTTGGTTTTTTCTTCTATATACACAAAGGGTTGCAATTTTCTTCACAACTAAATAACCTGAGATTATCAGGCACCTTCTGGCAGCTCTCCTTGTTCTCTATGTTCCGTTTTCCTAATAAAAAAAAAAAATCTGAAACACTTTCATCAAAATGTCACAATTCTCTTGGGAAAATATTTTAATCCATCTTTCATTATTTTATAAAACGTTCTGCTTTCCTTGGTGCACATAAGAAAGAAAAAAGACTAAATGTTCTCTTTTTTCCAGGTATTACAGCTGATTGGGCCAGCAGACAAAGACAAGTGATGCAATGCTGCTTTACTAAACCCAATAGATCAGTTAGCTGTCTCAGTACAGCAGGTCTAATGCATTTTAGTCAATGTCTTAAAGACAGAGTGATAAATACATAACCGGTGCAAAAATATATATATTTTTTCTGTGTTTGCAAAAAGAGTTTTCCCCAATTTTCAAACCATATACAGTTGAATAAATTAGGAGGTTTGGTGCACAAAAGTGGTAATCAATAACCCTCAAAAACCTTTTTTGACTAACATACTTGTGTTTCATGTAAATGAAATCATATTTCTTACATTTTAGGTTTTGTTGTTGGTGCCACCCATTTAATCTTTTTAGAAATAAACTAATAGTAAACTCTGCCACCGTAAAATGTGGATCTGAATGCCTTTCAAACAAAAACACCAGTTTTGGATTAAATGTGACCCACTGTCTACAGTAAAATGTCACTTTTGATTCTTCTTGAAAAAACTTCATTACATCTGTCTAAAGTGAAGGAATCTTGATTTGGGATTTGCATTATTGGGTGGAAATACACCGGCAGATCTATTATGGATTTCCGCATTGATCTAATGTCTGGTGCTTACCAGAGGCTGTATCGAACACTGCAGTATGACTGTTTATTAGAGTTATGGACCTTTTTCACCGCCGACTTTTGACATTTCATTGTGCAAGTATAATTAATAAGAAACATTTCATGCAGAGCATTTGCTCTTTTCCATGACAGTATAGGACAGCCTTTTCGAGCATGTTTAGGTTAAGCCAGATCCCCTAAACACTTAATTGGTTTGTCCTGTGAAAACCCTTACACCAGTGGTCTCCATCACTGCTCTTTGAGGGCGCTGCTGGTCTACCAGCTTACCCTGCTTTAATTGCTGCTGCTGATTACCTGAATGAGGTGTGTTTAGATAATCTTAATCCAAAGTCAAATGATTCAGATAATTAGGAGCAAGCAAGGCAGAGCTGGCTGGAGAATGAGCAGGATAGAAGCTTTCAAGAACCAGGGTTTTGACCACAGCCCTCCTCAAAAGAATACTTCCAGTGAATGTGTGAGACACTGATGTATCATTATAGGAAAATGGATAAAGGAGAGATGGATGGATAAACAGAAGTAAAGGGAAGTGCAGGCTTTAAGTTTTTTATGTATGCACACAAACATAAACAGAAACATAAAAGTTAAGGCTGTCTAGAGTGAAGGAAAGACAATATGCCATATTAAAATAAACAAGTCAGAAAGTAATTGTATTAAGCAAAGCTGCTTTTTTCTCTCCTCTGCATTGGAAATTTAAATTATAGTCACATAGGGAGCCACGTCTTTGATGTCACACAAGTTTGATACAGTTATTTATCCTAGTTCCAGCCTCATGCACTAACATTAAAAAGTAGCCTATCTCTATGACTACAGAAAAAAACCCCACAACATATCTCTTATGGACAGTCCCCAAATGTTATTGGCAGAACACTATCATTTTGGACTTATTTTGCTATAAAAAAATCTGCATCCATGAAACATATAACGGATTTTCCTCCACACTGGATAACCACCCTTTTTATTTTTCATTAAACCGATACATTTCTTGTCTAGAGCAGGAGCTAGTAGTGATGCAGCTGACCCACAACTCTGACCGGTGATGATTTACATTACGTCAAAAGCGTACGTGTGAATCTACAGTTACCGTGCTCTTCTCTTCTTATGACCACATCATGGCCTGTCCAACTGGATGACTGCCTGACCTTGAGTCCGTCTTTGTCCTAGCGCTGTCATGACCCACTAAGTAAATGGAAAACTCATTTAAGCCTAATTACACAGGCAAGGTTTCTGCTTCTCTCTTACTTTCTTTCATTGAAGAACCACTTTCTTTTACCCTCTCTATTCACCTTTGCTCCCTTACTGTCCTGTCCTCTTTGCTCTCTTGTTTCCCTTCTCTTTGCGCTCCAGTTACTGGATCAAGGTAACCCCACACAACCAGTCAACCAAATCACATGCACACCCACACACATAAACAGGATATCCAACACTCTACTGTGACCAAGAGGCCCATGTACAAAAGCTTTTAGATGGTGCATTGTTATATTCTTGAGGTCAGCCATAGTTTATGACCCAGTCTTAATTAGTTAACATAACTTATACATGATTACCTTTCTTTAGTTCCTGTTGCCTTCAAACACATGGACACAAAGCAGCCTTCTAAGAACGTAAGGCTAAGGAGTGGGGTTTGTCTAAACCCATATCTCTAACCAATGACCCTGACAGAACAAAGACACCAAAGAATGGATAAAGCACATAGGCATACATTAAGCAGGATGCATGATGGGCAGTACCAATGGATCAGATAGTTAAAATGTTCAAAAGCCTTACCCTACGTTCACACCGGTCATGTGATGCGGGTTCTTAAACACACATTTAGCTCATGGAGTTCTAACTGGACTGTGCTACCGGATGCTAACACGTGCAAAATGTCTAAACAGTGCAAATCTTCCAAACCTTGGTCCAGGCTTTTTCTTTCTCAGCTATAGTCTCATATATTAAAGATTTGGTGTCATAATTCCGGCCAGGCGCAAACTGCGATTATTAATTTCTCCTTCATGATCAATTTTCAAATGGTTCGCACTTCTGTGGATTAAAAGGCACATCATCCATACGTCACTACCAAATCTGAGTCCCTGATTGGTCAAAGTTCAACCTGGTTTAACTTTCAACGCATGTTTAATGGCCACGCGTTTTGTGCGTAGATCCCAAAAACTGTTGTAGAAACTTGAATAGCTACGTGAGAGATTTAAACGAGGAAGCCCTTCTCTCAAGATGTCTTGATAGAAGAATTAACTTAAGATTTTTTTTACTTTAGGTCGGACAGCGCTGGATAACAGGTTACATAAAATTGTATGTTAAGAAACTGGAGGGAAAAAACAACTACCAGGGCAAAATTTAAAATAATTTAGTTGAAAATTATTACAGAAAACTAACTTAACTTTTATCACATCTTTTAGAAAAAACA
The DNA here is from genome assembly GCA_023969325.1 of Oryzias curvinotus. Classification (NCBI taxonomy): domain Eukaryota; kingdom Metazoa; phylum Chordata; class Actinopteri; order Beloniformes; family Adrianichthyidae; genus Oryzias; species Oryzias curvinotus. The sequence goes on from CM043717.1 coordinate 12,250,226, forward strand.
GTGCAACATCCAGCTTTTTCTGCCACAATTACCACAAAAATGCATGTGAGATTGCAGAGGGACTTTACATCAATACACTCTATGAGTTTCTCCTTTTTTCAATTTTTGAATGCTGGTGTGCCGTGAGAGTTTTGTCAAGGATTAAGTGCGCCTTGGCTCAAAAAAGGTTGAAAAACACTGTACAAAAGGATGAGCAGTCTAACGTGGGTACAGGTGCCTTTTGTTTGCAACCTCTATATAAAAAGACAGTTACAACACATCCCATAAATACCGAGTCCATAAAGCAAATGTGTAGTTAGGAAAAAACAAACTTAAATCTGCTTTGCAACCACAACATACATAAATGACAGTCACCGGTCCAAGTCTATAGCCTACTCTTCAAAAAAGTTTAAGATCCAGGATTTGGTATTAAATTGTTTGAGAAATGCTTACTGCTCTGTATGGTAATAGTGCTTCTGGGACCGCATGAAATCCAAGGCCAAACCATAAGAAGGGAGACTGAACGTAAACAACATCCTAATGATGCTCTGGTAATGGAGTGGGTCAGCCAAAAAGAGTACTCACTGTGGCAGTGAAAAAGAAGCAGGGCAGTGAGTGTTCACGGAGATAATGCAGATAACTGACTAATGAATAAAATAAAAGGAGAGGATTGGATAAATGTGGACATTTACATCATAATGGATTTACATTTGCTTGAATCGATTCTCACATATTTTGCTTCCAACACTTTTTACTTTAAAGCTATTTACATGATGAATATGTAATCGACTGAAATCACTCAAATATACCTACAATTAACATGTTTGGCATGCGTCTGTGAAATTTCTAACTGTACATAACAAAACTATTACAAAAAAGTAAGTCTACTCCTCTGAATAAAGCATATAAAAACATTGAAAAATCATACTGATCTGGTTGCATAAATACTAAAAATGAAATAAAAGTTGCAGCTCAATTCATGTGTATAAACTAACAAGGTAAAGCAACTTACATTGGTGAAGGTGTTGTCGCCCTCTTCTGTTTGTTAGGGCAAATGACAGACTGACACTCAAGTCTCTTTTAGTTGTTCAGATTATAATTTGCTCAAGTAATTTAACTTGAAATCAGTCTTTTGTATCTATGCCAATGGCTATTTTTAGAGCAAACCCAGCTTCCTTTGTTACTGATATTTTTACATTATATTACACAATAATCCTACAATGAACCTGAAACTGTATAAAACCCTTAATTCTAAGGATACAAGAAAAAAGTAAGAATCCAAAAACGAGTCAAAGACTGGTCAAAACAATGTGAAAAATGTTAAGGTTTTTTTTAACAAACAAAACTTCAATAAACTCTGTATATGCACAATGTTCCAAGGTTTTATTTCATGGGGTATCAAAATAATCTGTCACGACTCTTGCTATGCTTGTTTTTAACCAAAAATCTTAAAGGTAATACCTACAGTGGTGGACAAAATTGTTGGTACCCCTCAGTTAAAGAAACAAAGTCCACAATGCTCAGTCAAATGACTTGAAACGTTCAAAAGTAACAATAAATTAAAATGTATTGAAAATAAATAATCAAAATCAGCCATTACTTTTGAATAGTTGATTAACAGAATTATTTAAAAAACCAAACTAATGAAGTAGGGCTGGATAAAAATGATGGTACCCATAATTTAATATTTTGTTGCACAACCTTCTGAGGCAATCACTGCAATGAAACGGTTTCTGTATTTGTCAATGAGCCTTCTGCACCTGTCGACAGGTGTTTTGGCCCACTCCTCATGAGCAAACTGCTCCACTTGTCTCAGGTTTGATGGATGTCTTCTCCAAATAGCATGTTTCAGTTCCTTCCACAGATGTTCAATGGGATTCAGATCTGGACTCATAGAACGCCACTTCAGAATAGTCCAATGCTTTTCTCTGAGCCATTCTTGGGGGGTTTTGGCTGTGTGTTTTGGATCGTTGTCCTGTTGGAAAACCCATGACCTGTGACTGAGACCAAGCTTTCTGACACTAGGCAGCACATTTCTATCCAGGATGCCTTGATAATCATGAGATTCCATTTGACCTTGCACAACTTCAAGGCACCCTGTGGCAGATGCAGCAAAGCAGCCCCAAAACAGAACTGAGCCTCCTCCATGTTTCACAGTAGGGACAGTGTTCTTTCGTTGTATGCTTCATTTTTGAGTCTACGAACATAGAGCTGATGTGCCTTACCAAAAAGCTCCAGTTTTGTCCCATCTGTCCAAAGGACATTTTCCAAGAAGCTTTGTGGCTTGTCAACATGCATTTTTGCAAATTCCAGTCTGGCTTTTTTATGATTTCCTTTCAACAGTGGTGTCCTACTTGTTCGTGTCCCAAGAAGTCCACTCTGGCTCAAACAACAACGAATGGTGTGATCTGACACTGATGTACCTCGATCTAGGAGTTCACCTTTAATGTCTTTGGAGGTTGTTCTGGGCTCTTTGGAAACAGTTCCAGCTATCCGTCTCCTCAATTTGTCATCAATCTTTCCCTTACGGCCACGTCCAGGGAGGTTGGCTACTGTCCCGTGGGTCTTAAACTTATGAATATGTGCCACTGTCGTAACAGGAACTTCAAGCTGCTTAGAGATGGTTTTATAGCCTTTACCTTTACAATGTTTGTCTATAATTTTGTTTCTAATGTCCTGGGACAATTCTCTCCTTCGCTTTCTGTTGTCCATGTTCAGTGTGGTACACACCTTTTCACTAAACAGCAACGTGACTATTTGTCTCCCTTTAAATAGGCAGACTGACTGATAATGGGTTTAAAAACAGCTGTGATGTCAATCAAAGGACATACCAGAGTTCATCATGACCCCCTGGGCAATTAGTTCTCAGTCTTTTTTGAAGGAACCATAATTTTTGTCCGGCCCTATTTCTTTTTCTTTTTTTTTCTATAATCCTGTTACTCAACTATTCAAAAGTAATGGCTGATTTTGATTATTTAATTTTCAATAAATGTTAATTTATTGTTACTTTTGAATGTTTTAAGTCATTTCAGTGAGCATTGTAGACTTTCTTTCTTTAACTGAGGGGTACCAACAATTTTGTCCACCACTGTATTTAGAAGCCGTCCATGTTAAATTTTGAATTGTAACTATAATAATGGCAGGTAGCTGTAATTCCAACGTCATTGTTAATAATAATAATAATAATTGATACTTTATTTATCCCACAATGGGAAATTCTTTTCAGCATTTGACCCATCCCCTGGGGGACCGGTGAGCCTCAGCTGAACAGCGCTTGGGAGGCAGTAGCTTTAAGGGTCTTGCCCAAGGACCCCCACTGGGTGATGTTTATTGCTCGCCATTGATATGGTGATTGCCCCCAGTCCCATTGTTGTTTACAACCTGTGTAATTAACAAAAATAGGTAAACTGCTTGTATTTGTAATTTGTTCTCTTAGAGATAAACTCTAATTAATTTTATCTTATAGACATTAATTCCACCATATTTTCTTCAAAAAGAAAAAAAAGAAAGAGGAAAAACTGAGCTAAATTACACTAGCTAACCTTGTTAATGAAGAAACATGTCAAAGTTTTGCTAAAGGCTTACCTTGTGTAGACTTCAACCATTAACTTTTTAAGCTCTGTGAATTTAGAAGTGTGTAATTCTTTTTAGCGGCCCGTAGAAATACTGTTTTTTGAATTGTGGTCCAGAAATTATGCAACAATTACGTTTCAAACAATGCTAATGGAACATCTGCTCTGCACTAATTAACTCGAAATATTTAAAGGTTTTTCTCATTTTCTAACTTAGTCATTCCATGAGATCGACTCCAATTGAACTTGGACATTTTTTTTTTACCTTAATGTTTTACTTTTACAAGTTATTGGGGATAGTGTTGTGGAAGAAAAAAAAAAAAGGTCCCATGCATGTGGTTACAGTAATTTTATCAACACTGTTACAAGACATACACTTTAGAAGTCTTTGAATAATTTTCTCATCATTCAGATGTCCTCTGTTCTAACTAAATCCCTACAAACAGAAAATTAATATTATAAAATGTACTAAGCTAAGTGAAAGCACACTAGTAATTTTCAGGAAAAAATACATTTTAATTAAAAATTGCAATTAAATATATAGACCGTATAGTTCTCAATATTATAAAAAGGTATATAAAAAATAATATCTGACAATGTGAGTGTTGTGGGGTTGAATTCGTTATTAGATGAGAATTATGATTTAATGAAATGATCATTCTTAAAATATTTGTATAATCTAACATCCAAACATTAAAATGTCAATCATATCCTAGTTTCACAACCCTGTTTACTAAACACAACAGATTTTAGCTTAAAAGTGTTTAGATTTTTGCAAAAAAAATGGCCATTTCTTCATGTACTGAAAACTAAGAGGAGAGCACACATTATGCCTGATGAAATTCAGAATTAAAAGATTCATTTAAATATCTAAAAACTTTTTCTCAAGTAGTACTTTTCTATCTTTTCAAATTACAGTGATGAATCAACTGGTGGTGTCTAATGATAACAATGTGTTATCCTCATTTGAAAAATATCATTTACTTATTTTCTCAAAAAAGTATTAGGGTGCATTTCGGTGTCAGGGCTCTACACCAAATGTTTGCACTGGTGCGCCTAACGTCTTTTTTTAAGTGCATCAGCACGAAGGTGTGGTGCCCCCACCTTCTTGACCACATTGCATTTAACTTAGCAGTGTTACATGGTCCCTTTTCTTCTGAATCGCCGTCAGTGTCTGCATCAAGACCACTCATATTGTAGGGGCATTTGAAGGGGTAGGGCAGTCCGGAATAGTTTTTTAAGGACTAACCAGAGGAGAAACGCTTTTCTTCACGTGGGTGTGCTCTGCTGCACAGATGTTTACATCTACATGTAAGTCATGACTTTTTTTGTGGTATGACCTATTAAAGCTAGAAAACCATTGAAAAATCCAGATGTATGTGCGACCAGATCGGTCGCATTGTTTTTGAGAATGTACATTATTTCACACCGAAAGAGGGTCTAAGGGCAGGGATACCCAGTTTAGCTTAGTCTGTTTAGTTTAGCAATCAGCTATTGTATCTTATGACTGATTTTATTTTTTGTACAATTACCGGTGTGAAGCCCGTTGAGACAACTGTGTGGTAATATTGGGCTAAATAACTAAAACTGAACTAATCTGGACTCTAGAGCCCTGGGTGTATTAATAAAGTTGTTCAAAGATAAAGTTTGATAATCAATTATATTAAAAGCAAATTGGGAAGGGAGGAGGATTGAAACTGAGCCATTTCCATAGAATGACTCCATAATCATTTCTTTTTCATAACATTTTTGCTTTTAAATTGTATTAGAAGAAAAAACATTTTTGCTTTAATGCACCTATTTCATTCTCTTTGCGGTATGAAAAGAAAATGTAAAATTCAGTTTTGTCATCGTTTCAATTTTGCCATTTTTATGGAAATACGCCAGTTCACTACAGAAATTGTCCTTAAAAGCTGAAAAAAAACAGCAGCAAATCTAAATTCTGAATATCACATTAAAATTCAAAGCCAAACAGACAATTTTCAGCTGAGCTAAAACAGCTTTATTAGTGTACACCTTAAAAATTCATAAATGTTGGATAGTTGAAAAGCCTATGAAGATCATCTGTGTTTAAAGAACAGAGGAATTCTAAGAAATTGATCCCTAGTGAATATGCTCCATTGACAGCAAGCACAAATAACATGTAAAAAAAAAAAAAAAAAACTATAAAACATCACTAATGACATGTAGGAATCTCACTCTCCCCATGAAGCCACTTTGTTACAGGTTTGCTAGAAAGAGGCTTACTTTGGAATACACAATTGTCATCACAATAAGGGAAGGAAAAAAACCAAAAAGTACAGTATGATCTGTTAGTAGGAATGCTGACCTTGACTTAGTCCTTCATAACAGCTCATTTTCTTCCACTTCCTTCTAAAACTGAGCAGAGCTGACTGGACTTATGGTACAACTCGAGGTGGCACTTATTAAAAAAAAAAATGAAGAGAAAACAAAAAGCAGAGGTAAAGGCCTCTGCTGGATTCTGGCAATATGCACACATTGCAAGTCTAGCAATCAGCAAAGACACTAAATATATCCTGATAGGAGGTTTTTTTGTGTGATTTTTTAAGTACAGACCAAACAAACGGATATTAATGCATAGAACAAACTTGCAGTTTTGGAATAGAATAACCTGAAAGAAAATACATTTTTGTTTGCACTTGTAAAACATTGGCTGGACTCAGATGAGTTGAAACATTTCTCCAACAAATGAAAAAACAATGTACAGACCAGCAAAACTACAAGACAGATGAGGGATTTTGTACAGAGACACGTACAACGCAGCACTTAACAGATTTTAGGCTATGAGAAGGTTTTTAGCTGAATGACGAGAACAGTTTTTGTGATGAATTATTTATGATGAACCAGAGTTCAACAACTTTACAATAGTTACCCTGCAGAACCAGCATTCACGAGCCTCAAAGGCAAGCCTTAAATTCCAGTAATGGCAGGATGCTAACAGTGTACACATTTAACAACAACAAAATTCAGTCATAAAAGTGGAAACTAAACCTTCAGTGACCCATCATTTTGACTTTCTAGAACATATTTAATATGCAACTTCAAAACAAATCTTCAAATCAAAAGTAATAGGTAATAATCAGAAAAGAAATGTTATCTAGCTACGTGATTTCATAACAGGCAGTAACTTTAAAAAATATCCTTGGTAATTTAAGTCAAGGTTTAAACAAAAGGAAAACAATAAATGGGACAACTTTGCAGTAATACCTCCCATGAGTGGTAGATATTATAAAAATGGTCTATTCTATTCAACATACATCTCACATGCTATCATCAAGCTGTAATCAGGGTCTTTCTAAGGGAAAAAAAGGAAAGCTTTTAAGATTTTAAATACATTTAGCATATACATATATATAAAAAATACATAAAAATACAAAAATGTAGCTAAAAGATTGTGTAAAGAAAATAATAGATGTGTATAACTAGCTTTTTTAAACACTTAAAGCTCAAATAGTTTAAAATACCAATGTACAAGCTGGTTTTTAGATCAGAAATCTCATTCAAATCAAATATTTCATCAAACACTCATTAACAAGTCAAGAAAAACAATTTAGGAAACAAAAATGTTTTGTAATGCAAAAGAGAAAAAAATATCCTGAACTTTAAGGGGATTTTCAACTTTCCTTTTTGCACAACTCGGGGGATAACTTGTGTTTTTACATGAAAGGCAACGTTGTTGAGGGGGCATCATTGGGGGCAGTGCAAGAATAGTATAGAAGCTACTTTGTAAATTAAAGTCCCACGTGGTGAGACTTTTTATCTCAATAAATTGTCCACGATTTTGAAAAAACTGCATCTGTTTAAGAAATGTGCATTTTTAATATATGTGGAAAATCGTGAATATTTCTTTTTCTAATCTGTCACACAGAAGTAGTCATAATAGAATATCTTTGAGTTTAGATTTAGTCTAGGGTATCTTTAGGTCCACCACAATGCTTTACTTCTAAAGACAGAGTGGAGTGAAAAAAAAAGGATTGATCACTCCTGTGTTTTTCAATAACACTATACTTTTTGCTGAGAAATATCTCAATTTTATGACTGACATTTCTGTTATTAGGTAGTTTCTGCAAAATATAAATTAATGTGAATTTTCTTTCAGCCACGACTGGCTTTACAGCCATGGCTAAATGTTTCCATTGAGCGTACTGAGAGTACGTGTGTGTTTTTGTGTTCAAATGACAAAAATGGAGTGCGTTACACTTAGGGTGTATCCTGTTTGATAGTTAAAAACCATGCAGTGCAGCATCATCAGTTTATAATCACAAAAGAAACAGTACTGAGTTGGAGAGGAGGGACATATCTAATAACGAGGAATGGACATTTAGTTTATTCATTTGGGGTTTAAAAAAAGGCATGCCCAGTGGAGGGGAATTTATTGCAGTTAAACATAAGACTAAAGTGGCAGTAGTGTGTCAGAGTTGTGACGCTGTCATTTGGTTGTGATAAATCATGGTGAACTTGTTTAAGACTGCATTTTAATGGTACTAGGTTGCATGCCTGATCCCCCAAAATAATGCTGTCGTCACAGAGGGGGGAATCTATCCTTCTACTAGGTTTTCTAAAATTGTTTTTATTATTTTTTACTTCAACCAGTGCCCAGACGCTGGCTGGTCCACTATGACATCAATTAGGGTTTAAATATTGCAGTTGGATTTCAGGTATTGGGCTGAAATTAAGTGGAACATCAGCCTGATGCTAATCCAACAAAGCTAGAGGAGGAATTCAGGTCCAGTGACCACATTACTGTCACCATTCCAGTACAGTCAGCTTGGGATGCAACTTTTATTCCCCAGGTCCATCGTATGACATTTGTTATCGTTCCAAGTGTGTTTACGAGAAGTTTGCAAAACATAATTTAAGACTGATTGGTGGTCACTTTTAGAATAAACTGCTCCGAAGTCGAGAAATGTCTAACTTTGTCTTGAGAACCCCGTTTAGGACATACTGGAGCAGCGTACTGAGGGGGAACCCATTTGGGTCAACACCTTATCCAACCACTGGAGGGGGCCATTGAGATGCAACTCAATCCAACAAGGGGTGCTGGTTACTGTCTGACGCCTGTAGAGAAGCAAAAAGGGAAAAGGTTGAAGACAACGACTTATGGTTTTAAATGCATTCAATAAATAACCAATATTAACATTTTATGCATTTCATATATAGCATTTTATATTAGCATTTCGGACATCCGCCATGTGAGGTTGTGTTTGGTGTAAAAGGATTGTGGTGTTTTTGTGTAGTCTTCTGCACAATTCAAGTAATACAAATTAGGCCTGCACAACAAATCGCAAATTTATCATTATCACAATATCAAGCTGTGCAATGGGCATATTGCAAAAGTTGGCGAAAATTGCAATAAATGGTTAAATGCTTTAAATGTGCAAAATCAATCTTATAGCAGCTTTAAGTATGTAATGCATCAAATAAATCCCTAGAGGTATTTTACCAATCGGATGTACCCCTTCACGTGGTTGACCAATTGGATGGAGCCCTGTTATGTTAGATGCTGGCCACTTTATGTAGATGAGGGTCATTTTGAGTATTATTTAAGTTATATTGACGTATTTACATTAAATCTTTGCAGTGAAATGGAAATGATGTTTTTGGTTGTTTGGCTTTTTGCTCATATATCGCAACTTATATTGTTATCGCAATATTGATCATTAATATCCTCATATCGTGCAGCCCTAATACAAATCAAGGTTAGTCAAAGGTGTGGATGCACTTGAGAGTTGGACACACCTGTACTCAGCTCCCCAGCCCTTCACGAAGCTCATTCTGATTGTGCACATTCTGGTCAGCTGATACACCGCCTCAAAGCCCTGGTTGACTGACTGGGCCAGCAGCGCTGCAAACTCCTGGTTGTTAAAAATCTTCAGGTTACAGCCTTGAGAGGAAAAAAAAAAACAAGTGTGAGGTACATTATATTGTTTTTCTTTTAATATATCAAATTAAACAGCCGTACAGTAAGATCCATCAAATAGTAGTCTCTAATTAATCCTGCCAAAACACAAACAGCAACCAAAACCCTCTAATCAAAAACTGATCATAAGCCAGAATCTCTACAAAATATTAATTTAATAAATTAGTAGTTTGAAATATGTTTTCTGTAAATGAAAGCCTAGAAGTGTTTATTGATAAGCAATTTGCTGTCCTTCAGTGAACAGTGGGAATTATCATTCAGAGGCAGAAATCCTTCACACCTGCCATTCTCTAAAATCCACTGGACTGGAAAAAAGAATCAATGAAATGCTGAAATGGTGCTTTCAAAGCCAAGACTTGGCTGGAATGATGTAAAAGAAATCTGCACCTTAACTGAAGCCAGCAGATCTCAATGAACTGCAGAAGTGTTGTAATTTTTCATGCTTTTGCTGCTTGAGCTGATTCCACAAGCTGGCAAATCAAAGCCCATGCCTGGTTTCTTATACATCACTTCTGCACTGCCAACACTTTTTAGTCTATTAGTCTTTTCCAGTACTTCTCTTTGTGTTTTTTTTTTGTTTTGACATGATAGCAGCATAACACAACTGATAAATTATCAATACTTGTTCATTCCAAACCTACTACCGGTTCTGATTTTTTTCCTATTTCTATGAATGTACTTAAAATAAACTCAAACAGAAGCCTTTGACCAGGCATTAAATGTTTAAAGGGAACTGATGAGTCAGTGAGTGGGTGACTGTGAGAAATACCATTTCATTGTGAAGTCTTGTTTCATTTGCATAAGCTGACAAATAACAAGAACATGCTGTGAATTTCTGCTCCCCACTTAGTGCAGTCACATGTACCGGATTTTACTCTCACTACCACTTTCTTTGCAGACAGGTTAGTTCTGATGGACAGAGGAATGCATTTCAATCTGTAGAGATATCTCTTTTGCCAGCAATATTTCATGCAGTGTTCACATACATGTGTTATATTTAAATGTTTTCAGGCCTGGTAACCAACTTATAATGGCCACTCAGAGCAATATTTTAAAAAAATCTTTACAGCACCCTCTTTAATCACGACTCCAACTTCTGAAGGATGTTCCTTTAGAAAACGTAAGTTCCCTTTGAATTCCCCATCCTATGCAATGTAGATATTTAGAAAGTAATTCCACAAAAACAATCTTCAAAATAGCTCTAAAGGCCCACAAAAATACTGGTTTCCAACTATGCAGACATGTCTTCTGCTAAACTGTTTGCCTGCTACACAACACACAACCAATCACAAAGAAATATGTGTTGTTATTTTGTTTTTTTTAAATATCAGGTGACAATTTAGTCAAGTTTATTTAAAAAAAAGGAGCTTGAATATAAACCTGGAGGTATTTTGCAGACTGTGGCAGGATGCCAGCCGTATCGTTGATTGCAGTTGGGACTCTGTACAAAAATGGCACTGTCACTGAGGCACTCTGCAAAAACCTCTCCACCAATGTAATACAACCGGACGCCACGACCTGCAGAGTAAAATACAGAAGATAAATACACAAACAGCAAATTACTAACTAAACAGTTCTATCTGCCCCTCCGCCTTCGAAAATCTGTTTCACAGTCAGCATTTTGATTCTTTTTAGCTACTTAATTTTCTTTTAAACTCTCATTGGACATCATAATGTGTCTTTTTTAAGACACAATCATTGACGTTTTACTCTCCCAGAAACTTCCATGTTTAGACTGAAATTTCTCAACCCCCTAACTAGCAAATCTAAATAAAAATGATAACATCCTGACCTCTGAACTATGATGCTTTTATGCATATTTACCTATGTGTCTCCTTGTCATTTCAACTGTTGCATTTCTATTAACGTTGCTCAGAAGTCCTAAACAGAAGCGCTCAGAGTTGGAGGGGTCAGTGAAGCCATCGACAGTCAAGGATGGTTGGGAGGCGTGGAAATTCTCTCCGACCCGCTGGTTCAGCTCATAGTAAGCTATGGAGCACCAGAACGCAGGTTCACTGTAGGTGACTGGCTGGAGATCTGAAAAAACACAAGGCAGGTCATTTTAGGAGTGGACATTTGTGAATGATATTGTTTCCAAGTTTTTTTATGGGAAACTTAGTATAGAAATTAAGTTTTGATAATTATTGACAACTTCTAAAAAGAAGAAAAACTGAATTCAATAACTTCAAGAACATATTTTCTTTCCTTTTCCATTATGCAAATACAATCAGTATTTAATATGTACACAAAAAAAGGCCAGAAGACAACGACTAAAGGAAGCTTACCCATGCCGGTGACAGGTGACAGGGTACTTGGTGACATTTCTGCTGGTGAACCTAGTAGGATAACAAGCAATCAAACTTTCCTCAGCAATCTTTATTATGTACTCAATCTGTGGATTTTATTTTCATTTCATCCATTGCTAGATAGAGTTGTGTGACGGGGGGAGGGGGGGGGGGGGGTCCTTACAGGACAATCAAACTACAGCAGTGAAAAGAATCTACCTGATTCCATACTTTGATTCATTTGCTGATCACTGGTCTCCCCATCTTCACTCATGTAGCCAGGCGGAGGAGTGTCTGCAAAACACAGGGCAGAATAAATAAATAAATACCTAAATAAACACAATAAAGGAATTACTATATATTAGAGCCAAAACTTATGATGAGACTTCAATCATGTATTCTGGACCACGCCTGTGTAACTTACTTTCATGTTTTTGAAGGAAAGCTAAACACCTACCTTTAAAAATGTCTTTTATTTAGGAATAAAATGATTTGATATTTACATTATTTCATGCATTAATACTTATAATTTTTTATTTATTTATTTATTTTACTTTTAGTCACTTATGTCATCCCATCACAGTTTATCTGGTTATTAATCTCTATTTTCAGTGTTTTCCTCAGAGAGACCCTCCACATCAGTGATGAAGCCCCCCTCTGTCAGCAGGGTCACTGCAGTGGGATGACCTGGGTTTGGCTCCTTGCTTCGATCGGTGGGGTAGGGGTGGGGGTCCCATGGTAGCATCCTCTGTGATCATGAGTGTGTGGGGGGGGGATCATTGATGTGGCCAGATCCCCAAACTATCATTTCCCCCACTTCAATGTCACGCCAGATTTCATGTATCATTATGTTGTGTGCATGGGTGTCACAAAGGTTGTGGGTATTGTGTGTGTTTGACTATTTTTGTGTGTAGGAATGTCTTTGCTTTTTCTTTTGACATTGAAAATTATTTTACTAAAGTATTTTGTGTCACATGTGCATGAAAAGTGTTTTATAAATAAAGTTTGATTTGGTTTTGTTCTCAACATTGGAAAGGAAAGCGTTTGAAAAATAAATCTGTACTATAAGCAGTTTGTATACTTGGCTTTTAGTAACAATAGCAAGTATCAACATAAAAAAATGTACCGGTAATGTGATTTTAAATTTGGTCAACCTTCCCAAAAGGGAACTTCTTATTTTTAACTTCACTGACCAAAGTTGGTGGTTTATGGCTATTTAGATTATCTCTATGAACTACTTATTTTAATAAAACATTAAAAAAAATCTTTCCCACTGAAAAAAGGGCCAAACGGACTCTCTGTCATTCAGGTCATGTTAGTAAATGATTTTGTTTTTCAGGGAAACTGGACTTTAAAGGTTTGGCTGCTTATCTGGGCAGGTTCTTTAGAACCAGAGTTCTGAAAAAGAAAAACTTGTTTGCTTTGTATACTGACCAGGTATATAGTTGTTAGGAGGTTCAATGCCTGCAGGGAAGTTGGTGTTTTCTGGAATGGAGTTGGTAAAATCATCTAGAGGTGGGAGCTCTGTCAGAATCTCTGTGTGGCGTGGCACCAACACTGGAGGGAGAACTACAGAGGAAAACATCCCATTTAACTAAACTTGCTTTGTTATGATAATCAAAACAGTAGAACAACAGAAGCACACACACACATGCATCATCCTGTCTTATTAACGCTTATGAAAATCATGGCATTATATAATATTTCCCTTGGCTTAAACTGGACTTGTTAGAGCGCATCTACCACAGTAAATCACAATCAGGGACTGCCACTTCAAATAAAGACAGAAGTCTTAGGGTCATTACCAGGCGTCTCCACTCTCTGATAGTGATAGGGATTGACGCACACTTCGTCTTTTTTGAGGTTGAATGCATACTGGCATGTGTCAATGGCCCTCAGCTCATGGTGGCTGTGAAGGTCAGGCCATCTCCATAGGCGGCAGTAGATGACATGGGGCAGGCCCTTGCGATGAGAGACTTGCAGACGCCCGTCCAATGACCTGAGATGGGAACCAGGTGGAAGCACGACAACGTCTAGCTCAGTTAAGAAAAAAACTATTTCGATTTAAGAGCAAGCTGTGAAACAACAAAACAATTCTGGGCAGTTTTGCAAGAACATCATCATGAACCAAATTTTATAACATTAAGGAGCACTAGTCTCTAGATATTACTTTTAATACAAACCTCATCCTACATAGATTTTAAATCAGCATAAATTAGACTTGTCTATGCAAATTTATTGCAAAAAAATAGTTTTGTTACTTTTTAAAGACCCACTCCAATTAAAATTGTGTTTTTGGTGTTTAACATGTTCTTGTGGAATTTTTTTCATGATGGCGGAAATTTGTAAAGGAAATCACTACACAAGTTTTTAAGCTCGTTTTTGGGTTCTACATAAAAACCCACTGCGATTGAACAAGCGTCAAAAGTTAAACAACTTGAACTTTGACCAATCAGATAGTGAAACTAATAGTTGCACAATAATGGCATAATCATATTAAAACACCACTCAAAACACTATTAAAAGACATCAAAAGATGATCGGAGTTGGACTTTAAATCCCTCAAAGCATTTTACTATTTTTTGCCATAAAATGCCATTCTTATACATTATCTAATTAAACTAAATTACTACACAGGGTAGGAATTATGAGTGCTGCATTCCTTTGTTTAGTAATCCAAATCACATGGCATTGTTCCTTTCCTGCTGAATACACTGAGCTACAGCACTACATTTCCTAATAGGCTTTAATAGACAATTTAATATTATAGTAACAGTATTAACACACTTGTAAATCAATAGATTATTCAGTCTAAATCCAATTAAAAAGCTGCAGTTTGACACCACTCAATCCAGAGACAATCGTTCTGCTACTTAAGTAACACACTGTATACCTCATTGTGTATTTGTGTCAACAGGAGTGTATTCACCTGCTGTGGTCTTGGTATCCATACAAGCCTGTAGAGTCCCACTGCTCTATCGAGTGGCCTGAGCCTAGACCCCAAAATTCTGAACAATTGCTAAAGACACAACATAGACACACAAGACAAGTGCAAAAAGGATCAAAATAAAAGCAAACAGATGGCAAACATGAGGTGTTTTAACTCAGCAAGATGAAATCACAAATGTGTGGAGATGGTCTCTTCTGGACATGACGACTACATAAAATTGCTTTCAAAATTAGGATGGCAAAAACATGATTAGTTTGTGGTGAAGTTGTGACACTGAACATATGAGGAGCTGAAATATGAATATTGAGACACGTTTAAAATTGTTTAGAAATAACAATATTCTTTGAAAGTAATGTCTAAATAAAGGATTTGAATTGAAAACTGCTAAAAAAAAATTCAAAGAGCAGCCAATTTTTACTGACCAAAAATAAATAAATAACCAGACATCTAAGTGATTGAGATTAAATCAACCTTTGTGTCAAACGTGTTGCAAGTAAAATGCACAGCTGGATTAAGGTTTAGGATGGGAGGAATATGGCAAAAGAAATACACAGCAACGATGTGTTGATGGCAAATTAAAAAGACAAAACAATATGTTTGACAATAGAAAAAACATGACCATAAAAAGTGGGTCACAACACAGCACACTTCTCACTTCAGATGCGTTTTTTTCAGTACTTGTTGTCGTATCGGATCAAAGACACTGTTGTGCTTGTCAGTACAGGCCTTCATCTTGATGCTTATCAACATCCTTCAAGTTCTTCTACAAGTACAGCATCACCAAAGACGGATGGCATTCAGCCTTAACCCCTGTTTTTCACCTAAAGGGTTGAATAAAATTTCAACAAAGTGGGCTTTTCAAAAGCCTGAAGTGCACTTTAAGAATGACAAAACTTTGTCTTTTTTAAACCCTACAGGATTTGCATCAGATCGCGTTAAGCTGAACTGAACTCATCTGCATAGTCTTTCCTGGAACATTTCCTGCCTCTGCTATCTACAAAGCTCTCCACCTGCTATCAGTGTAGTCCTCCAGATACCCTTTTGACATTTTTCACATAACAAAGACGACAACTACTAGACACGAACTGCAGTACCGGTACTTTATCTTACTTATCAGCTTCATTTCCATGTGTTCAAAGGCAAGGAAGATATGCATCCAAAAACTAGATTTCTGCCTCTTGAAAGTATGGCTGCCCAACTCCAGCAGCTATTATTAGGCTGTTTCAAATAAAAAAATGCCAATATCAATAAATAAATGGCCCACGGCATGCAACTTATCTTATATGTAATACAAATATGTCTGTAAACATATCTAGGAAACCAATGAGAAGGCTGAACAAACTGCATTATATTCCATGCAGCAGAATTAAGATAAGAAAGCATTTACTTGTATGCAAGAAGGAGTATGAGCAGTTACTTCCTTTAAAAACAAAAAACAAAAATAATCGTGCATTCAAAAGTGCTGAGACAGCATAGAAGCTACTTTAAAGTAATCACTGTCAATCCAAATTCCTTAGAGTGAAAAAGAAATGTCACATTTTGCATGCAGCAGTGACAGAGTAATAAGCATCACTGCACACAGTGCTATTCTGTGCCCCCTTCAGGCATTCATGTAAATAGCACATCACTTCTACCCAGTAACTAAATAAACAAACCAAGCTTTATGTTTACTTTAAATCCACAGTTAAACTGGTATATCATTTAGCTCCAGATGAAAAACACACATGTGCTGCAATAGTTTTTATATAAGGCTTAAAAAAATATCTAGAATTTATTAACAATCTACACAAACTGTTAGACAGAAAATACATTTGCACAAACAGGAGCCAAAACCTAATTTTGTGCCATCTCTCTAATAAAAGAACTAATAAAAAAATACTAAACTAGGTGTAATGGTCAGTAAAAAAAAAAAAAAAATAGAGTAGTTCGTAATAAGTGGAACAATGGTAATATATTACAATTTGTAAATATTTGCTCCAGGGTGTTTTTGTTCTTGTACTTTTCTGATCTATAATATTTCTGGATTTTGAGTTGGGGTTTTCTACATTAAAATCAAGTACGGTAAACCTCAGGTCAGGTTTAGCTGGCATCGAGTGTGGACTATCCATTTCCTCCAGTCAGGTTTCATTTCTCTTGCTTTGCTAATCTTTGACATAAGACAGTGGGGAAGTGGACCGCTGTTGCACAACAGAGACATCTCTTCCTGTGAGCGTTTGGTGACCCTGAACCATCCCTCTCTTTCATGCCCGTTTCCACACCTTAATACTCATAAGAGTTAGCAATGTTAAGGCATACTAATAACCAAGCAAGCATTAGAATGCTCAACTAAATCCAACCTCAAGTTTTTTCATTTTTGTCCTAATTTACAAAACAAGAAAAGCTGCATTTGCTTAAAGATCTACAAAAGCTAAACGAAAAATTACAAAAACAGCTTGTAAAAATGCTATATTCCAAACATGTTTTAGAATGAAGGATGTAGATCTCTTTTAGCAACAATAACTTGGATTAGTTACTAAATGCACACAGCTATTTTATAATAAATCAAATGTTTTGCTTAGTTTTAGTGTTTTGTTCCATGAACAAATGTGAGCACGTTTTTAGCCAAAAGAACAATGCAACATTTAAGAACTATGCCACATTTAATTCCTAAATAAAATGTATAAGAAAAAAAAAAAAACAGATTCTCAAAATAACCATAATTGTACCTGAAACACACAACATCAATTAGCAGATTTAAACGCTGATTAGTCGTTTTCTGTGATACGATAACTATTGAAACAATCTCTCTCTGTCTCCCTTGGTTATCAACAGAGGCTAAGTCATGTGTAGATAAGATAACTTCCTCATTCAACTGTGATTTACCAAAAATGCAGCCATTACATTTTTTCTAATAACTAATTGACATATATAAAACAAAAAAAAGTTCATAAGTTGTGGTCTGTCTATTCAGAAAGGCATTATATAGAATTTTTACATAGATTAAAATACTTCAATCCATTTTTTCTTGTATTTTGTGGGCAAATGCATAGTACAAATCTAAAATCTGGTGCCTCAGAAAGTTATTGCATTTCATCAAACTAATCCAAAACAATGTTATTTCCAGCACAAATGTCATCCTTCTGAAAACTGCTTGTTTTTTTTTTTTTTTACTTAGTCTGGCTTCTTTTTACATAAATTACTGCAACAGTACGCAATGGTATGGAGGCAATCCGCTAAAGTCCAGCTTGCTCTGAAAGCTGCTTTCAGGTCATCTGCATTGTTGTCTTTTCACATCTTCCTCTTGACAGCAGCCCATAGTTTTAGTATCAAGTCAAGGAGATTTTGCTGACAAATCAAGTCCAATAACCCCATAGATGCTAACCAGCCTTTGAAACCTTTGGCATTATGAGTAGTAGAGCAGTGGTGCCCCGATACTTTCCTATGAAAAAGATCTAGTGCTGAAAACAAACATGCTTTTGTTTATGTCGCGCTGACGGACATGCTGCAGCCTTTTCACATTATTTAGTGTTAAATAAACACTTGGGCTGCATTAGCACCTCCCTGCACTTGCATGGTAAATGGAAACCCACACATCCTGCTCATGTGAAATTAAGTTACAGTGAGTGACCACACTGGATGTAAACTTAATGGATTTAAAGACTAAATTTTAAACAAAAATTATTGGAACCTTGATTTTAACAACTAGGCTGAATTCTAAATACAATCTATAGTTGTAATCTATAATTGTAATTAGGCCTGCACAATATGCCGCAAATTTATCGTTATCGCGACATAAAGCTGTGCAATACGCATACCACAAAAGACAGCGAAAATTGCATTAAATGGTTACCTAAATGTGCTAAAACAATCTTATAGCAACTTGAAGTATTTAACTAATCAAATAAATCCCTTTATGTATTTGACCAATCAGATGGAGCCCTATAATGTTAGATGTTTGTCTCCTATGTCGACCAAGGTCATTTAGCGTATAATTTTTAAACTGTTGCAATGAATTGGGAATTATGTTTTTGGTTGTTTTGCCCCTTGTTTATATACCGCAAATTATATCGTTATCGCAATACTAATCACCAATATCGCATATCGCGAGTTTTCCTCATATTCTGCAGCCCTAATTGTAATGATAAATGTACTTTATGTAATGTTTATTCTATGTAATACTGATAACTTTTAAAAATGCTTCACAGTAAATAATTTTTCTTCATACAAAACACTGGGCTTTAAAGCAATTGGACATAAAGCCTTGAAAAAAGGACAGCATTAATTAGCTTTTCATGCTAACAGACCTAAATGTAGGTGTTCAGGTGTAACATGACCAGACAAAGCTGGGTTTCTGACCAGGTTTTCTCCGCAAAACCTTTAAAAAGAAGACATCATTTACAAGCAAGCAACTAATCCAGTGCTACTATCTAATCTGATTACATTAAGATTTGATTTGTTTACTAAAATGTTGCCATACATAGTTTGTAAGACTGGGCTCACTCAACTCATTTTGACATGAAGCAAACACTGATATTAAAACTGAAATAATCCTAATATCATTAGGTGCTCATAGGTTTCTTAGAGAACAAGAAGTTTTCATGATAGGATCTGTAAAATGTTTTTATGTCTCAATACACCAAAATCTAATAAAAACATGGATGTACCTGATTTCTATAATCTTCCAAACAAATGTTTATGTGCCCACGCCTCAATGTGTCCTTCTCTCACCTTGGTATTGTTATACACTTTGTGTTGCTGTTCTGCGTGCTGATTGCTTTCTCCAGCTCATCCAGCTGGCCTGTCTTCTTCAGCTTCTTCACCAGGCTTTTCACAGCTTTCTCACACCATTTCTCTTCCTGTCCTCCTCCATTCTGCTCCCCAACTCCTCCTCCGGCTCCTCCGCTGCTTACTGGAGTCTTCTTCCATCCCAGGAGGCGTTTCACAACAGGGGGAGTGAAAGGAAGGATGGAGGACATGGTTTCTTGGCTATGTATTAGGAGACAGGATTTTTTTTTTTTACTTGTTGCTTAAAAAGTAGCCGAAAATCAAAAAGAGGGGAAGTGTAGAAAGACTGATGCAACTGATGACCCTGAGCCGTATGTACGCTCTGCGAGTTTTGTCACAATTACAAAGATCCAAAATACTTCTTGAAATCTTTGAACTATAAAAGCACAAAGAAGAAAATCCGACGAAATCTGAAAAAAAAAAAAAGAAAGACGGTAAGGTCACTATTTAGAAAAAAAAAAAAAAATAGAAGCAGGAAAAAAAAACAGTTTATTTTGAAAAATGAACACCAGTTAAGCAGATGTATAAATCATGTGTACTGTGTGTCACTTTTATCAGAGTACTTTACTTTTGACATAACAAAACCATGTAAATCCTGGCAGTGAAAGAACACAACTTATTTCAACAATAATAAACATTTAATAAATGAAAAACACCAGCAATCTCATGTACAAAGAAAAGCACTGCCTCCAAACAGGACATAGTCTAAAATTTTGAGACAATATTTTGTAAGCAAATGTAAACAATATGCAAGTTCAGGTCGGCGTGTGATATAAATGATTCTTGTTGTGTAATTTCATTTATTCTGCAATTTTATCAAATAAGCAAAAAAAATCAATCAAATGCTTTTAGCTTTTTGGTTGACTAATGCAATCATAAAACAATGATAATATCAATAGTTAGTAATATAATTATCATTGATATTGTTATTATTCAAAAGCCAGAAATGGATTTTTCACTTTTTCATTTTCAAATGTGACATTCATCCCATTAAATGTGAAATATGCATTAAAATCCCCTAGAATATCCGGCCTTTCAGATATATTTTCCAAGAATAGCAGTTTTTGAAGTATGTAATGTTGAACAACTTTAGAGTTTTACAGTTTAATTTCCATTTGATGGGACGTGCGAATTCATCTAAATATCATTTCGTTTATCTTATAGACTTAGAGATTTTTTTAGAAACTCTTTAACATTCCAGGATTCTTAGCTCAGAAGCAGTACCCTTTTAAAAATGTCATTGCAGTTTAGAAATGTGCTTAAAATCACAAAAAAGGGTAAACCAATGGTCTCAGTACATTCTATACTTGATCTTATTTGATGAATCCATTTATATTTCTATGTTCCAATCAGATCGATTCGTCTGAGGGAAGTTTTTAATTGAATCGACCATTAAAATTAAATTATTTGATTATAGCCATTTTGCAAAATACCATTTGGATTGAGTTGCGGTAGGTTTATTTTACTCTAACTTTAAAACGACCAGGTGCATCACAGCGGACAACACACATGATCGCAGCAAAAAACTATTGAGCCATCATCCAGACCAACGCTTGGAAACACTTCTAATGTTCTAATAATGTTCAGGTCGTATAATTTTTATGTGGAAAAACAATATTAGGCTGAACTTTTCATTCATTCATTCATTTTCTATTCCGTTTATTCTCTTTCGGGGTCACGGGGCTGCCAGAGCCTATCCTGGCCACTTGCGGATGAAGGCTGGGGACACCCTGGACAGGTCGCCAGTCTGTCACAGGGCCACAATCACACCTGTGGACAATTTAGAGTAACCAATTAACCTATGACGCATGTTTTTGGATGGTGGGAGGAGACAGGAGTCCTGGAGAAAGCCCACGTATGCATGGGAGAACATGCAAACTCCACACAGAAAGGTCCCCCATTGGTGTTCTGTTTCAGGTCCTCCAGCTGGGACTTGAACCAGGGGCCTTCTTGCTGTGAGGCAAGAGCGCTAACCACTAACCACTGCCCCACCGTGCAGCCCCACTAGGCTGAACTTTATCAAACTAAAATGTGCAAGGATTTGGCATTAATTACTGTTTACTTGTTTGTTTGTTTCTTTTATAAAGAATCTGGAAAACTTCCCCTGCACTGTTTAGTATCCAGGTATTTATCTCTGAGTCACACTGATTGACTTTTTAGTTAAGTTGTTCAGGATCGATTTTAGGTCAGTGAATCAGATCAAACCAGGTCGTTAAAAATGAGGCAATATCGACTACGAGTCGTAAACATAAACCACAAATTATGATATGAATCGAATTGCTGTTAAAATGAATTGTGACACCCCTAATGTAATGTGAAACAACTTCTACAGATTTGTTGTTTTCCCTGTGATGAGACACGTAAATAAATCTGAATATCATGTCGTTTCTCTTATAGATGTGGGTTTTTTTGTTTGTTGTTTTTTGGAGAACTCATAAACATGCAATATTCTTAGCTCAAAAGCAGTCCCCTTTAAAAAAAAATGCCATCACAGTTTTACAAATGAAATAAGAATAGCAAGATTGCTTAAACCCACAAAAGAAAAAGGTAAACCAATGGTCCCGGCACAGTCAGTACTTAATGGCATTAAAGGAAAAGAAGTTATAGCACACTAAATTCAAATTTGGCTCAACTAGGTAAAAAAAAAAAAAAAAAAAACCTGAATATTCTGTTTGCGCAACAGTAGCATTCATAAATACGAAACTGCACAGTAAAACTGAAAATACATTTCTGTAGTTCTGCTGCCAGTCAGGAAACTCTATCTTTCTTCCATGTGTTACTCTGAAAGTCCAAGCTCCTTCTTGGAATTTAGTTCAGTAGCTTAACCCTTGGACTTCTTACCTACACTATTGTTTAAATGGATTTCTAAATGACCATTCCTGAAAATGGTTAGCAGCAGTTTTTGTTTTATGTGTTAAATGATGCCTGTATTTTCTTCAAATGGTCTAAATATTTAATCATGCCGTGTTAAGATGTCTATCTAAAGTAGGTGACCTCTGAGGGAGACAACGATTGTGCTCTTCACGTTTATACTTAAGTAGCGACAAGAAATACAATTAAAATAATGTCTCGTTTGAAACAGAAGCGATAAAGACGCTGTCGAGTGTTGGAAATTTCTAATTAAACCAAAGGAGTAAACAAGTCGCGAAAAACAACCGAAAAATGTACAAAACAGGAGAAATGCTATTTAAACTCAACAATAGTTTTAGAGCATGATCAAACATATTAGCTAACTCTGTTTTTTTTTTTTGTTCTTTGTTTTTTGTTTTTTTTTTGGGGGGGGGGTGCTTTTTTTATTTTGTTTTTTGTTTTAGCGTGCATGCACATTCGCGTTTTGAAGAATAGGCTAACGCTAAAAAAAAAAAAAGAAGGATTCAAAACAAACAGCATGTTTAGACTCAAAAGTCACGGAAGAAAAAAACAATTATTTACCGCATTTATACTTATGTTGCTCTTAAATGACCGAACGCCCCATGCCTTTACCACCATTAGCTACCCAACAATATCCACTAAAAAACAAAATCTGTTAGCAAGCTTGCTACTTAGTGCCACAGAGACAAATAAACAGTCTGTTGCTTGTTCTGTCGCTCAAAAATAAAAGAAAATTCAATGTTAGAAACACACTTACCCAACAAAAAGATACGGTGCTGATGAACGAAGACCTAGGTACCTGTCCAAAACCTTTGGTTGCTCATTTTAAACGTCTACAGTTAGACTTTTAACAGTATTTTCCACATTCGAGCCGCCGGGATGATGGCTCCTCATTCATAGCTCAACCAAACTTGCATTGCTTTATACAAAACATAACCCTTGAGCGACTCCACTAGGTCCCGCCTATTCTCTTTTGCTATTGGTTGCATGTTCATTATATTGGTCTATGGCACTGTCTGTCATTCTGTGGGCGCTACCATTGAGTAGGAGCTACGAAGGAATTTGTGTAATGTTTATGTATTTGGTTTGAAATCATAATACCTCAAACTATTATTCGTTAACGCTATATGGTATGAAGTAATAAAAATGTTGTTGATTATGAATTAAATAAATATCATTACATTACTATCAAGTTATGCAATGCAAATATGTCACCACACCACGTGAATGTAAACCAAAAGTTGCCTCAAAGAAGTTCATTGAAAATTATTTAGTGCGTAGAGTATGCGCCACTCCTACGTATCTTCTTCTCGTAGTCAAAACGCGCATGCTCCGTGCAAGGCTGCCTCACCTGTGATGACAGCATTTCTGAGCAGAAACGGAGGTGGGCTGATGTTGACATGAATGATGCGCCGCGGACCTGTCTCTGCCTTACCTGCAAACACCCGGAGTAAAAGAAAAGAAAAGTAAGGACTAAACACCACAGGATATTATCGCTTTCATCCCTTTCATTGCAGTCGGCGTCCTTAGTTAAAAAAAAGTACCTTGTAAGTATTTTTTAAGCCTTATAGTAAGCTGAATACTGCTAAAAGCTTGATGAGTACGATGAGTGACTATATTATAGAAAAATAAATGTAGTTTTGCTGTTTAAAGATTATGGAAAGTTAAAATTAGGTAAAAGAAAGTTAAAATTTGTCAGTCTGCAGTATTACAAAATCTTAAAAACAAACAAACAAACAAAAAAGGATTATTTAAAGATAAGTTAAGATAGGTAATCCACTTTAATTTGTATTAAATGTTCCATAGTATGTCTACAGGGGCTCTGATATTACCAACAGCTATGCAGGTGTGCATGGCAATAATATGTGTGTAGAAAGGATCTTGATAATGGCCCCCACTGGACTATCTCCAAGGAAACAGAAACACCAAGGGGTTGCCTGGTCTTTATGAAACATATGCTTCTATCATTGTGTTCAGAGAAAAGGACGTCATTATTTTCTGGGATGATTATGCAAAGAGATAACAATAGTTTGTTGTTGTTTTTTTTCAGATAAATATCCAACATAATACCGCTAGCAATGGGAAGATGCTGCAAATGTAACAGTAGACTACTGTGCCTGTGTCTCCTGCCTTGTATGATGACTGGTCACCTTCTGATTTACATTATGGTGTCTATATTCATCACTATGTCCTACGCTCCTCCAAAAATTATAATTCACTATATTGCCCCGGGCTTCACTCCTAATTCCTCATCTTTGGCCTCCCATCCACTTAGCCCTTTCTGGAACCTCCGTTTGGAGGATGGCGCAATATGGAACCAGTTGCAGCATGTTTGGGATCGTCAGCACAATCCGATTTTGAGAAAAAACACAACTTGGTCAATGTGGAAGCCAAATGCTCAGCTTTTAATGAAAACTGAAGATGGATGCTCTGACTGTGTGTCAGATGCATGTTCAGTCCCTCTTAAACATGACTTAAACAGCTTACCAGAACAAATGAGGGCATTTATCAGGTCAATGCACTGCAGGGAGTACCCCATGCTCATCAATCAGCCTGGTATCTGTAGGAGAGGTGCTGAAATCTATGGAGTGGACTCTCCCATGCTTCTCATGGCCATCAAATCCCAAGTTGGAAACTTTGAAAACAGACAGGCAATCCGTGAAACATGGGGACGAAGTGGTCTGGTTTTTGGGGAAACACATAAGAAAGGGGAACTAGTTCAGACAGTTTTTTTGCTTGGAAGACAGGATTCAAGTATGGGCCCTCACCCTGACCTGAAGAACCTCCTAGACCTGGAGAACCAAAAGTATGGTGATATTCTGCAGTGGGATTTCAGAGACGCTTTCTACAACTTGACCCTAAAAGACCTGCTGCTGTGGCGATGGATTCAGCATTACTGCCCGATAGCAACTTTTATTTTTAAAGGGGATGATGATGTCTTTGTTCGAACAGATGCCCTGCTGGACTACCTGCACAAAAAGAAAGAAGAGCACCGTCTGTGGAGGACCAATGACACTGAGATGGATTTGTTCGTTGGAGATGTCATCTATAATGCAATGCCAATTCGTGAGCCGTCTGCCAAATACTACATACCAGAAAATTTCTACAAGGGCGTGTACCCGCCCTATGCTGGTGGAGGAGGGGTGGTGTATTCCAGCTCACTTGCATTACGCCTGAAAGAAGTATCTAAAAGGGTGCGCCTTTTCCCAATTGATGATGTTTATCTTGGCATGTGCCTTCAGAGACTTGGGCTTTCGCCGAGCCATCACCCAGGTTTTTTAACATTTGATCTCCCAGCAACAGACAGGGGCAATCCCTGTGCATACAGATCTCTTTTGCTTGTTCACAGACGCAGTCCAAAAGAGATGTTGACACTATGGAAGCAGCTTCAAAATCTGGCTGGTCAGTGCTGAAGCTCATTTGCCAAACAAATTGGATTCAGTGAGTTTAGTACCAGATTAATGCAACCACCAGACTAATTTGAAAAAAAATATTTATATATATCTGCTTATGGTAAGCAAACAATGCACTGATGAGGGCGCCTAACCCTCTAGAGGATTATTTTACTCTGAGGACAAGAATCTACCTCAATAGTACATTTGTTATAAAATAGAAAAGGGGCACAGACATTTTGAGCAACCAGCACAAGTTACACTTTTACATTGTTAATAAAAACATAGTACCTAACTTTTTAATGTCAAAAAGAAAACAGATTCTTTT
Organism: Oryzias curvinotus; assembly: GCA_023969325.1. NCBI lineage: Eukaryota > Metazoa > Chordata > Actinopteri > Beloniformes > Adrianichthyidae > Oryzias > Oryzias curvinotus. The sequence continues at coordinate 12,276,308 of CM043717.1, forward strand.
CATTTTAAAATAGCAGGATGGCAAAGATAAACAAATCAATACTTAAGAGAAAACCTGCAAATTGTGCTTAATCATTGTAAATAATACATTTTATACCACTTTTTTGTCAGATGTAACACTTACAAAATGAAAATAATATTCTTAAATTGCAAGACTATTTAAAGGGCCACAGTCAAACACTGCAGTGCAAAAACCTTTTACATTTTTTCTGAATTTACCAGGATATAATTTTTTGTGCTGTCAATCTATTTAGTTAGGAAGGACTAATAGTTTGCAGTTTCATTTAGAATATTCCAAAAAAGTCAAAACACTAAAACAACCAAAGCTTACTGCAGCTTTATGACTCCATGGGTTCTTTGACTAAAACTAAGAAAGCGGTTGGAGCTATAAATTTGTAGATAATGTATGAAAACTTTATTTTCTATGGTTCATAGTTGCCTCACAGTTGATCACGTGTTTTCTATTGTGTTTCTTTTTTCATTAAAGCCTTAGTCACCGCTGCCCTTAGGTGGACACAGGCTGTCTGTGGGCAAAAATGGGCAAACCTGTACAAAATATCAAGGTTGTAGACTGCTCTGTGAGGTCGTAGAGGGATAATGTTCATGCGCATATTTTTCCACGGCCATGCCACGGTTGACAGGTCATAGAGAACACTGGGCTCCTTTCGGTGCAGCTTGACTGTTACAAATGAGGACATTAGACAATCAGAGTGTAGTTTGTATGGACATATGGGCATCCTAAAGACACTTACACATCACCTGTACTCCCCGTGAGTGCGGCATCTGCCCATGATCAGTGAGGAGCCAGTACTTGCATCTTACCAAGGACTAAGAAGGAGTGTTAAGATCCAGGCCTTGAGAGCTGGTGTCCTACATGTTTTCCAAACAATCCTATCTACCACCCTCCATGAGCACATTCAAAAGCTTGTAAAATATTGTAATACTAAAAGGGACAATTAGAGATAAAGGATTTATTTTTTTATATTTTATGAAAGCAATAAAATGTTCACCTTTTGGCCAGGGATCGCCAAAGCAAATCCTTTTTCACTGATGCATAGGTGTTTTGGCAGAGTTTTACGCCGGATGCCGTTCCTGACACAATCCTGCTATGTTTTATCTTTTCATTTGGAAGAATCTGTATTTTTACCTTAGAAATATTAATGTCGTTACAGGTAAATAAATATTTTTAAAGAATACTATTTAGTAGACTTACTGATTTTTTTAAAGGCAGACCCTAATCACATCATATGCATGTGTTTTGGGATTACATTTCATGTTGTTTCTGTGTTTTTAAAAGTTGATTTGCTCATTCTGGATTTTTTTTGGAGACCATGGACCTTAAGCTTCTTTAGCAAGTCTTTCTGTTGTTCCGAGACTTAACTCAAACGCATGGAGACATCTTTTCAGTGCAACGCCTTATGACTATGAAACGGCCAGCCAGACAGCATAAAAAGAAAAATAACGTCCGGTGTTTGGCCTGAGGATCCAGTGGAGTTCGTCCCAAACCGTCCAGACCAGACAAGAAGAGAAAAAAGTTGTTTAAAAACAGGCTTATGGCTCACCTTTTCAAATGAGCTTTTAACTTGTGTTTAGCTATTTATCCGGCTAATTTTGAACCTTTTGTATTCTTCTTTTATAATTACATCTTCAAAATTACAATAATTCATTGTTTTATTTATTTATATTATTTGTGTCTTTTTTTTATTTGGCAATAATTAATGTTTTCTTGTGCATTAGAATTTCTATATTTTATTTATTTAATGTATTCTATCTATCCTATACATTGTCTTTTTTTAAAAGTGGTTTGGGTGGGAAAAGAAGTCGGAGAATTTTTATGCTTTCGTCTTATTTCATATTTTCACAAATCCTGTTGGAGACTTTGTGCTACAATTTGTTGTTCACAAAGTAGCCTATAAATAAAGGTTTGAAATCTGGAAAAAATGTTCACATGCTGCCAAACTCAAAGCTCAGATCACAAGAAGAGCTCTTTAGTCTGTTATTAATCATAGCACAGTTAAAGAAATGGCAATCATTGACAATCAGAGCTGTCAACACGGAGTAAACCTCCGCTCACGGATCCCCGCTACCATCTTGTCTTGTATGTGTGTATATGTTCATACATTGGTCTGATTTTGGCTTGTTTATCACCAATTTACTTTGGGTTAACTGCTAATTTTGCTGAATATATGGTTTAATATTTGTACATAATGTAATGTATAATTTTATTTTGATCTTTTAGGGTGATTTTAACATCTACCTAGGGACTGCAGATGAAAAATAGCCCTTTTGCTAACTCTGCCATATTGACAGCGATGTTTATTAATATGCGCTTGTCCCTGTATCGATTAAATAAATAAGTCTAAAAAAAAGCAACAGAACTATTTTTTTAGTCAAGACTTACTTAGACTCAAAAACATGGATTGTAATGTAATCTATTCAATATAAAAACTAGATCTCTTCTTTGTCTGATTATATTTCTCAAATTAAGAGGTTCCTTAACCAACAGAATCAAATCAATAACAGTTCATCCATGCAGCTCTGTGTTGAAATGACAAATGATGTCCTCATATGGCCTGGATTTGTTTTAACAGCAGTTAGAAACTTTTTGAACTGATGAAAGAAAAAACTAAGCTTGCTAAAAAAAAAAACGTTGTTGTTGTGTTTGTGAGCAATACTTTGTGTTGGAAAGGGAAATGCTAAAGAAAAAGCATACTAAAGCAATTATTCCGTAAAAGAAAATTATCCCTAAAATAAGCTTAAATATATAGAAGAATAAAAAAAAGTTAAATACCCAATTTAATGCAGTTCCTGAAATGAAACACACACAAATGTTCAACTCGTTATGTAATAAGGTTCTGTCCAAGTAACTTTTTATTATTGGTAATCAATAAATATGCACAAAAAGAGAAACAGCTATGGCTTAAGATTTTTGCTTCACTGTAAAATGAGATTAAAAAAAAGAACTTCATGAAAAAGAATTACTAAAGCAAGTCAAGAGTAAATTACAACTGATAAAGAAAGGTTGAATGCAACATAATGTAAATAAGAAAAAAAAGACATTTGTATTTTGTTATGTTTGTTTGCATTAAAAAGGTTTTGTTACTAGATGTTGCAATTTTTAATGATTTATTTCTTTAGAGCCTTAATGAATGTCTCTGTATAATCTTTCTGATTTATTAACTTTACAAATTTGGAATTAAAAAACAAAGGATAGTTGTTGTTTTTTTTTTTTTAAAAAAGGCGAAATGTTTCTAAAATGTTTTTAAAATAAAATAAAAATGAACAAAGATGGGATTGTGTTTGTGGGAAGTGTGTTTATTTGAAGTGTATACATTCCTCAATCACAATGTAAGTTTCAATGACATTTTGTAATAACATGTACAAAAAAAACTTTCATTGGCTTTTTAAAACTTTGTTTATGTTCTTATGTCTTGAGCAGATGATTCATCAACGGTTTTGCATTAAGAAGTTTTTTTACACAATTTGAAAATTAGTTTTAAAATGTTTTTGTTCAGAAGACACTTTTTAAAAGCAAAATTGTTTTTATGCACATCCACAGAAATTAAATATGCCCAAGAATGACAAGTAAAACCATCGGTAACACAGGACTTTATTTTTGGGTTTTAGTAGATAGGTAGATATAAAATAGGCGTACCCAAAGTAGTATTTTGTCCATTAAATGAAACATAAAACTAGGGAAACAATTTTCACCTCCTTGGAGTAAATTAACTCAAGAAGTTCAGCCATACCTATGTAAATAAATGTATTCTGATCATGCAAAAAGAAAAATAACATAAAAAAATTGGATTAAACTGTTTGTAATCTTTTCCAGTACATTTTGGAGATAAACAAAATTCTTTTTGCAAGTCTACAAAAGTAAAACTAGACACACAACAGCTATTATTTATCAATGTTGAAACAGCACCTCTGTGTGGACATTTGTAGCAACAAAGAGAATCTTCCGGATCCAACTGGAACTGTTTCTTGATAGATACTGACAGTTTTTTCTTTGATTAATTGGAATTCTTTTTATGTTTGTAAAATGATTTTTTCATCATGATATAATTGTTTATTTTCTTTGAGATATTATCCTGATTATTTTAAAAGAAAATGAATAATCTATTTACTACATTTATGAAAAATAAGCGTTAACACTTTAGTAGTGAGAATATTGTACAATTTCCATGATGGTAAATGACGTCCATTGAGTATAAATTCTACAGATATAAGAAAAGTAAATTCCAAAAGAAACAACATGCCACAAATTAGTAGCATGTTGCATGAATTTATCAGCAGACAAATGTAAAAAACATTAAAGAGACTTAAAAATGTAAGACGAGTCCTTCATTGTAATTAAAACCACTTAAACCTGCTCTTTTAAAAATATGTATTTCAACCTTTTCCTGTTCAGAAGACACTTTTATAACACAAAACATATTTTATTTGCACAAGCACAGATATAAAATAGGCGTACCCAAAGTAGCATTTTGTCCATTAAATGAAACATAAAACTATGGAAACAATTTTCACCTCCTTGGAGTAAATGAACTCAAGAAGTCTCAACAAAACATTTTGTTTTTTGTTGAATAACATTTTAGGATCTTTCAAAGTTTGTTTATACTATGATGTCTTCATTATGAGTTAAGATTTACATACAGTCTTTTTTTAGCAGGTAGATAGGAAGGGTTGCTAAGGAATCTGGTCAAATACCGCCATCTAGTGGACAACTGTGATAACAGACCAGAAACTTCCTGAATTCTCCGCCTCTCCTCCTGTCAGAGTATAAAGCTGGGACAGAGTCACAGCTGAGACAGAAAGATACACAGACGAGAAAAGACAATTCAACCAGCTTTCATCTGCCAACAAAAAGACTCAAGACTTGAAACTCTGAAGATGCTGTGCTCTCGAGGTCTTCACTCTGATCTCAGTCCATCCATGTTCTTCTTCTCACCTGTACGCAGTCTGTGGCCAGAGGTCAGACCTCTGTTCTACCAGCAGGATCTGCTGCAGAGGAACCTGCAGGAGCTGCGCAGCAGTCTGGAGCTGATGGACAAATTTCAAGACAAGATCCTGGAGGAGACGGAGCCTTTCCAGAGCAGTGTGGCCCTGCAACCAGTGAGCTTCCAGCTGGACAAAGATGGACAGCACTTTGGCCTGACCCTGGACACTCGAGGCTTTTCTCCAGAGGAGCTGTCTGTCAGGCAGGTGGGCAGAAAGCTGAGAGTCAGCGGGAAGACAGAGAAGAAACAGGAGGACGGGAAAGGCTCCTACTCTTACAGACTCCAGGAGTTCAGACAGGAGTTGGATCTGCCTGAAGGCCTGAACCCTGAAGCCGTCACCTGCTGCCTGTCTCCAGACGGAAAGCTCCACATCCAGGCCGCCAAAGAGGAGGCTGACAGAGAGCTGACCATCAAGAGGAGCTCAGAGGAGGAAACCCCAGCAGAGAGAGAGTTCGCAGACACAAGACAGCAAAGTGCAGACTCCCAACACATCCTAGAACAAATAGGAGAACCTGGACTTACGTTCTACATGTGCATATCTGATCATTTCCTATTGATAGTATTTAAGCTAGTTTAGCTCATTTTCATTTGAAAAATGTCTTCATTTTTTAATGTATTAGTTAGTTTGGACTGTGAATAAATGTTCAAATGCAACAAGATGACATGGATGTAATAAAGGAACTTTTTTTATGTTGTTATATTTCTTTGTTTGGTGAAAGAGGAATAAAAAATGTTCCATTTTGAAATGACTGCATTTGTTGAGTCTTTATTTGAATGTTTCTTTATTTATTAATCCACACATATTTATCTGAAAATTTCAAATCAATCAAACATGAAAAACAAAGAAAACAAATTCCAAAAAAGTTACAAAATTTCTAAAAACAAAAGGACTGAAAAGAAAAGAAAAGAAAAAAGGTTTGCCAAAACCTGATAAACAAAGTTGCATTTTGGCATTGCATTTTGTTTATTTAAAGGGTTATCCAGTAACTTTATTTATATTAAAAGTTGACAACTGATTCAAACAATCACGTCATATCTTTGACATTTATTTGAAAAAGTATCAATAAAGTTAAAGGCAATGGATACATGAAAAAAAATATTTATAGAAGTGATTAAATAAAGTTCTTTTAAATAAAAGTCATCATTAATTAATATAGTGTGTATAAAAAAATACTTGTTTCACAAAGCAGCTGTGATAATGATTTGACAATAATGAATGTACGACTGGATTTTGAAAAACACAGCCATACCTATGTAAATAAATGTATTCTGATCATGCAAAAACAAAAAAAAATAAATAAATAACATTAAAGAAAATGGATTAAACTGTTTGTAATCTTTTTCTGTACATTTTGGAGATAAACAAAATTCTTTTTGCAAGTCTACAAAAGTAAAACTAGACACACAACGGCTATTATTTATCAATGTTGAAACAGCACCTCTGTGTGGACATTTGTAGCAACAACGAGAATCTTCCGGATCCAACTGGAACTGTTTCTTGATAGATACTGACAGTTTTTTCTTTGATTAATTGGAATTCTTCATACGTTTGTAAAATGATTTTTTCATCATGATATAATTGTTTATTTTCTTTGAGATATTATCCTGATTATTGTAAAAGAAAATGAATAATCTATTTACTACATTTATGAAAAATAAGCGTTAACACTTTAGTAGTGAGAATATTGTACAATTTCCATGATGGTAAATGACGTCCATTGAGTATAAATTCTACAGATATAAGAAAAGTAAATTCCAAAAGAAACAACATGCCACAAATTAGTAGCATGTTGCATGAATTTATCAGCAGACAAATGTGAAAAACATTAAAGAGACTTAAAAATGTAAGACGAGTCTTTCATTGTAATTAAAACCACTTAAACCTGCTCTTTTAAAGATATGTATTTCAACCTTTTCCTGTTCAGAAGACACTTTTATAACACAAAACATATTTTATTTGCACAAGCACAGATATAAAATAGGCGTACCCAAAGTAGCATTTTGTCCATTAAATGAAACATAAAACTATGGAAACAATTTTCACCTCCTTGGAGTAAATGAACTCAAGAAGTCTCAACAAAACATTTTGTTTTTTGTTGAATAACATTTTTGGATCTTTCAAAGTAGTTTTATACTATGATGTCTTCATTATGAGTTAAGATTTACATACAGGCTTTTTTAGCAGGTAGATAGGAAGGGTTGCTAAGGAATCTGGTCAAATACCGCCATCTAGTGGACAACTGTGATAACAGACCAGAAACTTCCTGAATTCTCCGCCTCTCCTCCTGTCAGAGTATAAAGCTGGGACAGAGTCACAGCTGAGACAGAAAGATACACAGACGAGAAAAAACAATTCAACCAGCTTTCATCTGCCAACAAAAAGACTCAAGACTTGAAACTCTGAAGATGCTGTGCTCTCGAGGTCTTCACTCTGATCTCAGTCCATCCATGTTCTTCTTCTCACCTGTACGCAGTCTGTGGCCAGAGGTCAGACCTCTGTTCTACCAGCAGGATCTGCTGCAGAGGAACCTGCAGGAGCTGCGCAGCAGTCTGGAGCTGATGGACAAATTTCAAGACAAGATCCTGGAGGAGACGGAGCCTTTCCAGAGCAGTGTGGCCCTGCAACCAGTGAGCTTCCAGCTGGACAAAGATGGACAGCACTTTGGCCTGACCCTGGACACTCGAGGCTTTTCTCCAGAGGAGCTGTCTGTCAGGCAGGTGGGCAGAAAGCTGAGAGTCAGCGGGAAGACAGAGAAGAAACAGGAGGACGGGAAAGGCTCCTACTCTTACAGACTCCAGGAGTTCAGACAGGAGTTGGATCTGCCTGAAGGCCTGAACCCTGAAGCCGTCACCTGCTGCCTGTCTCCAGACGGAAAGCTCCACATCCAGGCCGCCAAAGAGGAGGCTGACAGAGAGCTGACCATCAAGAGGAGCTCAGAGGAGAAACCCCAGCAGAGAGAGGGTTCGCAGACACAAGACAGCAAAGTGCAGACTCCCAACACATCCTAGAACAAATAGGAGAACCTGGACTTACGTTCTACATGTGAATATCTGATCATTTCCTATTGATAGTATTTAAGCTAGTTTAGCTCATTTTCATTTGAAAAATGTCTTCATTTTTTAATGTATTAGTTAGTTTGGACTGTGAATAAATGTTCAAATGCAACAAGATGACATGGATGTAATAAAGGAACTTTTTTTATGTTGTTATATTTCTTTGTTTGGTGAAAGAGGAATAAAAAATGTTCCATTTTGAAATGACTGCATTTGTTGAGTCTTTATTTGAATGTTTCTTTATTTATTAATCCACACATATTCATCTGAAAATTTCAAATCAATCAAACATGAAAAACAAAGAAAACAAATTCCAAAAAAGTTACAAAATTTCTAAAAACAAAAGGACTAAAAAGAAAAGAAAAGAAAAAAGGTTTGCCAAAACCTGATAAACAAAGTTGCATTTTGGCATTGCATTTTGTTTATTTAAAGGGTTATCCAGTAACTTTATTTATATTAAAAGTTGACAACTGATTCAATCAAACAATCACGTCATATCTTTGACATTTATTTGATAAAGTATCAATAAAGTTAAAGGCAATGGATACATGAAAAAAAATATTGTAGAAGTGATTAAATAAAGTTCTTTTAAATAAAAGTCATCATTAATTAATATAGTGTGTATAAAAAAATACTTGTTTCACAAAGCAGCTGTGATAATGATTTGACAATAATGAATGTACGACTGGATTTTGAAAAACACAGCCATACCTATGTAAATAAATGTATTCTGATCATGCAAAAACAAAAAAAAAAAAAAATAACATTAAAAAAATGGATTAAACTGTTTGTAATCTTTTTCTGTACATTTTGGAGATAAACAAAATTCTTTTTGCAAGTCTACAAAAGTAAAACTAGACACACAACGGCTATTATTTATCAATGTTGAAACAGCACCTCTGTGTGGACATTTGTAGCAACAACGAGAATCTTCCGGATCCAACTGGAACTGTTTCTTGATAGATACTGACAGTTTTTTCTTTGATTAATTGGAATTCCTTTTATGTTTGTGAAATGATTTTTTCATCATGATATAATTTCTTATTTTCTTTGAGATATTATCCTGATTATTTTAAAAGAAAATGAATAATCTATTTACTACATTTATGAAAAATAAGCGTTAACACTTTAGTAGTGAGATTAGGGAGCTGGTTTAGCTCGTGCTGGTTTGCGGTGCCTTCCCTCCGTGACACCCAGGTTCAAATCCGAGCTGCTCCCTGTTTCCTTCTCTACCTCTGTGCCGGTCCGAAGCCTGGTTGCCTTGAGAGGGTTGCGTCAGGAAGGGCATCCGGCGTAAAACATTGCCAAGTTTACCATGCGACTCGTTCGCTGTAGCGACCCCTGATGGGAAAAGCCGAAAGTGAAACAACAACTTTAGTAGTGAGAATATTGTACAATTTCCATGATGGTAAATGACGTCCATTGAGTATAAATTCTACAGATATAAGAAAAGTAAATTCCAAAAGAAACAACATGCCACAAATTAGTAGTATGTTGCATGAATTTATCAGCAGACAAATGTAAAAAACATTAAAGAGACTTAAAAATGTAAGACGAGTCCTTCATTGTAATTAAAACCACTTAAACCTGCTCTTTTCAAAATATGTATTTCAACCTTTTCCTGTTCAGAAGACACTTTTATAACACAAAACATATTTTATTTGCACAAGCACAGATATAAAATAGGCGTACCCAAAGTAGCATTTTGTCCATTAAATGAAACATAAAACTATGGAAACAATTTTCACCTCCTTGGAGTAAATGAACTCAAGAAGTCTCAACAAAACATTTTGTTTTTTGTTGAATAACATTTTGGATCTTTCAAAGTTAGTTTATACTATGATGTCTTCATTATGAGTTAAGATTTACATACAGTCTTTTTTTAGCAGGTAGATAGGAAGGGTTGCTAAGGAATCTGGTCAAATACCGCCATCTAGTGGACAACTGTGATAACAGACCAGAAACTTCCTGAATTCTCCGCCTCTCCTCCTGTCAGAGTATAAAGCTGGGACAGAGTCACAGCTGAGACAGAAAGATACACAGACGAGAAAAGACAATTCAACCAGCTTTCATCTGCCAACAAAAAGACTCAAGACTTGAAACTCTGAAGATGCTGTGCTCTCGAGGTCTTCACTCTGATCTCAGTCCATCCATGTTCTTCTTCTCACCTGTACGCAGTCTGTGGCCAGAGGTCAGACCTCTGTTCTACCAGCAGGATCTGCTGCAGAGGAACCTGCAGGAGCTGCGCAGCAGTCTGGAGCTGATGGACAAATTTCAAGACAAGATCCTGGAGGAGACGGAGCCTTTCCAGAGCAGTGTGGCCCTGCAACCAGTGAGCTTCCAGCTGGACAAAGATGGACAGCACTTTGGCCTGACCCTGGACACTCGAGGCTTTTCTCCAGAGGAGCTGTCTGTCAGGCAGGTGGGCAGAAAGCTGAGAGTCAGCGGGAAGACAGAGAAGAAACAGGAGGACGGGAAAGGCTCCTACTCTTACAGACTCCAGGAGTTCAGACAGGAGTTGGATCTGCCTGAAGGCCTGAACCCTGAAGCCGTCACCTGCTGCCTGTCTCCAGACGGAAAGCTCCACATCCAGGCCGCCAAAGAGGAGGCTGACAGAGAGCTGACCATCAAGAGGAGCTCAGAGGAGGAACCCCAGCAGAGAGAGAGTTGGCAGACACAAGACAGCAAAGTGCAGACTCCCAACACATCCTAGAACAAATAGGAGAACCTGGACTTACGTTCTACATGTGAATATCTGATCATTTCCTATTGATAGTATTTAAGCTAGTTTAGCTCATTTTCATTTGAAAAATGTCTTCATTTTTTTTAATGTATTAGTTAGTTTGGACTGTGAATAAATGTTCAAATGCAACAAGATGACATGGATGTAATAAACGAGCTTTTTTTATGTTGTTATATTTCTTTGTTTGGTGAAAGAGGAATAAAAAATGTTCCATTTTGAAATGACTGCATTTGTTGAGTCTTTATTTGAATGTTTCTTTATTTATTAATCCACACATATTTATCTGAAAATTTCAAATCAATCAAACATGAAAAACAAAGAAAACAAATTCCAAAAAAGTTACAAAATTTCTAAAAACAAAAGGACTGAAAAGAAAAGAAAAGAAAAAAGGTTTGCCAAAACCTGATAAACAAAGTTGTATTTTGGCATTGCATTTTGTTTATTTAAAGGGTTATCCAGTAACTTTATTGTTGGAATAATGTATATAGGTTATCTCATATTTGCTTATTTTATGCATCACCTTGCTATATATGTATAGGTGATTTAATCATGTTTGCAGAAGTGTCTGTGTGTGTGTCCAAATCTGTTTCACAGGAAGGTGGAGGTGACACCCTTGGGAGAAAATGTTTATCTTTGCGTCTTTTCAGCATTCTCCTGAGAACCTGTGTTAGCTATGTCTAAAATGAATCGAAGGACGCTCTGTGTTAGTTTATCTGTGAGAAACGGCTTTGCAGGTCCAGAGATGATTTGAGAAGACTGTGGAAGGATGGACATGTTGTAATAAATGCTTTCTGATAGCGCTGCAGCTGTGTTTTTATCTGTTTCCCCTCCTTAGAGCTCAGCGCATGTGTAACTTATAGGGACAACCCAAATCAACTTATTAAAAGAGGAGGCAGCAGAATTTGCGCCAGAGTGGAGAGAGATTGTTTACTGGGTAGATCTCTGTCTGCTCTCCTCGAAAAGGTACCTTTGTCCGTTGGTCTTTCTTTCCTTTTTGAATTGTTATGATGTTGCAGGTTGTTTGAACCCAACATTAATTTGGTCCTTCGAGCCGGATGCCAACATATCTGAGGATTTCAGCGAGCGTGGTGGGCCCCAGGAGACTGTGGCCACAGCTGACTCCTAGGTGAGTCAACCCTTTGTTGGAACTGGTGCCCATCCCGTTGGCTGGAGTCCAAAAGGTTGACGGTATACCGAAGGAGAAAGACAACGGAAAGGACGACGGAGTCCTGTGGAATTCCGTAAGTACGGATGGCGGAGTCCGTGAAATTCCGTGTTTAAAAAGAAGTAAAGCCCTGAGAATTCTAGACACTATCAGGCAAGGACTGCGGGGTCCTGGAAATCCCGTACCATTTGGTTGGACGGCGGAGTCCGTGAAATTCCGTGTTAAATAAAATAATGAAAAGAATACATATATGTATGAATAGATATGATATACAAAATCCCAGTACCATAACTTTCAGATGTAGGAATTAAAGATAATTAAAAAGCCGGCATTTATAAATTAGTAAAGTAAAGAGTGTGTGAATGTTAATGTGATTTTGTGTGCAAATCGCCGAATTTGCTGTTTGTTTCTTGTTGCTGTGTTTTGTTGTTGTTGTGTTTAGCAAATCGCTGAATTTGCAGATTGTGTTTTTTGAACTGCTAAACAAGTGTTTTTTGTTTAGTTTTGTTTTTAAAAATGAGAAAGGCACAGAGTAAGGAAAGTCCAAAAGAAAGTTTGCAGAGCAAGGATTGGAAGTATGTGGAAAGTCTGGATCCTGCAAAAAAAAAAAAAACGAGCATTTGGAAGGTTAAACACTCAGAAAATAATTGCATTACAGGATGGGATTAAAAAAAGACAGGAAAAGATCAGAAGAAAATGCAGAAAGCAGGATTTGAGTCTATGGAATTTTGGTTGAGAGAGGCGGAAAGAAGGAAAAAAAAAAAAGGGCAGTGCGGCTTCAGAGAACAGGAGAGAGCAGAGGGAGGGGGCGCGTGCACGAGCCTGCAGGAAGGAGGACGAGAACGTGCAGGAAGGAGGAGCGCCTGCTCCATACAGAGCAGATGGTAGCAGCTCTCTTTACCCCCAGTTATTAAAGGATCCCCCACCTAATGATGGGGAATCCTCTCAAAAAGGCATGTTGACTAGATCACAGACAGGGCAGATATTACAGTGGTCAAAAACAATGGGAGAGGGACTTTCTCCTCTCCCCTCTGAACCTGAAGAAACTTCAGCAATGACAGAATCATTTCCAATGATCCAGGTTGCAAACCCCCAGGCAGGAGATGATCAACTCCGACTATTTTAGTGTATAGGACATGGACAATGGAAGATGTTAAGAAAGCTATAGAAGGTGTGATTTCTTACAAAGCAGATGTTAATCAGTTTGTGCAGGACATGGAAAACTTGAGTGGAAGTGTTTTATCATGGTGGAGGCAGCCGAAGGCGAGGTTTCAGAGAGGACATGACAGAAGAGGTTTGAGATGTAGTGAGGATGTCAGAGAGGAGCTTATGGTTACCCCTTTTCAGGGTGTTGGACCTGTGGAAGAGAAGGAAAAAGCATGACGAGGCCAGGGGACAGGGAGCTTTGCATTTTTTAATACAGGACTCCCTGAAAAGCAGAATGATGAGTCAGATGGAGATGATGAGGTGTTGATGAAGTTCTAGGATTTATTGGCTTATGCAGATGTGAAATCAGAAATTAAATTAAGGATAAATGGGAATGTGATGATTTTTTTTGTATGACGATGGTGCATGTAGGACAGCTATCAAAGAACAAATTCCAGGAGCAAAGCCTGCAGCCACGCGAGTTTCAGTGAAAGCTCAAATGGTGAAATCGTGTGTATTTCTCAGTTAGAGTTAGTGCAACTAAAATCACTTTTACATAATTGTATGCAGTGCAGCTGTAGCTGCAAAAATGGGGGAAAACATGTTGAATTTTAAATCACTTTTGGCACGTCTTCATGCTGAATGGGCACAATCAGCAGTGGCAGGATCTGGGACTTACGGTTAGGATGGGGGAAAGTGCTGATGACTGGATTCCAACACTATCACCCCACATCCAGGGAAGTCCCTCAACTGGACTGACTCGAGTGGCTTTGTTTTGGACAACTTCTGTTAAAATGGGTGTGCATTTGGAAGAAAAACTAAAGGATTGGGCCAGATGATTATTAGCATTAACTGAGAAGGAGGAAGATCTGTTAAAGGATCTCCCTGACACTCTGTGGTCTAAAGGACCCACAGATGTAGGGTTAATTAAAGGCGCTTTACCAGTTCAGATTAGACCAAAAACAGAATATAGACCATGTGTTCGACAATACCCTTTAAGACCAGATGCACAAGAATGTATTAAACCAGTAATTTCAGATTTAATAGCTGCAGGAGTAATTATAAAGTGCAATGACTCACCCTGTAATACTCCTATATTTCCAGTGAAAAAACAGGCGCCGTCCACTGGTTGGAGGATGGTATGAGACTTACAAGCAGTAAACAATGCCGTTATTCAAAGAGCACCCTGTGTGCCTGACCCCTATACATTACTGAATTCGTTTGGATCGGATGCAGCCGCCTTCACAGTGGTAGACATCAGTAATGCATTCTTTCCTGTGCCTGTCCACAAGGACAGCCAGTGCTGGTTTGCGTTCACATATGACGGCCAAAGGTACACTTACACTAGACTACCCCAAGGTTAGTGCGAAATGATAGCGAGCATGGCAAAAATTCCAACCTCCAGGGGAATTAAAAAAAAAGTAATAATAATTTATGTGGATGATGTTCTGATAGCATCACCAGAGAAAAAAAAACTTGTATGAAGGATTCAGTGGCACTGTTAAAACATTTAGCTGATGAAGGCCACAAAGTCAGTAAAAATAAATTACAGCTGTGCAGGGAACAGGTAAAATATCTTTGTCATATTTAAGCGCAGCAGGACGCACAATTATGGAAGAATGGAAAACTGCAATTCTGCAAGCACCAAATTCTCTAACGAAGAAGCAAATGATGTCATTTTTAGGTCTGATTAATTATTGCAGGAACTGGGTACCAAACTATGCTGAAATAATGGTTTCTCTCCAAAAGTTGATGTATGACAAAATTTTAAAAATGAATTCCCCTGTAACCTGGACACAAGAAGCGGACACAGCCTTTGGTAACATTAAACAGGTTCTGGTGTCCAGCACAGCCTTAGAGTTACCTGATTACAGTAAACCTTTTGTATAAATGGTAGACTGCAAAACTAATTTATTGACCTCAGTTTTAGTCCAACAACATGGAGACAAAATGAAACCTGTAGCTTATTTCTCTTCAAAATTAAATGGTGTGGCATGTGTACTGCTGCATTGCGTTAGGACACCAATTGCGGCATCAATGGCAGTAGAAGTAAGTGCAACAATAGTACTATATATGTATGACCAGAAAACAAACCTACTTAATAAAAAAGAACTCTTTTTAAATGGGTAGCTATATTGACCCATGGGGTGGCCCATGGGTCAACGGGGGGAATGATGGGACAGGTAAACAAATATTGGATTTACAAATATTGGATTTAATTCTTATTATTTATAGGAGCATGTAAGCACAATGCTCAGGGAATTCTTAGACTAACACGAGGGAAGTTTCCAACTCCCCAATATCCGTTTCAGGTTATACACATGGACTTGATAGAATTAAAACGCAAAATAATGCATGATCTAAATGGATTGAATTGTTCCCAGCAAAACATCCTGATGCAATAACAGTAGCCAAAGCATTATGCAAAGATATAATTCCTCGGTATGGTATACCTGAAAAAAAAAAAATATATATATATATATATTATTATTTATAGTGACAATGGGTCTCATTTTGTTAATCGAATTATGAAAGGATAGGAACTATGTTTCACATTAATACAATGACAAAGCAGGATGCCCACTCCATCAGCCTTTTAATTAAGTGCTTGAAGAAATTAAGAATCTGGATGGCTCTTAAATTTTCTCCACCTCAATGACGAAAACACAGAGGTGATTGTCTTCGGTCCCAGTGTCAACAGTGAGTCACACCCAATAGCTCTGGGCTCTCTCACTCAATCCGTTAAATCTACTCTGACAAACTTAGGAGTGAAGATGGACATTGGTTTTAAATTTGGACAAGCAGATCAGTTCGGTGGTGAAATCCAGCTTCTTTCAGTTAAGGCAGCTGGCTAAAGTCAAATTGTTTTTATCAAGAAAGTTCTTTGAGACAGTAATCCACGCCTTTGTTATAACTCGGATTGATTACTGTAACTCTCTTTACTTGGGTGCCCCTCACTCATCTTTGTTCCATCTCCAGCTGGTGCAGAACTTTGGTGCACGCTTGTTAACTGGAACGTGGAAGAGAGAGCATATCCCACCAGTTCTGGCTGCCTGTCCATTTTAGAGTTTTTTTTTAAAATAAAAAATAAAAATAAAAAATCTTTTATTTGTTTTTAAGTCTTTAAGTGGTCTGGCTCCACCCTACGTTTCTGAGCTGCTACACCTGCATTCCCCTTCCTGCTCACTTAGATCAGCTGACCAGCTGCTCCTGGATGTGCCAAGGACACGGCAGAAATTCAGGGGGGATAGAGCATTTGCCGTTGCTGGCCCCAGCTTGTAGAATGCACTCCCTATGCAGATTAGGAGGGCCCGTTTGTTGAATGATTTTAAATCCAAGTTAGAAACTCAAAACTTTATTTAATTTGTTGATTTTATACCGTTTGTTTTAGTTTGTTGTTTTGTTTTATTCTGCGTTGTTAACCCTTTTGGTCAGCTCCTGCTGTTTTAAAAGCGCTTTATAAATAAAGTTGACTTGTCTTGACTTGACATTGTCTTAAAGAATCACTGTGCCTACCACCTGCTAAGTGCTGGATTAGTAGACATAATGACTGGTACAATTAACAATAGGCTGAAGGAATGTATTGTGGACACTGGACTCAGTGTCTAGATTTAGTGAAACTGTGCATAGAATTAACATTACCAGTGCAATAAGGCCGAGACCCTTTTTGGAAGACCTTACAGGTTACCACAGTTTAAAAACCAATGGGAGACTAATAAAGAAGCAAACCTAGCTGACTATATGAGGGCCATTTTAGTAAAACAAAGAGACATCTTGACTAATGAAAAACCTTTTGCCCCTCAGCAGGAAAACCAGCTTTTAGAACCAGGTGATTGGGTTCTGATAAGAAGCATCAAGAAATAACACTGGTATTCACCCAAGTGGGAGGGGCTATACCAGGCACTGCTGGCCACTCCTACTGCAGTCAAATTCGCTGGAAGATCCACCTGTGTTCACCTGACATGTTGTTTATATTGTAAAAAGGTAATCTCGACTGGAAACTCAAAGGTGGAAGGTGAGCTAAAGTCTGATAATAGGGTGGACTCAGACGTTTAGAGTCTGGGTAGACCCGAAAGTCAGTGAAGCCTCCTGTAAAGCCACCAACCCATATAGACGACGAAAAAATAAATACCAGTTGGTCGAGATGGTAAACCAAGGTTTTCAAATTTGTGTGAAATGTATTGTTGTTATGATCATAACCATTGTTATAGTGTGGCATACCTGGCAGTACTTGCGCCCCCCTGGGTATGAAAATGGAACCACCCTTTCGACTGAGAGGAGGACTGTAAGTCCACCCACTAATGTTTGCCCAAGACGACTAATGGCTAAAGGAAATCCACTGAACCCAGAGAATACTGCTACTATTTTTAACTTGCAATTCTTGAAACTAAATTCTGTTACCTTTTTCTGTGTATCCTATAACAGTTTACGTTTTGGTTGCTGAAATGTCTGGTATTTATCCTCACAGATGGAAACCTCGCCATAAGCGGGAAGTGTGGCTGACAGACACTGACCCTACTTACATAGACGCCATAGGGGTTCCTTATGGAGTACCCAATGAATGTACATTAATTAACCAGGTGGCTGCCAGCTGGGAATCTTCACTCTGTTGGTGGTGTCCGATTGTCAAAGGCGTGGACAGGATCAACTACATCCACTACAACGTCCCAAAAATTAGGTAACTGGACACGAGAAGGGTTTGAAGCTGTGCATGAACAGCTTTCTGTTACATCTATAATGACATTCCAGAACAGGATTGCTCTCGACATGCCGATGGCTGAAAAGGGTGGCGTGTGCACCATGTTCAGTGAACAGTGTTGCACGTTCATTCCTAACAACACCGCTGCAGACAGCAGTCTGACCAAGGCCAAAGAGGGCCTTCGCACTCTCAATGGTAAGATGAAAGACCATTCCGGTGTTGATACCACCATGTGGGACTCCTGGCTGGATGTGTTTGGGAAGTACCACTCATTGGTAGCTTCCGCTTTGGTGTCCATAGCTATATTTATGGCCATCTTGACCTTGTGTGGATGTTGTTGTATTCCTTGCCTGCGTTCTTTGTGCAATCGTCTCATCTCCACAGCTATTAGACCTGAAGAGACCCAGCTGCGTCCCATCTGTGTAAGTGTCTCCAACACACACCCTCCAAGTGTAAATGTGTTTGTGCTCGTAAACATGATCTTACAGTTAGAAATCTTGTGAAGTGGCTGACTAATGGTGATGTTGGGTTTGCGCAGATATGGATAAACAGGGGGGAGTTATGTTGGAATAATGTATATAGGTTATCTCATATTTGCTTATTTTATGCATCACCTTGCTATATATGTATAGGTGATTTAATCATGTTTGCAGAAGTGTCTGTGTGTGTGTCCAAATCTGTTTCACAGGAAGGTGGAGGTGACACCCTTGGGAGAAAATGTTTATCTTTGCGTCTTTTCAGCATTCTCCTGAGAACCTGTGTTAGCTATGTCTAAAATGAATCGAAGGACGCTCTGTGTTAGTTTATCTGTGAGAAACGGCTTTGCAGGTCCAGAGATGATTTGAGAAGACTGTGGAAGGATGGACATGTTGTAATAAATGCTTTCTGATAGCGCTGCAGCTGTGTTTTTATCTGTTTCCCCTCCTTAGAGCTCAGCGCATGTGTAACTTATAGGGACAACCCAAATCAACTTATTAAAAGAGGAGGCAGCAGAATTTGCGCCAGAGTGGAGAGAGATTGTTTACTGGGTAGATCTCTGTCTGCTCTCCTCGAAAAGGTACCTTTGTCCGTTGGTCTTTCTTTCCTTTTTGAATTGTTATGATGTTGCAGGTTGTTTGAACCCAACATTTATTTATATTAAAAGTTGACAACTGATTCAAACAATCACGTCATATCTTTGACATTTATTTGAAAAAGTATCAATAAAGTTAAAGGCAATGGATATCTGAAAAAAAATGTTATAGAAGTGATTAAATAAAGTTCTTTTAAATAAAAGTCATCATTAATTAATATAGTGTGTATAAAAAAATACTTGTTTCACAAAGCAGCTGTGATAATGATTTGACAATAATGAATGTACGACTGGATTTTGAAAAACACAGCCATACCTATGTAAATAAATGTATTCTGATCATTCAAAAACAAAAAAATAAATAAATAAATAACATTAAAGAAAATGGATTAAACTGTTTGTAATCTTTTTCTGTACATTTTGGAGATAAACAAAATTCTTTTTGGAAGTCTACAAAAGTAAAACTAGACACACATTAGTGATGACATGGATGTGATGACATGGATGTAATAAAGTGCAGACTCCCAACACATCCTAGAACAAATAGGAGAACCTGGACTTACGTTCTACATGTGAATATCTGATCATTTCCTATTGATAGTATTTAAGCTAGTTTAGCTCATTTTCATTTGAAAAATGTCTTCATTTTTTTAATGTATTAGTTAGTTTGGACTGTGAATAAATGTTCAAATGCAACAAGATGACATGGATGTAATAAAGGAACTTTTTTTATGTTGTTATATTTCTTTGTTTGGTGAAAGAGGAATAAAAAATGTTCCATTTTGAAATGACTGCATTTGTTGAGTCTTTATTTGAATGTTTCTTTATTTATTAATCCACACATATTTATCTGAAAATTTCAAATCAATCAAACATGAAAAACAAAGAAAACAAATTCCAAAAAAGTTACAAAATTTCTAAAAACAAAAGGACTAAAAAGAAAAGAAAAGAAAAAAGGTTTGCCAAAACCCGATAAACAAAGATGTATTTTGGCATTGCATTTTGTTTATTTAAAGGGTTATCCAGTAACTTTATTTATATTAAAAGTTGACAACTGATTCAAACAATCACGTCATATCTTTGACATTTATTTGATAAAGTATCAATAAAGTTAAAGGCAATGGATACATGAAAAAAAATATTGTAGAAGTGATTAAATAATGTTCTTTTAAATAAAAGTCATCATTAATTAATATAGTGTGTATAAAAAAATACTTGTTTCACAAAGCAGCTGTGATAGTGATTTGACAATAATGAATGTACGACTGGATTTTGAAAAACACAGCCATACCTATGTAAATAAATGTATTCTGATCATGCAAAAACAAAAAATTCAAAAAATAACATTAAAAAAAATGGATTAAACTGTTTGTAATCTTTTTCTGTACATTTTGGAGATAAACAAAATTCTTTTTGCAAGTCTACAAAAGTAAAACTAGACACACAACGGCTATTATTTATCAATGTTGAAACAGCACCTCTGTGTGGACATTTGTAGCAACAACGAGAATCTTCCGGATCCAACTGGAACTGTTTCTTGATAGATACTGACAGTTTTTTCTTTGATTAATTGGAATTCTTTATACGTTTGTAAAATGATTTTTTCATCATGATATAATTGTTTATTTTCTTTGAGATATTATCCTGATTATTGTAAAAGAAAATGAATAATCTATTTACTACATTTATGAAAAATAAGCGTTAACACTTTAGTAGTGAGAATATTGTACAATTTCCATGATGGTAAATGACGTCCATTGAGTATAAATTCTACAGATATAAGAAAAGTAAATTCCAAAAGAAACAACATGCCACAACTTAGTAGCATGTTGCATGAATTTATCAGCAGACAAATGTAAAAAACATTAAAGAGACTTAAAAATGTAAGACGAGTCTTTCATTGTAATTAAAACCACTTAAACCTGCTGTTTTAAAAATATGTATTTCAACCTTTTCCTGTTCAGAAGACACTTTTATAACACAAAACATATTTTATTTGCACAAGCACAGATATAAAATAGTCGTACCCAAAGTAGCATTTTGTCCATTAAATGAAACATAAAACTATGGAAACAATTTTCACCTCCTTGGAGTAAATGAACTCAAGAAGTCTCAACAAAACATTTTGTTTTTTGTTGAATAACATTTTTGGATCTTTCAAAGTAGTTTTATACTATGATGTCTTCATTATGAGTTAAGATTTACATACAGGCTTTTTTAGCAGGTAGATAGGAAGGGTTGCTAAGGAATCTGGTCAAATACCGCCATCTAGTGGACAACTGTGATAACAGACCAGAAACTTCCTGAATTCTCCGCCTCTCCTCCTGTCAGAGTATAAAGCTGGGACAGAGTCACAGCTGAGACAGAAAGATACACAGACGAGAAAAGACAATTCAACCAGCTTTCATCTGCCAACAAAAAGACTCAAGACTTGAAACTCTGAAGATGCTGTGCTCTCGAGGTCTTCACTCTGATCTCAGTCCATCCATGTTCTTCTTCTCACCTGTACGCAGTCTGTGGCCAGAGGTCAGACCTCTGTTCTACCAGCAGGATCTGCTGCAGAGGAACCTGCAGGAGCTGCGCAGCAGTCTGGAGCTGATGGACAAATTTCAAGACAAGATCCTGGAGGAGACGGAGCCTTTCCAGAGCAGTGTGGCCCTGCAACCAGTGAGCTTCCAGCTGGACAAAGATGGACAGCACTTTGGCCTGACCCTGGACACTCGAGGCTTTTCTCCAGAGGAGCTGTCTGTCAGGCAGGTGGGCAGAAAGCTGAGAGTCAGCGGGAAGACAGAGAAGAAACAGGAGGACGGGAAAGGCTCCTACTCTTACAGACTCCAGGAGTTCAGACAGGAGTTGGATCTGCCTGAAGGCCTGAACCCTGAAGCCGTCACCTGCTGCCTGTCTCCAGACGGAAAGCTCCACATCCAGGCCGCCAAAGAGGAGGCTGACAGAGAGCTGACCATCAAGAGGAGCTCAGAGGAGGAACCCCAGCAGAGAGAGAGTTCGCAGACACAAGACAGCAAAGTGCAGACTCCCAACACATCCTAGAACAAATAGGAGAACCTGGACTTACGTTCTACATGTGCATATCTGATCATTTCCTATTGATAGTATTTAAGCTAGTTTAGCTCATTTTCATTTGAAAAATGTCTTCATTTTTTAATGTATTAGTTAGTTTGGACTGTGAATAAATGTTCAAATGCAACAAGATGACATGGATGTAATAAAGGAACTTTTTTTATGTTGTTATATTTCTTTGTTTGGTGAAAGAGGAATAAAAAATGTTCCATTTTGAAATGACTGCATTTGTTGAGTCTTTATTTGAATGTTTCTTTATTTATTAATCCACACATATTCATCTGAAAATTTCAAATCAATCAAACATGAAAAACAAAGAAAACAAATTCCAAAAAAGTTACAAAATTTCTAAAAACAAAAGGACTAAAAAGAAAAGAAAAGAAAAAAGGTTTGCCAAAACCGGATAAACAAAGTTGCATTTTGGCATTGCATTTTGTTTATTTAAAGTGTTATCCAGTAACTTTATTTATATTAAAAGTTGACAACTGATTCAATCAAACAATCACGTCATATCTTTGACATTTATTTGATAAAGTATCAATAAAGTTAAAGGCAATGGATACATGAAAAAAAATATTGTAGAAGTGATTAAATAATGTTCTTTTAAATAAAAGTCATCATTAATTAATATAGTGTGTATAAAAAAATACTTGTTTCACAAAGCAGCTGTGATAGTGATTTGACAATAATGAATGTACGACTGGATTTTGAAAAACACAGCCATACCTATGTAAATAAATGTATTCTGATCATGCAAAAACAAAAAAAACAAAAAATAACATTAAAAAAATGGATTAAACTGTTTGTAATCTTTTTCTGTACATTTTGGAGATAAACAAAATTCTTTTTGCAAGTCTACAAAAGTAAAACTAGACACACAACGGCTATTATTTATCAATGTTGAAACAGCACCTCTGTGTGGACATTTGTAGCAACAACGAGAATCTTCCGGATCCAACTGGAACTGTTTCTTGATAGATACTGACAGTTTTTTCTTTGATTAATTGGAATTCTTTATACGTTTGTAAAATGATTTTTTCATCATGATATAATTGTTTATTTTCTTTGAGATATTATCCTGATTATTTTAAAAGAAAATGAATAATCTATTTACTACATTTATGAAAAATAAGCGTTAACACTTTAGTAGTGAGAATATTGTACAATTTCCATGATGGTAAATGACGTCCATTGAGTATAAATTCTACAGATATAAGAAAAGTAAATTCCAAAAGAAACAACATGCCACAAATTAGTAGCATGTTGCATGAATTTATCAGCAGACAAATGTAAAAAACATTAAAGAGACTTAAAAATGTAAGACGAGTCTTTAGTTGTAATTAAAACCACTTAAACCTGCTCTTTTAAAATATATATTTCAACCTTTTCCTGTTCAGAAGACACTTTTATAACACAAAACATATTTTATTTGCACAAGCACAGATATAAAATAGGCGTACCCAAAGTAGCATTTTGTCCATTAAATGAAACATAAAACTATGGAAACAATTCTCACCTCCTTGGAGTAAATGAACTCAAGAAGTCTCAACAAAACATTTTGTTTTTTGTTGAATAACATTTTGGATCTTTCAAAGTTTGTTTATACTATGATGTCTTCATTATGAGTTAAGATTTACATACAGTCTTTTTTTAGCAGGTAGATAGGAAGGGTTGCTAAGGAATCTGGTCAAATACCGCCATCTAGTGGACAACTGTGATAACAGACCAGAAACTTCCTGAATTCTCCGCCTCTCCTCCTGTCAGAGTATAAAGCTGGGACAGAGTCACAGCTGAGACAGAAAGATACACAGACGAGAAAAGACAATTCAACCAGCTTTCATCTGCCAACAAAAAGACTCAAGACTTGAAACTCTGAAGATGCTGTGCTCTCGAGGTCTTCACTCTGATCTCAGTCCATCCATGTTCTTCTTCTCACCTGTACGCAGTCTGTGGCCAGAGGTCAGACCTCTGTTCTACCAGCAGGATCTGCTGCAGAGGAACCTGCAGGAGCTGCGCAGCAGTCTGGAGCTGATGGACAAATTTCAAGACAAGATCCTGGAGGAGACGGAGCCTTTCCAGAGCAGTGTGGCCCTGCAACCAGTGAGCTTCCAGCTGGACAAAGATGGACAGCACTTTGGCCTGACCCTGGACACTCGAGGCTTTTCTCCAGAGGAGCTGTCTGTCAGGCAGGTGGGCAGAAAGCTGAGAGTCAGCGGGAAGACAGAGAAGAAACAGGAGGACGGGAAAGGCTCCTACTCTTACAGACTCCAGGAGTTCAGACAGGAGTTGGATCTGCCTGAAGGCCTGAACCCTGAAGCCGTCACCTGCTGCCTGTCTCCAGACGGAAAGCTCCACATCCAGGCCGCCAAAGAGGAGGCTGACAGAGAGCTGACCATCAAGAGGAGCTCAGAGGAGGAACCCCAGCAGAGAGAGAGTTCGCAGACACAAGACAGCAAAGTGCAGACTCCCAACACATCCTAGAACAAATAGGAGAACCTGGACTTACGTTCTACATGTGCATATCTGATCATTTCCTATTGATAGTATTTAAGCTAGTTTAGCTCATTTTCATTTGAAAAATGTCTTCATTTTTTAATGTATTAGTTAGTTTGGACTGTGAATAAATGTTCAAATGCAACAAGATGACATGGATGTAATAAAGGAACTTTTTTATGTTGTTATATTTCTTTGTTTGGTGAAAGAGGAATAAAAAATGTTCCATTTTGAAATGACTGCATTTGTTGAGTCTTTATTTGAATGTTTCTTTATTTATTAATCCACACATATTCATCTGAAAATTTCAAATCAATCAAACATGAAAAACAAAGAAAACAAATTCCAAAAAAGTTACAAAATTTCTAAAAACAAAAGGACTAAAAAGAAAAGAAAAGAAAAAAGGTTTGCCAAAACCGGATAAACAAAGTTGCATTTTGGCATTGCATTTTGTTTATTTAAAGGGTTATCCAGTAACTTTATTTATATTAAAAGTTGACAACTGATTCAAACAATCACGTCATATCTTTGACATTTATTTGATAAAGTATCAATAAAGTTAAAGGCAATGGATATCTGAAAAAAAATATTGTAGAAGTGATTAAATAATGTTCTTTTAAATAAAAGTCATCATTAATTAATATAGTGTGTATAAAAAAATACTTGTTTCACAAAGCAGCTGTGATAGTGATTTGACAAGAATGAATGTACGACTGGATTTTGAAAAACACAGCCATACCTATGTAAATAAATGTATTCGGATCATGCAAAAACAAAAAAACAAAAAAAAATAACATTAAAAAAATGGATTAAACTGTTTGTAATCTTTTTCTGTACATTTTGGAGATAAACAAAATTCTTTTTGCAAGTCTACAAAAGTAAAACTAGACACACAACGGCTATTATTTATCAATGTTGAAACAGCACCTCTGTGTGGACATTTGTAGCAACAACGAGAATCTTCCGGATCCAACTGGAACTGTTTCTAGATAGATACTGACAGTTTTTTCTTTGATTAATTGGAATTCTTCATACGTTTGTAAAATGATTTTTTCATCATGATATAATTGTTTATTTTCTTTGAGATATTATCCTGATTATTTTAAAAGAAAATGAATAATCTATTTACTACATTTATGAAAAATAAGCGTTAACACTTTAGTAGTGAGAATATTGTACAATTTTCATGATGGTAAATGACGTCCATTGAGTATAAATTCTACAGATATAAGAAAAGTAAATTCCAAAAGAAACAACATACCACAAATTAGTAGCATGTTGCATGAATTTATCAGCAGACAAATGTAAAAAACATTAAAGAGACTTAAAAATGTAAGACGAGTCCTTCATTGTAATTAAAACCACTTAAACCTGCTCTTTTAAAAATATATATTTCAACCTTTTCCTGTTCAGAAGACACTTTTATAACACAAAACATATTTTATTTGCACAAGCACAGATATAAAATAGGCGTACCCAAAGTAGCATTTTGTCCATTAAATGAAACATAAAACTATGGAAACAATTCTCACCTCCTTGGAGTAAATGAACTCAAGAAGTCTCAACAAAACATTTTGTTTTTTGTTGAATAACATTTTAGGATCTTTCAAAGTTTGTTTATACTATGATGTCTTCATTATGAGTTAAGATTTACATACAGTCTTTTTTTAGCAGGTAGATAGGAAGGGTTGCTAAGGAATCTGGTCAAATACCGCCATCTAGTGGACAACTGTGATAACAGACCAGAAACTTCCTGAATTCTCCGCCTCTCCTCCTGTCAGAGTATAAAGCTGGGACAGAGTCACAGCTGAGACAGAAAGATACACAGACGAGAAAAGACAATTCAACCAGCTTTCATCTGCCAACAAAAAGACTCAAGACTTGAAACTCTGAAGATGCTGTGCTCTCGAGGTCTTCACTCTGATCTCAGTCCATCCATGTTCTTCTTCTCACCTGTACGCAGTCTGTGGCCAGAGGTCAGACCTCTGTTCTACCAGCAGGATCTGCTGCAGAGGAACCTGCAGGAGCTGCGCAGCAGTCTGGAGCTGATGGACAAATTTCAAGACAAGATCCTGGAGGAGACGGAGCCTTTCCAGAGCAGTGTGGCCCTGCAACCAGTGAGCTTCCAGCTGGACAAAGATGGACAGCACTTTGGCCTGACCCTGGACACTCGAGGCTTTTCTCCAGAGGAGCTGTCTGTCAGGCAGGTGGGCAGAAAGCTGAGAGTCAGCGGGAAGACAGAGAAGAAACAGGAGGACGGGAAAGGCTCCTACTCTTACAGACTCCAGGAGTTCAGACAGGAGTTGGATCTGCCTGAAGGCCTGAACCCTGAAGCCGTCACCTGCTGCCTGTCTCCAGACGGAAAGCTCCACATCCAGGCCGCCAAAGAGGAGGCTGACAGAGAGCTGACCATCAAGAGGAGCTCAGAGGAGGAACCCCAGCAGAGAGAGAGTTCGCAGACACAAGACAGCAAAGTGCAGACTCCCAACACATCCTAGAACAAATAGGAGAACCTGGACTTACGTTCTACATGTGCATATCTGATCATTTCCTATTGATAGTATTTAAGCTAGTTTAGCTCATTTTCATTTGAAAAATGTCTTCATTTTTTAATGTATTAGTTAGTTTGGACTGTGAATAAATGTTCAAATGCAACAAGATGACATGGATGTAATAAAGGAACTTTTTTATGTTGTTATATTTCTTTGTTTGGTGAAAGAGGAATAAAAAATGTTCCATTTTGAAATGACTGCATTTGTTGAGTCTTTATTTGAATGTTTCTTTATTTATTAATCCACACATATTCATCTGAAAATTTCAAATCAATCAAACATGAAAAACAAAGAAAACAAATTCCAAAAAAGTTACAAAATTTCTAAAAACAAAAGGACTAAAAAGAAAAGAAAAGAAAAAAGGTTTGCCAAAACCTGATAAACAAAGTTGCATTTTGGCATTGCATTTTGTTTATTTAAAGGGTTATCCAGTAACTTTATTTATATTAAAAGTTGACAACTGATTCAAACAATCACGTCATATCTTTGACATTTATTTGAAAAAGTATCAATAAAGTTAAAGGCAATGGATACATGAAAAAAAATATTGTAGAAGTGATTAAATAATGTTCTTTTAAATAAAAGTCATCATTAATTAATATAGTGTGTATAAAAAAATACTTGTTTCACAAAGCAGCTGTGATAATGATTTGACAATAATGAATGTACGACTGGATTTTGAAAAACACAGCCATACCTATGTAAATAAATGTATTCTGATCATGCAAAAACAAAAAACAAAAAATAAATAACATTAAAGAAAATGGATTAAACTGTTTGTAATCTTTTTCTGTACATTTTGGAGATAAACAAAATTCTTTTTGCAAGTCTACAAAAGTAAAACTAGACACACAACGGCTATTATTTATCAATGTTGAAACAGCACCTCTGTAGTGGACATTTGTAGCAACAACGAGAATCTTCCGGATCCAACTGGAACTGTTTCTTGATAGATACTGACAGTTTTTTCTTTGATTAATTGGAATTCTTTCTATGTTTGTACAATGATTTTTTCATCATGATATAATTGTTTATTTTCTTTGAGATATTATCCTGATTATTTTAAAAGAAAATGAATAATCTATTTACTACATTTATGAAAAATAATGTTAACACTTTAGTAGTGAGAATATTGTACAATTTTCATGATGGTAAATGACATCCATTGAGTAAGTAGATTTTGCAAATCTATAAAAGTAAAACCAGACACACAACAGCTATAATTTATCAATGTTATTAGTTTAGACTGTTAATAAACATTGAAATGAAATAAGATGACATGGATGTAATAAAGGAAATTTTTATTTTGTTATATTTCTTTGTTTGGTGAAAGAGGAATAAAAAATGTTCCATTTTGAAATGACTGCATTTGATGAGTCTTTATTTGAATGTTTCTTTATTTATTAATCCACACATATTCATCTGAAAATTTCAAATCAAACAAACATGAAAAGCAAAGAAAAAAAATTCCACAAAAGCTACAAAATTTCTATAATAAAGAAAAGTAAAGAAAAAAGGTTTGTCAAAACCTGATAAACAAAGATGTATTTTATCATGGCATTTTGTTCATTTAAAGTGTTATCTATTAACTTTATTTATATTAAAAGTTGACAACTGACTGAATCAAATAATGATGTCCAATCTTTGACTTTTTTTTGGATCAAGTATCAATTGTAATAAATTTAAAGGCAATGGATACATGATGCCGCAATGAACATCTAGGATGTAAATATGTGGGAATTACTCAGCCTTTATTTTGTTCTAGACACCACTGGAAACACAAATTCACATGATGTTTTGGGGTTTCTGTGTAACTGCACAGCGTAACTGCCGGTCCGAAGACAAAGCATTTGTCCAGGTGGGGGAGTTTCCACGAACCACGGTGCATCCGAAGGAGGACCGCAGAAGGAAATGCTGCTACGTAGTCCTGGGAAGCTGTCTACAATCTTTAGGAGTTCACAAGAATCCCAAAGCTCTCTCTTCTGCTGCTAACACAAAGCTACACTGCTGCTATATGAGGTTCCGTTTGTGCCAAAAATATGTTTTTGTGTCCACTGTCTATGTCTTTGGTCCATTGTCTTTGTCTACTGAACGAGTTCATTGAACATTGGTTCATGCGTTATATTTAAAACTTTGCATTTGTCTTTGTTATTGTCGTTACTCTCTGTCGTCTCACTTGTCGTCAGGAAGGTCCTTAGCAACCGTTGCTAGTGTCGTTAGCTACGACGTATCCCCATGTCGTGTCGTTAGATCTTGTCGTTTTTCAAATTTTGCCAAAGTTGTCAGAAAAGTCCTTTGTACGTCCGGTAAATTGTTTCCAGTACTACCACGGAAGGAAAAAAATGTTTATTAAAGCCGGCGCTAGCGTTAGCCATGAAAAACACGTTTATTTAAATGAACTTTATTGATATTCCCCCAAACGCGCATTGCCAGAAAGAGGGGGGCGCGCGCATGCGTACAATGCTTTCATGTTCCCGAAGCGACTTTTGCCAATTGTTTTAAGTTATTTATAGTATGGCTTCAATTAAATCTGGAGATGAAACTATTATTTAAGTCTTTCAAAAATTAACTGATCTTTTTCAAACATGTTGTCACAAATTGGGAGGATAAACGAGGAGCAGACGGGCAAAGCTCTGTCTGGATTTTGATCTTTTCTTTTTAATCTGTTACGTATTTATTTGATCATGAGCTGGCGCTCTCGGGACCAGTATACTTCTCTTTTGGGTGCCTCTGCTCCTCGTTTATCCATCAGATTTTTTACAACATGTTGGATAAAGACCAGTTATTTTTCAAAGGTCTTTTAAATAATAGTTTCACTACCAGATTAAATTGAAGCCATTCTTAAGTTAAAACTAAATAACCTTAAACGGGACCGTGAAACCGTCGTACGCATGGACCCTCCCCACCCCCACCCCCACCACCACCACTTCTGGCAATGCGCTTCTGCAGCGATATCAATAAAGTGTTTTTTTTTTTTTTTTACATGTTTCGTTCTGTGCTGGTACAGGAAACAAGTTACCGGACTTTTCTGACAACTTTGGCCAAATTTGAAAAACGACAAGATCTAAGGACATGACATGGAGATACAACGTAGCTAACGACAATAGCAACGGTTTGGCTAAGGATTTTCCTGACGACACGCGGAAACGACGCTGCAAACGACAGTGTGACATTAGCAACGGTTGCTAAGGACTTTTCTGACACCGTAAGGAGACGACATGGGCAAACGACAATAATAAAGACAAATGCAAAGTTTTAAGCATAAAGCAAGTGTATACATCACAAAGCAAATACAAAGCAACAATCAAAGAAGCATGGGCATGCAGAAGATATTGCTTAGTAGTACACAGACATGAACCAATGTTCAATGAACTCGTTTAATAGACATAGACAATGGACCAAAGACATAACAGTGGACGCAAAAACACATTTTTATAATTTTGGCACAAATGGAACCTCATACTGCTAGCATGTGTCTCTTAGCTGCTGGACAGACGGACAAAGCACTGACGTCATCGTCCCGTCTCCCCTCTGGAAATGCTTATTGGAATTTAATTAATGCGACGTCATTCGAACGGTGGATGTGAAAATGCAAATGCAATCCCTTCTTTGCATTTTCCTTTGAATCATGAATAAGTGTTTTTTTTTATTAGAAAATGAAAAAGCATTTTGAAGAATTGTTTTTTCATTTTAATTTTGAGTCATTTGATGCAATTACATTTGAAAAAGAAAAAGCATATCTGTTAATCCATTGTAATGACCAAATTAGACATTTCAAAATGAATTTTGCAACACATGTACCAGTGAACTTTTTGAAAATGAAATGTCAAAAACCATGTTCATTATCATTTTAATTAAGTGACAGAATAAGCGGTGTTAAAGACTTAAATGAAAAAGCATTTTGGCGGATTGCTTTTTCATTTTAATTTGACTCAAAAAATGCAGCTTCATTTTGAAAATGAAAAAGCATTTCTGGTTTTGACTTTTATTTTTAACTATGCTACACCATTGCTTTGATAGATTACATAGATTGCTGAATAAATACCACAACACATTGCGTCTAGTCAATTTTTCCTGTAAAAAAGTGTATTTAAATTAATTTGTATTAGTTATTTTAGTTTTCATCATCAGAACACAGTAGATTGATACATTGTTTTCACAATGTGTTCATATTTATTAGGTTTTTACTTTGGGACATCAAAACAGATGGAAAGACACTGGGATAAGATATCTTTGTATGGCACTCTAATATCTTCTAGGAACCACTTTAAAAGTATTTAGATAGCATTTAGTCTTTCTTTATGGTGTGGATTTGTTTTAGATCACTGTTGCTGTAATAAGTTATTATGGCCGCTAGATGGCAGCGTTGCATCCCACATAAAAGATCAAAGTACCCTCAGCATTTCAATTTTCCAACATTTTTCCACCAGCTGTCTGTTGCTTTTAGGAGATAACAATTATATTTAACATGTCGTGTTTCATTAATTGCTTTTCCATTTTGAATCTGCTTTTTCATCAGGTTTTACTGTTTTAAATGATAACTTCACTGACACATGTCCTTTGAACTTGAACAAAATACATTTTCAGTCTAATGACACCAGCTCAGCTATGAAAAAAAAGACAATTCTTACATTTCTTTGGATGTTTGATATTTTTTCAAACTTTTTTTTCTCCTTAGTCTTTTAGTGGAAATGATATGTATACTTTCTTTGCTTATAATTTGTTCATATGCGGTAGAATTTAGCGTCTTGTGGAAGACTGCTGAAAAGAAGCCCATGAAAAAAAAACCTGCCTCAGTTTCAACATTTTCTATCTCTGAAGAACATACGCAGGGATGATGAAACCTGGCAAACACAGCGCTTTGCTGCTCGGGGATATTGTGTCAAGGCTGATGTCAATATTTTTGACACATAAAGAGAATATATGAGTTTTGTGAAGGGGGAAAGATACTTCTTTTTTTTTTTTGTCAGGCATTCACCTTTGGATGAACTCCTCAAACTGGAGGCAGGATAAGTGAGGAGGAGGAAAAGAATGAAAGGTAACAGAAATAGAGGAAGGATGAGGAGGAGGATGAGGAGGAGAAAAGCAAGGCTCAGCTCCAAGTAAATCATCTGCATTGTTCTCTTAATGCTGCTTGTGTGCAGAAACAAACACAAGCACCCTTGCAAGTGCAGAAACTGCCTCAAACGTGCGTGCACGGGAAGAATTTCGGGCACTTCCTCGGTCTTGTCTTAGCTTGTCCCTCGTGGAGATGTTTTTAATGCACCATAATCCCCCTCTTCCCTTTGAAGACATAAAAGCAGATATCCTTCAATCCATGTAAGCGCTTCTGACTGCCACCATCATCACAAACAAGTGCGCGCTCACAAGCGGAGCCGCCAGCTCATCAACATGCAGTTATTCCTCTCTGGCGGCGGGTTGCAGGTTGATAATTGGCTGCGGCGCACGCGCATGTGATGTGAGTGTGTTGTAAGTGGGAGAGTGTGTATTTCGTGTCTCTACTGCAGAGCTGGGGTTGCTTGAAAATTCCCGTCACGTCTCAAAGCCTCGATTAAGACGTTGCTCCAGTTTCCAACAGACAGACATGTGGGGAGGAGGGAAAAGGGGGGGGGGCAGCAGGGGGTGGAAAGATGAGAGAATGAAGGAGGAGAGAGCAGGCAGGGAGAAAGAAAGGTGATGAGGCAGGACCAAAAAATAAATGTCGATGAAGGGTTGTGCACGTCAAAGACAGAGAAGGGAAACACTGCAGCGGAGGTGCTGGCTGTGAGACCCAGAACATCCACGACTCCAAAAAATACTCTACCATTTTAACAGCATTTTAGGCCTAATTTTTATGTTTAAAACAACAAAAACTTGCAACTAAAATAAATCTAAATGGCAACAAAAATTAGAATAACCACACATGCTTGTACTCACATAAGAAAACTCCACACAATGAAGACCTACTCACAATTTAAAAGTCCAATCATTCATAGCAATAAGATAAACAGGGGCTTTCAGTCGACCTGTGGGTCCTAACATCTGTCTGCCCGGTTCAGGGGTCTTTAACCTGAAGCTCTGGAGCCCCATGCTTTTATCCTTCAATTGTGGATCTTTGGCTTTAAAGAAAAAAATGCTACCACTGAGAAAATTAAGTCACTTCTGTCATAGTTAATGTGTTTTCCTCATTGCAATAGTCAAAAAAGTTTAATTTGGTCTTTTAAAGTTAAGCTTTATAATGTATGGCGTTTGTTTTTTGTGTTTCACTTATGTAAATGATAGCAGGGCACCACAGAGATATGTTATGTAAAGATATGTAAAGAAGCTAAAGTTGTTATTTATAGAAAAGTATAACATTTTAAATATTTCAATTATTGTAAATATTTAAAAACTACATTTTAGATATGAATAGTTTAATGGCCACACAAGCTTAAATTTAGTGTATTTTTCTCAAAGGTTAAGTGGCACTTTGGGGCTTTTGCTGGGTTTTGGTCAGTAAGATCTTGGACCAAATGGCTCTTTTGGTGTTAAAGGCTGAAGACCTCTAGCCTAGTTCCTAAATCCATCACAGCAAATACCACCATATCCTTGGTTGCCTCTGCATTACAAAACAAGCACAAATTTTTATTTAGAGCATAAAGTTAAAAAATCCTGCCCATTATTTCTGTGTATAATACATGGTGTCAGTTAGGTTTATTTTTTTTGGCATTATAGCCCTGAAAGGACAACTTTGAGTTTTGCAGTATATGTATTATGATGATGATAATATGTTTTTTTTGGAAATACAGAAAATTTGAAGAATATTTTAGATATTAAACATAACATAAATTCTGAGGAGAGTTAGTGGGCCCCCTCATGGCTACATTAGAACAGACAGAAGGATAAACAAAACCTTTTAACAACAAAAAAGACTTTTTGACAAACGCCAACTTTGAAGTGAGGGTAAAAACTGTCTATAGCATACCACATTATGCTATAAAACCAAAGTATTTTAAGTGTAAAATTAAATAGAAATATCCTGGACCTTTGATAGCATTTGTAGTTTTTTATGTTTTTGTGTAATAATTAATCTGGACAAACATGATAGGTTAAAATGTATCATATTCAAACATTCTTGTCACTTCTGTGACAAACTTCTGTGTCATCTGTTAATTTCTGATACTGGATACATCACCTTGGGCTTTTGAAAGTGTTTTTATATCATAAATGATCTCCAACAGCAAACAGCTACATTTGTAAAATTTGCTCAAACAAGGACATTTTAAGGGCTGTGGCAAATGAACTGTGATTCATCAACAACAAAGTTTGAATAGAGTTTTGAGTAAACATATTTAGAAAAATACCTCAAGTTCTTCAACTTTTTAGATGAAACTTTTTAAGAAAATATTACTAACATTCAAGGTCTGGAAAATATTTGTAATTTTTTGTGCAGCTTGCAAATGTGTTTTTACATGACTAATTTGTGTAACGGACATTGTATCCACAGTTTGTGTGCATACAGTCTTCATTTATCAGAGAAATGAGCAAACCCCAACACCTTAGGTTTTGCATGTATCTGTATTTTAATTCTTGGCTCCCACTTCATTGCAATTTTAATTAAAATAATAGTAAATTCATACAAACATATTATTTTTACACCAAACATGCACTGAAGGTTTTTTCATCCTGTAGGATGCTTACAAAATTAACCTATTTAGTAACAGTAACAGTTTTAGGGTTACTGAAGATGTCTAGACTGATTCCCATAATTTTGAATTACGCTGATTTTAAACTGTAAAGCAAAAAATAAATTATTTAAATCTCAAAATAAAAAAAAAACTTTTTGTGCAAGTCTTTGTAAGATAAAAGCAGATAAAAAAAAAGTACATTGAGCTTAAATAAAGAACAAAGATCAAGACACATGGAATACTTGACTGTAATTTTATGTATATATATATATATGTATATATATATTTTTTTCTTCCCCTGAAACTGTTAAAGTAGGTGCTTTAATAGAAATAATTAAAAAATGGTTTGTGTCTCTCTCATATTATTACTTTTCTGTGTTCTATCTGAAAGTTTTAATTATGTTTTACAGCTGGGTCAATGATTTTGTTTACATGCATTTATTTTCTAATCTTGGCCAAAATAAATTTAAAAAGCCGTGGGTGAATGAATGCACTTGTTTATTCATCTTTTCTTTTAACTATAAGAGGAAATGTGCAGATTTTAGTTGGAACATTATTATATATCAGCATTCTATTTGCAGTGACAGGTATTCATAGAAGTGGTGGAGGAACACCTATATTCTTTTTAAGGTTTTGTGCTGCTTCCATCAGATTACTGGGTTACCTGATGATCTAATCACTTTTCATGGTATATTGTCTTTTTCGGGTAATGAGCAGTTTTGGTTATGCATGCAAACACTCACATATGCTCAAAAATGTCTTTATCCTCCTGCATTTGGATTTAAGTATTATCATAGTTCTTTGTACTTTTTTTTAATAGTAGGCTACATTCTCTGAGCACTGCATGCTTTCATATAATAATGACCAGAATACCCAAGCACTCACAAGGCCTGGTAGTTGTCACAGCTGCTGTTCTCACATCCCAAAATGATCTATAGATTTTGATTTGGTGTGGATGAAATCCTCTTGTCAACTATTTATATTCCAGGCAGACAGTCTTCATCAATTATGCAGTGTCAGACGAAGGCTGTAAACACCGTCTGACTCTCACTGAGGTTGTAACAAACAAAGAGATCAAGTGAGGTCAGCAGCATCATCAGTTCTAATTTCCACTACAGTAAAACAGGAAATCTCTGTAGATTTACTTTAAGGAAATCCAATAATTCATATTTGACTGGCCTCATAAAGTTTATACATTCTGTCTTATGTTTAAATATCAAAGAACTGTGCTAAATATTCCTTATAAACACAAAATAAATCTAATTTTCTTAGTTGCATTTCAGCAAATCACCTCCTCTTTGTATGAGAGTTTCCCAGAAAGACTCCAGTTTCAGGGATTTCACAGTGCAATCATGTTTGTTTAATGGAGGATAATTAAATAGGCAACATAAACCAGTCTGCTCTCATCTACTATTGATTCACTCAAGCACTCACTAACGCAGCAATGCCAAAGCTCCGAGGGCTCAGCTCTCTAAGAGTAGACATCTGAAGCTCCCACATCAGCCATCAACAAACTTTTAGTATCATTTGGCTTTTTCCACCAAATCTTTTACAGCCCTACATCGAGCAGCTCTCAACATCTATACTAAATTCCTCAGGGATCATTTGTTTGAAGATTAAGAAATTAATAATTTCTTCACAAAAAAGGGAAAAAGCAAACAGAAAGTCACTTCTCCTCCATTCTTTCATCTGCATGTTCAAAGCAACTACAAAGGTTGATGAAAAAGAAACAACATGAGGATGTGGAAGGAGTAGAATGCTCTGAAAATAAATATTTCTCCAAAGTATTTTCTTTTTTTAAGCACTTTTGAAAAATATGTCATGTCGGACATCATAATTACTAGGTTTAGCTTAGTTTATTTTTAGCACTGACCCCTGGTAAATGGCTATCGTGTACAAAAGGTTAAATTATCAGTGACAAGGCTCTGTATATCAGTCATTTTGAACGTTTTACATGTTTTGTCCTTGTAAAGTCATTGGTAATTTATTTATCACAAATCAATGTTGATAAAATTCGGGATGACAAAATCGTTTTTCCTTAGAAACAGAATTCTAAAAGGTCAGGTTGCTACAATACAAAATAAGTTACGAATGCCTACAAGGTTACCCACCAAACAGACCAAGCAGCATACTACTCCTTCTGAAAACTGAAACTCTGGTCTGAAGATTAGGAATCCCGTGAAATTAATATAACATTTTATAAATAAATCTGTGAAAAAAAATGTGGCCTTTACTTTTTGGTCATTTGTTTTTTGGTCTGCTTGAAATAACTCCCTCATAATTAACATAGACACTGAGTAAAACTTCTATATGAACCATAACTATGCTATTTTCTCTTTTTTAACAATAGGAACATACAATATGTATAGAAGCAAGAGAGTCACAGAATGTTCCATCCATCCATCCATCCATCCATCCATCCATCCATCCATCCATCCATCCATCCATCCATCCAGAACCTGCTAAATCCCTTTCAGGGCCACAGGGTTGCTGGGCCTATTCCAGTTATTGTTGGCCAAAGGCAGGATATAACTCTAAACAGGTCACCAGTCAGACACAGAATGTTGAATATTCTATTTTTTAAATGTACAAACTGAACAGATCGATATAGATTATTATATCGGAACTATTCTATGCAGTTTTTTTCACTTTAAAAACTATAAAAAATATTTTAGCAACTGGACTTCTGAATCATATTTTGGAGACCTCACTTTTTTCTTTCATGAACTTGATCATATTTGAGATTTATTCATTCCAATGAACTCAACCAGAAAATAAAATATAACTGCAAGGATTTTCTTTATCAAGCATAGATCAGTAATTTGTTTCCTTGCAACCTTCCTAAAGTTCATTGTTTGACTTAAAATGAACACCATGAACAACACGGCTTTTTGCTCCATGGGTTCCTTTGTTCTCCAAATGGACAGGTCTTTGTTCTCTGTGATAAATCGGGTTAGTCCCTATCTGTGTGACAGTGATTAGCTCTGATAGGAGATGGTGGTCCAATAGTTGTGACAAGAACACAACATTAACATTGAAGGGGGGACAATAGAGGTGTCACTGTGGCCTCTGCATTATTCAGACAGGATGGCTGATGGAGGAATAAAAAACGGGAATGGGAACAAGAGGAGACAGGAAGGAAGTATGAGAGCATGAACTGAAGACGGAATAGGAGTAAGGTTACATATTGAGTAATGTATGAACAAAAATAAATGGTGAATGGGGGGCGGCACAGGTGGACATGTACAGCTAAGCTGTACTTGTCACAGGATATATTTCAAAATCTTTTTTGGTATTGGTGTTACAAAACTGCATATAAGAAATATGACTTCCATTTAGGAAGTGGGTCAATCTTCACGTTTCTTAGTATTTTAAACATGCAATTTTAAAGGTGAAATCCTAACTTGTGCACACAATTTCACTTGAAGTCCCACCCCCCATCATCTTTTAAACTATTGCAAAAGTGTTCCCAGTGGTCTTTTAATTGTGATTATGCCATTTTTAGCCCAAAAAAAAAAAAAAAAAAACCTGTGCCATTTTCTAGGACATGATTTTGGCAGAAAGGCAGTAGTTCATTAGAAATTCACCTCTGTGGCTGACTCCACACCAGAGTAAGCCATACCCCATTCCCTATCATCCCTTTGCTTATACTTTCTCCTACTAGCTTACAGCCCCTTACAATCCCTACCTAACTTTACTGGTGCAACAAAAATGGCAAGCAATATTGGAGCTATCCAGCTGTCCAGTTTTGAGCCAGATGCCAGCTCGGACAAGGAAAACAAAGACGTACATGGATCTAGTTGTGTACAAGTGGATGAATCAGAATGAAGCTGAGCAGGGAGCTAATGTGTTATTTAGCCTGCCCCTGATTTACAAGAATTTCAATGAAGAAATACAACCCAGTTGTTTGAATTGGCTTCACTAATTGTACAAAACATAAACTCAGTTATAAAATACAATAACTGATTGCTACTAAACAGACTAAGCTAAACTGGGAATCCCTTCCCTCAGACCCTCCTTCTCGGTAAAGAAAACAAAAACAGATTTTAGGGAAAAAAAGAAGAAACCCCAGGGATGTCCACATGAAGGAAAGGTCCTCTCCCAGGACTCTACAACAAGGCCAATGAGCTAGTGTAGTAGGTCAGGCAAAGAAGAGTTTGCTTATCTACCTCTTGTTGCTGGCCTTCGCAGATTCGGATGGTTCAGGACGTCCAAAAATGAAATGAGCAGTTTGGGAAATGATAATTCACACAAGAGTCTGCATGAAATTTCAAACCTTTCCCAAAAGGAGAGAGATGCAAAAACAGGACCTGCTACGCATTATGTTTGTCGGCTCTCTCTGTATTCAAGGCAGAAAAGCTTTATTTTAATGATCCAGCACAGAAAAATGTAAGCATGCAAAATACGTCATTAGACTGGTGTGTTTTTGTCTAGTCTACATTGCAGGTGTCGTGGTTCCATAACACAGAAAGAAAGAAAAAAAGACCAAAACTCAGAGACAGGCCTACTGCTGACCATGGCATATTATCTGTTATTGCAGACTGGTACCAAGCAAATTTTGCAATACAATATATATGCATATTTAGAATCCATTAAATGCATGATAAAAAGAGCATATAAAATATAATGGAACCCCTGTTCACCTCCACACTCTACAACTACATGTTTGAATAGTGTAGCAGATGGGCTTCATCCAGATGGAACTGGGGGACGGCTGGGGGTGCGAGACGAGCCAGAGATGAGGTCCACGGCAAAGTGCAGGAGCAAAGATGAACCAACTGGAATCTGGACTCACTTCCGCTCCCCCGTAGGGGAATGGGAAAGAGGAGCAAGACATTAATTGCACTGCAACAAACAGAGCCATTGAGAACTAAATGATAACTCAAGGTGAAAAAACGCCTGTGATTTGTGAGTGCTAAATGATAAATTCTGGTCAGGTAAAACCCCTAGGTTTCAAACTGTGGAATTGGAGGCTATATTCACACCACCCAAGGAGGCTATCTGATCAGACAGAGCATCTCTCAGGTATTCAGGACCTAGTATAATGACCTCAGTTTTTCTGGGTTTAGGAGGAGGTAATGACTTGGCATCCAGGTCTTCGTGTCTCTGATGCAGGCATTCAGTTTCTCTTTATGGTCTTTCTGGTCAGGTTTCATGGATAAATACAACTGCGTATCATCACATGACAGGGGAAATTAATGCTGTGTTTCCTGATTATGGGCAGCATGTAAATCATAAACAGGATGGGTCCTAAAACTGAGTCCTGTGGGACTCCATAGCTAACTTGAGTGCAATAAGAGGACTGTCCATATACATTAACAAACTGGTACCTATCAGACAAATAGGATTCAAACCACTGGAGGGCAGACCCTCTGATCCCTATGTCATGCTCTAATCTTTGGAAAAAAAATACCATGGTCGATAGTGTCAAAGGCTGCACTGAGGTCTAACAGGACCAGAATATAGAGTAGTCCCTTTTCTGAGGCCAATAACAAGTCATTAGAGACTCTGACTAGTGCAGTTTCCGTGCTGTGGTGGGGTCTAAACCATAGTTAAAAACATCAAAAACACAGTTTTCTTTGGAGTCTTTAAAGATCTCAGTCATATATTATTTTCTATACTGCTTCTTTCATCCTAAATTAAATGTTTTCCTCAAACTCAAATTTACCAATTCTTTATAATGGCTTTTTTTTAGACAACTTTATGATGCACAAAACATTTTCAGAGATAAGCCCCCACTCCGATCACGGTCCTCACTCCCACAGCTGAAAAGACCATGGGGACACTTCGATAAGCCTTTGTTAGGCAGAGTGCTGATGTAATCATGGCTGTCATTTAACAAGAAATAATACAAACAGGCCCCAGAGGGCTGGATTATTGATCTAAAAGCTGTTTTTGCTCTCTCCATCTTTGATGTGGCATAAAACACTTAAAAGGGGTCATATTGAAAACCTGGAATTCTTTTTTCCATGGTTAAACATGCAGAGAAGCAAAACCATTGTAAACATAATATAATGAAGTCAAGAATTTGTTTTAAAATTGTTGGGATAGTTTTTCATCCAGGCGTTTTTGGTAAGTGCGATCAGAAAGTTTGGCAAGGAAGCGCCTCCGTTTGGTCCTATCATGATCTATTTTAAGTTGTGCCTCTTGTTAGAATTTGTTTCGTCTTGCCTTTGGTGTCAGTGAGTTAATAAAATATGCATAGTTTGGACTTTTCACCTTTAAGATTTTTATTCCTTGTATAAATCAAAGGAAAATGGAGCCTTTTATGGTTGGAGCTCATCCATGTTTGATGTGGAGCCAGGAGGAAGACCTAGATAATAGAAGCTATCAGAGATATACAGTGTGTATGTTTGCCTCTGTGTGTGTGCATGTGCACAATTGTCTGTCCTCGTATGGACTTTGTTTCATTTGGGGAACTTAAATGAATTACAGCATGCTCTCAGATGGTCTAATATGAAGCTAAACGGGTTCACATAAACATGCTGATTCATGCAAAGATGCATGTGCATTCCAGAATGTAACATAAAAGCAATAGACACTGATAGACAGGAACAGCCGTGGTTTCAAATGAAATGAAGCCATGGAGAAATTATTTTATCAATACTTTAGGCTACATAAAAGTACAAAATTAAAATTTAAAAAAAGGTTAAAGTTGTAAGTTTTGAAAGTTTTTGAAATTGCCCTGAAAATTTGGACATTTTTAGAGAAATCAAACTGTTATTTTTTTAGTAGGGCACAATACAGAAAAGGTCATGAGTACTACAAGTGGGGTGTTTTATTTCTGTGATCCCCAAACCTTTTTCAGGCCACGGACTGGTTTAATGTTCTGTTCGGTTGATGTGAAATGGGCATTTGATTTGTTTTAGCTTTCAGTTTGCCTTAACTTTTGAGGATAACAATTATCTACATCCTCTGTAAAATATCTGCAGCGTGCTTAAATTTTATTTATACACTTGATTTTGTATAGGAACCATTAAAATGAGGTATAGAGTTTCCATTAACCCATACATTTCAATGGAAGATAAAACATCAGAAGCCAAGTTCAGCCTCATCTGACTTTTTAAGAAAAAACATCACTAAAACTAGTATTGTCTAAATTCAGTATAATCATAGACATGAATTCACCGTTTGAGAAACTTGATAGCAGCATTCTCATATCATTAGACAGCTGGTTATTGAATATTGGGCTTTATTATTATGGTCTGTGGCAACGAGTGTCACAGGAAATCCATATTTGGAGTAAAGGCTCCTAATTTGTATTTGTTAATTGCAGATTTATTTTAGTTTTGAAGTCCAAGGCCTTTATGCTAAAAGAAACTTTCAAAATATAATTGTTTTAACTTTGATGGCTTGGGGGTTTTAATATAGTAATATAGTGGTTGAAGAAGGTAACGGATGTA
Organism: Oryzias curvinotus; assembly: GCA_023969325.1. NCBI lineage: Eukaryota > Metazoa > Chordata > Actinopteri > Beloniformes > Adrianichthyidae > Oryzias > Oryzias curvinotus. Next base: position 12,318,358 of record CM043717.1, read on the forward strand.
AGCATTAGTCAGATGTGTTGAGGAGATTCAAGTAGTTTTCCAAAATAAAACTTCATTCAGAATACGATTACAAATAAAATGGAAAAAACGTCCGTCATTTAGTGACAGGCACCGGTCTGTGGCCTGGGGGTTGGGGAACAACATGCACAAAATCACAATGTATAAAAGTAGAGTGGTTGGTGTTTTATCCCCAATCGTGGAATACAATCATTATAATCATTGATTATAACTGAAGAATCTCATATTTTGTCATGGCTGTTTGCAGCTAGGTCTCTTGTGGGAGAAAATCAATAGTAATTTTCAAAACATGACCTAATAATGACTTATCACACACTTTAGGGAGCAATGAAGGATGAAGGTCAGTCTGAGGAACTTACTCCGATTTATGCTCAAATACAGCCTAATTGATCTTAACCTTAAATTGTCAGCTTTTCTAGAACCCATTAAATCAAGCACATATCTCACTATTTATCCCTAACATCCCAGTTAAAACTTATATAAGAAACGTTACCTCAGTAACAGTCTGTGCTTCAATGTAGCTCATGGATCACTTGAGAAGGGGACACTTGTAGAGGATTATCTAAATGCTATCCAAATGTTATTTTGATGTTATTTTATCCAAATGTTTTATTGGTTTGAATGAGGTTTACCCCCCTACCAACTTAAATACCCCCCTGATTATGAAGAAACTCTGACCTAATTGAAAAAGAGCACATGTTCGACTTGATGAAAAAGGATAATTACTTCACTTGTTGGGCTCATAATGGTAAAAATAGAAACTCAAATGTGGACGGGACCTTTGACCTCATTAAAAATCCAAGTTTGACAACATTTTGACGAGGAAAAAAAAAAAAGAAAATCAAACTATTCTGAATGTTTTTTGCGACTTCTTTATTAGAACTCTGCTATTCCTTTGTTTAGTTAATAAAAAAATTATGAGCCAGAATATAGTTTTATTAAATTATTTAACTACTTATTTGGTTTCATTTTGCTATTGACATTATAGCGCCGGCTCCAGGAAACTAAAATCCCCTGGACTTCTATTGAGAATAAAACAGCTATTACTCAGTCATTCTATTTGCCAGAATAAACTTTCTTGCTCTGATATCTTTGTTAACATGTTCTTGCTAATGATATTTTTTTGTGAAATTTTTTTTTGTAGTGCCAGTAATTTAAATTATGAACTGGCCAAACAGATGCCTCAAAAAAATTATGTGGTGCCTGCTGACCCCCAGATTTAACATTAAAAAAATGTGAGTGAAACATTTTGGACCAATCAGTGTTTACTGATGACATCTGGATCCAACATGGGCGGTCTGTATTGTGAAAACATGGTGACTGAAATTACTTCATTGTGCTGGAACTAGAAGTAAGCCATTTTCTATGGGTGACGTCACACTCACTCAGTCCAGTTCTCATGTACAGTCAGCGGCTACATATAACATACAGTAATGAGGGGAAAAGTACTTCCAGATCCATTTATTTAGTCCCCACTAATATGCAGAGAGATAATGGGATTTCGCAAGTGAAGAGATTTTGTCAACGTGCAAACATTAATTCATACTATATGTGGGTCTGTAAAAATATATATTTCTGTACATTTAAACAACATTTTGAATATTTTGCTGCTAAAATACTTTGTACAAATATCTAAAAAAACAAAGAAGTTAATTTTATGTACTTGTGAAAAGGTCTTCATGGTGCAAAATGTTGTTACACACACGGGTACAAACACAAACACAAACATCTATGAATTTGTTGACTTCAACATTCAAGTTATAAAGAAATTTGGTTGTGTTTTAGCTGACAAACAAATTGACAGTTTTTAAAGGCCAGCAGCACAATCAGCCCCTGGCCAATTGGAGTGCTGAGAATTGTTCGCTGAGTGTATTGTGTTCCAAACAGCACGCAACTACTTGTACTACGTTTGCAAAAATGTAATATGCAGTACAGGAACTGGTGCAGCATGAGGAAAAACACTTTTGAGGTTGGTGGACTTAGTTGAAGAACCTTTCAGAGACCTCTCGCACACACAATGACCAACAGCAAAGCCCTGTGGAGGTGAAGCTCTTTGGACATATGTAAAAAAGTAGACACGGTTTACATCAAATTGACACATTTGCAGTGATTTACAGGGCAGCTGACTGAGGGAGAAAAGCTGAGACAAACTGAAATGCAACACACACCCCCATGCATGCGTGCTTTTCATTGATATGCAATATTCGAGTGATGCATTGCAGTCATTACCATGTCTATGCTGAGCAGGGGAATATTAAGACAGATGGGTTTGTACTGCTGTTCTCACAGCCATAAACTCTGGCTTATATATCTGATGAAAACCAGGCACTTTCAGGGAGTAAAAAATGTGTGAATGTGGGAAAAAATGTGGGAAGGCTCCTTAAGTTGGTGATTTTTATTAATGTGTAAAGAGTGCAGTGTTACTTGAATGCCTTAAATTAACCGTCTCCTCCAAGAACAGAATCACATTCAAACATTTTACTAGAAACAATAGGTATCTGCTGATTAGATTTCCATTTGACTGAATCCCAGATAACTACTTCAAATGAACATGAAAAGGGCATAAACTGGATCATGTTCCGCCAAATGAAATGCAATTTAAGTCATCAAAGCTGAAATGAAAGTCATTAGTTTATCATATTTGCTCCCATATCAGACCACTATTCAAAAGGATTACCTGGTTTAACTATAAATAGGTTATTATTTGAACACCAACAGTGTACTTGATGGAATATTTAGTGGTTGGAGCTCTAAAAGGCCAATTTCTTTTGCTTTGTTTCACAATTTTGCCTTTATGAGTGGAATTTTCATACACATTTAAGTAAGTTATTCTTTTAAAACCAACTCTGATCATAACTGTTTAACACTGTCTCCTGTAAGCTTTCACTGTCTCTCACCCCAAACCCAAAATTACCGGTGCAAACATAACGGAACGCAATATTAGAGCTATCCTTACGTACAGTTGAGTGATCTAAATACCACCTCAAAAATTGGAGTGACAGATTTGGGACCAAGCACTGCTTAAAGATGACGTCTGGTTCCAACATGGGGGAGTGCGAAAATATGGTGACTGAAATGACCCAATTGTGCTGGAACTAGAAGTAAGCCATTTTCTATGGGTGATGTCACACTCACTCAGTCCAGTTCTCATATATAGTCAGTGGCTACATATAACATACAGCAATAAGGGGTAAAGTACTTTCTCAGACAAGAAAAACGAGCGATCTAGTCATCTACAAGTGGATGAGTGTGAGTAGAGAGGGGGCTTGACGCCCTCCCAGCGTATTTCTTCGTCACAATTACTTATGTTTTTAAAATGCATTTTGTAAGTCTATTCCTAATTTTACAACAATTTGAATAAGGAAATACTCAAAAATGCAATTTTGAGCTTAATTTTCTTAATATATGTCCTCCATCGTAAGAAAAATGCCACAAAAACATGCTAAAAACACCAAAAACACCATTTTTATTGCGGTGGGTCTTTAAATATAAATCTATTCTATATAGATTTAATATTTATTTATTTATGATTTTTTTCTATCCATGAACTATGTTAAGAAATACAGAGAATGTGGTGGTGTTACAAATCATGTCTACTGCATGACATGTACATACAGTATTACTTCAGCTCAGTGCATCCACAAACCCATCCATGCAAGAGAAGCCTGGTTATGGGAATGTACAGCATGCTTGGTGTAAAGGATAATTTCCTTTCAGCTCACAGCGAGAAATGTTAAAATAATTATCAGACGAGACAGATCAGTGGGCAGGCAGCACCTCTACATTGTGGAAAGGCAAAGGGGGCAAACAACTCCCAAATGTAATCCTATGTATGCTATGCAAGGCTTGTTATGAAAACTGCTCATTCCTGTTCACTTTTATGTCTGTATATGCTCTTTTACTTTTTAAAATTGTTTTATCATATTTTCTTTTTAACTGCAAAGCCTACGAATGGAAATTTTTAGGCCCCAAAGTTAATTTACTCTTGGCAATATGAAAAAAAGATAATTTTCTTAAGGTTTTTTAATACGTGTTTGCAGATTAATTGTATGCACATCAAAGGTTAATATTTAGAAGTGGGTCCCTTTTTTATTGTTGTGCTGTAAGTATAAAACATAAAAGCATTTTCTTATGCAAATGGGAAAAAAAGGGCAGCTAACTTTAAGAACAGCAAACAAATTGACATTTTCCTTATAGCATAATTTCAGAGCTTTAATAGAAATAAATAATTAAAAACTTAAAAACCCATCCGGCAGCCTGTTTCAGATTGCAACAATGAAATTGGTTTGTTTATAATCTTAATAAGTCCTGAAAGGATCCAAAGTTTAAGCCAAAGTTTGGTAGCAGAGGCTTTCAGCCGCATTACTTTAAATATGTACAGAACATGGGATTATGGGTATTCAAGCAACACAGACAGGTTTCCTTTCAAAATAACAGTTTAAAGACTTTCAAACATGCAAATGTAAAATATGCCATTAACATATGACATGTGTCACACTTTTTGACCTACTGTAACTCTTTAACCGTTTATGCAATCAACGTGAATCAGTGGATTCTGATGTAGAGAAAAGCGACTTTGCTCCATTATGTAGCAGAAAGCTGCTTTTCTTCGGACAGAATCAACTGAATTAATGTCAATTGCATAAACACTTCACAACTGTAAAGTGTTGCATATCAGCGACACTTGTATTTCAACGGAAGGCTGCTTTTGTTCACTTCCTCTAAAATTACCTTAATTGGATAAACAGTTGAAGAGTTACCATGGTCAAAAGAATTTCAATACCGGAGCTAAAGCTTCAGTGTTAAAGGAATTTGTTTTTAGCTAATGCCTAAAGCTGAGCATCGTCCAAATTGTTTCCTGACTTTTCAACAGCAGAGAAAAGCTAATGAACCAGCAACTTCACACTAAAAACACATTTCTGAGAAGCTCAAACGCCTAATCCTTCATATGTTTCAAAGACAGTTTCCATGTGGCAGCATCATGCTACAACACAAGCCATAACATGTTGATGCATGTTTCCTGAAGCAGTAGTGCAGAGCAGTTACAAACCTCTGTTCAATCCCTGACAGAGCTCCAATCAGTTCACGTCAAAGTGACAGACCCTTTTGAACTAGCATTCAGGGGCTGAGAATAGTGTGTAAAGTACTGTTACACTCATAAATTTATTACCTCCCTGTGTTTTGGGCGCAATGGTAATTCTATACCTCCTTGAATGACCTTCCTCACACACACGCATGGATGCACCCACACATGATGGAACACATGTATGGTACCAACATTACACAAAGGGACTTCACGTTTGGAACATTGCTGCTTATGTGATTGACTGCCTGGAATAAAGGACCTTGAAAAAACATCTGGCCAAATGACAAATGTGTCCCCCCGGCTGCCTTTGTGTGAAGGAGAGGGAGAGTGTATGTGTGTTTGTGTGTATGGAGTTATCATTTGTGTTGCACAAAGACCTGCCAGGCTGCCACCATTAGTTCTGTATGTGTGTCTTCACGTGTGAAAAATGCATGTCTTTGCCAGCCACTTGACATCTCCCAGTCCTCTTATGGCAGAATGGATATGGCTATTTACCAGCTGGTTATTAGTGCAGGTCAGACCTGCTGTAACTCTTTCATGGGTGTGGAGAGGAGCTACCACACAGAGGGGAACAGCGTTATCAGTTCATATGCACCTTGACCATACATGTGCATGAATGGTGATGTTGGAAAAGAAATAAATCGCATTTTGACTACTTAGCGGGTTTCAAGCAAATGTGACAACTCATAAATGATAAGTTTTGCTACATGGATAAAAAGACATTAACATCTTTTTTGGTGTATAAGTCACCTTTTATTCAAATTTTGGCCAGGAGTGCGACTTATGAGTGATTTTTCAAAACACAAATAGCCTCATATATTTGTTATTTTAAACAACCGATGACCGATTGCCGTTTAGCAGTAGTTTCTCACTGACAACCCCTACAGGGTGTGTAGGTTGTAGCAGATTTGTAGTCATCGAAGTGATGTGCGATGAGGCACCAGCCCGCTGAGCCTCACCTTGGATTGCGCAATACCTATGCAGTCAGACGGTACTGCTGTCTCTCTGTATGTCGGTTCAATCACTTGTACTATATGAACTGAGTTTACATAATTTAGCAGATGTATATGATGTACAGTGTTTGTTTTTATAAATAACTGTATGTGAGGGACGTGTTTCTTGTGCTGAGCACTAAACGCCGGCAAAAAAGCCGCTGGGTGAGGCAGTTCTCGTGCCTCATGTTAGGGGGCGGGGGTGAGCCCTGAGATTGTGACACTAAAAAATAATAGAATAAGTGATAGCAAGCGGCAAGTCATTTTCTTCAGAAGGAGCGGCTTATGGACTTTATTTACAAGTAAAGGTAATATGATAATAAGGTTTGTGCTTTTTTCTATGCTGCAGTGTGTATATGGAAAAAACATGTTGAAATGATATTTTAAACAAAACACGTTAACTGTTGTCAATCAAATGGTGAATAAGTTAGTCAGTATGGTTTGTAAATCTGACTGATGACGTCAGTGACTCACCAGCCATTAACCTCACCGCACGTCACTGTGTATCAGTATTTGCTTTGGCCAGAAAAAGTGCTGTCCAAAAACAAACACAGAGGAGAATCCGATAGATTTTCTCCTTTGCATCATGGCGTTATTTGATGCGTGAATTGCATTTGGTGTGAACGCAGCATTACGTTGGGTTTGGCTGAGTTGTTCAGAAGCATCACACTTTTCCTCAGAGAAAGCGACTTATAATCCAGTACGACTATGGTACATAAGAAAAGAACAACTTAGATTATAAATCAGTTTTTGCATAATTTATCTTTTAAATAGATTTCAACAAAAATCTAAAGGTCAATATTGTTAATACAAACATGTTCTTATTAGCTTACCTGGTCAAATAAAAGTTAAATTAAACAAAAGTCCAGTGTATTTTTTTTTTTTTTACAAAGGTCAACTTTAAGTCTATCAGCAAAATCACATCAATTTACCACCAGCTCCAAACATTTTGCATTGTGGCAAATAGCATGAAGTACAATAATCAGCAGTAATAAATCACCAAAAAAGGCACAGATGCACATACAGCACAAATAAGAGAAATATGTGCATGTGCCCTCTGGGGTTTCTACAATCCTACGCTCCTATTTTCACCCCCACCCCCCACCCATTCTCACACACACACACATTCACACACACATCGCACCTCAACTGACAGCAAGATTTCTGATGAAGGTCATTCATGATGATTAAAGAGGCATCTCTGCAATGATTTCCAAATGACCCTGGGGACGTCTCGACCACTGACACTGTTCAGAAGAAAATTACTTTGTTGTACCCTGGGATACCTGCCTTTAGTATGACATGGTGGCAGCTTCAACAAAAATTTAAAGGAAGACACACACACCAGCTATAGAGACACATTAGAGTAACAAACTAAATGTCATTAAAGATGCAGCCAGACGCGCTTTAAATCAAAGAGAACAAGATGACAGGAAGAACTGCAAATACACTTATGCACAGGAGTTCCGGTGCCGCCCGGAGCTGGAAAACCAGCAATCCACTCAACACTCAAGAACCATTCCAGTCAGCACCGAAGGGAATAAAGCCCCGCTGCAGTTCACACACACACACACGCACGCACATACACACACCTGCGCGACTTTTCCTCAAGTCGCTGATACAGAGGTTTTGTTGATAGCCATACTGATTGTGTGATGGCTAATTTCTCCTTCAAACACTTTACGGTGGGAAAATCACCTTGAGCCTTGCAGGAGGTAGATTCCCCCAGAGAGCAGGAAGGTTTGATTTGACCCCCACACACACACATGCACAATAGAATTGGTGCCGATATTTACATATATACTGCACTAGGACAGCTACAGTCCCATTTCACCCCCACGAGATTCAAGGTTATCACAAAAACCTGGATACATTAAGGAGTAATATTTTATGTAAAAGCAGTTAAATAATTTAGTTGAGCAACCTACAATGACAATGAGTTTTCAGCATGATCCAAGTCATTTTTTACTAAAACTAAAACCGGTTGATAAAATTGTAGAATATTCACAACGGGAACAATAGATTGCTGGGTTTGTGGTGCAGTTTTTTTTACAGCACCACAGTTGTAAACCACTGTTAGCCTCATTTTTATATAGTCTAATCTGAAACAAAGGCAAGGCCAACATCTTCAAATTACATGCTGACATCAACAGCATTTCCAATACACATTGTTTCCAGGGCTTGCATCATCTGTTTTTCAAAACATGGTGGATTTGTTAGAATCGTGCAGCTAATTGTTATATAATTCAGCATTACCTCGATTTCATAAAATTGATCTCTGACTAAATTTGTTGAGCTATTTCAGAAGACAAAAATAAAAAAATCATTAGTAAAAATAAAGAGGAAGTGTTAATTAGGATCAGTATTTTGGACATTTCCTTTTCTTCACAAACCAGAAACTGTGATTGTCCCAGTTTATTTATATCCCTCCTCCATCAGTCTCCACAGACAAAGAGAAGAATTATAGCTAGCTCCTCGTTACCCTGGCAGTTGGTATCTCAGCCAATAAACCGTGTCTAATTGCATTGCTGGGAAGCATCTTTGCACAATTAAACCTTCTGTCTCAAGTAGCTCATCACACAGTAAAGAATGCTGGAGATACAAACTGGCAAAAATAGATGTCAAAGCCAGACAATGTATATTGTAATTAGGTTTATTATTCTGAGTAGGACAACCCAAACTAGAAGCACACAGGAATAAACATTTATTTATTTGGAGATCTCCAGGAGTAACATGCACCACTAGTTGCACAGTGGAACCTGAAGAACTTAGAGCCAATATGTGTCCAGCTCCAAACAAAAGATAATCCAGTTTCTTCTTACGCTGAAACTTCTTAGTAACAAAGACAAATCCCACTGGAGAAGGAGCACACTGGAAACGTCATGGAACAAGGAGGAATCCAGTAAGGAGAAGCAAACTAATCCTACAACCGTAATCTAAAGGCAAAATACTCAGAGGCAGAAAAAGGCAGATTGATACACCAATTTAATCTTAACCAGGAACAGGAAAAGGGTCACATTAAACAGACGAGCAAAAACTATGACAAAAAAAATTTCTTTTTGTGTGTGAAGGTCTTTTCTTTTGTTTTTTAAGTTGACAACTGTTTTTATTACTTAAGGCACTTTGAGTGAATTATGTATTATAAAAGTGGTATATAAATAAAGTTTGATTTGATTTGATTTGATTTAACTCAGCTGTTAGGTCTACCCTATTGTACTGACCCGGCTGGTTCGTCACTATAGCCGAGCTGCTAATAAAGCGGCTTCATTGGAGAACTGTTCGTGTCACGTACACCACATGATCCCAGACAGTCTCAGAGAGGAAGAAATAGGCGGAGAATCTCCTTTCCAGCATCACTGCCCATTTATTCAAACTCATACAAACAGCCGAACAGCATGAAGGTCACTTCTGCTTCTGCTCTCATTCATGGTTTTCACCCATGATTCCCCACTTCTCATGAGTCTTAGGGGCTGAAGGCGGGGCTAACCCCCAGGTCGCGACACTATTATCTACACCACGTGTCAAACTCAAGGCCCACGGGTCAAATGTGGCCATGTCATTTGATGTGGCCCACAAGAGCATAAAAGTTTTTCATTTCCTAAAACAAAAATTGGGGTGTATTTATTCATATCTAGGTGGAATTGGACTGAAAATATCGGATTGGGAAACTATACATTAGGACTTTAACAATGTCAATACAACCTAACCTGACAGAATCAAATTTAAAGGGATTTATGCTAGAGTAACAAGCAAACATGTTTTCTGTGCAACTGTGATTGTCACTTTAAAAAGTTAGAATACATTTTTGAACTTATATCATATATAAGGAGCACCAAGCTATTCGGGGCATTAAGCAAGACAACAGAGTCAGAGATAAGTCAGTCAGTCAGTCAGTCAGTCAGTCAAACATTGTTAACGGCGTTCCGAAAGAAGCCCTGGTGTTGTATGAGGTAATCTGGAGTGCCATAGAAGTATGTTAAAGCAGTGCAGGACATACAGTAGAGGGCTGTAAAACAGTGGTGAGGTGTGCTGCAGGGGAGACAGAGGAGATCAAGGTGGAGGCGGGATTACACCAAAAAAAGGCTTTTCTTTAAATCACTGTTTTACTCTCAAATCAAATCAAGTCTGGTGGGGCTATTAAGAATTAAAGAAAAAGAGATTGAACGGCTGTGACATTACAATTTCATGCAAACCAAATTGTTGTGTTTGGAAGGTACTGCGTTGTTATAGAAGGAACGTACTACAGCAGCTTGGGCAAATGTTTTTAGATCTTGCCATCACTGGTTTAAAACATGAAAAGTAAACAAGTAAAATAAATTAAATACAAATGTCCAATGTATTGTTTAAACATTAGGAATAACTGACTAGAAGATAAATGAGATCAAGCATTTGCACATGTGTGAACCAGGGAAACTAGTGAAATTGGTACAGCTTTACTATTTTCTGTTGGAAAAAAACTAAAATCAAACACAACGTTGTTAAGGTTTCTCTTCCACAAAAACACAACAACATTCAATATTTTTAAGTTTTATTGCAAAAATATAGAATTTTAAAAGGACACTACAAAAACATCAACACAAACATAATGCACAACAATTTCAAAGACAAACCAATAGCACATTAAAAGCTAATTATTTTCACTGTGCTTTGAATTGATCACAACTGAGTCGGTTATTTCAAACCTTATGTGTGAGTTATTGATAACTTTTTTAATGCTCCAAGAAAACAACTTCATAACCTGCTTTTGTACACTTACAAATGAAACCTGCATATTTTTCAGTGAAAACAAATGCTCAATTTCCCAATGTATGCATCTAATGAAACCAATTCAAGTTTATTTGAAAATAGCTTTGCAATGAGAGTTGCAGACAGACTTTGATGTTGATTTACCTCAGGTGTGATTTGAGGATTCAAAAGGAATAAGATTAATTTGATGATGCATTTGAGTATCCATCTCTATGAAAGTATTTTACAAAAACAGCAACAGGAAAAAGTTGGAGCTGGATCTACCATAACCCTGTTCCTGATACAACTCCACCTCCTTTATTCAAGGTCTTAAGAAAGAAATTTTCAAGTATTTCAAAAAGCATTCAATAGTTAGTGCAACCTTTCATTGTTGTATTATCTCCATGCTATTTGTTTTCTCATACAAAACTTTTTTTTGCTTGTATTGTATTGCTTTTGCACACTTGCTGGAAGGGAGTCACATGTGGCGTCATTCAGTGATTTTTTTCAACAAACCGATTTTACCAAACTCTTATTTTTTTACTTCTTTATAATTTGAAACATTTAAAGATGTTGATTTGGGTGAAAATTGTTACATCATGTCACAGATCAACTATTACTCTTGTAAAAATTACACAAGAGCCATCAGAGAAAAACATTAATAAATCTTAAGTAGATGCTTGTTTTCTGTGCTTTTTAGAGCCAATTCTTAATTGCAAAGATGATGTCAATATAGTGCAAAAGTTTTGTAGAAAATAAATGTATACCTTTTACACAGCATTGCATTGTAAATAATGAGAACAAATTCATTTGCTTTTGTTTTTTTTTTTAACCAAGATGTAATAATTCATAAATGCAACAATTAGATTGGCAAACATGACATAATGGGTTAGTGCGACCAATTCCTAGGAAAAATAAAATCTCCATTCAACAAAACATCTGCTAGACCATGTACTTACATCCTGAAGCTGTGAATTTGTGCCATAAACAATAAAAAGGCGCTGTAAATCAGCGTTTGTGAATATTTTTTAAAAATGAGACAAATGCATTGTGCTTAACGGTCTGATTTCATATCATGGGAAGCACTGACAATGAGAACTCTAATCAGCAAAATAAAAAGTTATAGCTAATAGTAAAAAAAAAAGTTTGACAATAAAATAAAGTATGCTATAAACATTTTTGTCAAACAAGGGGAAAAGACTACTTTGTAAAGTGCAAATTAAATTAGTTCCAACATACAAACATTGTCTGACATTCTTGTTATTGCCTGTAGACATTGTTGGCAAAGAGTTAATATAGACTGTTGGGATACAATTGGGGCATAGCATTTTGAATGGAGAGAAAACATTGGTGCACAAAGATTGCGAGGCACTTGTAAGGGTGTATTATTCACCAATTGTTCATGCCTCACATGCTGATTTTAAATTGTGTATTTAGCTGAAAAGGGTGATTAGAAGACAGCCCATTACATGAAGTTCAGTGGGACTCTGATGCTACGTTCACACTGGGCTCAGAAACGCACAATTGAGCGAACCGTTTTCAATGAAAAGTCTATCTAAACGCAGAAATATGAACGTTTCGTGCTTCTGTCTTTTAAACTTTCATGTTCATGCATTGCTATGCAAATTTTAAGTCCATTTTTGGGTTGTACGTACAAAAAGTGATGCATTTGAACCCGTGTTGAAAGTTAAACCAGTGGAACTTTGACCAATCAGGAAATCTGACTTGGTTGTGCCAACAAATCAATCATGAAATGAATCATTGTGGTTTGTGCCCGGCTGGAGTAATATGACACCAAGCCTTTCATACATCGGAAAAGAGCTGTGGAAAAAAAAAAGTCTGGAAAAAAATTTGCCAGATTTGGACATTGACATTTTACACCAAGCCTCTTCCTACTGCGAGTACATGCGCTGGAATCAAGTAGTGACATACCTTTGTGAACACCATATGCTAAAAGCGTGTTACAAAATGCTCGTAACACTTTTAGCACATTCTTGAATGCGCCACACATGCCCGGTGTGTACGTAGCTTAAGCTTTGTGAATCCTCTCCAAAAAGTCAAGAGTATTAGCACAATTTGAGATCCATGAACCTAGAACTGCCTGGATGCAAACTAGAAGCACTCAGCACAATTCTCATCTGTCGCACATGCACTATATAGTGCAAACGATTACAGATGCTTCCCTCAATGAAAAAACAAGTGTCTACATAGCCATAATAGTCTACATGTATGCATTTACTGCCAAAAGGTAGAAAAAAAATAAAAAATAATCATTTTTTTGAATATTTAAAATTTGTTTTCAGCAGTGTAAAATAAACAGTGTTCAAAGGTTTTTTTTTATCCTTTAAATTTTAAATTAAAATGGAGCCCCAACTAAGAGTGAGAACATATAGACTACTATGGCCATGCAGAACTTTATATTGTAGCCAAAGTTTGACTGAAATAGAACATTTTCCCTTTTGGAAACTCTTGTGGTGTGATCATTTTACATTCAGTCATTTAAATATAATCTTGAGAACAGGCAAAAAACCCCAACCAGAGCAAGTATCTACCATTGACACCCAACTCATTTAAAAGTGAAATGCCCCCTTAAAACCTTACATTCTTTTCCTGTGCTTTTCATATAGTGAAATGTTTACCTCCTTAAAAAAAAAAAAAAAAAACATCTTTACACATTATTGTTTTCACCTTTACGCCCCAAAATTACAGTATACTGAATGAGAAAATACCATCATCTGCAAAGAAAGTTTCTGTTTGAAAGAGAAATATTCGGGCTGTTTTTACCAATAAAGCACAGAGTAGATGTGATTCCATACCAAAGACAAAAAATGACGCACAAAGCTTGTTTACTGACATCAATGTTTACCTTTGAACCATGCCTTATCTTTACCCAGAGGGCAAAAGAGCCTTTCTCTGTAGAGGCAGAGCATCTCCAGCTATCTCATTTATGGCAAGTCACAATATTTGTTGGTTTTCCTATAAAACATATGAAAGCAACACTATCACCGACAACTGAGGATGAACATCCACTCCCTCTGCATATCCTATTGGGGACCCTGGCGTGGGGACAAATGTGCTGGCTGCCCCCATGAAGAGGTCCAATCATGACTTGCAGAAGTGTAGATTTAAATAATTTATCACAATTGTACTTAAGTGTACTACTCTGAGATGCATGATTAATACCAACTTGTCCACATGACAGTAGACAGAAAAACAGTGCTCCCTGCTTAAATATATATTACATTATATACATGAAATATGTAGGTGGAGATGCATGTTGAATATAAACAAAACAACCTGTCCACATATTTTTTATACTGTATTTTTTCATATACAATAATTAAATCATAATAAAGTTGGTCGATATTGCCTTCTTGTTTCAGCAGTCCTATATTCATGTAAGTTGCTTGTGGAGTGGCAGGTAAGAGTACGAGTCTGCAGTGGTTTTATCGCAACAGGGTCATCATGGTTTTCTAAGGAACAAGATGATTAAAACCTGTGTTTTCTTAACTAATACGTATACGTGTATTTGGCATGATTCTGTAAAATCATATTATTTTCTGGTTTATTCCCACAGAAAAGATCACCTGAAACCCCTAATGCTACTATTATACCGAACGCAATTCGCACATCAAATTTGTTTCAGTTGCCTCTATTTGGAAGCGCGGTGAATTTTGCTGTTGACCAAAAATGTGTTTTATTGCCAATTGTTTTTGCCTGACTGCCACATGGAGCACTGTTTGTGTATATCTCATTTATCATGCATGGAAGACTCGGATGATGTTGAGAGATCGGATTTATTTATTTTGAAGAGTTCTACAAAAGCATCAGTAATCACCTCTTCATGTCTGGGTTAATGAGATCATTCAGAGACTCTCCCAGTACGATGAGGTTCACTATCTACTACAGGACCTTTCACCGCTACCTCTGTGTCTCTGTGACCCAGTTTGATGTAATGCTGTTTAACCTTAGTTCAAGGAGGGAGAAAATACAATTATTAATCATATTTGAAAATTTTACATTATTTATTATTATTCGATGCAAATAAGAGAAAATATCAGGACAAGAACGATAATGAGAACGATAAGATTCTCAGGACTCCACCTGGTGATTGCGTCATTGAACACCTCACGTAACCAAGGCTGAGTCCCTGATTGATTTACGCAATGCGTCTTCTAGGCCAAAATTAATATTTTTTAACTCTGGACATACTAAATCGCGCTGCTGCCAGACGGCCATGCCTGACATTTAAATTGTTCTGCAGGACCTCTAATTGCGTCTGTACATTGACATAACTTTTGAATATACCATGCGAATCGCGTTCGGTGTGAAAGCAGCTTCAGGAGTAATAAACGACAATGGGACAGTGGTAATAGGTGTTTCTTTTAAAAGATCCACTAATGATTGTTCCTGCTTCCAATTTCCTTTTAAAAATCCATCAACGACTTTCATAGTTCGACGTAGAACCATATGAATGCAGGTGAAAGATACATTAATTTTATATGGAGGCTGCAAATTGGGAGGAGCTTCCCTACAACAACCTGCAAAAACGCTTTATGAACCAGATCCTATAAATCAACATGTCTGATCTTCCTTGAGATTTGCTCATTTTAGATGTAGTTTTGTAAAAGCTTTCTGACAAAAAAATAAAAGACTAACAAATAGAGCTGAATCCTGTTCTAGGTCTATTATTTAGACCTTGACTTAATCTGTTTTTCAGCTCACCAATTCCTAGTAGGCATAAAAAAGTAAAGTAAAATGAGAATAAAAGTTAGTTCACCTGAGACAGGTTAAAAATAGTTAGGATTAAGTGCTTTACATGAAACTCCAACCCCAGAGCCAAGAGGCGATAGGCTAAGTGGATGGTCTCTGTGTCACGGTTCATTACCAAATGTTAAAGAATTGTACAGAATGAATTATTGCAAAAAAAAAAGTTTTGGAAAGATTAGAATGTTAGGTGTTCCTTAAGTAGAGTTCAGTTCACCATCCATGTTTCTCCAAGTAGCACCACATAGTCCAGTTCAGTTTGGTTTTAGCGCTGTAATGTCAGAAATCTCCAGTGACAACACAGGCAACTGTACATACACCCAAACCACTAAAATGCAGTTAATCCAGTGCAGATCCAAAGGACACTCTTTATCCGCAAACAAGTCCCAAGCCGTTCTAGGTCCAACAGTTCTTTGATTACATACTAGGTCCATAAATTGTTGTTTTGTGCATGTATGAATGCATGGAAGCGTGTGCATGCCTGCACAAATGCATCAGATTTTTACAGTGGAGTTGTTCATATGAACTCTCATCTCTTGAATACTTGTGATTATTTTTTTCTGATGTCCTGCCAAGTTCACCCCCACTCTCCGCAGATCTCTAGAAAACATCACATAAACAACATCAGACTTAAGCAAAAACATGTTTTACTTTTTTTGCTTCATAAAAAAACAAAAAACATGCATGCAATATAAAAGGCTAAACTCCTAAATATACAAATGTTTCATTTATTGTATATTAGTACTTGGATTATTTGATTTACTAAGGCTTTACTGGAACTTGGATAAGTTCTAAAGGCCCAGAAACACTAGATATTGTTGAAATGCAGTAGCAGGGTGAAGAATGTCTTGCTGCATTGCAGCAGCAAAACTACGTTAGTATATACAAAGGGACTGAGCAAAGTTTGTGTTTGAGAAAGAAAAGAAACAATACTGAGAGAAGCTGCTTGATTTTAAAAATAAAATGGCACGAGATTCTAAAAGGTTAAGTGTAAATCTGCAAGATTGGTTTAGATCCTCTAAGTGTAGTGGCCCTGAAGTGCGAATCACACCATCAAATCAATCAATGCAATGCAAAGAGAAAACAAAGATCACAACGGCATTTAAAAAAGCAAAATAAATAACAAAAAAGGTATTTCCAGAAATCAAAATGAAATGAAATGAAAATGAAACAAAAGAAGAAACCAGAAAAAGTGGGTATTCCGGAACATCACCGATTGGATGATGAGGAACGTTTGACATTTTTCAAATGTCCGCAGACTTTTAACAGTTATTTGATTGGTATGGAGCATATCCAGTATCGCTTTATGCCAATTAACTTTTGGTTGAAATGACGGACAAACATCATCATCCAATGGTTTCTTATTTTGTTAAATTTTTTCACATTTAATTTTACTTCCCAGAAATTACTTTTGTTAACCCAAAATGTTTCTTTTTTTTTTTCGTTTCATTTTTTGGGGAATGACATGTTTGGTTTCTAGGAATTTGTGTTGATTTCCAACATATGAAGTTGTTTATGTATTTTATTTTATTTTTTTTGCTTTTTTAGTTCTTGTGATCTTCAATATGTTTCTGCATTGAGTGATTCGTGGTGTGAACTGGACTTCAGGGCCACTATACACATGTCCTGTAAAATGGAAATAACTGAACTGTTGCACTTCCCTATCATTCACGATGGGTTTTACAGAGGGAGCAAAGCTAATGCAACATCCTGTCATCATACGAGTTGTGCCTGGGCTTTTACATTTTTTAAGAATTCCAGCATTTTACACATTTTTCAAAAGCCTGTAATACCAGTAATAGTCTAGCATTATTTTTAAAATACTTCTTTTTATTGTGAGGTTATAAATGTTAACATTTTGCAGCAGAAAAACCAGAGCTAAAGAGCAAATGTTTAAATTCAATAAACCATAACGCAAAATGTATAGAAGGACTCAGATGGGAATATTTGATATAAATGTAGGTGTTCTTACTCAGAGGTCATCTGTGTCACCGTTTCCATGGAAGAGTAGCCTGCCTCCATAAATAGTTCAGTGTAACGCCCCATTTTGATGGAATCAAGCCACTCTCCTACAGTCTGGCTTTGAGTGCCACAGTCTCCATCTGCACTGGTGTGCTCCACCAAAAGATTGGACACTCTGGAAGACAGACAAAAATGGGTTTAACAAAAAAAATCATGAAAAAATGTTCTTCCAATAAGCTGAACATTTTGATAGAAAAGAAAAAAGCTTAAATTAAATAATATTAAAAATAGTAGAATTTACAAGTCCCAGCATTCACCTGATAATGCTCACTGTGTAGCATCACACAATAATGCAAATGCTTTTCCCTTCAAACCATTTGTCATTCAGCTCCCTTCTTGTGCTGACAAATTGAACACCTCATGGTATCAAAGAAAAATATTCACAGTATTAACAAAATATTCCTTGCTGCAGCAGGAACAGAAGGCTGGCATAGACAGAGAACTGATCCTGCTGGCATATCTTTATTCCTAACCTTTATAGGTTAACACATGGATATTAGACACAGTTCTGACTTATTAGGCATGCTACTTTTTGAATCTGTGAAAGACAGAATATTAGGTAAAACTAACAAGGTTTGTCTTGGTACAAAAAAAAAAAAATATATATATATATATATATATATTAAAAAAAATTGCCCCTTTCACCCTCCGCGGGTGGTTTCTCACTCAAGCTTGGGTCCTCTACCAGAGGCCTGGGAGCTTGAGGGTTCTGCGCAGTATCTTAGCTGTTCCTAGCACTTTTCTGGACTGAGAGGTCTGAGGTCTTTCCAGGGATCTGTTGTAGCCACTCCTCAAGCTTGGGGGTTACTGCCGCGAGTGTTCCAATTACCACAGGCACCACTGTCACCTTCACTTTCCAGGCTTTCTCCAGTTCTTCTCTAAGTCCCTGGTATTTCTCCAGTTTCTCATGTTCCTTCTTCCTGATGTTCCCATCGCTTGGCACTGCCACATCCACCACAACGGCTTTCCTCTGTTCTTTATCCACCACTACAATGTCTGGTTGGTTCGCCATTACCATCCTGTCAGTCTGGATCTGGAAGTCCCACAGGATCTTTGCCCTTTCATTCTCTACCACCTTCGGGGGTGTTTCCCATTTTGACCTTGGGGTTTCCAGTCCATATTCTGCACACATGTTCCTGTATATTATTCCAGCCACTTGATTGTGGCGCTCCATGTATGCTTTACCTTCCAGCATCTTGCACCCTGCAGTTATGTGCTGGATTGTTTCAGGTGCCTCTTTGCACAGCCTACACCTTGGATCTTGTCTGGTGTGGTAGATCTGAGCCTCTATTGCTCTGGTTCTCAGAGCTGGTTCCTGAGCTGCCAGGATGAGTGCTTCAGTGCTGTCCTGTAGGCCAGCCCTTTCTAGCAATTGGTAGGACTTCTTGATATCAGCCACTTCAGTTATGGTCCGGTGGTACATCCCATGCAGGGGTTTGTCCTCCCATGAGGATCTGTCCTCCAGCACTGTATCCTCTGCTCTCCATTGCCTGAGACATTCACTGAGCACACTGTCAGTTGGGGCCTTGATCTTGATGTACTCATGCATCTTGGATGTTTCATCCTGGATAATGTCTTCTACGCTCACTAGTCCTCCGCCTCCTTCCTTGCGGCTATAATACAGTCTCAGGGTGCTGGATTTGGGATGGAACCTTCCATGCATGGTGAGGAGCTTTCGTGTCTTAACATCCGTGGTCTGTAGCTCTTCCTTTGGCCATCTTAGTAGTAGGTTTAGGGGCTGTCATCTGGACTAGTTTTTAAAAATTAGAAGACATTTCTCCTCTTATCCAAGAGGCGTTGTCAATTCTGAATTAGTTGGTAAAAGAGCTGGTATATATGCTCTAATGGAGGAGGAGTCAGACCTGAACTATGATGGAATCAACCTGGATGAATGAGAGTCTTCATAGACATATTTGGCCATCTTATTATTCCTGCAGGATATCTGATAACTGGCAGTGCGTAGCTGTTTATTGCCCGGGTCTTGTTCTTGCCATTGAGCTGGCTTCTCAGGACTTGCCGTACTCTGAGGTATTTAGCTGTTGCAGCTTTCCTTGTTGCCTGCTCCAGGTTGCCATTTGCCTGTGGAATTCCAAGGTACTTGTAACTGTCCTCACTGTCTGCCATTGTTCCTTCTGGGAGTGAGACCCCTCCTAGTGTGGACTACCTTGCCTCTCTTTGTCACCATCCAGCTATATTTCTCGAGCCCGAATGACATCCCAATGTCAGTACTGTAGATTCTGGTGGTGTGGATCAGGGAGTCAATGTTGCGCCTGCTGTTAATGTACTGTATAATTTATTGTAATCCACGTAGAGGAGCCAGTCTTGTTGATTATTTGGCTGAGGGGGTTCTCACCTATGCAGGACAGCAATGGGGACAGAGTGTTAGCTTAGTATATGGTTTGATGGACACTTGTGCAAGTGGCTTGCCATTGGCTTTAAGGGTGGTTTTCCACAGCTTCAGATTTTCCTGTGAAGGCTCTTAGAGTCCTGTTGATGTTGTACAGCTCCAAGCATTCAGTGATCCATCAATCAATCCAGGCTGTGCACAGGTTGGTATGTCGTGACCTGCAGTCTTGTTTATGTCAACCAGGAATTGGTGTTTGGCTCGTCTGGAATTTCTACCAATACCCTTCTGTGGTTTGCTTATGTATTAATCCATGTGGCTATTTATCTTGGCTGCTTCCATGTTGTGGAGAGACAAGTTTTTGGCCGGTAGTTGGATGGGACTGCACCCTTTGAGGGATCCTTCTGGATCAGTATTGTTCACCCTTCTGTTAGCCATTCGAGGTGAGTCCCATCTCATAGCAGCTGGTTCATTTGTGCCAAGAAGCGCTCATGGAGTGCAGTGATTTTTTTTAGCCAGTAGGCATGTATCATGTCAGTGCTTGGTGTTGTCCAGTTCTTCATACCCAAGACTCTTTCATGGATGTCTGCCACTGTGATGGTTACTGGATTCTGTTCAGGGAGGTTGCTGTGCTGTTTTCTCAGAGAGACCAGCCATTGGGCATTGCTGTTATGGGTTGTCTCTTTCTTCTGTATACTTTTAACAGTACTCTTCATTTTCCAGCCTTGGTGGGTCTGTTTTGCAGTTTTGACCCTGCCACTGAGCATACAATTTCGCAGGCTGAGTTGCAAACAGCCTGTTTATCCGTCTGGCTTCATTGTTTCCTGTGTCCCTCTTTAGGCGGCTGCTTAAGGCCAGGAGCCTTGGTTTGGCAGTTTCCAGTGCTTTCAGGTATAAGCATCTGGCTGTATCTTTTAGGCACTTGCTTTTTCATTGCACCTCTTTGGACCTCTGTCAGCTGACTCACATCCCTCCGAGCTGTTTCCAGGAGACTTTCCGGTGGTACATCACTTAACCATTGTAGCTGGTGTCAGGGTTCCCTGGTGTTTATTCTAGAGATGGTCTTGTCTTTCAGGTCAGTTGCTGCCTCGCTCAGCGTAACAGTAGTTATTGGGGGCTGTGTACCCAAGTTCGGGCTGGGAGTGTGGTAGAGCCTTCTCTCTGACCTGTTCTTGCATTCCTGTGGTGTTGCATTTGTGTTGTTCAATCTCACGTTGTGATAGGAATTGCAGCTTGTGGATGTTGGAATACGGAGCTACTAGTTTGCTTGGTAGTTAGCCTTGATTGTGGATTTCCAAGCATCTATTCACTCCACATCCTCTGCATGTAACCTCTCTGAGTAGGATTACTAGCGTTACATTAGGGGCATTTTATGTTGTATATCCCAAACAAACCTTTTTTTTCCCTTTGATGTTGTAGGCATATGGTGGAATATCTGTAAATGGGAGTTTACAGCTCACAGTTATAATTATTAATGTTTTTAACTCAATACATTTTAAATTAATACATACACACACACACACACATATATATATATATATATATATATATATATATATATATATATATATATATGTTCTTAATAGCAACACTGTAATGCAAATCATTGTGAAGGCTGAGCCAGACTTTCCTTCATACCTATGTGAGGAGTTGACCAGCTTTTTTAACGAACTGGGATTACGGATAAGTTTGTCTAACAGACAAACAATCTCATCAAACTTTGGACGGTTGGTGCGTTCATGCTGCCAGCAGTCCATCATTAGGTGATAAAGGGCCTCAGGGCAGTCCATGGGACCTGGCAACCTATAGCTCTCTTCTACTGCCTTTATTACCTGCAGACAGACAGGGAAACAAATGGATAAAGACAGAAACCATTCATATTGGTTTAAAATATTGAAAATGATCATCATTCATTATATATCCTTGAAGAAATATATTTACTAAAGCATCACAAATCCAGATCAGATTTGTATTAAACCAATGCAGAGTGCCTTGAAAATTGCAACCTTTTAAATGTACTACTTTTTTTCACAACTTCTTTACCTTTTTTTTAATACATGGAAGCTCTTAAACTCAAACCTCTAAGGATTGTGAGCAAAGACTGCTTTCCTGGTAGGGTCATGTTACATGAGAATGATTTGCTTAATTTGAAAAACAGAAAAAGCACAGTGAAAATTAATTTATTTTCCTTTGGAGGACAGCTTACAGAGTTGGATAAATAATAAAAAAGAGCTGCTTTTCTCATTACTCCTTGCAGTGGAAAAGAAGCTGGAGTTTTTAGTCTCATCTTGCTTTTGAAAGACATTGCAGGGAGCTGATTTGCTGAGTTCATGGCAGTATTTACCCATGTTAAATTCACACAAAAGACCCAATTCAACCTACATGCACGCATGCTTTCATAAACTAAAGCTTCCAAGAGAAACAGAGTATCAAATCATCATCATGCTGAGAGGAAGAGGAAGTAATCTCAGCGCACTGGCAGGGTGGAGAGATCAGAGACAGAGAACGAAAGAGCGGACAGACGGGAGCCCAGGAAGAAGAGTGGCAGTTTTTGAGAGACAAGGGAGGACGAGAGGAAGAGCTGAGGAGAGGGACGGACTGAGAAAGTGAAGGAGACGGCTTAGAGACAGAATGTGAGTGTCTGCGCTTTCTTGGGCAGATCAGAGAAAAGCTGGCATAACGCTTTCAATTAAACATGAAATGTCTCTCCTCTCCTTTGCTCTCATCCCTGTCTCCTCTGCTCTCCTACCCATCCCAAGCCTCTGAGACAGGCAGTGTGATAACTGAGGAGGCGGGAGTCTACAAGCTGAAGACGGTGGGTCATTTAACTCTTTTAGTATTCAGGTGGCCTCTTTCCAAAACAGACTATAAAACTGTAGAGATCTGCTTGTTTTTACATATGCATGCTACTAAAGGGGTTAATCAGGATGACAATCAAACAAATAAATTGCAGTGAGTAAGTGATAAATGTAAATATCTCCCCTTCTCATTATACAGTACTTGTTTTTTTAATATGCATAGTAGCTGTAGGATGGTTTTGTAGGTGTTTCCCCATACCTCAATACCATAGTTGAGGTATTGAGATATGGGGAAACACCTACACTTTGTCCTCTCCATCAGTTCAGTCTGAACAAAATATTTGCAAAAAAATATTTTTCATCCAGGTGGGATTTTAGGACTGGATTACAATAGAGGTTTGGGTCTCTGGCCAATTTAAGGTAAAAAAAAAAAGCAACACACAAAAAAAATCATCTCTACAGTCATGTCTAAACAAACCCAGCTAGTAAAGAAAAAAATGTAACATTTAAAAGTGCATCTAAAATACAAAGGTTTTAATGTATGCAAGTGCTTTTTTATATCAAAAGTCAATTAAAAATAGTTAGTACTTAGAGTACTGAAGTACAAAAGGTACACATTTTTACTCCATACCTCCTGACCCAGCATGTAACAACCAGACCTCTCTGTTCATCTAGATCTGGTTATTTTGTTAGTTTCAAAATCAAAACATGGAGAAGCTGCATCCAGCTACTATGCGCCTCAGATCTGGAACAGATTTCTAGAAAGCTTTAGATCAGCTGAAATGCTCAGTTTCTTTAAATCCAGGTTAAAAATCCACCTGTTCTCAGCTGCGATTGATTAGTTTGTATTCAAAAGTTTACATCCACACTGTTGCTTTAAGTTTACTTTACATTTAGTTATTTTAAACTTTCTATTTAAATTTTACTTTACTATTTCTTTTAATGATTTATGTACAGCATTTTGAATTGTCTTTGTTTGCCTAGATACGTGATCTTAAGTTTTTGCGGGGCACTTTTTTAAAACCATCCCTCATTATTTTTTTTTTAATTGCTGAAAACAGTGTGTAAAACCTCTCTGAGCCTTAAAGCGGACAGATGAACCACTACAATGATGCTTTTGACAGCTGGAAGTCTGTAACCCTGAATGTCTCCAATGATCACTCTCCAAGTTTTGTAATGAAACCACTTTAAGAGTGTATTCAGACTGGAAAGGTCTGTTGGTCTGGTCTGAGTCTGCTTATTTTGGTCCGGATCAAGTCCTGAACCCTGTGCTTCGTCTGTATTCAGACTGCTTTTCACTGAACATTTCTGTGTCTAAACAAAGCTTGTAAGCAAAAGACATTAGTCAGTAATTAAGAGGGCAGGACAAAGCAACGAGAGAAAGAATAATGGAAGTCCTGCACTTTGGAATCCTTGTCGGGATAGTTTACTTATTCAAACTTTATATTTCACTGACTAATTTTGAACGTCTGTATCAACGTCAGGTAAGACACTTTTTACTTTGGTATGGCGGAGGAATGCTGCAAGGCGGTTACTGAAGAGACGACGGCTAACAAGGTACATATTCTACTAATTGAAAAGGTAGGATTTATTAAAAAGTTAGTCCAGGTACAGGTACAGGAATTACCATTCCTGACAATTTAACATGTTCAGTGTAAAGAATTACTGTTTCTGCAATAAAATTGAGACAACGTAAAATTAAAAGTCACAGTATTAATTTATGTAACTTTTTTTTAAATGACTTACATCTTGATTGGACATCTCCCAGTATGGCCTTTCTCCATACGACATCACCTCCCACATGACAATTCCATAACTCCATACATCGCTGGCTGACGTGAACTTCCTGTATGCAATGGCCTCTGGAGCCGTCCAGCGAATGGGAATTTTTCCACCCTAAAATAGAATAAAATGAGGCGTTCACTTGACCTACACACTTTCACAATGTTACTACAACACACAATTTATGAGAGTACACAGATTTACAAGAAAGTGATGATATGAAATTGCTCTATAATATTTAGACTAGGAGTTATATCCAGCTCCAATTTATTTCTTCAAATATCTTCCGTTGCAGCGCCTATTTGACATTTTTAATGCCCTTGGCAAATCTAGTTTTGATCAAATTCCAAACTATTCAACATAATTAGTTGGATTGATTTAGTACATCTAACGTTTCCTGTTAAAAGTCTGTTGTTAAAATAAAAAGTAGCAGTAGCTGCTACAGTCGCTGGGATAAAGCCTCTCTGCTCCGCTCCATTCATGTGCACTTGCAGACAGCTATATCTAGATTCTTGGTCTGAGCTGGCATCTGGCTCCAAACTGTACGGCTGGATAGCTCCAATGCTGCTTGCCATTTTCGTTGAACCATTAATGTTAGGTTTGGGATGTGAGGGGCTGTAAGCTAGCGGGAGAAAGTGTAAACAAAATGATGATGGGAAGTCATGAGGGGTTTACTTCACGCCAACAGTTCAGCTCACTACTCAGAGGCAAATTACTAATGAACTACTGCTGCTCTGCAGAAACTTGAAAACACAAAAAACAGATCAAAAGAAAGCTAGAGTGGGACTTTAAGTATTTGGTTGAATATCATCTCATTGTGTACATAGGCTGTGGTTTTTGTCTCTCTTAAAGTGCAAATGTGTGATCCTGTTTTCTTTATTTCCTAAAGTCCTACTCCTAATCATAAAAAACCTGTGTATTTTTCTAATACGTAGTTTTTGCTGAGTTGCTGGCAGAACTAGAGGACCCCTCCCCTTCCACTTCCCTGAGAGCTCAATGTAGGCCTATAGAGCTTGTGACCCGCCCCTGTGGATTTTCTCCATCACAGATACAATCTTTTTTAAATTGCATTTTTTTCATCAGCTCCTGATTCATGATTTGCATTAAAAGTTACTCAGAAATACATTTTTAAGCTTAACATTCTTTACATGTGTCCTCAATAATCAGAAAAATGCCACAAGGCCATAGTTAAAACACCCAAAACACAATTTAAGGTATAATATATATGCAGCTGTATCTAAATATGTTTAGGCAAACTAAGACAAATATTAAGTCTATATATGAGGCTAAGATCAATGAAAAAATCGGATTTGTTACATGATGCTGAAATTTAAAAATATGAAGATGCTTTTTAGTGGGTATGGTAAAATGTTTGAGATAAAAAGTTTCACTTTCTCTGACAAATCTACTGTAGACCTGAGAGTTCTACTCACTATCATTATCTAAATCACTGTGCTTTCTTTTGCACAGGTTTAAACAAGCTCTCAGCAAGGCTGTCATGTTTGACAGGAACATGTGCTCTCAGTCGATGTGAAATTATCTAAACGCAGTGCTGATGAAGACAGCAGCAGGATTTCTTGGGCTCTGATTACAGGGAGGAAGTGAATATTGTTATTCACACTTGTCAAGGAAGGAACGCTTGATAACGACAGAAAGCAAGAGGAGATGTAAGCCTGGCAGCAAAAAAAGAGAGCAGTGAGACTCTGTGCTAATTGAGTGTTGTGGAGAGTGAGCCGAGTAATAATCAGCCGTGTTCCTACAGAAAGCTGCTCGACTGTGGCTGACAGAGCCCCGCTCAGCCAGGGATGCACAGCTCAGCTTAAACCCTGCTGTTAGATGTGTTTCACTGCATAAACTTAGACGTGTACGTCCCATGGTTGTCGTTTTTCCCACATATCCACTTACATTTTAGAATAACCATGACTGACTCTTAAAGTCCCACCCTGATCATCTTGATCTATTTTAAAATAGTTCACAGTGGCCTTTTAATTCTAATTATGCCGTTTTAATCTAAAAACCTGTGTTGTTTCCTAGGACACCCCTGGACACCCCTAGAGTGTTGGGCATGATGTTGGCGTGGAGCAACGCCGCCCCCCCCTTTCCTTCCCATTGCGGAGCGGAGCAGTGAGCTTGTGGCCTACCCAGTGTATTTCCTACATCACAAATAAACTTTTTTTTCATACTGTATTTTTGACTTCTGCTCCTGATTCACATGGATTTGTATAAAAAAAATACTCTGAAATGAAATTTTTAAGCTTGATTTTCTTCATAAATGTCCTCCATCATCAGAAAAAAATGACACAAGAACATGTTAAAAACACCAAAAACACCATTTTCATCAGAGTGGGTCTTTAATTACAATACATTTTTGATCTACTTTAATGTAACTTTCAAACTTTGTATAAATACAGTACAGACCAAAATTTTAGACACACCTTCCCATTCATTTGAATGGGAAGACACCAGTCTTACCCGAGTGGTGTATGCAGCCTCTGGGTCATCTTCCAGGACTCGGGACAGCCCAAAATCAGACACTTTACACACAAGGTTGCCGTTCACGAGGATGTTGCGGGCTGCAAGATCTCGGTGAACGTAGCCCATATCAGACAGATATCTGCATTCATCCAAAAAAGAGCAGTAATGAGGATTTAACATAATCATTGCAAATGATGACATTTGTTTGTGTGTCACAATGTTTTGTACCTCATGCCAGATGCAATGCCACGGAGCATACCAACCAGCTGGATTACCGTAAACTGACCATCATTTTTCTGTAAAGGACAGAAAGAACCAAATGTATATTTTAATCTATTTTTGGATAATTCACAAACTGTGCAGACACTGATTTTAATCATAAACAAATCCCCTCTTAAAAGGTACTGTGTGGCAAATTTATGGTTAGAAATTCCACTTGAAAAACATCCTTTTTACTAAACGTATCAAATGTTCAACATTTCATTTATGTGTAAATTTGTTAATCTAAGTATTATTTTGTAAGAATTTCTCTGAATAGTTTATTGAAAAATTTTAAACAGCAGCAAAACAAAAGCTAATATTTAGATAAGATTATGGATCAGGAGTTATTACAGTTGTAAAACAGAGGTCTACTACCTTTCTGCATTTTCTTATCCCTCCTTTTTGGCTCTTTAGCTTTGAAGAAAAACTATTTGAAAAAATACTCGGGTTTAGTGGTTTTGGTTCATTTGCTTTAGTTAAGTTGTCACTTATGTTTAGGTTTTTAACATGTCAGGTATTTCAAGCACATTGACATGAACTTAATGAACATAAAGCACAACCTTTAATGCACAACAGTGTCTAGTTGCTGTTCATAGGGAAAAAGTCCTTAAAACATATGCTTGAATTTAAATGTTTACATATAAAAACTGGATTCTACACCAATGTTGTCATGTTTATATTCAATAGTGAAAGATGAAAAGAGATGATACTGCTCTAAATTCATAATGATAAAAAAAAATAATGTTTGACTTGGCTTTCTTGCACTTTTTATTCTGTAAATCTGCTACAGCAAATCTGCGTCTTTTTTGTCTTTTATTTTGAAAGGAATTTCTTGAGCCGCTGTCAAAAGTAGAAGAAGTTACACCTCATAAATAGGAAAATATAGCACCCTATCAGTATATTTATTTATCACAATAATTCAATTATTGCAAACACTTTAAAGCTACCTTTTTTTTGGAGGAATGGCCTCAAAAACATCAATACAGAATATTTTTTCAAATGGTGAGGTGGGAACCAAATGGCTCTTTTAGTGTTTATGGTTGCAGACCCCTGTTATAAACTGATTTATGCTGTGAAATATGAATGAACTAACACTAATATATTGGTTTGAAAATATCTTACAAACGTGCAACAGTATTTTTCTTTGTTTTGTAAAGGGAGGAAAAGACAGAAAAATAAAAAAAACATTTTTTTTAATTTTTTTTCCATAAATGTTTAAACATTTAAGTGTAATGGACAAAACACACACATAAAAAAACATAAACGCTGTTTTCAGTACGCAGGATTAATATTGGCAGCATTCAATTGCCCAGTTGTTTCAGTTTCAGATACAGCAGCTGCTAAACTAACCTTGGCAAAGTTAATTTGTGTTAAATATTAAACTGTTTATTTCATGCATGTGCAAAAACAAGATCTAATTAGAGAAATGGCGAGCCTCCACCCACTGTAGCTGTATCTTTAGCTACACTACCACCAGGGTGCTCATTCAGATACAAAGATGATGCTCTCAGCTGTCGAAAATGGAAGGAGTGCTTGTTTGAAAGGAGCTTTAGTCTTCTCCCTATGACAGCTCTCATTGTTAGTTTAAGCTTCAACTCCCTCCAATCCAATGTAAACTCTTCAACCTTCCATTTATGCACTTTCCAGATTTTCCTAGCTGCAATAGCTGTAGCAATAAACTCAGATCCTAAATGGTTTTTGGCCTCCGTTTGCATCACTTTTGAAACTAATTTTGCCATCCATTCACAGAACATCCCACCTTCATGGGAAATGAGATGTATAGTCAAAGGGATGAGTTATGGCGGTCAGAGTTCATTGTCCAAAGCTGTGACAGCTAATCCCGGACCCAGAGCCGCCCTTGATTTTCCAGAGGCTGTGTCATTTATACCACCCTAAGCACAGCAGCCATCCATGTAATTACCTCACAGAGTTTTCTGCGCTTCCTTGCCTGCTGGTTCCCATTCTCCTCTGTCTCCCCTTTGCCATTTCGTTTTATAGCCATAAGCACGGAGTACAGTCATGTCAGCAGTTTGCACTGACCACAGCCCCGTTTGTCTTTAATGTCTCACAGCATGTTCTCCTTTGGAAGGCCACAGTGGGATCATGTTCAGATAAGGCTCGATCTTATTTACTTTTTCAACTTCAGAAATAAAGACCTTCTTTAAATTTATGTTATCATTAATTTATTAACTGAGGTAGAAAGAACCTTTATTTACTTAACCCTTGTGCTATCCTATGACCCCACCCTTACATTGGCGTGAGTTAGAACTTCTACTTAACTAATTTTTTTTTAACTTCTAATAGAGTAGTATTACTTTCAAGTATTGCTACTCTTCCTTGACACTTAACGCATATCAGTCAAACCCTGCAAGACTAATTCTTTACATTTCAATGTGGAATGAGGAAACAAATCTGTCCACTTAAAAATTTCGCAGCATGCCCTTAATTTCAGTTTAACCAATCTCTTTCTGTGAATCTCAAACTTCATAGCTCAGACACAAGACTTTCTGGCTCCAAGTACATCAGGAATTTTCAAGCCGTCTGGAAAGCGATCCATGTCGCATTTGGTGAGAGGGAAGGTCTGTTCAAATCACTTCTGTTCACACACCTGGAGCTAAATCTTTCATCTTCTAATGCTGCACAGCAAAAATGAAATCAAAAATGTTACTGCTCTTACTTACAGTGGCTACTGATATTTGAGGTTTTCTTTCTTAAATAAAACATTTGATCTGAAGAAATAAAAGGCAATATATAACAAGCTTTAACATGTAAAATACAACGGTAAAATAAGAAAATATTGAAAATATTCCATCTGACAATTTTTATAACTGTTTCAATTTATCGCTAAATAAAATTGGTGAATCTTCTGGATAGGTTGGAGTTTTCACATCTTCATTCTTGCAGAGTTCCAGCCTGTACTTAGAATTATGAGAGATTCGATAGCCTGAGTAATTTTTCCCTTAACTTTTTCTTTTACTCTCTCTTGTACATTCTTATGAACACCCATCCTACCTTAAGAAAAGTGTCCAGTGATCCATTCTCCATGTATTCTGTGATGATCATCACAGGTTTGCCTGAGAAGCAAAACAAAGCATGTCCTTGATTAAAGAGAAAATCTTTTAGCTGTTACTTTTATTGAATGATAAAATAAAAACCTGCATCTGTCATTAAATATGATTTTTTTCAAATAGGACCACATAAAATCAAATACTTTCACATTTGAATATAAATTTTTGCCAAAATCTTCTCGCCTTATGTTCCATACAGTTTAACTAAACACTTAAAAGACAATAAAAAAAAAATCAAAAATGTTTACATCAGTGCCAAATGTAAAAGTGTAGAACCAGTCAAAGAACGCCTAAAAGTGGCCTTTGCATTATAAATTTAACTGAATCTGCACTAAAACATCCAGCTGTTACGAAGAACAAATTCCTTAGAACAGGTTGACACATCGACAAAAAGTGTAACATGCAAGAAATTATTGCATTTACCATCTTTAAAAACATTAGGGGTTTTAAGCGTTTAGCCGTTTGATCAGTTTTACTGTAACCTGTTATATCTGTTCATCAAAGCCTGATCTAAATCCTTTAAATGTAATGCAATTATTATTTATTTTATTTTCAAAGGTAAAAATAGCTACAGTTCCAGTATTCTGTATATAAAATATACATGTAAGTAGTGACGCATTTAGAATCTGCCCCCCCTTAGGTTGGAGTAGGTGGCATTGACATGAAAATGACCAGAAACAAGTAGATGACCTACTTTTTGTGACCACACCCTCCAGACGGATGATGTTCGGATGGTTGAATTGCCCCATGATTGACGCCTCCCACAGGAAGTCCCGCCTCTGTTGCTCGGTGTAACCGGCCTTTAAGGTCTTGATAGCAACCTGGATCTCTCTTTTTCCAGGCAGCCTCAGCGGCCCACAACACACCTCACCAAATTCACCTGAAGCCAAAAAAACAAAAAAAAACAAACCAGATGCTGAGCTTTTTTAGTAACTCTTGTATAACAAAAATGAAACAAAGTAAAAATAACCCTCTGCTTTCCGACATTACAATGATTTTTCTTTAAAATTTTTGTCCTTAAAATAAATGAAAATTGAAAGTAACTCGTTTTTTTTTAGCTCAAAAGATACATTGGTAATTTTTGGTAGGAGGGCACAGTCAACAAACTTGAGAGGACTCAGTTTTACTCACCAGCACCGATGATCCTTTCAATGGAGATGGATGAGACGTCGATCTCTTGTGTAAACTCATGCACAGCTTGGTTGGGATCTTCATAGGTCAAAGGGTCAATGTAAGTGCGCACCCCAGGAAACTTTACTGCAGAGAAAATACATATATTTAGAAATCATGTAGTATTATGACAGCAAGCTGGCATAACGTTCACATCACAACATAAACACACATTCTGCTCCTAAAATAAAAATGTTGGTAAAGAAGGGTTTGATGAATCCAGTTAAAACTCAATTTACTGGCCAGACATGTGAAAGTTTACTTTATTTTAATCCACTAGGTTAATTGAGAAATAACCTTTTTTTAATATTTAACTTTTTAAGACATCAACAGTTGTGTTGAGTAAGATTAAAAATATAAGACGAAACGTATTTAAAAGAAACAAAAAATACAAATAAAATACATACAATCTAAAGGCAAAAAGCAAAGACTGAAGTTTTCTTAAAAAAAAAATAAGAAAATCTGTCTCTTCATGTGTGTGATTTCATATGTGATTTAGGGTTATACAACCCTAAACTGGGCAACAAGTGGGATACATCACCTTTGAACACATAGAAGATAAACAGAAAAAAAACACACAAAAATGCACTACTAATGGTGATTTATAGTTTTTTTGCTCAGCATATATAACACAGATTTAAGCTTCATAAAGTGAAAAAATGTTAATAAATGGACAAAGTTTAAGTGAGATTGAAATCTGTTAGAAACAAAAAAAAACGTTTAAAAAATTGATCACATGACATCAGGTTAAAAAACTTACTGTGACCGTTGTGGAAGTGCATCTTCTCTTCCTCAGGATCCTGCTTTGCTTTGCTGTAACCACATCGTCTGAAAGAAAAACACAAAACTCCTAAATGTCAGCAAGTTTGCAAGTTTCTCCACACATTATGCTACATTCTTGAAGATGCTTTTAGCCAATGGTGTCACATCAGACTATCACTACCCGATAGTAGCGCATGTCTGCCACCTACAGTTGGAGGAGGCTTGGTGGGAAATGTCAAAGCGGTGTAAATCTGGTGAATTTTGCTCCATGCTTATTCTGTCACAGCTCTATCACTATATAGACTTGGTGTCATATAATTCCGGCCAGACACATACTAAAATGATAAATTCCTCCCTTTTTAAACAGTTGGTACTTCTATGAATTATAAAGGATGCCATTTAAATGACACTTACAAATCTCAGTCCCTAATTGGTCAAAGTTCAACTGGTTTAAAGTTTGTTGCACATTTAATGGTCGGGTAGTTTGCATTGCTACACGTAAACGTGAGAGTTTAAAACGCAGAAGCTCATGAAGCATTTACTCATTTTAACATAGACTTTACATTGAAAGGGGGTCGCTTGAATGCGCATTACCGAGGCCAATGTAGATGTAATCTACTGTAGCTTGACAAATACTATACCACCTCTGTTCAATAGAGGCAGGCCAAGTTGCTAATTCCTTCAGCACTTCCCCAACTGGAAAAATCATGGCTATCTTCAAATGGTCATGACACATTTTATTTTTACTGATTTAATTATTGCTAAAAAACACAACCACCCAAAAATAACAACAAATACAAGAAGTGTGTTAACCCGTGTGTCCTAATCATCCAGAAAGGTTTGGATAAAAGCTCAGTGTCTAAAGAAAAAAAAGAATTGTGGCTCCTCCACTGTTCATTGCTATTGTCTTTATCTAATAGAATAGTCTAAATAAAACTGTCATCCCACACAACTTATGATGTCAAAATAAATCACAAAAAAAATTTTAATACAAAAAGCACATTGTCAAAAATAATTTAGGACATTACTTTTTGGATAAGATTGCTTTAAAAATGTTAAATTAGGTCTGTTTAGTTAATTAATTTCAGTTCTTTTTTAATCAACCATTTATATTTTATACAAAATAATAGCTGTTATTTTGTCATAGTCTTCACACATTTTTACGATGATCTATGTGTGTGTGTGCACGCACACGCATGTGCAAAGTGTACCTGCATGACTGTCCTCCTTTAAAGGCATTAAGACTGAAAAACATTAGCATTATTCTAATTGCTTTGTGCGTGCTTGCCTTACCGACCGCTGAGCAGGAAGCCAGCAACCACTGCCAGGAGAACCAGAGCCAGCGTGATGGCGACTGCTATTATCGAGGCCTGAGCACGCTCACTGGTGGCGGTTACTGCCAGAGAAAAGACAGGAAATGAGCACACACAAACACACACCTAGCTTCTATTGTTAGTGACGCACTCATCTGCTTTACTCACGGTAAGGACTTGTCTGGAATTCGAATCGTCGGCTAAAAGCACCATATCCTGCTGATGTCCTGGCTCTTACCTGTAAAAGGTAAACATTCACGTGTTAGTAATCTGCCTGTGCAATATTTCATATTTTATAAATACATCATTACGTTTGAAATATTTTTTACCTGGAAAATGTAAACTGAGGAGGGTTTCAGGCCCTCTACTACCATCTCTGTATCCTTGGATTTTATAATGGTGTAACTGGAGTCCTGCTCCTGTAACATGAGAAACAAAGAAGCTTACTCCTAATCACTCTCATGTTCTACATGCTTCATTTTTGTGTATGCTGAATTGCACCAGATTTGCCAGTCAAACTGTCTACACATTGATCTATTGCTTAGATATCCGTCTACTCTGTGGTTGAGCTGCCTGCGGTAAGCGCAGGCATAAGTTCGTGTGTGTGCAGGATCAGTTTCTTCACTTTAACCACATTGGGATTAAACACAGCCAAAAGTCCCTTCCATTAAGCCCAAGGCCATTAGCAAACCACAAACTGTGCCCTGTTCTCCGGTGGACCTTTACTCTGACCTTCCAAGGAAAGACAACTGAGGATGACTGAGGAAGAAGAGAAAGGGGGTGGAAACAAGGATCCAAACTGAAGCATCAAATTTCAGAACATTCTAAGTCCAAACCAGTGTCTTTAGTGAAGGATGATTGTAACAAGACAAAATACTACTCTATCTACATGATTTCTGCCCCAATATGATGAATTAAATGAGACTATATCTTACCATAAAAACTTAAAAAAAAAAAAAGGGTTAAGATATTGCGGATTTAATGTTGCTCAAACAAAACGGAGAAAATCTTGAGATTTTGCTGTCATTTCTTGTTTTCCAAGGTCCCCAAAGAGGTAGCAAAAATGTCCACACCGAGCTCGGAAACGCATATATATGCACATATCGGGCTTCCACGTTTAAAACTCTTACGTTCAAACGCAAGTTTTTAAGTCAGTTTACTGCATACAAAAGGTGCATCCATGGCCTGTGACATAAAGAGTTTAGTTGACTTGTTAGCATGTTTTTTATGCTATGGTTATCTGAATAATTGTCCATATGTTGCGCTCATATACGAGATTCCTCCTGTGTTTCATGAAGCTAAATAAGCATCAATGTGTAACGGTAGTGAAGCGTGCATATATTCAGTCAATTATTGTTATCTATTCCATTATGATTTGCCTTTATGCCTTTAAAATGTCCCACATTTTGATTATAAAGTTTCTCCCAAAAGTGAGACTTATATTCTGAAAAATACTTTTTTTTTAAATACAGGGCAGCATGACTAAGTCCTTTGTCATCCAAAAAGTGTACACAAACTTCCATTTGTTTTTTTTGTTTTTCACCTTTTCAAAGTACTTGATCTCATACTCAAGGATGATGCCGTTGGGGCGATCCGGCTCTGCCCAGGAAAGGGCGATACTGCTCTTCCCAGTATGTCCTTTCCTCACCACACTTACTGGGGAAGGCGCTGCGAAGACAAAGATCCAGTATAAAGACAATGCATAATGTCAGGTGCCAACATCTCACTGTCAAAAGCAATTTGATAAAAAAGCAACCCAGAGGGTTTTACACAAACAGTAATTGAGACCATCAAGAGGAAAAACAATGGTGCAGTCTCCAAACAAACAGCAGTTAAACTCCAGAGAAATCCTGTCAGTATTATAAAATCTGCTGGGTTTAAATTACATGTCATTAAATGTGACACATAATTCAATAACACCTCAACACGCTTTGATGTTTACAAGCACTGTGCTAATTATGCTGATCATGAAAATTTAAACTGCAAATGAAACCTCAAAGTGAAAATATCACAAAGCAAAGAGAAAAAACAAACAAAAAGAAAGACTTTGAAGGCAATGCTGAAAGAAAAAATGATTTTTTTTTCCCTTCAGCAAGTGATATTATGATATTTTTTTTAAATAAGAATAATTTTCTTTTTCATTAGATTCTGTGAAAATTCAAAACCTCACAAGGTCCTTGCCAATCTGGCAACAAGGTGGGCTAACGTCTAATCAAATAATCCTTTATTCTTCACAAATGAGCAGAAGCATCTTGGGAAGCCCTTGAGATCAGCTCAATGGCTCTTCAAGTCTGAGTTTCAGCACTTGGTGTCATCAAGTAGTTCTCATAAAGCGCAGAGCAAAAAAATTAAAAAAGCCATCCTTTTACAAAACTTGTTTCTGCTCATTTTTAAAGTAATCATTTCAGTTTGGAACCTGAAAAGAGGATGGTTGCATCAATCAAACAGCCATCCTATTGTAATCTGAACTGTTGAGCTGACTCTCAGAGGGACAGTTGGGGAGTCTCTGACACATAAAGAGCTTTTAACCAGGCAAAATGCTCCCTCAGGCAACATCCCGATAGTGTACGAGTGTGAATGTATGAGTGTGTGCGTCTGCTGCAACGCTGTTTAGGTTTCAATAGCCTCAGCAGAACTCCACAGGGAATAAATCATTGCTACAAATGCAGTAACTGTATCCTGAGAGGATGGTTGCACAGAAGTGTTATCTGCAACATCTTAAAAGCCTGAAACCAGAGACCAAATCACACACACACACACACACACTTTCAATGCTTAAATGGCACCAAGGCTGGGATTGAGTGATGAGAAATGGCCCAATTTCCCAAAAGCTTTATGGATAACAATACACCGCTATCTATGTTTAAGTCCAAACATACA
Organism: Oryzias curvinotus; assembly: GCA_023969325.1. Classification (NCBI taxonomy): domain Eukaryota; kingdom Metazoa; phylum Chordata; class Actinopteri; order Beloniformes; family Adrianichthyidae; genus Oryzias; species Oryzias curvinotus. The sequence goes on from CM043717.1 coordinate 12,354,821, forward strand.
CATACACAGCTTTTCAGGGTGTGTTAAATCGAAAGGTTTTAAAATGGAAAGGCTGTTGTGAAAGGGCATCGCTGCAAAAGGCTCTGCAAAAACAGATTCTGGTAAACAGTACAGGTCACTTTGCATTCTTTACCGCTTTGATCCCATTTGCTGTATCTCAGTTACAGTGCAGACATCTGAGGCAATAAGTATAAAACTTTATTGTATCCACTGACTATCTTGGCAGCAAAAAAGCAATTTAGAGCTAATTACAGAACAGAAAATAGAGATCACAGTAATTTACAATGAAAGTGGGAATATAGATGCTAAGCACTAAGCAGAAACTATATTCCTAAAAGAAATACATTTCTTGTTTAGGAAAATAAAGTCTCACTCAAAATTATTTTTCTTAAAATAGGAACTCTTTTCTATTCTCTTTTTAAATACATTTTTCAAATTTTAAAAAGTTTTGACTTTTTTAAGGGGGCCGGTTTTTGCTGTAAGTTTAAAAATGTTTGGAATATGACAAGTATGCATGACAATAATCATGATGTGTTGTTTTTTTGATTTATGAAATATATTTGACTTCTTTAACTTCATGATTTGACTCTTGATAATGTCTTTTCCTTTACATTAGGTAAAAGTAAGAAGGATGCCATTTACTACTGAAGGTGTGAAACTGAAGTTTGTTGGGTGAGTTTATACATTATTTTTAAGCTTGCTAAGTGATATTAAGTCATATTTTTAACTAAAAAAAACAAACAAAAAAATGATGGGAAACATGATAGGGATTACTCAAAACAAGTGGTTGTGCTTATACCTCCTAAAACAAATTCCACTTTACTCAGTTTGAAAGAACTGTATAAAAGCAAAATATTTGCCAATGTTATCTTTATAGAGTATTTATAAATTGATTACGTGATTATTATTAAACCTTATACTGTACATTGTATGTATTAATTTATGTCCAAATCAAATAAAATAAGTGGATAAAAATAAAGTCAACTTTTTTTTGTCAGTTCTTGTGGGATTTAACTTAACTTTTGTGTCAACAGCCAAGTTAAAAAGCTGCAGATTTCTGTTAAGCATCAACTTATAGATGAGCAAAATGTTATGCAAACATACAACAGAAATTAGCTCTGAACCGCAAAAGATGAGTGTTTACAACAAAAGACGTGAAAAAGCAGTTGCAAAAAAACAAAAACAAAAATCACAAAGTGACGCCAGGGAGGAATGTGGTAACAAAGGAGTGATGGTAACTGAGTAAGCTGTTTGGTGACAAAAAGAAAGTGAGAAATTAAACATCAGAAGCACAGAAACGGGGATGTGCTGAAGAAGTGCCAACAGCGCTCCAGCAACACTTTTATTTTAGCAACTGGGTGACGCTTTATTGACACTTGCTGTTTTAAACACTTCCTGTGCTTGTTAAATCTGTTAATAAGTCTTTACATCAGGGGTGCCCACACTTTTTTGGAATGTCAGCTACTTTTGAGACGACAATGTCTTAAAGATCTACCTAAAAATATATATATATGTAGATATACTGTAAAAACTACATAGTAAGAGTACACAGATATTAGTGAGGAGATAATTATTTTGTATTAACAGATAAGGTATTCTATTACAAAGACTTAAAGCAAATACTATCACATTTCATACTCTGCTGTAAACCGTGCAATGGGGGGAGCATGGCATTTCTAAAGTGCTGCTGGCCAGCGCTCGAGAAGCGTGTGCCACAGAAGACACTGCTGCCTTAGTGGGCTCGGATCCATCGGGCGGGAACTACAGAGGCACGTGGGGCGATCCGGGCCTTTATAAACACCCCAGTGGGCCGGAGTGGTTGTCTGCCAGGGACTTGACGTGCCATGGGGCAAGTAGGGACTTTCTGATGACAGACAGAATTTGCGCTCAGTGTATTTAAACACGCATGTCCAGTGATGTATGTATCAGAGTCCGATTGGCCATTCTGCATGTCAATCAAGTCACATACTTCTCGGTGAGGATTTTGATTCCATGACTGCAACATTTAGAAATATATATATATTTTTTTATTGGTTATTTATCTATGCTGGCCTGCAATCTACCCTCATGTCCTTAAAGGGTGACTGGTGGATCGTGATCAACGTAATGAGCTTTACATCAATCCCATGTGGAACACAGGTGTTTTAACCAAACTTTAACTAAACAAACTCCTAATAGTAAGTCACTGCAATCATGCAATAATGTCTGCGTCGTTTAGAAAATGTGTAAAAATGAGCATCCACAGCTGGCGAATTTTGTGCTATATTATGCAGATTTTTTTTTCATATCCCATCCATACGTAGTGTATTTTTTGCACTATAGAGTTGACCAGATTATAAGGTGCACCGTCAATGGGTTAGGGTGGTCTATTTTCAAATTTATGTCATATATAAGGTGCACCAAACTATAAGGGACATTCAGCGATACCAATGATTCACAGATACATTTATCAGTCAGTCAGACTTTAACTGCATTCACAGTAAATCTAGAACTTGTTTGTAATACTTTACATATTAACCATGTTAAAAGTGTTAGCCGCGTCAGCGTATTTACAATACCTGTGCTTATACACTGTAGTTTTTTGTTTTTTTTTTTAAATGTAGGGCTTTTTAGTGCAGAAAATATGATATTTGCTGCCTATTTCAGGTGGTAACAAATAAAAAATTAACAAGGGTATAAAATGAAGAGGGATAGTCTCCTTTTTTTGTGAACAAGAAGCCAAAAAGTCTTACTATTCTGTATGTCAAAAGGCTGACTTGGTTGACTCTGAGTCACTAATGCACATTCGAGCAACCACTTTCAAGCAAAAGATAATACCATTAGTTGAATTTACATGGACAAAAGTAATCGGACTGAACGCCTGATCGGAAGAAAAATGTGTCATGTAAACACGGTGTTCTGAATAGTCTTTCCAATCGATATAGGTGGGTTATGCCGATTGTTGGTGCATGTAAACAGTTTATTCCGATCGTGTGTAACTACTGCTCTGGTTTTACGTCACGCACAGACGGTGGGGTTCTCCAGAGAAAGCTTTGGAGCGCAAATAGGATCGACCGGCTGCTCTGTGCGACTGAACCGTGTCTGTTCAGACTTATAGCTTTGTGTTTGTGGGCGGGGGGGGGATCTTTGGTTCTCCCAATAGAACTGTGTCTCCAGGCAGAGCTCAGCTCGGTGTGTGAGCTTTTCAAAGCAGAAATGCCGCTCAGTTCTTAGAAACCGTTCAAACAATCAACGTGGATTCGTGTTTCCAGTTGGGTCCCGACAAAATAAAGGCTGATGTTATTCCCACATGTTTAGGTTCAGCCAACATGCAGATTGCGGCATTTCCCGCACGGATTTTCTTTTCTTCAGAGGCTAAATATTACGGAGCAGCCACATATACTGTATGTGTGTGACAGCTCGGTTTGTTTACAGTGGAACTCATTTCCTCTTCTGGTATTTTAGAGAGTTCTGCACATGTCCAAATGGTTTATTCCGACCAAAAGTGGGGGGCATGTAAACGTTTGTTTTAATCGGAAAATGTTTTTCTGGGCCCATGTACACAGTTGAATTCTAATCCGATCTTTGATCCGATCAAGATATTTTGCACGTCACCGCAGCTAATAACGACATGTTTAGTGATTTGATAAGCTTTGCTCAAAACAATGATGAATATTTAGGAAATAAACACCTTATTTACCTACTATCTCAAATTTGATCCACACATTTTCAACATGGTGTAACAGTTTTATAAAGATATCAATTATCAACAAATTTGGCATTTTTTGAATACAGCAAGTGGTCATTTAAAAAATGAGAAGGAATAGATTAGTTATTTTAACAATAGAGTTTAGAAAATTGGCTGAACTTTTCACACCAAAAGTGCTTTTTGAGATTTCATGGAAGCAGCCATTTTGAAATGAGCAGGAAAAGCCCTTCTACTGCCTCTAGTGGAATGATGATAAACCACAGGGTAGAAAGCAAAGATCATGTTAGATACAATAGAATTTTAGGGAAACTTTTGCTCATGTCAATGATAAATACTTCTTAGAAATACGGGTATCAAATATGATAAGAATGGTTATATAGGACATTTTTGTTTATAAAATTATTTGTTAATAACTTGTTTATAAATTCCAACAGAATATCTCATTTCCATTTCCCATCATCTTTCCATAATTATTTTTTTCAAAACATAGCATATCTAAAATAAATTATGTATGACACATAAAATAGTTAAATCTTAATAACTTGGCAAATCTAAGGAGAATGTCCCAAAAATATTTTGTTTCGGATTATTTGTTATCTTTTTTTGCCATTTTTCTCTCTGCCATCCCTACTCTTTTTTTAGACATTTCCTTTCTAGGTGACCTTTAAATCCATTATCACAACCTTCCTATCATTACTCCTCCAGTCTGTCCCCTAGTATCCGTCCCCTGTTGTTCTGGCCCTCTTTTTCCTACTTCTGTCTGGAACTTTCACCTCCTCACGAGTGCCAGCACTTTATTATTCAGCAGGGCTTCACAGAGATGCTGTGAAATCACCTATTTCACGGATCCCTTATCGCGCATGACACTTTCCACACATCAAACGGCACATCCTCCAACTCTCTGTTGTTCTGAATCTAATTCGCCCCCGTCTCAGTTGCTTGTTTTTTGTGCCTTTACCACCAAAGGCAGAAGCACTGTCAACAACATTTGCACACAAGACAAGTGAAAGTGTGGTTTGCTTGTAGTGAAAATCAAAGGTTTCACCAGCCAATTAAACCCATGACACAAAGGGTGCAGATCAATGGGTTAAACCACACGTTACATCTCTTGCTTTGGGAATTCTCTTTAAATTCCTGTTCTTGTTACTTTAGTAAACCATTTGAGGTTAATAGCTTCCTTTTTTTTTTTTACAGAAATCTTTTCCAGACATGCACATCTTTTCTTTTATTTAGACAACACGCAAAATTATTATTTTTTAAGCTACATCAGAATAAAACCCTAGAAAGTAGTTTTATAACACATAATATGCTTTGACCCAGATGACAAGTTCTGCATGGTTAATGCAGCAGTTTGTTGAGAATATGTGTGGATTTATAGAAGAAGTAAGATAAATTTAATCTACACTGACAGATTAACAAACGTATTAAGAATTCTAAAAATATATAATTCTTTTGAAACTATGTCGGTAAATGCTCGTTCATTCAAGTTGATTCTGTTGAAATAGTAGTAAAAAAAATAAATAAACAGTACACTGGACAAACTATGTTTTTACTGCAAGAGACGTTTCACGTCTTCTCCTAGAGGCTTTCTCAGTTCCGAAAAACATTGCTAAAAGAACTTGAATGAAGACCTTTAAGACCTCCCATTTTAATGATTAGGAGATCAATAGACTAACTAGAAGTCTGAGTAGTTTTGGGTCAGGTGTGTTGACCTCAGCTCGAATGATCATGTGGGCTTCTCTGAGTGAAACCAGTTTGTTGGGTTTCGAGAGATGGTTGTAAACAGCTGGCGAATGGTACCAGAGTCTGTCAGCTAAGAACAGGAAACTGAGGCTACAATTTTCACAGGCTCACCAAAATTGGACAATAGATGATTGGACAAATGTTGCCTGGTCTTATGAGTCTCCATTCCTGCCGCAACATTCGACTGGTAGAGTCATAATTTGAAATCAACATCATGACAGCATGGATCCATTCTGCCTTGGATCAACGGCTCAGGCTGCTGGTAGTGGTTTAATGGTGTGGGGGATATTTTCTTGGCACACTTAGAGCCTCTATATTACTAATTAAGCATGGTTACAATGCCACAGTTTACATAAGCATTGTTGCTAATCATGCCCATCCCTTTATGACCACAGTATACCATCTTCTGATGGCTACTTCCAGCAGTATAAGGCGCCATGTCATAAAGATTGAATCATCTCAGACTGGTTTCTTGAACATGACAATGATTTTACTATACTCAAATGGTATCCACAGTCACCAGATTTTAACCAAATAGAGCACCTTTGGTATGTGGTGGAACCATTGACTGTATAAGAATGAGTGACATCACCTAAAGAAAATGATTTACTTCCAGTTCCAACCAAGTGAAGTCAATTCAGCAGTATGTCCATCGCCATGTTGAAACCAGACGTCCTCAGTGAACTGTGATTGGTCAGTCTTGATCTGAGTCTACATTTCTATGGCACGCAATCTCTCCAATCAGTGACCGAATAAGACAACTGGACAAAATGATTCCTCCCCCTTGTGTTCCAAATAGTACCCGGTGGCTCCAAGGAGCCAAAATCCCATAGACTTCTATTGAGAAAGAAAATAGCTGTTACTCAGTAACTCAGTCATTATTTCAGTCAGAATACCCATTCTTGCTCTGCTACTTTTTTAACATGTTCTTGCTAATCCTAGTTATTTTCCATTATATTTTTTTCTTTATCGCAAGTTTTTCAAATTATAAACTGACCAATCAGATGCCTGGATAAAAGCATGTGGTGCCCACTAGCCCCAACCTTGAATGTTTGACTGAAAGATTCTCCTGAGCCCGCTTTCAGTGGAACATTTTTGAACATGTTCACTCCTGATTGGCCACAGTAGTAGCCATAGAAACATTGACTCAGACCAATCACTGTCATCTGGCTCCAAGATTGCGACGTCCCTCTCAAGGAAAAATGGCGACGATTAGCTGGAGTCAGAGGTAAGGCACATTCTATGAGTGGCATCATACTTTGTCTTGTTCTTTCTTATACGGTCAATGCGTTTGACACAAAACAACCTACTTTTAATGAGATATCGAGTTTATAACTTTTTCCGGTTCCGGGTTACAGCACGGACGCGTATGTGGCTCTCTGCGGCTATACAACTATCTTCAATTGACTTAAAAAGTTGATTTTTTCCAAAAAAAGAGAGCTGACCATGGCCCCCAAGAAAAACCCTGACTACGAAGACCTTAAAAAGTCTCTTGATGATATCCAAGTTGCGTTGTATCCATTTATGGAACAAGTGAATGCTAAGCTAACTCTGATCTTGGATCTAATGGAAGACTTCTGAAAATTCCGAGCTCAAAATGAGCAACGAGAAAACCGGGTCGACATTCTGGAAAAAAAACTGGACGATGTGGAACAACAAGTAAGGATGAATAATGTCATTCTCACTGGAGTACCGATCAAACCTCGGGCAATGCTAAATGCAGCTGGAGTTAGCATTGCTAATGCTAATAGCGCCAGCAGTCCCTCTCAAACGGAGAGCAGTGGAGAGTCTCTTGAACACCAAGTGGAATCATTTCTCACGTCTAAAGGGATTTCCCTTGATCTCAATACCATCGAGACCTGCCACCCGCTCCCCAGGAGAAAGGAGACGGATAAACCAGTGATCCTCATCAGGTTTGTGAATCAAAAACACAAGCTAGCTCTGATGAATCAAAGGAAAAATCTGAAAGGTTCTGCTGCTTATCTGAACGACCATCTGACCAGAAGGAATGCTGAAATCGCCAAACATGCCAGGCTTCTCAGGAAGCGTAAGCAAATTGAGAACACTTGGGTTAAAAGCTGCAGGATTTACATCAAACCACTTGGTCCGCCGGACCGGTCCAAGGTTCTGGTTGTGAACACCATGAAGGACTTAGAGAAGTGTTGGATCACAGACGTCTGAAACAACATGTAGTAATAAATCAAAGAGCCAAATAATTTTAAGAAATATGACGCCTAGATTCATCACTTTCTCCAAAAGTCTGAAGGGATCTGATTATCAGCAGAGAGTTTTTGATCTGCAGACAAGTTGACCTCAACTCTTAAGTGCCGCTGATATCAGCTGAAGAAGGAAATCGACCTCTATTTAATGTCTGCAGACATAATATCGAAGAGAACTACAAACTCTGGTTAAACCCAGAAGAACGGCTGTTAATTAGCAGAGGAAGAAATGCCAACCTTGGTCATTCGACAAAATATGGACCCTTTTTTATTTTTACTTCACAGCCTTACTTTATCATTAAAAGAACTAAATAAATAAATAAAAATAATAAAACAAATGATTAATCAATTATTGAAAATGGTTAAATTGATTGACTTTTAATGATATTACTTCACTTGCTCCAAAAAAATTGATAAGTTGATTCATGATTTTTCCTGTTTCACTTTCGGCTTTTCCCATCAGGAGTCGCCACTGCGAACGAGTCGCATGGTAAACTTGGCAATGTTTTACGCCGGATGCCCTTCCTGACGCAACCCTCTCAAGGGGGCTGGGTTTGGGACCGGTATAGAGGTGGAGAGGGGAACAGGGAGCAGCTCGGATTTGAACCTGGGTTTCACGGAGGGAAGGCACCGCAAACCAGCACGAGCTAAACCGGCTCCCTGATTCATGATTTTTCCTAATGTAGCATAATTTTGCACATATTTTTTAACTTTTGATACTTGATCAAATTTTGCTATGAAAATTTCTAAAACAGTGTTATGTCTATTTCAGTCTTTTTCAACCAGTGTGCCTCGGCACACTAGTGTGCCGTGGGAGATGGTCAAGTGTGCCGTGGGAAATTGCCCTCATTGACTGATCTAAAAACATTTTCCATCTCCAGGATTTCAGCTCTGTGTTCATCCAAACAGGCCCTGATAAAACACTGAGTAGTTAGGAATATGAAAAATCGTTAAATACTTTATCTTTGCGTTTATTTGATTCTATTAAAGACATTTTGATAAGAATGACGGTACCGCGATTTAGCTGCAGCTTGGGCTGTATTTTGGAAAAGTCCCGCCCCTTTAACTGTCTCCACCAATCATTCATGGGGGGGCTTAATCACATGTCATCAGTCTGACCAATCAGAAGTGGTTAAAGTCTTCACTTCCTTGTCCCGATTTAGCTCGTAAAGTCTCTCAGTTCTAACAAAAATACCAGCTAAAGCTTCGTCTTTAGCAGGTGTAGCTTTCCACAGAATCCAGTATCAGACCGTGGAACAAGTTAACAAAACAGTGAAGCTCTGAAAAGCGATCTCCGGCCGTTTCATGCACTACATCTCCCATGATGCGTTGGATTAAAGTGACAGCGTACAAGGAGATCTGTTGTTAAACGTATTGAAACCAACGAACACACAAACTATTTCAAATCTTCTAACTTGACTTTTATTACATCTTTTAGAAAAAACAGCTGCAGCTTCCAGCTTTTTCTGCCACAATTATCTCAAAAATGCACGTGAGATTGTGGAGGGGCTGTAGATCTATACAGACTATGAGCTTCTCCTTTTTTTTTTTTTTTTGGATGCTGGTGTGCCGCGGGATTATTTTTAAGGATAAAGTGTGCCGTGGCTCAGAAAAGGTTGAAAAACACTGGTCTATTTTACTGATATAGTATTATTTTTTAATCATATCAATGACTTTTGTAAGTAACATAATCTGCATATATTTTGGATACTTCATTGCCATGTTGATTTCTAAAAGTTATTTTTTACAAAATAATTTAAGTAATTCATCTTTGTCATGTGCTTTATTGATATTTCTAGATTCTTAATTCTGTGTGATAAAAGCTAGGAACCGGATAATGATAAATCATGTTATAAAATGGTTACAGTAGGACAGGGGTGGGATTATATAAATTGGCTTCCTTCCACTCCCTTTCAAGCAATATTTATTAATATGTCTAATTATCCTAAGTTTGATTAGTTATTGCACGAATGTATAACTGATGATTGTATTGTTTTTGTGTATTCTTATTTGATTGCTTGTAATAAACCATTTCAAATCAAAAACATAATCCCAGCCTTCCACTTGCTCTTGTGATTATTTAATCTAGATTCAACTCCAACCAAGAATAATTAAGAGTTGGGCAGTGTTTTAATCCAAACAGTTCAGTGACAAGACGGAGAATGTCAGCATTCATCAGCCTCCTGATAGTTTCATCAGCACAGATACATCTCTTGTCTGCCCTTTCATAGTACAATCGTAACTAGGGGAAAGAATTGATTCGGCAATATATCGCGATAGTTCATTTGGCGATACTTGTATCAAAATTCAAAATGCTGTTAGGACGATATTTATTTAGTTATTTCTGACTCTTATTTTCCACATCACCCTCCGACCACTAGTTGGCAGCAGAGCACACGGAGCCTCTTTGAGCAGCTCAACACCACACAAAACATCAGGAAGACCTCGGCCAGAGGCAGCTTTTTTTGTTGTTATGAGACATGAACTGCTTAGTTTTTGCTTGGGATGGGAACAGAACTGAAACTCTGTGCCATGTTGCTGTCAGTAACATGTAAAAACGTAGATTGCAATGTTTTATAGCGGACTCAGATAAGAACGAGTGAAGCACTGCAGCTGCACAGCGGCTAACAGGCTAATGCACTTAGCATCAACCGAAACGCTATCGGCAAAGCGGGCCAAAGTTCAGCAGAACCTCCCAGCAATGGATTCTACTTCAGCGACCTGATGGATCAGAGAGATATGTACACTCTAAAAAGGCTGTCATTAGCCGCGGGTACATGGGCAAAATATCTTGATCGGATCAATGGTCGGGCCCAGAAAAACTTTTTCCGATTAGAACAAATGTTTACATGGGACACACTTACAGTCAGAATAAATCATTTGGGCATGCGCAGTAATGTTGAAAATACCGGAAGCGGAAATGAGTTCCCGCTGTTAACAAACCTTGCTGTCATATACGTTTATGCAGCAGCTCGGTAATTTACGAGAAGATCTTCCAAATGTGCTTTTATTAATGTTATGAATATTATGAAGCACCTCTTCGCTCATCATTTTATTTTTAATCCGTGTGGTCAGTGCTTTTTTTGTGGAAGAACGGAGCTGGAAGAAGCCAGGGTTAGGAGAAGCTAACACGCGCTAAACAACATTACCTTTTGTCAAACTTTGTTTGATGAACACAAAATCCATGCGGGAAACGCTGCAATCTGGCTGCACGTAAATATGTGGGAATAACATCAGCCTTCCTTTTGTCGGGACGCAACTGGAAACACAAATCCACGTGATTGTTTGAACGGTTACACCGCCCCAAAGCCGCTGTGTGAGCTGGCTGAGTCCTGCAGCCGCTACCTTACTGGTTAAGGCTAATTCATTCTTTTTTCTTTTTTTTTTCATATACTATAGTATATTTTGTGGTGGAAATCAGACTATGTTGACTGTTCCTGTTATATATTTTAGGTTATCAAAATAAAAGCACTACAAATTTGCCTGGGTAAAAGTAACTTATATATGAGATACAGTTGTGGTGCTTAACATTGTGATCACTAAATAAACTGAATTTGACTATTGCAATGAAAGACATTGAAATTCAGGTAAAGTTTTTTCTAAGTCATATTTGTTAAAAAAAAAAAAAAAAGAAAAAGAGAAATAATGTGTTCCGGTACAATATCAGGATACGTATCGTACCGTGGGGCGCGTCCCAGCATATGTATCGTTTTGCCAGACTCTTGCCATTACACACCCCTAATTGTAACTACTCCTGTTAGACTGCCACTAATACTACCTACACTTGTGCTGCCCATGCATAGCAAACTGGAGCAAACCCTTCTTCAACATCCTTCCTCTCCTCCTCCTCCAGAAAGGCCAAGGCAAGAACAAAGTACTCATCTTTCTCTCATTTCATTAACACCATGTGCTGCCCTTTTCATTCGCAGAAAATTAAATAAACGACTCAAGCTCATTACTCTTGTAAACATCAAAATGGGTTTCCCAAGCAGATATGGACTCTAATCTTCATTTCAAAGGAGGCAAACAATGGCTCTGGCGACAGCTCATGAATGTGAAGTGGATGGAGTTTTTCACTGTGTGAATCCCTTTGACCTCTGCTGAGGCAGATTTTATAGATCCTGATAAACGCTGATCAAAAACACTACTCCCCTCCCCTCCTAACCTCAAATTAACATGCAAAGTGACTCATCATTGTGATTCATCACTGCTGACAGGCATTGAGAATACCACCTGCTACCAGACAAGAGAGGCCCGTACACACAGCAGCCTTCGAGTCAGGGAATTTCATTACACCTCGGATTCCTGTGAATCTTGTTGATGAAACGCGTCTCCTAAATGAGGGAACCAAGCTGCTTTTTGGATGACACATCTGGATGCAGCAGCAAAACCAAAATTGGCTCTTCTTTGCAGCATGCTTTTTTATTCACAGCAAGCATGGTGCATAAGTGAAAAATTATTACAGCAACAGATTTGTTGGACAAATACTGTGATAATTTGATCATCTGGTGCTTTTGTTATCAAACTCAGCTATCTGTGCCAAAAGGGCAGACATACAGATTGTCTGGAGGACGATCTCCTTTTCCTGTGATTCACATTAATTAAGGATACAGCAAATAAAAGGGACAGCTGCGTTTTTAATTGAAGCACTCATAATATTTTTGCATCCAAACATTACAGAAAATGCAAGTTATCGTTCTGCTAAAATCTTTTGGGTTTACCACATCTTCTATATACATTGAGAATAGATTTATAGTGACAGGAAATGAAGCTGGATCGGTCTGGTGCAACATACCTGCCTGATTGGTTGTCACATTCAGCGACACATACTGTTTGGGGTGGTCTTTGGCCAGTTCTGACACTCCGTTGACAGCCTCAAGCAGGAAGCTGTAGTTTGTGTGTGACTGCAGGTCAGCCACCATTACTGAGGTGTTAGACAGACCGACCCGGCGAGGCAGAAAGCGAACGTTTGGTCCGCACTCATCCAAGCCTCTGCCCTCTGGCAGGACCTGCCTGCATAAGATATTGTAGCGGATGTCCTTCCTGCCGCCAGTCTCCAATGGAATGGACCACTCCAAAAAGACACTGGTTTCATTGACATTGGAAATGGCGTTACGTGGTGCAGAGGGAGGACCTAAAAATCAGATAGAAAGAGCATAATTGGTACAAAGGATTACAAAAATAGATATAAAATCCCAATATTTAGTGGCAAATCCTCACGTGTGCAGGCCATGTTGGACGGGTCAGATTCAATCTTGTAGTATCCATCTTCACAGGTACAAACTGTGGCCCCTGTTTGCCTGGCCACACTGTGAGGGGGACATTTACTGCAGCCCGGAGACTCCAGCAGCGAGCGGTAAAAACCCACTTTGCAGACTGAAAGGGAGAGAGAGGACGGGATGTCGTGAGGAGGTTGATGTTAGAGAGATTGGATGGAATAAGAGCAGATTTATAAATATAAAAAGAAGAAGAGGGTGCAAAGGAGAACCAAATAAAAATATGATGAGAAGCCTGGTTAAAGTTTACTAAGAAGGTGGTTAACATCTTACAAACTGCCTACCTTGCTTTTTATTTCCTGTTTTCTCATCAAAAAGACATCTACTATCACATTATCGAGGCAAAACCTTCTTTTTACGTGATTATCAAGATAGCAGAAGTTATTGTCACGAGATAACAAAGTACGCTATATTGTGATAAGAAGATAACAAAGAATCTACCTATTTTCATTTTACTACAATCCGAAGCAAAACAAAGCATTTTGTCAGAGAAAATCTCGAATACCAGGAAAAATTTATAATTGATTACTTTAATGATGGTCTAACTAAGACGGAGATCGTGCAAAATGCTGTCGGTCATAAACGTCATTTGAGGCAAAGGGTGGCCCGGCTACAGCTGTGTAGGCATTTCTACATGCAGATCACCAATTAAAATCCAGTTTTTTATCTTCTTATGCTAACAAGAAATATTATCTTGTGGTCTAGTTCTGAACAGTTGAGAGTGCTTCATTTGTAACATAAGTTTGCAAATAAACATTTCAATTACGGTGCCCTTATAATTCAGTGTGCCCTATCGTAAGGAATATATGGTAGTTTATTTTCTATTTTTCAGTTAAGTTATTTTAAATCTGGAAACATCTTGGGATTAATGTTGCCATATGTGCGACACTTAGAGGTACAAGGAAAGAAACAGAGTATCTTCCTCCCACAGAAAAACAAACTAATCCAAAAGTGGCAGGCAGACAGGAGGCTGATGTGCTCAGTATGTTAACATCCAAAAACCCACAAGCAGCATCTGATAACACGACTGCAACTCCATGCCAACCAAACAGTCATTTAATCTGTACTCTGTTAAAGCATTTCAACCAGAGATGAAAATATGGTGGAGGTGCAAATGAAAGTAGCAGGAAAATGTATTCAATTATACAGTTAACTCTAAGCCTGAGTATTATTCAGATGAGTACAGGGTATGATAGAGGACAACAAGACAAAAGAGCAAGGATTCTTCAGTCTTTGTCCAAGGAATTTATAGGCTCTTGTTTTCCACTATTGTTCTGATGCAGCTGTAGAGCAAACCCACTCCATCAAAAGCTTCAATTAAAATCACAAAAACGAAACTTCTGGGGAATGGACAACCAGTCGCTGAAACAAACAAAAAAATACATACAAAAGCAAAAATGAAGATAAGATCAAAATGGTGAATGAGGGGAGGAGAGCTGCCAAATTTCTGAGGGTGAGACAGGAAACAATAAAAGGACAAAAGCAGAGACAAAGGAGAAAGAGGTGGGAGGAGGTGTGTGTGTGTGTGTGTGTGTGTGTGTTTCAGACGTTAGGCAGCACTGCTTCTGATTCACCTTGACGGAACCTTGGTATGTTGTCATGGAACATTAGTCCTGAAAAATTCCCCCTCTGCCCCGGATCACTCCGAGTCTCACCTCTGCCTCCCCCCCGCACGCACCCTCCTCGCACAAACTGTGTTTGACACGTGGGATGCAACACATAACCAAAGTAAAAAGGAAAATTAAGAAAAAGACTAAAGTTAAATTTGAAAAAAAAAAAAGCAATCATTAACCGAATTTTCAATCAAAGTGCTGAAACTATTGTACCACTAAGCACAATTAGTTATGTTTCTAGTTATTACTGCAGCTACTTAAATTCATATGTTTCTGCAACCAGAGTTTATCATTATACTTAACAAATGCCTACAAATGTAGGTTTGCTATTGGCTTAGCTGGAAAATTCTTAAAAGTAATGTTTAACAGCCATAACATCTTAGCAGACCTTCAAAAAATAAATATAAAGTTCAATAATTAACATCCTTTTTTTTAAGTTCAATCAGTCAGAATTATGTAAAGTCTCAAAGTCCCATAAATTTAGTTTAACCTCAAAAGAGTCGTTTTTTTGATCTGCTGATAGCTAAAGAAGGTCAAATTTGTACTTGAGGTGAAAAAAGGTACACACGGAGACACACAGTTATTTATGAGATTTATTGTGCAGCCTATATCTGCCCTTGGCCTCATCCTCAAAATCCCTCCAAGTCAAATCAATAAAAAAAGGTGTGTTCTTCTATTTCACCCACCAAACAATGTTACACATTTTCCTTTTGGAAACTCTCATGTTGTGCCCCTACTGCTCTCCTCCATCACTCCTCAGCAAAACACCATAAGTATCCTGGACTAAGCCTGTCACCATTATGGCTTTCTACAAGGTGCCTACAAAATAAAGTTTCACTTCCTGGATTTTAGTCTGTTGTTCTTGGTTTAATAGCTGCTGTTGTAGAAAGATGTTTCCTAGGACAGCTACTTTTCATTTATTCCCAGCCAATTAGTACCAGCACAGATAATATTCACTATGGGACCCACAGTCTAGAATAGAAAACAACAAAAATGGTTTTAAGGTTTAGAGGGAAATCTAAAAAAAGAAGAAAAAAGACATCTAAAATTAGGCCTTGTTTTTAAATGAAACTTGCTTGTTAAAAGGGACTTGATTACAGCCTTAAGCTCAAGCTGAAATATTTTACCTATACATTTTGTTAACAGCCTCTTGTTATCCAATTTTGCTAATGCCAAACGTATAGAGGAAAATAGTTATTTAATATCCTGCAGATTGTTGTTCTTCTGCCCACTGATTGAATAAAAAGTGGCCAGATAAATGAATGGAAAAATCAAAGAATTAACAAACTGCCTTTAAATAGTTAAAGAAATACAATAAATCTTTACCCTCTAGATTATTGGCTATCAGGTATCTTTTTTATTTTTTTTTTTTTTTTTTTTACAGATAATGTTAACAGAGGAAGTATCTTAATTTCTATCAAAGACTGTCAAAGACTAGCAATAGAAACACATTAAGCTCCAGAAGAGCTCTTAGGCCAAATCTTTGTGAGAAGTCAGAGCTCTGTCTCCCCCTCTGGTCACCAGTGCGAACTGTCTCCAGAGTTATAAGTGCACTACATCTCCCAGCAACCCCAGCAAAGCTCCTGGATGCCACACACCTGACTCTGGTTTGCAATCAATGACAGCATACTTAATAGGGGTGAAACGATACGCCAGAATCTCAATTCGGTTCGGTTCAGAGTTTCATACGGCTCGGTTCGATACGTTTCGGTTCGGTACGGCTGTTTAACAAATCTGCCTGATATGAACTGCTATTTTATGAGCTATTATGTTATTGTTATTTATTGTGTGTGTTTTGCTGTCGGACACCTAAATTTCTCATTTGGGAGATTAATAAAGTTTTTATCTATCTCTCCATCTATTTTCGGTATTTTTTTCGGTACAAAAAAGGCAGTAAAAATTACTTGCAAAATGCATTTATTGGTTTTATATAACAATAAATAAAATTGACCTATGTAGGTGATCTGCTTTATAAAATAAGAAACTTTGGATAATTAACACTGGCCTGAAAAAATAACTTGTTACAGTCGGGTGATGCCGTTTTAAGAACAATAACAGATCTGTGCTATATGCTATTTTTGTGTAACAATGTCAACACGCAGCACTCGATTACTGTGTTATTGTGATTCATTAATGCTGACAACAAAGCAGTGACGTGCGGTGAGGTTAATGGCTGGTGAGGCACTGAATCCTCTGGAGTTAGATTTACAATGGCAAGAACTGAATATTTCACCATTTATCCAACAGCAGATATAACAGCTTATAAAATACACACAAGAAAATATTTGTCCTACAGAAAATATTTCTTTTACAGACATGGATAGAACACTCTTCTTGTGTTTGAATTATTCATATGTACTGTAAACATATTACAGATGTGTTCAGCACACATTTGACCCTAAGTAACTATCTCTGGTATTTTTCCAACTTCAAATTCTGGTGCTTAATCAGTGTTACTAAATGTTGTCTGTAAAAATGATCATAAAAAAATAAAATAAATTGTATTTTACTTACATTTTTACCCACTTACTCCAATGTTATTTTAAAAAAAACAAACATTGAAAAACGTGTTTAGCCTTACTTTTTGAGTCCATGTTGTGTTGATCCTTCTCCACAAAAAGCTTTATGATCTGGTGGAAAAGTTGTCCTTGTTTTCCTTTAGTTTATTTGAGTTTCTCCCTCTCAATAGAGAAAGAGGTTCTTAGTCTTTTTCTATGGCAACAGTGTAGCTACAAAGCAGCTGGCAGCTCACATCTGCCCCCTGCTGGTGAGGCACCTGAAGCCTTTTCTGTGGGCGTACGGCAGCGTTTTGAGGGCACGTCTTTGTTAACATTGAGTCCTGCCATCAGACATGCAGCACAGCGCTTCAGAGCCTCCCCCGGAGGTTTCGCTCCGTCTGTGATCGCGCAACACTCAAAATCAGCGATTTTAACCTCAGAAACTGTGAATAACTGAGCTACACAAACTGAACGCACGCTCACACACACACACACACACACTCTTATGCTGCGTGTGGCTAAGCCCCCCCCCCCAACAGGCGCGCGAGTGCAGAAACCATTGCGAGTCTCGGCGGAATACCGCGAGTAACATTAGCTCCAGGCGGATATAAACAAACCGAAAAACCGAAAAAGCGAAACGGTACGAACGTGAACCAAACCGAAAGTGCTGTACCGAAACAGTTTGTGTACCGTTACACCCCTAATACTTGAGCACAACTGCTTCTGCCACTCTGACTTCCTTACCAAGCATTTATTTGGATCGGATCTTCTGATTTCCTGACCCTGTTTTGTCTCTGACTCCGTCTGCCCGCCCTAAATCTCGCCTGGATCCTGACTACTCCTGTCTCTTCTCTGATGCTCCCATGCTCGTTATTGACCCCTGCCTGCCTGACCCTGATTTCGCTTTTTGGACTTTTAGCTGTGCTAATAAAACCTGCAGCAATTAGAACCAGCCTTTTGCCCGTCCTTGTGACAATCTTAACTCCATAAATATTTGCCAGGAGTTAAAGGTTTCTTTTACCAAACATCACCCATTAAATTATATTGGAAGTGAAAAATCCTCACTGATATGTTTGCAGCATTGATGATCAGTAACTAGGAACACCTAAACCACATTATTGCTGAAAAGAGCTTGAAACTAATGTGCCACCTGAACTGTGGCACATTATATTGCGATGCTGATATGACTTGTGATACCTAAACACAGAGCAAAACAAAAAACAACTAAATTATTTCCATTTCACTGCAACCGTTTTAATCAAATAAAAATCAACATAACTTTAACTAGAAGAAAATGCAGGGTTGAATGCTATATTGCTGAATTAAAATGATACGTAAAGAGTAATAATTGGCAAAAAAGACAGAAAGAAATTATACCATAAATAAAGTGAAAACATCACAATAGCCAAAAATATATGTTTGTGAAAAATGCGAGTGCCAAGTATCAAACCAATGAAGTTGTTCTCCACAGCTCACGTCATGCCATGACGCCACCAACCAGGTACAGTAGACAAACATATGACAGCTTTTTTTGATCATTTAGTATTGCAGTGACTGCGACTCTCTGGCATCCGGGATGAGTTAAAAGAAAAAGCAGATGTTGTGATTAAAATTCATTTGTGATTTTTTGTGAAAACCTATATTTTAGAGTTAGTAATGGTCAGATTAAGGTTTACACTATATCATTTATGAATTTATACGTGTGTCTGTGTGCAATACCAATTAATAAACAAATGCCAAATATATCAAAAGCGTGAAGCTTTTATTTCTTTCTTCTTAAGTTGCTTGTGTTGAAAAAAAAGTGTTTGTTGTTTTTTTTTTAAATTGTGAAATTTAAGTGGTTTTCAGAGTTTAACGTCTGATCATTTTTTCTTTAGATTAAAAATTAAAGTTCAGGTGGCACTAATGCGTGCCCCTGAGCCCATACCTGGATTGCCCTTGACCAAGCTGTCTTTACAAAGCTAGGTAGATCTTGATGCACAGCACAAAGGGAAATGGGTAATTAATATGCAACACACAGTAAAGTGTCTGCACAGATTTGTGTGTGCACGCTTTTATGAATATGAGGTTAATACGTAATTAATATGCATCCCACACTGGCATCCTAGGCAATTACGGATCCAGAAATGTCCATTGATGCCTATTAACAAACGTCCTTCTTAATTGGAAGCATTTCACAGTAAACATGTTGATTCATGCGTCTTCTTGACGTTCAGAGGGATTAGAGAAAGTAAGCCATTAATGCTTAGGGAAAGAAGCACGCAGGGAGAGGGGCTAAAAAGAAAGGACATTAAAGCCCACATACTGTGCATAAACAAAGTATTTAGATGCATTTGTCTGAACATAAACACATTATGAATCCAAATATTGACTTTTTAGTTTTATGACAGGGATGGCGGCTTGAAGTGGGGCCAGTTGCAACAGATCACTATCCTGTAGGTCTGAGAGCCCAACATTTCAAAGGAACTTTGTAGAAAGTCAAAGACTTAACAAAATATACAGCTAAAATCTGATATTCAAATGGTAATCCAGAATTGTGGCTGAAGTATGCATCAGCATTTAAACACGTTCATATCTGCCATAAAAGTCAAATAAAATTCCAAAATAAGGACGTTTTCTTCCTAGGGGGAGTCACCTTTTAGAGTCATTTTGACAGACGAAGAGCAAAATGTGAACAAAAGAGAATAAAAAGCATTTTAACACAATAACTTTATGGTCGACTGATAAGATTGTGAACTAATAAACCATTAGAGGAAACGGTAAATATCCTCTTCCTGTATTTGTTCAACTGGTCCAAAGAACATAAACACAACGTGCAGTGGCCTTTTTGTATGTTTGCATGTACGAAGGATTCATACCTTCAAATATTATTGTTGTCTTTTTGGCTGGATCGCATACGGCCACATGTGCATGTACCAGCACTTTCCTGCACACATTACTGTGAGAATACAAACCAAGAGAGATGATAATACAACAATAATATACAATCAAGTCAATGGAGGTTTCCTTTCAGTGGGAATAACAGGCCAGGACATTGTTAAGCTCCCATTTATTCTCACAATCTTGCAATTAGCAGACATCAGTGTGTTCTAAAATGCAGAATATAAGTGAAAATGTTTGGTTTAATGAAAGTCTAAAGTAAAAAATGAGCTATTATTAAAAACTTAAGCAATTAATTTAAAAAATGTTGTTAAGGGCCTATATCATGCAAAATTTACTTTTGAGTTTTTAAGTGTATTATAATGTTCATTCCTCACAAAAAACAATCCCAAAGCGGTATTTTGATCCATTCATGCATTTCTGAGTATTCCTCCGAATACCTGCTCTCTCAGCACCAGCCCCTCCCACTACACAACACGAGTGGTACACAACACGAGTGGGTTCTCACATTGTGACGTCATAAAGTGAGGAACAGCCCTTTCCAGGAAGAGTCTGTGCTACCAGCGCTGCCTCCAGGCTAACACACACATACACACACACTTTCTCCATGCAGCTAGCACTGATCAGCAGAATGCTTTCATTGCACAATGTGCAGATCCATCTTTGCAAAAGATTGAATGTTGTTTGTTTTCATGGCCGGAATGCAGACACGCTGCCGAGGCCGGCTTTAAGTTGTCATCATGAAATGAGCGCCAGCCACAGGGAGAGATAGAGGCACTTCTGCATAGGAAAATTACAGTGACTGTGAAAATAATTCATACTTAATTGAATTAGTTGTTTTCTGTGGTGCAACAGGTAAAATATTATCATACATATGGAGTCTTACTCTAAAAGGAAAAGCATGATATAAGCCCTTGAAGTAAATAAAAATCCTCAATTAATTCTATATTTAGTCTATTTTACAACTTCAGTTTCGACATTTACTTCAACATAATTTAATAGACAAAACCATTCACACAACAATCAATCGACCATGTTCAACAAATATAAGATTGGCAGTTTATTTCCCAGTGGTGATTGAGACCGTGTGAATGGAAAACATCCTAAAGATGAAAAATCTCATAAAAGAGAAATCTCTTTTAAATAAAGTACTACACAGTAGAGATGTACCATATTAGGGGAAACTCTTCTTAGTGAGCAATATTGCCATGACTTGTGATACATGAACATACAGCAAAAAACAAAAACAACTGCTATATTATTTTTAATTCACTGCAACCGTTTTATTTTAACAAAAGTCAACATAACTTAAATGATTCTACTAATAACCCTTGTCAACATGGGAGGCAGGCATCTAACGTAAAAGGGCTCCTTTTGATTGGTCAGATGCTTAAAGGGCTTTATTCAATGTGTTAAATACTTTAAGATTGTTTCCGCAATAATGTATATCATTAATAGATATTAATAGATAAATCAATTTAGAAAGGCGTCATCAAAAATGAATGCACTTAAAGGATCTTTAACTAGCAGTCTAACCAGCGCT
Source organism: Oryzias curvinotus (assembly GCA_023969325.1). NCBI lineage: Eukaryota > Metazoa > Chordata > Actinopteri > Beloniformes > Adrianichthyidae > Oryzias > Oryzias curvinotus. The sequence continues at coordinate 12,376,281 of CM043717.1, forward strand.
AAGCCTAAACCAGGACTCTGGAGACAACCAGACTTTCACAGAAGTCTGTTTTGCCAAATGAAGAAATTATTAATATTTCAGAAGCTTCAGGAATGCTTTTTCGTGTGTTTGTGAGCTGCAAACTATATTTTTGTGAGGACACTATCTTATGGATAAGCCTATGCAATTTAGAAAATAAATGTAAGGCTTCAGTTTTACTGAATTTGTTTCTTATATTGAAGCCTTCTCATTTGCTAAGCTGGTTAGAGCTGATCAAGACTCAGGCCTGATAAGGTCCTCCCAAGTGTAGAAGACAACCTCGGAATGTGTGCACACAAATAGGGAGAAGGGTAAAAGGGAGGACGCACTTCTGGGAAAGTGAGTTTACCCAACAAGCACTCAGAAAGCACTTTAGTTGTCATGACAGCATCGCCACGTTGAGATGATGATTTGAGAGGGAGTGGGAAGAAAGGGAAAAAAGAGGGAAGCACGTAGAAGGATTCAGAAAGACCAAGACTAGTGAAGGGAGTGAACTAAACACTTTTTCAAAACCCACTCTGATGAAAATTGCATTTTGGGTGCCTTTGACATGTGTTCCTGTGGCATTTTTCTGATGAAAGAGAACAAATACAAAGAAAATGTAACTTAAAGAGCCTGTATCATGCTTTTCTTAAGCCTTTCAGCAGTGGCGGTTTTAAACTAACGCACTCCCTGGGCGAGTAACCCCCCACCCCTACCCCCCGCACACATACAAATTTGTCGACATCCTATTGTGTTCCCCATCTTTTTAATGGCCATTTTCCACAAAAAAATGCATGCATGTTCTAGACTCGTATTACAGGGGTGTCCAGCTCAGCCGCACAGGGGGGCCTAAATCCAAAACACGCTGAAAAAGATAAACATTTATTGAACACACTAAAGCTGAACTTTTAAACCTTTAAAGACTTGTGTTTTTGAGCATAAAAATTAACAAAGACAGACTGGAATATTAATCAAAATAAATCAAGATAAACCTCAAATAACATAATATTTTGCTCTCCATAAAAATACATTCTGTTAAAATTATACAAATATGAACATGCTGCAAAATAAAAACAAACAAAGCCTGGAAATATAAATAATAAGAAATAACAAATCAAGTAATCCTGTTTTCTTTGCTCTTTTGTCATTTTTTTAGAGCTGGACTCCTGGCATCATTTTTAGCAATAGGTCCATTTCTTGGTGTGTGATGTCCTGTGTGTGTCTTTGTGAAACATATCAGAGGGATTTGATTTTTTAAAAACCTGTTATTGTGAATATCATTTTTAGGTCTTAAAAATATTAAAAGCAAAATCATACAACTCGTCAGTGGGATTACTCCAAAACTAGTATCCTAACTTCGTGCAACACCAACAGTAAAATTTCTCCAAAAAACCTCAATACTTTCATAAACAAATAAGTAGTTGTTTATTAATGATCTCAAAATGCTGTTTTACTGCCTGCATTACCTGCTGTCTCTATGTCAAATACTAACACCAACTAAACCACAGGCAGATGTAAAAAAGAAATATAGATGGAAAATAAAAAACAAATATATCACAATAGTTAATAAAAAAAAAGGACATTATTAGCATGAGCTGAGTAATCTTAAGGCACGGCATGATCCAGGTGTTGCGCAATCGTGGCTGCACTCCGTGCTCACCTCTCTGCCTTTGCCCCCTAACCCCCCCCTTACACAAATTTGCAGCTCCTTCTCTAAGATGGGAGCGGGCACAGCTGCAGGGGCGCCAATTCGCAGGTTTTAGGCCGTTCCAAAGTCTGTGAAGTAACATAATAAAAAAACCGATAGCGCAATTTTTTTTCTTCCAAGCACAGGGATGGCGCCTCCCTTTTAAATTACCCGTATTGCCCATGCCTTGTGAGGCTGCAAGCTAACAGGAGAGCGTGTAAACAGATGGATGATGGACAGCGGGCGGGTTTATTGAATTTCTGATGATCTCCTGACGCTTTGCAGAAACTGGCCTAGAAAACGACACAGGTTTTTTTGATTGGCTAAAATCAGCGTAATCATAATTAAAGACAACTAGGAGCATTTTAAAAAAAGATCACAACATGATCGGAGTGGGACTTTAAAAGATATTCCATTTAGTTTTGGTTAAAGCATGGAAGCTCCAAGGTCAATTGGCTTCTTCAAACCACAATTAGATAAGCGGTTGAAAGTAATAGATTCAGAAAAAAGGGCATTTTATTCATGTTATTATTATTCATTATTATTTTGAAATAATAAGACATATAAGAGTCAAACAAAATAAATAAAATACAAAAGGAATAGAGAAACTCTTAAAGACGCGTTGTGCCCAAACTGATATCCTTTTCTTTACATGACAGTAATCCTTTAGAAATGACAGATGTTGTCAAGTTTATGTGTGCGTTTCTGTGTTATCCCCGGTTTTTGGGGACGTCCTTGTCGCCACATCAACAACCACAAGCCCCACACTGCAAGTGTGAGTTGCTCCTTTGCAATCCCGTCATTCCCCAGGGAGCGAGGGCCCAAAGCTTCCTACATTTCCTCTCAGACGAGACCGTTTCTGACGGCATCGCCACCACTGTGACAGGATGGAGTTTGACGTGTGCTGCAATAACGTCTGACAGCAAGACAAACACACAGGAACAATCTGGGGGGGTGCACTGAAAACAAGAAATAGAGGAACCCAGCCTCAGCCATGACACACTTTAACGGTAATCCCCAAACAAAAAGCTCCAGGGTTTTAATATGCCTTTAATGACGTGGTTTTTCTTCTGTTTTATTCTTGGTTTTTATGTTAATTGTTGACAACAACAAATGACCTCATTTTCATTAACCAGCAGCTGTCATTTGCTCTTTTTTTTCATGGCTGTTCTTACCCCCACTCAGTTTCATTTGCGTTACCCAAAGCCAGTTCCAGGCTGAATTTTTGTCAGTCTTTATCTGATCAGTCTGACTATGAATGCAGCCTATCCTCAACTGTGCCCTCTCTCTTTAAATCCAAGCTTCCAGCATCTATCTCATTTAGATCCATTACCATCATTACGCCATTCCCCTCAGCCTACATGCCATAATTCCATAATTTAAAAAATGGTTGTACTTATTCCAGTCAATTATCAATTTCTGCCATTTTAAAGTATTTGTTTCATGATACAAAATTTGCTTTCGTCTCAGAAATTTCATTACTTCACAGTCTTAACCCATTATGAACTGTTTTTGATTAAAAGGGACATTTAATTTGTAATTTAGGATTGCTAAAGCCATGACAGGGAAAAAGAAGGATTTACTACAAATATCCCAGACATATTATCAATGCAAAGTAAAAACATATTATGTAAGCTTATAATGACATTTGTTTTCTATTAGGATAATATTTTAGGATTCTGTTTTCTGCTGGTTTTGTTAGTATATATGGTTACTGAATATACCGTATTTTCCACACAATAAGGCACACTGGATTTCTTTTCAAAAATTGACAGTGCGCTTTATTATCTGGAGCACCTTGTATATGGATTCATTCTAGTTGTGCTTAATCTATGGGAGGTCCGGTGCTCTGTCTAAATGTCTGTTTATTTTTTGTATTTTGCAGACAAGTTTAAGTGTTATTGTTAATAGGCCAATGCGGCTAGCATGTAGCAGTCTGGAACAGTGTTTTTTTTTTTTGTTTTTTTTTACATCTTACTAACGTAGTTAGCGTAGTCACAGTAACGTTTGTTTTAGCGGTACCAGTCTGTGTTTTCAACATATTGCAAAAAGTACAGAGTTACAGGTATTGTGAACGTGTTAACGCTTCAATGTGGGTAATGTTTAGTGTGTCATAGACAGGTTCTAGAATTATTGCAAATGCAGTTAATAAAGTCTGACTGACTGATGGACTTCTCCCTGACAATATGTCTCCGTTAATGCACCTTACACTCCTGTGTGCCTTATGTATACAAGTTAAAAAATAGACCATTCATTGAGGGTGTGCTCTATAGTGTGGAAAATACAGAAATTATTTATATATTATTTCATATCCTCTGCCTCTATCTTGATCATTTTGGGTCATCGTCTGTTTCAAATATTTATATCTCCAAATATCACAATTTTAACACTCATAACATAACAGCGTTCGAAATAAGCGGTTATCCAGTTGTCCAAGACAACCAGATTTCACGGAGGACAACCAAAATGAACCTGATGGTTGTCCGTGTGACAACCTGGTCTTTTAATCAAGACCATTTCATTTTATTCATTTTGGTATTTTTCAACTATTTTTCAAGTTGCACGGGTTAGTTTTTGGCAACCTCTGAATTGAGACGTATGCAGCAAATTCTTTCGACTGACCAACGAAGTGCGTGCATGCTAGCGAATCCTTTCTGTTTGTACATCTGTACTTTTGAATAACGATTTTTCAAATACGTGTGTTGAACAGTACCTGGCGCGACCGCTAGAAGTCTCCAAAAACACGTTCAAAATAATCAGCCCTAAATAGAAGATTTAAAACACTATAACTTCCACTCATTACAGAAAAGACTGACATGAGCTGAAAAAACCTTTTTCCATGGGATTGATATGATAGTCTACATTTTTTCAACAGTCTTTGTATTTTATATTCTTTAAGCAACAATTATCAAAACCAAAGAAAAAAAAGAACCAATATACTTAAATCTGTGTAAAGATACTAGTTATAAAGATATTAGCTTCAAGTTTTCGGCAATACTTTGTGTAACCAGATGCTTCAATATTAAGTAAAATGTTTGTTTTTAATATTTAAAGAGTTTTTAAATGTCCATGATAAGAGGCAGTTGATATTAGATATATTAGATATTATTGTATAGAAGAAATAAAGATGCAAGTACTGATATCTGAGTAGGTTTTGTTGCTGATGAATATTGGTATCGAAGGACAGCCAAAAATTGGGGAGGACAACCAAGTTTACTTGCCAGGTTGTCCAGAGGACAACCATTTTTTTCCCTTATTTCTAACACTGCATAATATCTTCTTTGCATCTGTAGCCCACATGTTTATTTGCATGACTGAGAAGCCCTGATCTACTGTTGTCTAAGAAGATTATAAAATTAAATCAAAAGAAGGTAATTAGGCAAACTACCCAATAAATCTGATCCAGATTCAGTTTATGTGTTCATTTGTAAAGCATGTATTTTTAGTTTAATTAAAAAAAAAAAAAAAAAAAATGTTTTGTTTCGAGTCCAGAAACCAGAAAAACTTAAGTCTTCTTTTGGCTAAATGAATGGAAAAGAGAATATGAACACATATTTTTTTAGAGCTGTCCTGGCGATCATAATATTTCTGTTAGCCTATCAGTCATTTGTTCCAATAAAGCTTTGCTTGGCTGTCATTACACATTCAGCCCACATTTGTAAGATTGAACTCAATCCCTGACACCTCCTCCTCATCATTATCATCTATCTGCCCACTTCCATCCTCACTCATTCTTCTTTTGTCACAATCACTGCTGAAACAACACGCATCCATCTCTCTGCCCTCGAAGCCTGTGGTGTGAAGTCAACCATTTATCTTGCGTCCATTGTTTCGTCTTCACTTCTCCTCTCTGCTCTCATTCCACTGATGTATTCATCCATTTATCCACGGATGTACTCCTCCCCGCAGCCTAAATGTGCTTGCAAAGATGTTGGCCAACACCAGCTTTAATAGTTTGAGCTGTGTAACCATTTATATGCAACTTTCTATGTGCCTACACCATTTACCCTTCACCAAAGAATTCAATGGATTTTAAAGTTAACCAGACATGTTTTTAAATATAAAAAGGAGTGAAAGCAGCAACATAAAAGGAAGGACAAAAGGCAAGAAGAAAATAGAATGAGAGAATGAAGAAAAGACATAAGTACGAAAAATAGGGAGCACATACATAAAGAAAAAGATAAAACTGGAAAAAAATTAGGAAAGATGTAGATTATTTGGTCCTTAGCAATTGCAGCAAATACAAATACTAATTTTTAACTAAGAATTGTCAAAGATAAGCTCTGAGCTTAAAAAAATACATACAACTTTCCATTTTGAAAAACGGACATTTTTGAAAATAGTGATCACATTTTTAAAAGGCTACACTGTGGCGCATTGGTAAGCGCTCTTGCCTCACAGCAAGAAGGCTCCCAGTTCAAGCCCTGACTGGGGGACCTTAAACAGAACATCAATGGGGGACCTTTCTGTGTGGAGTTTTCATGTTCTCCCCGTGCATGGGTGGGTTTTCACCGGGGTCTCCAGCTTCCTCCCACCGTCCAAAAACATGCTTCATAGCTTCATAGGTTAATTGGCAACTCTAAATTGTCCCAAGGTGTGAGAGTGAATGGGTGTGTGACTGCGGCCCTGCGACAGACTGCCGACCTGTCCAGGGTGTACCCTGCCTTCGCCCACAAGTATCCGGGATAGGCTCCAGCAGCCCTGTGACCCCGAAAGGGATAAAACGGCAGAAGATGAATAAATAAACATTTTTACAAAAAACTGGAAAAAAAGTCGTGAGTCATTATATTTTCAATTTTACAACATGGCATTAGATATATTCACATTTTTTATCCTGCAAAAAAGCATTATCAAATTTATAATAACATATGCTACATGTGTTGCAGCAATTAGAAATATTTTCTTTTAGACTTTTTAAAGTAAATCTAAAATAATACCATCACTGGTCATTTTTCTTTTTCATTTTGTCTTTTTATTGTTACAGTTGAAACAAAGTGATTTTCTATAATGAGATGAAATGAATCCCTCTATGTTACAGATGTCTGAATCCAAATGCACCAACTGTAAACTGTAAATTTAAAAAGAAATATAAGGATGGCATTTTTAGCTAAAATAAAGAAAAATCTGTGTCATATTCGAGGACAGGGATGGCGAACACGGGCTCTCGAGCCGCGTGCGGCTCTTTGCATCTCATCATTTTTTTAATATAATGTGACGACCTATAATGTGGCCGACCTGGGGGTTAGACCCGCCTTCAGCCCTTAAGACCCATGGGAAGTGGGGAATTTTGGGTGAAAACCATAAGTGAGAGGGTTGTGAGTGGAAGTCATATCCAGGCTGTTTATCTGTTAGTATGTGAACAGAATGGCAAGTCACCATTTATTATTATGAGCTTTTGGAAGCAGCAACATCGTTCATGGCAGAAAAGAACAAAACTTATCCGGGGGAAAATTAAAAATACTTCCTGATCTGACACAAATTGTTTCCTTTAAGAACAAGTTGAAGCTTTTCAACGTGCACATTCAAAACGACAATCTGTCCCTCCTTCTTTCTCTGCGGAGCTCACACAGCAGAAAGCTGCAATCCAAACAAATAAAGCAGAACATGACGCTGCTTGCTAGACGGAAACTTTACTTTGCGGTTGAAAGACCTGCAGCAGAAATGACCGCAGATCACTTTTCTCATTGATCCTTTAATGCAGAGACCGACTGCCTGAGATCCCCACTTGTCACTGATGAGCCAGCGAGTGAACCGGAGATGATTGAGCTGAAATCTCTTTTGAAAGAAGGCCCTGTTACGTTTTGGAGAACAGAGAAATACCCGTGTGTAAAAGAGCCGCTCTCAAGCTGCTGTTGATGTTCCCCTCAATATATCTGACTGACACTCACGTAAAAGAACTGATCAGAGAGGCTATGACTGGCCCGGGGGTTAGCCCCGCCTTCAGCCCCTAAGGCTCATGGGAAGTGGGGAATCCTGAGTGCAAAACCATGAGCCAGGCAGATGTTAGCAGAAGTGACGTCCATGCTGTTTGGCTATTTGAGTGGATTTCCAAAAAAATTGGGTCTGAATTAGGGTAAGTGAAGCGTGGGAATACCTCTTCAACGCAGCAAGTTCATTTACAGGGTTTGGCTTGTTTGCCTGCCACTTCGCAAATGAGATGATCATCATAAATAAAAAAAGGTTCAAAAGCCCATTTTTTAATGAAGGTTAAAATTAATTTATGCTACACACATTTAAAATGTAATATATTTAATGTTTTTATTGTGAATATGAATTACTTGGACACCAGAAGGATGCTATGTCCAGATGTTTGTGTATTTGTTGGTGTAAGGGTCATTGAAAGAGGAATGTTGAGACACAAAGAATTACCAGTTAAATACTATTGGATGAATGGTGACATATTCAGTTGTTATCATCATAAATCAGACTTCAGAGCAATCAGTGCCTCTCCAGCATCAACCTCACTGCACGTCACTGAGTAGTGTGTGTCAGAGAGAGGCAGAGAAAAGAGTGACATAGAGAGAGTGTGTGTGTGTGAGAGGGATGAGAGAGAGGTGCCTGTGTGTGTGGAGGGGGTGTCTGACCTCCAGTGTAGTCTCTGTGTTAACTCTGGTTTAGCTGCATTTGATGTGTATATTGAGGGTGGACACTTTCCTTGAAATAAACACGAGGACAATACTTGCTGTTGTATTGTAGGGAGAGGAGCGTGTTATGGAAAATAATACGGCTTTAATTGCGTGTTTGTGTGTGTTCATCTTGGCAGGTCAGTGTGTTGTGTGGCTCTTTGACTCACAGTGAAAAAATTCGGCTCTTGGTGTCAAACTTGTTCGCCACCCCTGTTCTAGGACATAGCTTCTACAGAGCGGCAGTGGTTGTAGGCTGGACTTTTGGTGTGAAGCAACCCCACCCCCCTTTCCCTCCTCCTGGCTGAGAGCTCGGAGCAGGGAATTTATGGCCGGCCCAGCATATTTTCTACATCACAAATAAGCTCTTTCTCAAGCAGCATTTCTTCATGGGCTCCCGATTCATGACGATTTGAATAAAGAAATACTTAGAAATGCAATTTTAAGCTTAATGTTCTTTATATATGTCCTCCATCATGAGAAAAATGCCACAAGAACATCAAAAACAGATTTATTTTTCTTTTTTAATCAGAGTGGGTCTTCAAGTATTGGTTTTGAAAATATTTGGGAAAATGCATTAAAGTTGAACTTTTGACATAATGAATGCTGTAAATATTTTTGTTTTCTTTACCCATGAAGTTAAATCTTTTTTCAGCTCAGCAGTGAAGGCTTTAAAACTCCAACACAACAGCAGTTCAAGACTTTACCAGGAGAAAGGAGACCTAATGCACAGCTTCTCACAGCAAGGAGTCTAGACACTCTCTTAGTGCCTTGAAAGCAGAATTAAACACTCCTTCCTCTCAACATGAGTGACCGAAATGCACACAGAATGTGTTTACCGAGGCAGTGAACACATGCGGGTACAGACGCTGCCAAAGAGGAAATCCTGGAATGTTTTTCTCATGAGACACTTTCAAAGGCTGTCACTAACAGCCTCATCTACATACAAAAATAAAAAGGAAATAATTATCAGACTGCTTCATTAGTTTGAAAGAAGATGTAAACTCATTTATATAAAAAAAGACGTATCTAAAAAAAAACAGTTTTTATTTGACTAAATTTGCGCAGCAGAAATTTTTTTATCTGAGTTCAACTAATGGGAAAAAATTTACATTTCATACAGATCGGTCTTCTTAGAAAGAAAAACAAAAATAAAAAAAGACAAACCAAAAGAAAACTCATTAAAATTCTGGTGTTTCAAAAACCTACTGTAAATGAAGCGGTGCTAGTTTTTTTTTAGTAAAAAAAAAAAAAAAAAAACTCTCACTAAGCTCATTAAAAGAACAAAGAAACCGTCTACCTCCACCAGTCTCTTTTCAACTCTGTATTCATGGAAAAGGTGATACAAATTGAATATGTGCTGCAAAAGCCGGCTCTGTGTATCTGCAGACCGCCTTTTTGTTACACCAAATTGAGGGAAAAAAATCTGATTTGAAATTGATTTTAAAGTTAGTTCAGTCTAAAGTTAGTTAATATGCAGTTTGCAAATGAGAAAAAAAGAAACACTTGCATGTGCAAGAACTACTCAAACCAAATCAGTAAAATTGCAGAAGTCTAATTAGCAGAGCAAAATGTGTGTGGCAAGGTAATGAGTGGTAATCATAACACTTGTAAGTATTCTCCTCCCCTCAGTCTCACTGTGCTGCTACTTGAGAGCAACAACATAAATTGGAGTTTTTAATAAAATCACAAATGCAGCTCAAGTGCTTTTATCACCCCTGACCGTTGAAATGTTTTACATAGCCGTCTAGTGCTGACTGAGCTCTCAGTGTTACTATTTTCAGTGGAGATAGGACGACATGCTTAAGCCTCGTCAGCCATACATATGTAATAGTAGTCTGGCAGCATGACTCCACATACTTCCTCCTAATGAACCCTCAGCAGAGATGGCATATCTGACAGTTAAACCTCCATAGAGATGTCTCACTCTCCACTCAAAAGTAGCCCTGGCTTGTGATTATCGCTTGGTCATAACTTTAAGAAAGGGTAGTTTTAGAACAGGTCTATTTGTGATTTAGAATGGAAGTCCTGTCATGATTTTGTACGTCAGACTTCAGCGTTGTTTACCGGGAGTTTGATAAAACACCAACTTTCACTTTTAAACTTTGTCAAAATGGTTGTCATCTGACTGTTCTAAAAACTACAAAATATTACATTTGGGAAAAACACACAAATCAACATTTTATCTTATTAGCTAAATATCTGACACATATTTAACCTCACCTTTTAAAAGGAAAATAAAGTAAAAGTTAGACTAGATGACTAATGTTAATGTTCTTAGTTACTGGGTTGTAGAGCCCTGCGCGGGACTATTTTCTTCATCCCGCTCCCGCCCGCACCCGCTGAATTTCTGACCAATCCCGCCCGCTCCCGCAATATGTATGTCCACTCCCGCCCGCACCCGCAAAACTCATAGAATTTAGTCCCGCACAGTAATAGAGATGCATTGATTTTGTATCGTCTCCCGTCCCGCAGGAAAAAAACACTTATTTGTGTTGATATTATTAAAGAGATTCATGTCCCTCCTCCAGCCTCATCTTTTCATCCATTCCTCTTTGTGTAATGTGCAACTTAATTATTAAATATATTTTCACAAATCCTGTTCGGTTAAAATTGTGCGTGTTTGCGCGCGCAGACAGACGGCCTGAAGCGCGCTGAACCAGCTGTTAAAGATGCAGGTCAAAGTCATTTGAATTTATGGAGAAAGAAAAACATTAATTGTTCAACAGAGCTGAAAATCTATGAATTAATTTTTTCCTGACGGAAAAATACTTTTTTTTTAGCTTCAGCCTTTTCCCGTTTTTGCTGTTTTGCGCCTCAGTGGGGCATCAGCAGGCAGATCTGAACAGCATGCGTGTCTCACGATGAACCTCGTTTGTGGTTCTTTTCTGCTTTATCCATTGACATCATGTCCCTGCCAGGTAACCTGCTCCTTATCCCGCGCAGTGTTGCCAGATAGATTGACAGCTCTTTCATCCTTCTGCTGCGCTAGAGCGTCCCGACTAACGTGTTAACCTGCTATGACCGTATTTTGCGCTCTCTGTGTAGAATACTCTGGGAGCGCGGGGAAAAAACAACTCAGCTACAGAGGATGTGAACAGGTGAACAGGTAGAGAGGAAAAGCAGGTAAAGATGCGGGGGAGGGGCTTTGGCTTCAAACTCTGTCAGAGAGATGCAAACACGGGCGTCAGATTTAGACGCAGCTTTCACTGCGGGAGTTAAAGCAGAGACTTTCTCTGGGATGATTTTATGAACTCAATCATGGAAACATGATTACCAAGTAGAACTCTTCAAAATAATAAACCTGATCTCTCCACATTCTTTGGGTCTACCATGCATTGATGCACACATTGCTCCATGCAGCGATCAGACCATAACTTTAGTTCTTAGCTCCGCCCATACGCGACCGCGGTATTAAGCTTTAAAGAGCACAATTCCTAAGAGGCGGGGCGCACCCCCAACAACAGGTTAGATGATAGAGGCGATTGGGCGTCTCTACCTGGTGCGTTCACGGAGATTCAGTACATAAGACTCCAACAGCCGCACAGCCTAACGTAGTCCGCTAATATATATTCATGAGATATTCATGGCAGCACTGGTCCCGCTGAGTTTTTTTTTTGCCGCCCGCTCCCGCCCGCAGTACAATTCAAACCGCCCAATCCCGCGAGATTTGGGTTGGGTCCCGCGGGACCCGGCGGGACCCAATCCCAATGCAGCCCTCTACTGGGTTGTCCGGGCCCATGGAGGTTCAAAGACAGGTGTGGCTGCACCTAAAAGGGAGCACAGGTGTCTTGCAGTTCCCCTTGAGACTCTAGTGCAGGGGTCGGGAACCTTTTTGGCCAAGAGAGCCATAAACGCCACATATTTTTAAATGTAATTTCGAAAGAGCCATACAATAATGTAGTGTCCCTCTTTCACACTGAGGCATGGAGACGTAACCTCTTTTAAGGTTCTTTATTCTGGTTACTGTAGACCGTAACAAACACCAAACAATTAATTCAGCAACTCCTGAATCTCTCCCACTGAGAGGAGAGCGCTTCTCCCAACTTTATATTCCCCTGCTCCCGCTCCAGCCCTCCCATTTCCCTTATTCGGCCCATAGCTGAACCCCATTGGTCCAAACTACCTAACAACAGGCTGAGCGACAGAACTGAGAGCCAATCAGATCTCTGCTTGATGCATTCCTTGAACTCCGGAACTTTTAACGCGGCCCAACAGCGGACCCAACTCAGTCCAGTACAATATATTTAAAACTAAATATAGACGTGAATGTGAGCATTTGATGTAATTTCAACATTTTCAAAGTACAATAAGTCTGTGGATTCTTTTTAATAACATCGTTATGCTGTTGCTAATAAATGATGAGTATTTCTCGTGGTAGTTTTGCTGATGGTCTAGTCTGGTTGATACATGGTGAGTTTCTGCTTCATGCAGGCGTTGAGACTTTAAATGTGATCGTAGGTCTGAATGTTCTGTAGATGTGACAAAGACTCACATGCAGACGTGGAGCCAAACACACACTCACACATTGCAGTGAGTGACGGGCAGCGGGTTTTACGTTTTTACAATCCCTGCGCGATTCACCTGCTGCCTGTCCCCCCCACCCCCACCCTCTGCTTTCTTCCTCACATCCCGTCCCTACATCTGCGCGCTCTTTCTCAGAGACGGGAGCGCGCAGTTTTAGGCACAGAAATTAATAGGTTTACGTCTGGTATAAACTCTGTGAAATAATAGATAATAGTAAACTGAGTGCTGGCGCAGATTTTTCTCTCCAAGGACCGCTACTACTGCGCGTCCCTCTGGCATCGCGCACGAGGACTGGTCTAATGAAAAAAAAAAAAAAAGGTATAAATAAAGATTTGTCTGCGAGCCACATGTGACCATCAAAAGAGCCACATATGGCTCGCGAGCCATAGGTTCCCGACCCCTGCTCTAGTGGCTACTTTAAGGGACATATGATCGTCCAAAGTGTGGTAAATGTATGGTTAAGTATTTGTAAAGCTAATGTAAGTTGCATGTAAAGCTGGGCGATATAGAATTTTCTAATAGCACGATATAGATTTTTTTTTTCATATCGGACATTAATGGTGTATATCGTGATATAAACCTAATAACTATGTTCGTCAAATTTGAACTCTGCTAACAAGAGAAATGTGTAATCATTAGCAGGTTGTTAGATTTAAATATTTACTTCCCATCATGCTTGAAAAAAAAACGGATGCACTGAAGGAACATGATTAAGGCAAAAGCTTTCAAGTTTCAAAAGAAAACATAATTAGAGCAGAGTAGTAAACTGCTTGATTGGTTCCATTTAAAAACAAAAGATGAATTCTATACATAAATTCTAATGTTTTTTTGTCAACATCCTGTGAATAAGCTCGGAACTAAAACAAAATTCTCTAAATAGTGGTAGTTTAGACTGTTGCTGCTGCGCGTGTCTTACATTTGTTGTTTTTGCTGGAGAATCGTAGTTTATTTCAGTCTGAGATGAGATGTTTGGTTCAGTTGATAAAAAGCTTGGTGGTGTTTCCACTTTTAAAAGGAACATGCCTTCTGCACAATTTGCAGTACATGTTACTCTGTTTTCTGTTGAATTTTAAATGACTGAAATCCCTCAGCAGTTGTCAAACCCTCTGCTGACATCCCATTCTTCTCTACCACTAGCTTACAGCCTCTCACAACCCCAATCTATTATTAGCAGTGTAACAGAAACGGCGAGCAGTACTGGCGCTATCCAGTTGTACAGTTTTGAGTCAGCTCAGACTGAGAAAATGAAGTGGTTAAGTGTTCAGTACAATCTGTCTCCTGCAGCATGCTCGTACATAAAATGTGCACAAACATTTTCCCTCTACAGTTAGCCAACACTCTCCGTGCCTTGCATAGGTTCACCTATTTTGTACCCGCAGACAGCCATATAGGCAGTTGTGACTAAGACATCAACACCTAAGTTAGGTAAACCCAGGACAGAAGGGGATGGAAAAGAGACCTTGGGATCCTGAAGAGATGGGAATTAAGGTGCATGGAGGGAATATTTGGACACAAGTGAGAGCAGCAGAAAAGTAAAGTGCTCCTGGACTCCAGGGAGCACCCTTTACTAAGTCAAATAAAAGCTCAAAGTATGTATGTAAGAAAAACAGATGTGTGCACATTCAACTAAAAATAAACTTGTACGGATTTGAAAAAATAAAGACAAGATGAAGTTAGCAACCAAAACAAACATGGGCACAACTTTAAAGCCTAAGAAAGCCCAAAACAGGGTGATAGTAGAGTAAACCAACAAAGCTTTAAGAGATAAAATGCTTGACTCATTTATTGCTAGATAATTAAAATTTTAGATTTTTCTTTTCTCACCTTGACAAGATCCACTGATTTCCTCATATCCTGGCTTGCAGACACACTTCCCAATTGGCACCAGCCATTCTCCTTCTGTGCTGCAGTGCATCCGAGGAGGCTCATATAAAGGCAGGGAGTTGTTGACGCAGTGGCCCGCAACCTCCACCAGCTGCGAAGCTTCTGAGCCGGGGATGGTGTCCGGAAACTCGGCAAGGCTCTTCACCAAGAACGGGCAGCGTTTGTAGAAAACCCGCACTGACACCAAAGCAATGCAGGCCCCCAAATCTTGAAACGCCAAGTAGAAGCCTTTGTGGGTCAGAGGACCTAAATCGCGAACTTCTGTGTTAAGCTTCATCACACGATCCCCAAGATCCAGCTCTGTGAAGCTCTCGTCAGCTGCTATGGTGTCCACTTTGATGTATCTATTCTCCTTCAACACCCTCTCCTCCTCCTCAGTCATGCCAGTTCCATCTCTCATCCCTCCATCCTCCCCTTCCTCTTCATCCCCATCAGTTTCATAGTAATACATGTTAAACGTCTCTTTGCAGGTCCCGACCCCTCCGGGCAAGCTGTTGCAGTCTCTCAGGGTGAATTTGAGCTCAATGTACACCCGCTGGGCACCCTCAGTCAGGATCCAGTTGGTGTAGAGCCAGTTGTTCTGGTTCTGTTCCATCACGCGGCACACTTGGTATGTGTGGATGGGGGCGTAGTCTTCGTCTACTTCGCCAATCTCCTCCCACTTAAGCAGAAAAAAAAAGGGATTTCAAATTTTTTATATAACATTCATAAGAAACCATTTAGGACATTATTTATGTGAAACAGGTGATTTGCTTTAATCTGTGCAATTATTGATCTCATATAGGTTGTTTAAAGGTTGCAAAATTGCCATTTTTTTTGCCTCATGCTACAAAACAATGTGGGGCATCTAAGCAAACCATTTTAAACCATAAACTATAAAAACATTTTTTTCTCCACTTAAAGCTGTAGGCTTTACTCAGGGAGATTGTGAAAACATGACTGCTTGTAATCCGACATGTAGGTACACACAGAGTATAGCTTTATTAGTACTCCCCCTGTCATTTTTGTCCAGGACGAACATTTCAAATGGCGTACGTGTATGCAGTAAAGATGTTCTCAAATCTCTGTCTGCAAATCCAATTCTATTCTTTGTTATGTTGTCAGAAATGATCAAAGGATTCATTTAAAGATTTAATATTTGGGATTACCAAATCTACAGAACCACAAATGTAACAGAACATCGAGAACATAGGATCAGCTGTCCAACTGCCCGTTAGTGCCCATTACTAATCAGCCAATCACATGGCAGCAACTCAATGCATTTAGGCATGTAGACATGGTCAAGATGATCTGCTGCAGTTCAAAGCAAGCATCAGAATGGGGAAAAGAATGTGATTGAAGTAACTTTGAATGTGGCCTGATTGCTGTTGTCAAACTGAATGGTCTGAGTATTTCTGCTCATCTACTGGAAATTTCACCAACAACCTTCTCTTGAGTTTACAAAGAATGGTAAGAAAAAGAGAAATTATCCAGGGAGCAGCAATTCTCTCTAGGTTGTCTTGTGGATGCTAGTGGTCAGATGAGAATAGCCAGACGGTTTCCAGCTCATAGAAAGAAATCTGTAACTCAAATAACCACTGGTTACAACTGAGATATGCAGAAGAGCACCTCTGAATGCACAACACATCCAACCTTGCGGCAGATGGGCTACAGCAGCAGAAGAATTACAACAGGTACCACTCCTGTCAGCTAAGAACAGAAAACTGAGGCAACAATTAACACAAACTCACCAAAAGTGGACAAAAGAAGATTGAAAAAATTTTGGTCTGTCTGATGAATCTACATTTCTACTGCCTTATTCGGATGGTAGGATCAGAAATTGGTATCAACAAATTACATCCTGCCTTGTATCAACGGTCCAGGCTGGTGATGGTGGTGGTGTAATGGTGTGGGGGATATTTTTCATGGGCCCCCTTAGTACCAATTACCGTAAGCATTGTTGTAACGCCACAGCCTACCTGAGTATTGTTGTTGACCATGCCCATCCCTATACAACCACAGTGTACCATCTTCTGATGGCTACTTCCAGTAGGATAATATGCCATGTCATAAAAGCTGGTATCATGTCAGATTGGTTTCTTGAACATGACAATGAGTTCGCTGGACTCAAATGGGCTCCACAATCACCAGATCCCAACTTAATAGAGCATCTTTGGGTGGAACAGGAGATTGGCAACATGGATGTGCAGCCGATAAATCTGTGTGATCCTATGATGGACCAAACTCTCTTAGCAATGTTCCCAGTACCTTGTTGAATCTATGCCACTAAGGATTAAGGCAGTTCTAAAGGCAAAAGGGGGTCCAACTCAGTACTAGCAAGGTGTACTAAATAAAGTGGCCGGTGAGTGTAGTTATTAAATCTTGATCTGACAGCATAGCCATGAGGTAAAAAGAAGGATAAACACATGAAAATTATTTACTTGTCCCAAAACTAAAGTCTGAAGTTTTATTTTTGAGGTCAAGCCTCAAATCCCTGCATGCGAGACCAGGGAATGACTCAAGTCCAAGTCTCCATCTCTGGTGCGGAAACAACTAACAATGGGAAAGGCACAGTAATGCAGTTCCTAAAGGTTAGACAGTGGTTAGGAATCCCTAGAGAGAAAAGCTTTGTATGCATCTAAATTTCTACATAATAACATAATCCGTTTATTTCTGATTAACCACAACAGGCTGTTAAAAGGTCAGTGTTTCTTAAAGGCACAACTTTAAGGGTTTGGATTTATTTAACTCTTTAATCTAAAAAGTGGAAAAAATATATACATATGAGGTAAAATGTATATTTAAACTACGAACATTGTTCATATGAGTCAGATTCTGCTTATGCACATAAACATGCACACACTTCTGTGTGTGCTTGTGTGTCTCAGACAGTAGCATTAATTCCTTCTGCAGGTCTCCTGGGACACGACTATTATCTGCATCACTAGCGCGCTCCCATGGCTAATACAGGCGCTTCATCATGTCACTGTAATTTGGCCAGAGGGACCAGACTATGATCTGGTGTTACAGCCTAATAGCTCAAATTAATCAATCCTTGCCGCAGCAGTTGTACATAACCTTTTGTCTTTGTCTTCTTTTTAACGTCTTGTTGTTCATTCTTTTCTGCTCGAGTCAAAAGGCTTCATGGCTCCAATTACTGACTTTACGGTGAATCATGTGGGTGTTCTTTCTCGTCATTAGACATTTGTACGTTATTAGGTGAATGTTTTTTGAAGCACATATATTCACAGTATCCTCTAAAAAGGAAAGCTGACCCTTTTTACTTCTCAAGAGGAAGGTCATGAACCATGAAGGACACTCTTACTCTTTACTCAAGGTTTTGACATTTTTGAGTTTGACTCACAGTCAACACCAGTTTTCATACTGCATTTATGCTTGTCCTCACAGGCTCCCAAAAGCACAATCCGTGAATGCTTGGGTGTAAGTGAGCCCCCGCTTCTCCTTGACTTTGCCCCAGTCAGTCCCAGTGCAGACATTAAGCCTCTTACTGGTTAGATCACACAGATCCACCAGCCTGTTCTTAGATTTACACAGCTTAACACAAACACTCACATACATACATGTCTGCTGGCCTACCAGTTGCTACTATTAATCCATCAGGGAATTGAACAGATGACCTCCTCTCCTTCTTGCCAAGAACCAGAAAGGTTTAGCAACAGAACAGAAAAGAGTAATCTGTGCTGTTGCCAATGGAAGTCTACAAAATCTGCAGAATTTATGGAGCCAGGTTTTAAAAATCATGTATTTTGTGGTACAAGCACCAAATTTGTAATAAACGTACCTTAGGATATTCGCTATAAGAAAATTATGTTAGCCACAACAGCTTTTTGTTCATCAATAGCCCACGTTGTTGAGACTGGAGCAAATAGACCAAATATTTTTGGAATAACTGAGTGTATGACCGCCATCTTTACAAATGACTGTTTTGGATTTTTCTCGTGGCTAAGATACTTTTCTGATTAAGGGGATCTAAATTATGTATAAATAAGAATAGGAATTTAATAGAAACCTGGCTTGTAACATTGCCTTCTTTAAGCTGAGCAAAAACACAAGTTTAACTGGTACCTGACTTCTCTCAAACCCCTAGCCTTTTCCTTTTCAGAATAAAATATTTACATAGATAAACAACTTCTTAGTTTTTTTGGGTCCAAGAATGTCATTTTAATAATAATAATAATACTTTAACACCAGAGCTGTTACCGGTGACATCTAAATAACACGCGCTCTTTAACTTACTGAAAAAGTTTGACCGTTTACGTGATCACAGTGAATCAGCTGATTCTGACCCAGAGAAAATCAGCTTTGTATATTGATTTACGTTGATTGACTGCACTGCTGTGCAGTTTTGCACATCAACACAAAGCTGCTTTCTCCACTTCAGTGTGCACTGGAAATAGGTTAATTGTCTAAGTAGTAAATGGCAAATGGCATATACTTGTATAGCGCTTTCTACCTTCCTCGAAGGCCCAAAGCGCTTTACAGTCACAAACCCATTCATCCATATGCACATACATTCACACGCTGAAGAGTTACGGTAGAGAAAAGACTGTCAACACTGGAGCTAAAGCTCCTGTGTTAAAGGGTATGGTATACCTATATTGCAGTTTTGCAGATTGGTTTTTAATGGAGAAGTGTTTGGTTGTACACTGACTAAAAATATAAACGCAACACTTTTGTTATTGCTCCCATTTTTTATGGTATGAATTCAAAGATGTGAAACATTTTCCACATACACAAAATAAACAGTTCTCTGAAATATTGTTCACAAATCTGTCTAAATCTGTGATAGTGAGCACTTCTCCTTTGCCAAGACAATCCATCCCACCTCACAGGTGTGCCATATCAAGATGCTGATTAGGCAGCATGATTATTGCTCAGGTGTGCCTTAGACTGGCCACAAGAAAAGGCCACTCTGAAATCTTCAGTTGTATCACACAGCACAATACCACAGATGTCACAAGTTTTGAGGGAGCGTGCAATTGGCATGCTGATAGCAGGAATGTCCACCAGAGCTGTTGCTAGGGAATTGAATGTCCATGTCTCCACCATAAGCCGTCTCCAAAGGTGTTTCCGAGAATTTGGCAGCACATCCAACCGGCCTAACAACCGCAGACCACGTGTAACCACACCAGCCCAAGACCTCCACATCCAGCATGTCCACCTCCAAGATCGTCTGAGACCAGCCACTCGGACAGCTGCTGAAACAATCGGTTTGCATAACCACAGAATTTCAGCACAAACTGTCAGAAACCGTCTCAGGGAAGCTCATCTGCATGCTCGTCGTCCTCATCGAGGTCTCGACCTCACTCCAGTTCGTCGGCGTAACAGACTTGAGTGGGCAAATGCTCACATGACAACCTGATCAACTCTATGCGAAGGAGATGTGTCGCACTTCATGAGGCAAATGGTGGCCACACCAGATACTGACTGGTTGTCTGAGTCCCCTGAACCCCTTCAATAAAACAAAACTGAAGATTTCAGAGTGTCCTTTTCTTGTGGCCAGTCTAAGGCACACCTGTGCAATAATCATGCTGTCTAATCAGCATCTTGATATGGCACACCTGTGAGGTGGGATGGATTGTCTTGGCAAAGGAGAAGTCCTCACTATCACAGATTTAGACAGATTTGTGAACAATATTTCAGAGAACTTGTTATTTTGTGTATGTGGAAAATGTTTCACATCTTTGAGTTCATACCATAAAAATGGGAGCAATAACTAAAGTGTTGCGTTTATATTTTTAGTCAGTGTAAGTTATCTGATTAATTCAACAGATCTACGCTGTTTGCTTTGTTTGCTTCATGCATCACACCAAAGGCTTGAGCCTACAATGGGTCTGGCCTGAGCCCTTATATAGTCAATTTCACACATGTCAATTTGTGAAGGACCCTGGATGGTCCTGGGACCATAATGTTGGGTTCTAAGATAATCAGATAGCAACAATTCGAGTTAAGAGGGAAATCATTTCCAACATTTTTAGCAGCATGTTTGAATGTTAATATTTTAAAATGCTGTAAAGGGCGACCAATTTAAGATTAGAAATTAAAGCTGAGGAATTTGATCCCTTTAAAGACATTGTATGTGGGCTTTAATGTGAACAAGCAAACGCCAACAGACTGAGTTAGGTCCCTGTGGTGGTAAATATACAACCTTAAGGCCCTCTCATCCGCATCTTATTTCCTCCTCCATCCTTTTTCCCCACTCTACTCCCAACACAGAAAAATCCCTACAGGCATCCCTGCAGCTTCTTATTAGTGTGTGTGTGTGTGTTCCCTTTTTTCTAACTATTAGATGTGTGAGTGTGTGTCTGCATGACGCATCCATCAGCAGACCCCCTGTGGCTGCGCTGAGTACTCTCCCAGCTCTAATTCTATAAAGCCGTCTCTAGCTTATTATTACCACGCATTACCACTGACCACTGTGACACTGTAACAGAACAGCCCCCCCTCCCCACACATACACACTCTATCCGACAATACTGCTACCTTCCTGTTTCCATCTCCATCTCATTTATTCCTCTTCTCTTGTCTTAATCTACTGCCTTTTAATTCCTGGCATAACAATCAGTTTCTCCTTTATATGTAACATCCTTCTCTTTTTTGACAAATCTCTGATGCAACCTTAACATTTGTTTTCTGAATTGAGCATGTTTTTCTAACTGTGCCCAATTTTTGGAAGGCAAGGGGCATCATTGGGTCAATTGCAGGCACACAGAATCAGAGAAAAGGCAGATAACCATCAACTGTAGTGGTGTAGAACAGAATATGAGGCAGAGTGACAGAACAGAGCTGCCTGATAACATTTCCGATGCAAATAAACAATTCCGGTCTATCATTCTTAGTATTATAGAATTTTTGGTTAAAAACAACAACAAAAGTATCTGTTATTACAAGTGTTCAAAATCATACTTTATCTCTTACAATATCATATGTATGAATTTGAAATATCTTGTTGCCGACAATCACCAAGCACTACATTGCTAACGCCATAATAAAAAAGGACAATCATTCCTTCCTGCTGTTAAGCTGGTAGATAGCTGCCACAGTAGTTGTGGCAGCTTCCTGATTATGAAGCAAGTCAATTCTAAAAGATTCACAGAAATGTCAAAATTGTAATAAAGAGGCAGTCTGGTACAGACTAGTGTGAAAGAATTGGATTAAATTGCCAATTCTGTGTAGTTTTTATTTTACACTTTTCTTTCCAGAAAACAATTCACTTTCCTATCAGTGCTGCAGTGCATCACAACATTTAATTGAATCGGTCATACATGGACTTAAAAATGGCTAAAGGTTTTAAACGTTTTGGTTTGAAACCTTTTTTCTGTTTATAAAAAAACCTTTATTACAAAAACAAAAGCAGTTGGTGAGTTTTGATTTATTTTATTGTGCTTCCTAATAACAGTTCATGAAACAAGTTAATTTAGTCATTTTTAGTTTGAAATGTTCTTAATTGATTTAAAACTTCGATTTATTTCAAGAGTTTGAACTTATATTTAAAAATAGAATTGTAACACTATTGATAAAATTGATGAAAAAAAAGTTGACTAAAATGTGAACAATTGAAAGAAATGTAAAATGATTTCTTTTTAAATTGCATGCAATAAAACTAGTACGTAGTTTTGAGTCATTTAAAACAAACTACATCTTGTGTATTAATGCTTTTGAACAACATTAATGCCTGCCAGACGGCATCTTTCAGCGCTAATTTTTACATTAATAAGAATAGAAGCAGAACTAAAGGTAATTTGACTAAAAGCCATTTGAGATGGCGGTCATACTCCATTTGTTACCAATGGAGCATTTGCACACACACACAAAAAAACCTGAATTTGGTGAAGCATAGCACTGCTGAGCACACACCAAATGTGACGCAGTTGCCGCAGCTGCATGTTTCAGGAAGGCGCTGCTTAAAATTGAGCACTAACAGTAAAGAAGGAAGGTCTCAAAAAGGCAGCCAAATGGTTTGGACCAACAATGGAAATACATCCCCTTCTCTGTGGGCTTGTTCGCAACAAGCAAAGCACTTGAAACATAGCTTGGGACCTTATTCTTTGTATCATTTATCTGCCTGGAGCTAAGAACACACCGGGTATGTGACACGTGTTCAAGAACCCAATAAACGCGCAAGATGTGCATCAAGATGGTTACGTCCAATGTGAACGTTTATGTAAATATACAGTAAAAATGTGGGTTTTTCTTTTATAAACTCAGAGCAAAATCATGTCTCTCTTGTATCTGTTGTTCGCTTCAAAGTCCTGGGATGTGGAAACGGCAATTATTAAGTTGGCTAAGGCATTGCGTCTTTAAAATGTTCAAAAATAAGTTCAGGTTGAATGGCGCCATATGCATCTGATTGTACTACGGGCATAAAATTCATATCACAGATGATGTCTTCAACTTGTGTCACATTTCGCAGCGATTGGGCAATTTCCGTTTGATGGCCTTGCAACCAATACAACCAGAGCAATTATCAATTGCTATGAAGTACAAACCGGGCCTTAAAAAAAGCTCATCTCAGCAGGCAACTGTTTATGAATCTGGCCTAAGTTTAAGAAAAAGACTGAAATATTGTTGAATCTATCAATCAGGGATCTAATTTAAAACATTTGTCTGATAATCATAGACTTGATGGCTGCCTTTCAGTTCACCGAAGCATCTTCCAGAGGTTTAGTCATTTACTGCATTTTATACTTCACAAGGCGCCTCTTTGACCACTTTTTGTTTCAGCATATACTTCAGGGACTTTTCAAAGCACATCCAACATTTGAAAAAACAGAGCAGAAGGAAGCGACAAGTAATGGAGAGATAAAAAGCCAAGATGATGAAAAGAATAAGATGAAACAGGGATGAGGAGGGAAGCAAATGTTTAGGGATATAAAAAGTAGGAAAACGGGAGAAAAAATGAGCTGAATGAAAAATGGGGGAGATGGAGAGCCAGCGAGGAAGAACAGTCACACCAGGAATGAAAGGAACCATCTGGCGAATGAGACTTCAAGTAATAAAGACTATCTGTGCTTTCTCCACGACTTATTCAGCCATGACTGGAAGTGTGAAGGAGTGTGTGTGTGGGGGGGTTAGCTGCAGATGGAGTGCTATTGTGCAAACACTGAAGATTAATTAAATGGCTAACTACAATGATGAATATTATTTAACATGCCAAAATGGATATTAAATATTTAGTCTGACAGGCCTGTTTATGCTGCATGTTAAACTTCCAGTTGAATCTATAAAAACATTAATAAAGTGAACACAAACAGCTAATGGAAATATCATTACCAGACATTTAAAATGTCTAATTATGTCTTACTTCTTCTATGTATTGTTGAAAACACACATTATAATTGAGCCTTCATTAATATGACTGCACATATGTCTGCTTTTGTCAGCAATATCCTTCATCGAAATACTGAAAAGCTACAGTGAGCCATGATTTGAATACCCAAAGCTAAAAAAAAAAAAACATGTTGTCAGCACCATTGGTCCACTGGGCATATCTGCATATTTGTAGAGATGGATTGAAACTATATACTGCCTTTTTGTGGGCATCAAATAGATGCACAAATGTTTTTTTAAAGAAAAACTCCATAGAGAATGAAGGAGTTTTGCTGACGAAAGTTGAAAAAACAGTCAAGCCATTCTTTTATAAGTAATTCTAAACACACAGCCGTAGAACGATTGTTTGATTTAAAATTAAATAACTACTTTTTTAATACTAAAATTGCATTTTCTAACTCCATCAAACTCCAATAACTCTTTTTCTTATTAGCCTTCCCTTTTGGAATCCTACAAAACATTGGGCTGCTCTACGGTGACTTTCAATATTTCATTCATGAAGTCAATGTGGGCTGGTAATGAACTGATTTCTTTCTTGGGAAAGAAATCACCTTTAACCTTGATAAAAAACACATTATTATTTTGTATTACCTGGTCTTCATTATATTAGAGGGCATACATGACTTCTGGTTAATAGGAGAAGATGAGTCGCAACTATCTGACAAGCAATAGATTTGAGCCACAGGCAAGACAATGTTTAGATATAATCATAGAAAAGAGATCTTTTTTTTTATTTTTATAGTTTGACAGATACTGATTAGCGAACTTTTGAACTATGTTTTGTTCTGAGAAAATGAGTAAAATTCATCATTAGAAACAATGATGACATTAGCGAGGTTCAGACTGAATTTATTCAGTTTCTTTATTCCATCTGCAATGTATCCAGAAATTAGTCTAATTGTTCAATATGCCTTTTAATATAATGAAGTCCTTTAATATAATATAATTAGGGTAAGTCTTTCAGCTTTTGTTGTCAGTGCTAGAGGTCGGTTTATGGGACAGTTGGTACCGAGCTGCAGAGAAAAAAAACAACAAATTTTTTTCATTTTATTTATAATCTGAGTCTGAGGAAAGTTTTATTTTGAAAAACTTTTGAAAAACATCCAACTGATTCTTGATGCAAGTCGTTCAGTCACGTGTCGAAAATACATCTGAAGTGGTTGTGCTAAATTGAAACCCCCAAGCTAGCAAAGTTAAACAAAACACAAACGTATTTTAAAGTTTCTTTTCGCAGCAAATAGTCCGTGAGGAAACAAAAAAACAACCTTCAACTTCAAAATAAAAGAAATCTGCATTTACTGAACATAAACCAGGAGTCTTTACTCCAAATATAGATTTATTTTGACAGTTGTTCCCACACACCATAATCCTTATCATCTTTATTTATGAAGCGCTAGAACACTGTTTGAAATTGAGACAAAGCACTATACTTTCAAGCTAAACATAATACGACTGTTAAAAACTAATTTAACGAATAAGTGAATGAAAACATAAAAAACACAATAAAAACCTAAAGGCGAAAAACATAGAACACAATAAAAACTTAAGGCCCGTACACACCGGGACGAATTTCGCCGGCGATTTTCGTCGGCGAAATTCGCCTCGTGACTAAACAAAGGGCACCAATGTGAGTGTGCACACCGACGCGAAAAAACGCCACGCGTCAAAGCGTCAAAAAAAAAAAACGCCTCGGGTTCGTTTTTTTTTTTTGACGCCTCGCGTCGAAATCTATTCGACCAATGAGAATGGCGCTTTTGCTCACGTGTCTGGAGCTACTGAAGTTACAGTAAAACACAACTTGGGGGCGCTCCAACACAACACTGCCTTTCTGAGCACACATACCAACAAAGAAGATACACGCCAAGTAGCGTCTACACTGCTGCAAAGAAATAATGACGGACATTCTAAAATATCCCGAAAACGCTCATGATCCATTTTCAGCTCTTGTACCAGTCGATAAAACTCACCATGTTCTTCTCTTCTTGTAACTATGGGATGTACCGAAAATCGGCGTCTTTTCCGGCGTCTTTCATCATCAACAAAACAATAATTTCTTCATCATTGGAACTGGAGCTGGAGCTACTGGTGCTTGAAATATTCATGTTTTCTTTGTATGATTCTGACAAGCGTGTGAATACTGGCTCTCTTCTTCTGAGTGAAAACCACCTTGTGTACAGGAATATTTCTGTTTGACATTCAGCGCCATCCAATGTCAGGGAAGGAAATTGCATGTTGGCTCGGCTCATCGTCAGCGAAAATCGCCTGGGTGTGAACACAAAAGACGTGGCGAAAAACGCTGGCGAATAACGCCAGGCGAATATTCGTCCCGGTGTGTACGGGCCTTTAAAATGTAAAATAACAGAGCAAAATCTCATGTGTGCCACATGCTTGTGTCACATTTGCATAAAATGCAAACTTAAAATACATGCAGCGACCAGCTGTCTAATGTTACCAGGATGCTGCTAATAAAGTGGCCAAATGTTGGATTTGAATTTTTGATCATATTTACCAAATATAAATATACAGAATTTATGGTATATATAATTAACAGTTTTAGTGGCCTTTTTTTTTGTTTTTTTGGAGCGTCTCTTTTCCCACACAGAGTTCCAAAGATATAATCTGCTTTAAGTTTCTTTATTTTTTTGTGGCTACTGACTACTTGGTTCCTTCACAAAATCTAGTGTAAAAATAAACCAATTGCTGATAGAGGATGGTAATGAATACTGGAAACAAATAATAGATGAACGTCTGACATTAAATTGGTCTGTGGTCTGACAAAAGGTTGGGGACCACTGGTTTATGGGATCTGCAAGTTCCTTCACACCAGTGTTTTCCTCAATCCCATGTCAGGTTGGAGCCGTTTCCCTGCTCCAGTACATGTGGTTGTAATGACCGTAGCTCTCTGTCATTACAACAGTACTCTGCAGGACTGATTAATAAAATTAAGTGTGGGTCCTGATGTCAGAAAAACCCTGCTTCACCCAAACCCCTGACTTCCTGGAAGTGCAATGAAAGAAGCAGTAATCATCTAATAATCAATACGTTCATTTCTTAATTTCTATTCAATTTTCAAGCCAGATTCAATCACGTTTTCAAAGCATTTTATTTATGTTTATTTCAAGGTTTCTTCTTTTAATTTTGCAACACACTTGTCAGCTTAGGCTCAGCCCCACATGCTCACAAACAAAATAAAGCTGACTCCCTAACCACGTTTTCTACAATTCATTCAAATATAAATCTATCAAAATGCAACATACAAACACAAAATTCATGGACACTTTTATGGGTTTCTTTTGGGAAATTATTGATGAGATTGAAGGAATTTATAATCTACTTTAGCAAGAAACACACTCACCCCATTCTTAGGGTAAGCCACCCATCCAAGGTCTCCCATCACAGAGCGGGAATCCAGCAGATTAACTGCAAAAGATTAAAAACACAAACAATGCTATGTATGTAACATACAACATTAAAGCAAGTAAAAATAAATGATACTATTGTGCAGTACACATTTCAGTTTGTTGTTATAATATGAAGCTGAACCAAGAGATTTTCAATCATCCCTTTGACGTTTTTTTAATTTTTTGTGACGCAAAACGGAAGTAAATCAAAAGCAAAAACCCAAATACAGCCTTTAACTAAAATTTTAAATGGGGCTCTTTTTATGAAGCTCCGACTTTGAGCATCAGGGTCCACAGCCAAACAAGTAACTCAGACTTGTCCATTAGAAAAAAAACTCTCTGCTCTGCTCTGCTGCTGCTCACTTGAAAGCGATCAGGTGAAATTATTTGACCATTTCACTCCTCAAAACCGCTTTTGAACACTTGATGCTGATAACAGTGCAGTCTTTTACCTTCCATATCAGTGCAGACTGACCTTTTTATATCTTAAAAGTCAACAAAGATGTTTTCAAAAGAAAAACAAATATTACTGGTAATTGTGACCTTTGCTTGCCTGGAAGGGCAAAGCAGAGTGAGCATGATTTTGAAGATCGTCCATTGTCATTATCTTCGGTTGGTTGCAAGGCAGTCAGACAAACTTTTCCCACATGTTTTCATTGAGGAGTGTTTGGATGTAGGAAAGGGACAGGTGTGAGGACTTGAGTGAATTTGACATGTGCCAAAGCAGTGTTTCCAGATGACCGAGTCCGAACAAACTTCCACAGCAGTTTTTAAGGCCAGCCTCATTAGTCACATTAACACATTATGGACGCCTATTATAATGACAGAGAATTTTCTTTTCAGTTTGTCTCACCCTGCAGGGTTATAAACACCACCTGGAACTTTATCAAGTCCATGTTCAGTTTGCTTTGTCTGTCATATTAATGTACTCAAAATATAAAAGGTGTGTTCAAACAATAAAAGGGTAAAGTCCGAGGTAACATTTCACTGATAAGTGATTAGACTTGGCAACGCTCTAACAGCAATACACTCAATCCCATAAATTAAAAAAAAGTAAAGGGGATTCCGCTTTTTTTCTGCTTAGGCAGGGGTGTTTTTGTAAAGATGGCCAGATTTGGTGAAGTAGACATGTGTGATGTTTAACCACCACTTAGGAGGGGGGAGGAGGACAGAAAGGAAAGGCCCTGAATGACTTTTTTTAAATGCCGTTTTGCAGAACTGTAAACTGTTTTTACTTTTCTGATTACTGTACTGCTTTTTCCTACATGTATGTCTAATAGTGCTGTATGCGATGGATATGTGAATTTCCATGCGGGAACCTCCCAAAGGGATAAATAAAGTTTTTTATTCTATTCTATTCTACGGCCACACACAATATCATTACATTAAAATAAACAATTTAATACATATTTTATTGCAATGCCATTTTTTTCATTTCTTTGCATATAAAAACAAATACATCTAAATAATTGTATTTATTCCCAGTTAGCTTGACGTGGTTGGCACATCTCGTCTGCCTCTTGCCATTGAAGTCCCTGAAATCAGCCACAGTCCCTTGACGTATTAGGGCAGACACAGTTGTTTGACACTTCACTGAAAAAATGTGCCACTTTCCCCTCGTCCTGGAACTGGTGGCCCTCACTGACAACTTTCCTTTTTTCCTTAGAGGTAACATTTCAGAAATGTGTCACAGAAGGATCACATGACAGTGTTGCCACAAGTTTACAACAGCTTAAAAGGTAATGTGGCCAACCGCAGTCAAGAAATTATACTCACAGCTTGTAGAAAGTGCTGGAGGCCGCATATTATTCACTTTATCAAAAGGAGCCTGCGAGGTGGTGGAAAATTAGGCACGAGCCGGACTTTGGACATGCCTTTGTTGAGGTTTAGTGTAGACACTAGAGATCCCTTTTTCTGGAATAGGTTTGCAAGAATTCTGGGTAATTCTTGTTTTCTTAAAGGTTAGGCTCACTTAAGTGAACAACCAATAGAAACAGCCCATTAAAAATGTATTTATATGTTAACCCTTTAACACCAAAGCTTAAGTTTCAGTGCTTACATTCTTTCTATTACTTTTTAACTGTTTACGCAATTAACATAATTCCAGTGAGTCACGAAAGGGAGAATAGCAGTCTTGCTCTGTTATTCTACTCAACATTAGTAATGTGTTGCATATTGGTGCAAAGTCGCCACTGTTCGCCGCGTCAGAATTGGTTGATTCATTTTGATTAAGCAGTCGAGGACCGTTGACCGTATGTCAACTGTGTGTTATGTAGGTGTGGTCCGGTGACATCTACCTTGTTAAAGGGGTAAATTATCTATCAAAAAATACAACTTTCTAATGATAAACACTAGCAGTGGCATGATTTACTCTTAAGTTACAAGTACTAAGATAAGAAACACTATAAAATATAATTTGGATCATTTCAAAGACAATCATCCAATAACCAGCAGCAGGTAATACGCACACAGCTGCTTTAAAACTGAACAGGATAGGAAGAAAAAGCCGGCAGAACAGCAGAAATAGTCCTTGTGACCCCCCTCCCCACATGCACACCCCTCATCTTCCTGTCTCTACTGCTCTGCAGAGAATAATAAAGTATGTCCTTAGGAGGCGATTAGACAACTAATTAGGCCATAAAGAAGAGATATGTAATATTAAACTAGATCACAAAGAATGCCTCCTTCACTGCATTTCGTTCTCTGAGGATCAAATCACCTAAAAAAGTTAAAGCTTGGCCATGAATGTAAGGACGTTAAGGTCTTTAATGACATTACTTCAACAAGTTTAAATCTACTGAAGAGTAAGGGGATCTGCAGCTCTGGGAATCTTATCGTGACACTGTTTTTTGCATTTTCATTTTTAACTGCACACTTCTGACACTGTCAGCCATTACCTCCAACTCATCTGAGTGATGTTTAAAGGAGTCTTTCTATTAGAGCCACACAACATCCAATTTCTTCAACATATTTCCTTTTTTTTTTACCTTAATGTACCTCCTGATATTTGAGCGTGGCATTTACATGCCTGCTTTGATTGCTCTGGGGTTAATGGCCTGCCATTTCTACAAACACACACATGCATGCATACACACACGCATAGAAGTGTCACACCTGAATTCCTCCCAAACCCATTTCTAGTATTTTACAGTTAACTAGATCGTTTGATTATGGCTAACAAGAAGTTAATTAATGGGTTTTTAAAATCTTTCAGCGTGAGATGTAACCCAGGCCATATTTTCCCCGTATAAACAGTATCGTTTTTCAAAAATGATATAGATAGACACCAGATGTGAGGCAGCTGGCTCCGCATTCACTCCAGTTCTGAAATCCATCAATTTTAATGAGAGAAAATTAGTTTCAAGAGAGAAAAGAAAGAAATCAACATGGCAAAATGTTGGTTTCCTTGTACTTATCGATCAAAACACATTTAAAAAAAAGAGTTATTCCACTGTTCTGAGATTCAAATAAGTCTTATGTTTCTTTGCAGACTGTCACTAAGAAAAGAATCTGCCAATTTACAAGAAAATTAAAGATTGCAGACATTTTGAATTATTTCACTCAAAGAATCAATGTTACAAAGAACGAGTGAAGTGAAAAAAATTGGTTTGTTCGATTATGGACTTTGCTCTCATTTCCAATTATGCACATAGATTATGTAATTATACAATACAATGCAAATATGCACCATATTAATCAAAATTTCCCCCTTGAGCAATGAATTTTAAGTAGCTGAACAGCTTCTAACTGTAAGTTAGAGGGGATTTCAGTCAGATGTGAAAGATTCACACTTACAACAATAAAAATAGAGATTCAAATGATCAAATGTGAATTTCATTTTCTAGATCATAGCCTGCTGATTAGCTGGGGCTTAACAGCATAGGAATTCAAGCACTGGTGTTCTTGGACAAATAAAAATAATCCCTTGAGGTGTTGAATTGTTTTTGTAAGTAAGAGCATTTGGGCTCTTTTTATAGAGCTGTGGAAGAGGTGTGTCCTATCCTATTAAGAATGGAGTGAATGCCCAAACCCCCTGTGAAGTAATTTAATCCACAGGACCCAGACAAAAAAAAAAGCCATAACCTGCACAATGTAGCAACAATGTAGCAGGGCTTTATGTATGGAGGAAGGATGCCCTGCAGACCTCCCCTTGGGAACACTTGAGTGCACCATGGCCACACATCAAGAGTTACTTTTGTGGATCTTATCTTTGACCAAATAAATCTGTCATGTGAAGAATAAGCAAATTGATGCATGTTCCCTCTTTCCCGGATATTGCTGTCTAGTTGCTCCAAACAAGACCATTCATGTGAAGCTATTACAATGCATTGACCGCAGACAAAGCCTGGGAACAAGATTTTATGCACTTTTTTAAGTAATCATTTGACACTAGTTCTGTTTATTAGGAGTGTAACACATAATCAATGAATCAATTTATATTCCTACTGTTCAACCAGATTGATCTGTCTAAAGTTTGACATTAATTTAATCAAACTATACCACATAAAAACATATAAAACAGATTCAAAATTAAATCGATTTAGGAAAATCCCATTTGGATTGAGGTATGGTTTTTTTTTGTTTGTTTTTTTTTTTTTTACTGTACCGTAAAAATAACCAATTGCCATCACAGAAGACAATACACGTGATGGCAGCAAAAAATGATAAGTGCATCATTACACTTCAATGTGTGGACTAACTTTGAATTTGGCAAAGACATGACCATATACAGTGTGGTAAAATGTTTTTAAAAAGTTCTGCTTGGATTATTTTGATGTGAAAAAAACAACAGTGGACTGATCTTTATGAAACTAAAATGTGAAGGGATTTGACATGAATACGTGTTTACTTGTTTGCTTGCACGCATATTTAATTTACACTTGACTATCATGCAAGAATTCAAAGGAATGTGGAAAACTTCCACCAGCACTGTTTGGTATTTATCTCTGGGTTACTCTGGTTGAATTTGTGGCTAAAGATGTCCTGGATTGATTTTACGTCAGTGAACTGAATCCAGTCGGATTATTCAAAATGAACCAATATCAACTATAAATCACTAGGAATCATATCGTCAACCACAAATTATGATACAAATTAAACCATAAAAAGGAAACTTCCTATTTGTTCTTATTTACAATTTAAATTTGGCTGGACTTTTTTTTATTAATTTATTAAAATCCGACAATTACATTTGATTAAAACCATAAATGTAAATGTCTTTAGTTTTATTTTATTAAGTATAAGTGATCTATAATAAATATTTGAATGTTCATTTTATTTATTTTAAATAAGGGAACGTAAATTCATTTTCAATAGGAGTTTTGTAAATGACATTAACCAAGAATCATCTATAGAAAATTAAGATAATCTGCACATTGTTTTAAAGGTCATTGTGGTGCGTTGTTGATGAGAGGATTTTCTTGCTTAACCTCAAAACCTTTAAGACTCATCCAGATCTTATTTTATTCATTTCTTTATTTCTTTATTTTCCCTGTCTTTGTGCGTCTGTCGGCCATGTCCTCATCTGGTTATCTGACAGAGGCTGCTTGCGCTCAAAGGTCCTCTGTTTTCTGTCCGAACAGAGAACACAGCTGTCATTAATTTACCTGCTGAAAATGCTCGCGCACGCGCGCTCCCATCGTGCCACAGTCTGAGATTACACCTGGGACCGGCGCTATGCTGGCGTGAGTGACAGCAGATCTTTGACCGATCAGACTCCACTAAAGCCCCAAGTTGGCTGTCTACTCTGAAGGCTCGCAGGTTTACCTTCATTTGCAGGGATGCACCACGATCCGAGTAGAGTCAGGCTCCAAACCCACGTCCACGCCAGCAGCCGAATGCCACAACTCCGCCAGCGAGCCTGCATGGTGCATCCAGGAGGGACAAACAAAAAAAAAAAAAAACGGATCCGGCAGCGGATTGTCACTAAACGACTACAGTGAAGGACGGCATGAAGAAGCGGGGAGACCCGGGAAAACCACCTGCGTCGCAGCTCCTCTGCGCGCACAGAAACGGGAGCTCATGATCTGCTGCGGACACCAGAGGAGAATGAGGAGCAGAGGAGTGCGCTGCTCCTGTGTGGAGGCGGGCAGCGCGCGCCAGGGGGGCGGGGGGCGGAGAGAGGCTCCGTGGATCTCCAATCGCGGGTCAACAGGTGAACACCGTTGCTGCTGCTGCTGTGGAATCCTTCAAAAGAAATCCATTTTAGCAATGAAACCGTTCGGCCTCTCTGTTATTAGCTTTCGAGTTACAGTTTTTTAGGGTGTCAGTTTATGCAGACGTGGGGCTCTTTCTGTTGCACATATAATGTGGACTACTAAAAGAGCAGCCTAAGCTGGATCATGCAGACACTGAAGCCTCTTTGAAGCCATTGCTGCTGCAAATATTTAGTTTGATTTCCAATAGTAACCCATCATGTTGTTTAAACTCAGATGTTTCCACGAAACTGTGCTCCCAAACAATCAATTGCTTTCTGAGTTGTATTCATTTTTGTTGGGCTGCATGATGTGGTTAGCTCTCTTGCCTCACAGCAAAAAAGGCCATGGTCCAATACCTGACTGGCACTCCTCAGTGTGGAGTTTGTATGTTCTCCCCATGTATGTGACTTTTCTCTGGGACCCTGGCTTGTATAAATATAAAATAATAAAATATACAAAGGAGGACAGCTGTTCACTCTAAATTGTTCCTTGGTGTGAATAAGTGTATGGTTGTGTGGTCCTGCACAGCAATCCATACAAAGCAAACTCCACTTTCACTAAAAGTGTATAGGCTCCAGCAACTCTGTGACCCCAGAGATTTAAGATCCACTCTAAGAAAATTGTGTTTTTAACATTTTCTTGTATTCTTTCTGATGATGGGGGATGCATAGAAAGAAAATTAAGATTAAAATTGCATTTCTGATTATTTCTTTATAATTATGCATCAGCAGAAGTTAAAAAAAAAATGCTAAAGGAAAAAATCTTGTAAAAGAGAAATTCCGCAGGCCAAAAGCTCCCTGCTGTGCTCCAAGTTGGTGCATCCCCTTGTAGACCACTAGATCCATGTACATCTTCACTTTCCTCGTCTGGAAAGTCTAGGTCAGACTGTACGGCTGGATGGCTCCACTATCTCGTGCTCCAGTAATATTCCGTTGGGTTGTGAGCGGCTGTAAGCTAGCGGGAAAGCCTGTAAACAAAGAGAACAAAGAGAAATGAGTGCTTGCTCTCTTAGCATCAACAGTCCTGCCCGCAAGTCAAATTTCTGAAGAACTACTGCAGCTCTGCAGAAACTATAGGAAACAACCCAGGTTTTTGGATTTTTGCCTAAAAACAGCATAGTACTAATTTAAAAAAACACTGGGAACACTTTTACAATAGATCAAAATATGATCAGAGTGGGAACTTAAGCGGGTTTAAAATGGTTATTAATGCTGTTACTTAGTTAAAATATTAATATATTCTGCACAGTAGACAGAAAAAGTGTCACATTTCCAGGCTTTAATTGAAATTTGCAAAATTACTTTTGTTCAGCTGTAACAAGACTTTATCAAAATCATAGAATTGTAATTGTAAAGAAAACCGTTTAATGTGTTCTTGACAACTGGTGGGGAACCCTATAAATCACTGAAAAAAAGCTGAATCCCCTTTGCACTTCTGAGCGTCAAGGAATGCATTTCTCCTGCGACGCAGATCACTCTACCGGCAGAGCGATTGCCAGCCCTGAGTCACTACACCTCCTATAGTTTCAAATGCCCCGACAATTGGAGCAATAGGAGTCGGGGGGGGGGATTCGGATTGGGTCAAAGTTTTACATGATATGTCTCTCCAACTATAAAAATGTATAATTATTATAGATAAATATGTAAGATATGACATAAAATGAAAGCAAATATTCCAGGAATTATAACAGCCTCATGTGATGAGTAACTCTTTCAGGATCCCTCTGTTTCTCTCCACACCATGATAAAACAACCTGCTCCCAATCCATAAACCTTGCTCTCTTTCTATCTGGTCCCCTGAACACACAGGAAATCCACCTTTCTTCTTTCCATCATGTCAGCCAACCCTCTAGTTTTCCCTGTCAAAGATCTTACTGTACTGTCAGAGTTTCTATTCTCAAGCTACAGACACACTGGGCATATGAAAAGCGTTCAAGAATGTGCTAAATGTGGGTTCCTGAATACGCAAAGAGCCCATGGCATTCACACTGACCATGCAGAGAGAGGGGGTCTTCTTTTCTTTCTTTTACTAGTTTTTACTAGCACATGTTTACCACCCACTGGAGGGACAAGCTTGGTGCCAAATGTCGAAGAGATTTTCAGTGAGAAATCCAAGTCCCTAATTTTCAAAGTTCGACCTGGTTTAACTCTCAATGTGCATTCAGTATAGGGTTGTGTCCATCGTGATGGGTGACTGACCTCACGATGGAGAGATACCATCATGATGCCCCCTCCATGCTGCGCTGAGTCGACACCATAAGCCGCAGTTACATGAGCAAAATATCAAAATATCTTGATCGGATCATTGGTCGGATTAGGATCCAACCGTGTAGATGGGCTCAGAAAAACTTTTTCAGATTATAACAAACGTTCACATGGGGTCACATTTTCGGTCGGAATAAATCATTCGCACATGCGCAGTAGTGTTTGAAATACCGGAAGGGAAAATTAGTTCTGTCGAGCGGCTTCATACATAGATATCTGGCAGCTCGGTAATACGAGATCATCTTCTAAACGTGCTTTTATTAATGTTACGGTTATTATGAAGCGCCTGTTCGCTCATCATTTTGATTTTAATATAACATAATTTTTATCCGTGTGGTCAGTGCTTTTACTGTTAAAGAACGGAGCCGGAAAGAAGCCAGGGTTAGCAGTATGCTAAAAACACAGGCTAAAAACATTAGCTTTGGATAAACATAATAAATCGGGACACGACTGGAAACATAAATCCACGTGATTGTTTGAACGGTTTCTAAGGACTGAGTGACATTTCTTCTTTGAAAAGCTGACACACCGCCCCAAAGCCGCAGTGTGTGTGCTGGCGGTCCAAGCTCTGCTCGGAGACACAATTTTACACCCGGTTCTCCTGAGTTTGGAAGCTCGTTCACCTAGAGCTGTGGGACGGATCACCGTCCTTAGTCTCCCACACACAAAGCATCCTCCCTTCCCCTCAAACACAAAGCTGTAAGTCCGCGCTCCACCGGTCCACTTGGGTAATTAAGTGCAGGAGCGGACTACTTCCTTTCTATTTAGTTAGTTTTTTTTTGTTAAAGTTACTTCCTTCAGTTTATACTGGATCATCGTGGATGAGTCATTAGTTGGGAAATAAAATAAATAAAGTAATAAATTAAAATAACAAATAGTAATTATATAACAACATCGAAAAATGTACCCCCTCCCCCCCACGACGATGTCATCGTCCATCCCAATGGTTTACTGCAAACATCGTCAACTGCCAATTTAAGGGACATCGCCCAACCCTAATTCAGTAGCCACGTGTTTTGTACATAGAGCCTGAAAATGGTCTTAAAAATGTAAGTATCTACATTGGAGTGCGGGAGCCTGAAACTCATGCATATACACATGTTTACATAGACTTTTGATTGGGAAAGTAGACATGCATTGCTGAAGGTGGTGTGAACACACCTTAAGTCCTACTCTCAAGCCTTTCCTTTTCTCTTTGCCTGAGAACACAAACTTCCTATTCTTCTTCTTCAACCAACAATTGTTCAATATCCACCGACATCCTGCAGGCCAACACCCCAACATCATCTATGGCGGTTGTTAACTTACTGCATGACTGACCCAGTATATAAAATCTGTTTGTGATTTGCATGTTTGATTTAGCTTTGGTGTTGTATCTGATGCCCTCCCACATGGGCTTGGGACTGATGTACAAAAACATTGAATTCTACTTTCTTTTGGCTGCATTGACCATGATCTATGCAAAAATGATTTTATTTTTCGGGATTGCAAATGTTAAAAACATCCTGTCAACTGATGTTCTTCCAGATATTTTGGGTATTTATCCTAATGGTTATCCTACTTTTTGTCCGACAGGTGGAGTATTGTCTTTCAATGCAACCATGTTTAGCAAACAAGCCAAAAGTGATGATGTGTAAAGAAGAACTGAAGCACAAGTAGGCTGTCTTTACGGGTATGTTTACTTATTAGAATAATTGTTTGTGGATGTATTTATCTTCTGAATGGTTACAGCTGATCAGCTGGGTTTCTTTCTTTTATTTTGGTATGATGTACGACAGGTTTGGATCTTTAAAAGCCTGCATTGTAGTCATAATATTTATGTCTAAGGTCATCCAATGGGTGAGACACATTGTGAAGAACAGAGTCCTCAATGAAGCCACATTAGCTAAACAAACTGTTCCAGAATAAAAGTAAAGGAGGTCCCATCAGATTCCATATTGTTTGACACATGTAGGTTTGCTTTGCTGTCATTCTTTTTTCCAGTTTATCTTAAAACAGCAGAATGGTAATAAATCCTGGTTATGTGCTGGGTGCTTTTGGTTGTTAGGTTCTCCCAAAGCAGTTCTGCTTTGTTTGAGGCTATTAGATGAATGCAGGATGACCCCTTGAACA
Organism: Oryzias curvinotus; assembly: GCA_023969325.1. Taxonomy (NCBI): domain Eukaryota; kingdom Metazoa; phylum Chordata; class Actinopteri; order Beloniformes; family Adrianichthyidae; genus Oryzias; species Oryzias curvinotus. The sequence goes on from CM043717.1 coordinate 12,414,306, forward strand.
AAAAAGCACATATCATGAAGTTCTGGAATTTAGTTAAAATCTTAAAAAAGGTACTTGTAAAAGGTCTGCCATTGTATATTTAGTCATAATTGTAATTATATCTAAAAGAAAAAAGATTTTGTCCCCATTTTCTAAAGTTGATTGATGTTAACAACATAGAACCATCTCAGCTTCCTTGTTTTTACAATTTGAAAGCTTGTCTTATAATGTAATTCTGTAGCTCATAAAATAACCTTCACCAGTGTGTGTGTTGGATGCAGACAGAATGAAATGGGGGGAAAAAGTCTCATGGAGCATAGTGGAGTTCATTCATCCATTTTCTTAACCTGGTACATCGCTTTGAGGGTCATGGGGTTGCTGGAGCCTGTCCCGGTTGCTGTTGGGCGATGGCAGGATACACCCTGGACAAGTTGCCAGTCTGTTGCAGGGCCAGTGGAGGTCATGTCTGTCGTAAAAAGAAGTGTTTGCAACAACTTCTCCCCGATGTTATAAGGTTGCTCCTCTGACGTCCATGGAAGGAATTCTGATAATTTTATGCAATTTGTAAAAAATGTCTACCTGTGAAACTCAGGGCGGTTTGGACTCTGGGCTTGTCCATTGAATGCTATTCTTTATTTTTTTTTTGTTTTTTTTTGTTCTGAACATGCTCAATCCCTTTCCGGGTCAAGGGGCTGCTGGAGCCTGTCTCGCCTGCTGTTTGGTGAAAGTAGGTGACAAGTCTGGCCACATAAACACACATTCATACCCTGGGGCAATTTAGATACCCCAATAACATATAAAGCATTTTTTTTGGGCTGTGGAAGGAAACCAGAGTGCCTGGAGAGAACCATGAATTCACAAGAACATGCAAACTCAACACTGAAAAGAGCTAGCTGGGATTTGAACCAGGGCTTTCTTGCTGCAAGACAAGAGTGCTAACCACCGTGCAGCCCTATGTTACAAATATAATCAACGATTGGGAAAAACTATTCTATTCAATTTCAAATGTATGTTTGGAGGGGTTACAGTGAACCATGTTCTGCTTAATCAGGTGTCTGAAGATGAAAAGTCTAAGCAGACTCAGTTTATACTGTCTTAATCAATCAATAAATCAATCAGTCATGTTTTTTATATAGCACTTTTCATCAACATACTGTCGAACACAAGGTGCTTGACATATAAGACATATAAACATAATAATATAGTCATAAACACATTAGATTATAAGCAGCAGCAATAAAGACAGCCCTAAAAAGGAAAGAAAGGCTGTGGCTAAAATTTACCAGGAATAAAAATTTAGTCTTGTAGAACACTTTCCCTATAGACTTACTGGAAACAAATGCAGAAATCATTGGCCACTCAGGTTTCTCAATGTTTTTTTTATCTATAAGAATGTATCCCTGCATTGTTTCTTTATGATTCTCGAAGGAAATTTTAATTTATATTTTTAGTAAAATGTTATTGAAAGATAAACATTCTGTCATGTTTCTTTTTCTTATGTTTTGAGATTAGTGACGCTTCCCCCCTTTTTAATCTCTATATGTTATAATTAGGTTCTTTGATCGGAGTCTGGTTCAGGGTAATATTCTTTCACTGCTGACACTTCCCACGCTCTTCACATATGCAAACAGACTGTGCTTTGGCGCACACATACATTCACAGGATTTATTTATTCTCCACCGACACGTAACCAACAGCTCCACTTATAGTTTCACAGATTCTCAGCTTTTATTTTTGCCAAAACATTTTTTAGCATCTTCACTTTATTAACTGTGTTTTTATGGCCAATAAACAATGGAAGATCTTCACCAAACAAATTTAAACGTGCAAAGCCGGGGCATTGGTGCATTGTAGACATAGGTGTCTGATGAAACCTGACAGCAGGTGTGGAGGTGGTTCTGTTTTGCCAAAAACTGTTGTTGTCTACTGGAGGTGCTGGTTTAAATCTGTAATACATTTTACGAAGGAGTGTTAGAAAAATCCACCTACTTACCATCTTCACTATCAGCCATTGGGGATCTTTTTCAAAGTGGTGTGACTTCACCCATTTTTTTTTCAGTAATGCATGGCAAATGGAAAGATAAAGAATCCTGTTTTTTTAGCGACCTTTGTAATAGCATGTAATAGCATGTAATAGGCAGAAACTCAAAAAGATAGTGTCCCATGAAAAAGGAGGACATACTGTATCAAGAAAGCAAATGGCATGTATTCTCCACATACATCTTGGCTTTGAATATTGTCAGAAGGTGTCATCAAACAGGAATGGGGCTGTTTCAGGAAACTGGACAGAAATGAAAAGAAATCCTGGCACATTGGACAGGTTTTCTTTTGGTAACATCATTTTATTGACCAAATGGTCACAATATTCTAGATAAAGTAATATTCCGAATAATGTGTTTAAATAAAACAGAACCATTTTTGAGGGACCTTACTGACAAGTGTACACTCCCAAATAATTGAATTCACTCATTCGTTTTTCTCGCTGATGGTGTATAAAATCACTCACCTAGACATGTGGACCGCTTCCCACAAATATTCGCAAAACAAATGGGCGGCCCTCAAAAGGTTAATGAATTCTAGTACAGTACAGTGATAGAATGTCACCTGTGCAAAAAAAAATCTCAGTTATAAATATCCACATCTTAAATTGATTTGCTGTAAACTGTCTGGTGTATTTAACAATAATACTGAAATAGAAGTGACTGGGAACAACAGAAACTATGGGTACCACACAAACTGATAGAGGGGTGTCACCAAAGTTGCCAGCTAGGGGTGTGACAATTCATTTTAATCAAATCAAATCAAATCAAATCAAACTTTATTTATAAAATAGCGCTAATCATGCATTTCGTGCAGTTCGAAGCGCTTTAACATTAAAAAAACAAAAACAAAAAAAAAAACACGCAACATTACAGTAAAAACCCAACCCACCCTTCACCCCTCCCACTCCCCTCCATTAAAACACATGACCCACGACAATGAAAATTGACTATCAATGAAAGTTAGAATGAATAAATAAATAAATAAATAGATAGATAGATAAATAAATAAATAAATAAACAAACAAACAAACAAACAAACAAACAAGTATGGCTTGGCTCTGCTGTGAGGAAACGGTATTTGGGAATCTCTTCATACCAGGAGCCAGCCCAGCCCCGGGAGCATCGCCACAGCACCAACCCAGACCAGGACAGCACCGGGATCCACTTCACAGCCGTGAGGCTGCAAAATTAAACCCCAGCCGCCCCAGCAAGGGCAAGAACTGCAGCAACAGCCACCGGCTGTTTTTAGAAACAATTCTTTTCTTATTATAATCCGTAGTTGACGTTGGTTCATTTTGAACGATTGGATCCAATATGTTGACCTAAATCTTTAATGAAAAATTCAACCAGACTGACTCAGAGATAAATACCTGGTTACTGAACAGTGCAGGTGAAGTTTTCCAGATTCCTTTCTTGCAAGATAATCAACTGTGAATTACATATATGTACAAAGAAAGTAAACAAGATCTAATGGCAAATAATTTTGAAAAATGCATATGGAATGTTATTAGAACGTTCTACCACGCTCTGTGGTCACATGCCTTTGCAAAATTCAGTGCCTCCACGTATTAGACTGTAATGATGGCTTGATCATGTTTTGCTGTTATCATGTGTTGCCCGCGATGCACTTGGTCGTTTTTAGGTTATAGTAAAATAAACCTACTGTACCTCAATCCATTTTCCAACATTGATATTGATTATTATTTTTTTCATTTTAAAAGTATTTGCTTTAACACTTACTCAAAAGCAGCTGCAGGCTGGCGCCTAAACTGTGAACCACTTTATCTCGTAATTTCCGTGGTTTTAGTGTTTTGTCTCTTACTCCGTCTGCTAGCCCCGAATCTCGCCTGGATCTTGACTACTTCTGTTTCTTCTCTGATGCTCCCATGCATGTCATTAACCCCTGCCTGCCTGACCCTGATTTAGCTGAGTGGACTTTTAGCTGAGCTAATTAACCTGCTGCAATTGGAACCAACCTTCTACCTTTTATGAGAGAGTTTTACACATTTTAATCTTTTGTGTTGTATCGATTCAAATTTGTTTTAAAAGAAAAAAGCTAAAATTAGATTAAAAAAAATTAAGACATTTTAATTTATATTGTAGTTTAAATCTGAATTGTAAAATGGCTGTTTTGTCTTTTTATTATTTCTTTTTGATATTTAATCTTTATGATAGCATATACATATACATATCATATACATTTGATTTGTGGTTCGGGGTCAGTCAATTGATTCACAGTCAAGTAGGCATATTTTTATGGAAGTTGGAGGTATGTTTGTTTTCAATGGGACAAGAAAAACAATAACGGATTCCTTCATTTTTTCTGAACACTATTGTGATTAAAAGTTCAAGATGAAGCCTAATGCAATGGTAGAAGTGAAACATGCAGCAGAAAAATTTGTTTATATTTGAAAAATTATTGAAAAAGAAGAATGCAGGGAAGATTGTTCAGGAGGAAAATTGCAAGTGAGGATGACGATCTAAAAGTTGAAATTAGTAGTGGAGAGAATAAAACGAGAAAGGAGTTGCACTTCCTGCATTTATCAAGTTCTTTAGTACAAAAATTAATTCAAATATTTTTTCTACAAAGCCCCATCTACATTATTATTTACAGTCAACATTTATTCTCAAATGCATTAGTCTTGTAACAATTTATTTTAACACGGATTCTATTCAAATCATAATTTGTTGCCGCTGATCTGATTCATAGACGATATTTGTTTATTCTGAACAATCCAATTCACTGACTTATAATGGATCCAGGACATCTTTAGCATAAGAATCAACAAGTGTGACTTAGAAGTTTTTTCAGATTCCTTGTATTTCTTGCAAGATAATCAAGCGTAAATTAAATGCGTGAACAAACAAACAGGTCAACAAGAATTAATGTCAAATCCATTCACATTTTAGTTTCATAAAATTCCGCCCATTGTTGTTTTTCCACAATAAACCAATACAAATGGAACATTGTTAGAACATTCTATCACAATTTTTTGTCACGTCTTTGCAAACTTAAAAATGTTTCAACAGATTTGACTGGAATGATTGCTTGATTATCTGTTGCTGCTGTCTGCTGTGATGCACTTGGTCGTTTTTACGTTAGAGTAAGATTAACCTGTCTCAATCCAAATGGTATTTTCTGAGATTGATTATCATCAATTTATTTAATTTTTAAATGATCATATAATAGTGATAGTTTGCTTTGATTCAATATACAGGTTGGATCAGACAGATCAATTTGGTAGGATAATTCAATTTATTGATTAATCATTACACCCCTAATCTGCATATACTGCTGTTAAGATGCTAAATGTGATGCAGTGATGTAAAGCTTTCATCATTGGACCATAGAGCAGTGAAGACAATGTTTCTGGATGGAGGAATCGTGCTCCTCCATCTGGCAATGTGATGGACATGTCAGAAGAAGAGAGCAGCAAACTGGCCTTGAGCCACTTGTGGAGGTTAGATTGTGGTGTAGAGTTGTGTTTCAGGATATGGGCGTGGCCATTTTAGCTCAGTGAAAAAAAACAACTGCTTTGGTATACAAACGTGTTCCTGACTTTGTGCCATCTTCTTGTTCCAACATGACTTCTTCAGTGCAAAAAGATACAGATGAGTGAGTTTGGTGTGGAGGAACTTGAATGTCCTGACCTCAACCCGGTGGAACATGTTTTACAGACACAATGGCGTGAGATTCGACCCTCTCATGTAACAGTGTCTGACCTTCCAAATACACCTTTTAAAGAATAGTAGAACATTTCTACGACCACATTCCTAAATGTTGTGGGCAAAGGTCTTTGAGACCAAAATGTCACTTATTTAGTATTTTTGCAATAAGGCATCACACACAGGTGGTTGATACTATCATAACACAGCAAAAAACTCTCCAGCAACAGCTACTGTTCCAGCCAGCCAGGAAAATTGGCCTTTGTTTTGTTTGACATTAATACATTTGAAATGTTTTTTTCTTTCTTTTTCTTTTGTTTTTTAATTTGTTTTACTGTCCTAGAAGCGAAATTAAAAAGTTTAAAACGGAGTGGCAAGTCACTGTGTTTATTATTATGAGCTTTTGGAAGCAGTAAAATAGTTCATGGCAGAAAAGAACAAAACGTATCCTGGAAAATATTAAAAACTCTTCCTGATCATCTGACACAAATTGTCTCATTTATGAACAAGTTGAAGCTTTTCAAATTGCACATTCAAAACAGCAATCATCCCACTTTCCTTCTTTGTGGAGCTCACAGCAGAAAGCTGCAATCAGAATGAATAAAGCGCAGAACGTGACGCTGCTTGCGCAACTGGACTGAAACGACCGCAGATCACTTTTCTCATGGATCCTTTAATGCAGAGACTGACTGATGAGATCCACGCTTGTCACTGATAAAGCAGCGAGAGAACCAGAGATAAATGAGCAGAAATCTCTTTTGAAAGAAGGCCCTGGAGAACGGAGAATTCCCCGTGTGTAAAAGAGCTGGTCTCAATCTGCTGTCCACGTTCTCCTCAATAGCCCCGCCTTCAGCCCCTAAGACTCATGGGAAGGGGGGAATCTCAATTGTAAAACCATAAGTCAGGGACCTGTTCGCAGAAGTGACTTGAATGCCGTTTAGCTGTAGGTGTGTGTAATCAAGTTAATGCTCTCTTAATATGTACGGGGGGAGGGAATGATGCAGCCAGTTTAATGGTAATTCAGCTGATTACTACTCTGAAGTATGAACTTAATATATTAAATGTTACTACATTGCAAAAGTTATTTGCTTTTGATGCAAAAAGTTGGTCATTCAGTTTTATGTAAAAACATGTAAACGCAAGACATTCTAATGAAGTGAAAATTAATTTAAGTTGCACACAACTGAAATACAATGTATTTAATGTGTTTATTGTGAATATGAATCACTTAGACACCAGAGGGATGCTATGTCCAGATGTTTGTGTATTTGTTGGTGTAAGGGTCATTAAAAGAGGAATGTTGAGTTACAAAGAAATACCAGTTAAATACTGATGGATGAATGGTGAAAACATTCTGTTTTTATCATCGTAAATCTGACTTCAGAGGAGTCGGTGCCTCACCAGAATCAACCTCACTGCCCGTCACTGAGTGGTTGTGTGTGTCAGAGAGAGGCAGAGAAATGAGTGAAATAGAGAGAGTGTGTGTGTGTATGAGATGAGAGAGAGGTGCCTGTGTGTGTGGAGGGGGTATCTGACCTCCAGGGTTATCTGTGTTAACTCTGGCTTAGCTACATTTGATGTGTGTATTGAGGGTGGACACTTTCCTTGAAATAAACACAAGTACAATACTTGCTGTTCTGATGTAGGGAGAGGAGTGTGTTATGGAAAGTAATATGGCTTTAATTGTGTGTTTGTGTGTGTACGTCTTGACAAGTCAGTGTGTGGTGTGGCTTTTTGACTCTCACAGTGAAAAAATTCAGCTCTTGGTGTCAAACTTGTTCGCCACCCCTGCTTTAGTGCATAAACGTTTGAAATATATAAAACAGAAGAAGCACTAAAGAGACTAATAAAGAGACATGAAGTATCAATCTTCACACACGATCCATGCCGTAGTCTTAAACTCCTCCACAAAGCATTATTTCTTGCAAGAAAAATAGTTTGGAAAAACAATTTTTTCACTTTGGTGATTGTGCAACCTACTTTGATTTTTGTCTGGCCTGGTAGAGGGATGGAATGGGAAAACAAGGTCAAAAGAGGTCATTTGAGGACATACAACACACATGTGGGACAATTCCCAGAAGCAACCATTGAGTTTTCATGCAGCCATCATCCTTAAAAAGAAGAGGTCAGTGGTTAATTCTAAAGCACTTTTACACATCAAAAGCCCTGTTGGCGCAATACTCAATCCTACTGTACCATCTGCATGCCCATTCCTGTGTGTGTATTGGGGGGTTGCTTCAGAAACTATGTTTGGGGAACTCAGTACCTTTTGGTGCTGGATCCTTGAACAAATAAGCATTACTGCTCACATTGCAGCGGTTTAAAAATGTATTATATTCTTCTAATCTGTTTTATCCCCTTCAGGGTCATCTGGCTGCTGGAGCCTATCCCGGCCACTTGTGTGTGAAGGCAGTGGACACCCTGGACAAGTCGTCAGTCTGTTTCAGGGCCACAATCACAGACCAATGCACTCTCACATTCATACCTAGGGACAATTTAGAGTGACCAATTAACCTATGAAGCATGTTTTTGGATGTTGGAAAGAAGCCAGAGTCCCCAGAAAAAACTCATTCAAACTCCACACAGAAAGGTCCCCCATTGATATTCTGTTTCAGGCACCCCAAACGGGACTTGAACCAGGGGCCTTCTTGCTGTGAGGCAAGAGTGCTAACCACTGCCCCACAGCAGAGCCCTTAACAATTAATCAACCTAATAAATGAATCTATTTCTATTCATACAAACCAACCAGTTCGATCTGTGTGAAACCATCCATCTTTGGGGCGGCCGTGGTGCAGCGGTAGGGCGGTCGAACCATGATCCTAAGATTGCACGCCCATGAGTCGAAGTGTCCTTGGCAAGACACTGAACCCCACCTTGCCTCTGGTGGTAGGCAGGCGCCTGTGTTTGCTAGTGGAGCTGCCACCAGTGTGTGAATGGGTCTGTGACTGTAAAGCGCTTTGCCCTTGTAGGTAGAAGAAGAAGCGCTATATAAAGGCCTGTACACACCGGACGAATTTCGCCGGCGATTTTCGCACCAATTAGGCACCAATGAGAGTGTGCACACCGACGCGAAAAAACGCCACGTGTCAAAGCGTCAAAAAAAAAAACGCCTCGGGTTCGTTTTTTTTTTTTTTTGACGCCTCGCGTCGAAATCTATTCGACCACTGAGAATGGCGCTTTTGCTCACGTGTCTGGAGCTTCTGAAGTTACAGTAAAACACAACTTGGGGGCACTCAAACACAACACTGCCTTTCTGAGCACACATACCAGCAAAGAAGATAGACGCCAAGTAGCGGCTACACTGCCGCAAAGAAATAATGTTGGACATTCTAAAATATCCCCGAAAACGCTCATTAAACATTTTCAGCTCTTGTACCAGTCGATAAAACTCACCATATTCTTCTGACAAGCGCGCAAATACTGGCTCTCTTCTTCTGAGTGAAAAGCGACCACCTTGTGTACAGCGCCATCTAATGTCAGGGAATGAAATTGCATGTTCAGTTGGCTCATTGTCAGCGAAAATCGCCTGGGTGTGAATACAAAAGACGTGGCGAAAAACGCTGGCGAATAACGCCTGGCGAATATTCGTCCCGGTGTGTACGGGCCTTAAGTATACGCCATTTACGCCATCTTCTTCCGCTCATCCGGGATAAGAAAAACGGAAGACGATGCCCAGACTTTCATCTTCCCGGCCACTTCCTCCAGCTCGTCTGGGGTACTCTGTCTCTCAGCTGGGCTGGGAAAGTCTCATTGTCTCCAGTGTGTTTCAGGTCTTCCCCGGGGCCTCCGCCCAGTGCGTCTTGCCCAGGACACCTTCTCAGCAAGGCATTCAGGAGGTATCCGGACCAGATGCCCGAGCCACCTCACCTGGTTCCTCTTGATGTGGAGCAGCAGCAGCTCTACTCCGAGCTTTATCTGGGTGACCAAGCTTCTCACCCTATCTCTAATGGAGCGCCCATAACAGTGGATGCTGCACCAATTTACCTGTCAATCTCAAGCTTCAATCTTCCCTCAGTCGTGAACAAGACCTCAAGATACATAAACTCCTCCACCTTGAGCAGAAGCACTCCACTCACCCAGAGAGGGCAAACTAACTTTCTCTATTCAAGAACCATGACCTCAGATTTAGCGGTTCTGACCCTCCTCCCAGCCGCTTCACACTTGGCCGGGAATCACCCGAATACACGTTGGCCAGGACAACATAATCTATGAAGAACAGATAGGAAATCCTGTGGTCCCCAAACCAGACCCCTCTGGCTCCTGGTTGCACCTTGAAATTATGTCCATACAAACTATGAACAGAACCAGTGATAATGAGCAGCCCTGCCAGAGTCCAACATGCACCGGGAACAGGTTGGACTTACTCCCGGCTATGCAAACCATGCTCCTGCTCTGGTCATACACGCTGGACAGCTCAAAGTAAGGCTCCCTGGACCCCATACTCCCAGGGCACCCTCCACAGGAAATCAGGTAGGACAAAGTCGAACACTTTCTCCAAATCCACAACACACACATGGACTTCACATGGGTTCGCAAACTCCCGCGAACCCTAAAAGCAAGTTTGTTGCACTTTGTAGTTTTGTGGTTCGTGTTTAGGCTCACTCTGTGTAGTCTTTTGTTTAGTGTAGTTATGTTAATGTTAAGCTGTAGGGGTGCCATTTTTTTCACGTTTTCTCCTGTTTAAGTTGGTCTGGGGAAGTTAGTGTTTTGTCATTGATTTCCTTGTTCTTTCATTCTCAGGTAAGATTTCAGATATCAGTTAGGTGGGGTTTCGTTTGTTATTTTGGCCTGGGTTCACCCTGAACCCTTTTGCTTCACCTTTTAAAGTCATTGTTGGTTTGGTATTTATTAAATTTTAAATAAATATGTTGTTTTGCATGGTGACAATCTTTTACTGTTTTATTATTAATTTAAGTCAGGGCAAAAACTTTCATTTTATGCTCCTCTAAGTCTCCGCTAGACATAAAAAAAGGCATAACATAAACTGGGGGCTCATCCAGGATTTTCCAGCCCCTCAAGGAACTCCTACGTTTCTTAGGAATGGCACGGTTCTACCAAGGTTTCTGCCGTAACTTTGCAGATCCTATGCTCCCTTAACAAGTCAGACAAGTGCCTGTAAACCTTTAGTTTGATAACCTGAATACCAGAATGCATTTAACTCTGTCAAAGCTCTCTTTTGCAGTGTCCCGTCCTGGCTTCTCCTGATTTTGACGTCCCTTCAAGTTAGAAGTAGATGCCAGTGATTATGGAGCTGGGGCAGTTCTGCTTCAGGAGGATGAACGTGGTGTTTAGCATCCCCTTTGTTATTTTTGAAAGAAGTTTTATCTTTTATCCTGATTGCTATGCAATGCTGCAGAGATATGTCCCCAGTCCAAAACTTTGGCAGACAGGCCTTTCTTCCTCACCAAGTCCTTGCAAAATGCATGTTTTATGTCACAAAGTATTTTATGTTTTTCTACTTCCAAAATTAAACTTTCCTTGACCATGGCGAAATTGGACGATGGTGTTATCCACAGTGTTAGCATATGTTATCGCCTGTTATCACATGGGCAAGTCAACTTAAATATACAATAAATTTTTATAAGTTGTTATTTTAAAACTCAGACCTGTTTCCCATTTCTCTGGCTTTTTACCACCAAATTGATGTGTCCATGGACTGGAAATTATACTCTTGCATTGAGTTGAGGAGGGACAGAGATCAGACACAGACATGACAAAGAAGATGTAAACATTCCAACTGATTATTGAACGTTTTATTTTTGTGTCAACGCAACAGAGACTTGCAGATAGACCTGTGTAAATCCAGACATGGCACCTGCTGATTTACCTTTCAGGTAATTATTTACCTTAATAAAACTATCATAACTGCAAAATATTTAAACAACAGGATGACACCATGCAGTCTTTAAAGTACAGCTAGCTTAAAAACACTAGTGCTGAATCCAACAGAACGACAAACCCCCAAACCCATATGCAGCTCGGGTTATTACTCTTTATTTGGTCATGAAACAACAAAAGTACTAAACTCACTGCTAAACAAGTTCACAACCCTGAAATTAGGCTCTGCATTTCAAATTCTTTGGCCTCTCTTTGACCCCCGAAACAGAAAGCTTGTATTTTGGGCTTAAAAGAGAAAAAAAAGCACACCATCATACATTTGCGCATTTGAACATGCTGCCACTGACATGCACGCACACACACACAACCCCTTGGGCATCGTTAAGCCCTGCTTAGCAGCTCAGTGAGGCTGGCAGGCAGCGCTGCTCATATTCTCTCTTTATTTTGGCTGCACCCCTCTGCATGCTGCTCCAAATCCTTCTGCTCTCATTTCACACATTTTATCTCCAAATTCAAGACATACAGAAAGTATACTTTAAATGAAAAAGAGAATATGAGGACTCAGAACTTAATCATGCAATATATGATAAGCAAGCTTAATGATTCAAAAATACATGCAACTTTAACAGTTAATACATTGCAAGTGTTTTGCATTGAAGAAGTCTGGTTAGGTTCAAGAAAAAAAAATATATCCAAGTCTGAGGCCCGATTGGAAATACCTCAATACATAGCTGGAATATCTTGTATGAGCAAAAGCAAAAGAGATTGGCAGTCAGATTGGAGCTTCAGTGTTCTGGTGTATTTAAAGGCGTCACAATACCGATAGACAAGCTGTTGCCTGTCAGTTGACATTCAAACCCTATAACCCTTGGGTAATTACGGAACAAATGACCGAATGCACACAAGTGGCCAAAATAAATTATAGTCAAAGGTGATTATGCTGATTCTTGGGGACTGTGTCGGAAACTCAGTTTTCTATCATGATCTGAGATTGGTCAGTTTCATTCTACACTGTAAGGCCTCCATTAGTTTAGTTTTTGTAGCTACTATTTGTTAAAATTCATTCATTCCTTCATTTTCTTCCATTTATCCCTTTCGGGGTCACAGGGCCCTTATGGGCAAAGGCAGGGGACACCCTGGACAGGTCTGTCCACATATATATCACACACCCATGCACTCTCACTTTCAATTTGGAGTGACCAATTAACCTACGAAGCAATTAACCTGGGAAGCTAAAGTCCCTGGAGAAAACCCACGCATACACGGGGAGAACATGCAAACTCCACACAGAAAGGTCCCCCATAGTTGTTCTGCTTCAGACTTGAACCGGGAGGCAAGTGCGCTAACCACTGCGCTACTGCAGCCATATTTTTGAAATGTTTTCGATGTATTCTAAAACAGGTAGACCATAGATATATAGTTAATATAAAGTAAATAGTTTTTTTGTTTCAATTTCTATTAAATGTTTTCTATTCTAGTAGCATTTATCAAATTTGTACATTTGTTTTGGAAACACATTGAATGTTTGAAGTTGTTGTTTAGATGGTATGCATTGTATGAACACTAGAGGGCGCAGATCTAATTCTATGAGGTAATTCATAGATTAATGGTATATTCTTATATAGCACTTTATTACCTTCCTTGAAAGCCTAGTGTGCTTTACAGTCACACTTCCATTTACTCCTGCACACAAATATTCACACACTCCACTGCCTAACCCTGGCACCAAACTAATCACCAGGAGCAATGTGGGTTTCAGTGTCTTGCCCTAGGACGCAGAACAGGAACCAAACCTTCAATCTTCCAATTAGAGGTTGACCACTCTACTTCTGCACCACAGCTGATCCAATAATGGTGACTTTCAGCCTATAGACAATCTATAACCAACTCTTGATATAGTGGTTGTATCAATCCTCTATGCTCAGTTGTCCATGCACTTCTTAAAAGATATTCTGCAGAATAAATGCTCAGTTCACATTTTTGCAGATGACACCTAACTCTATTTTTTTGGCAGACCTAATTCAACATTTCCATCATCTTCCCTTATCAACTATCAATACAAAAAAAGTTAAAGTTCAGTTTAAACTTCTTAAAATGAAAAGTAGAAAAACTGAGCTCATACTCTTGAAACTGGTCACTCTAAAACTAATGTTTTTTTTTTTTTTGCTAAAATATTGATGGTTCTTTAGTCCCCCTTCCCCTCAGGAAAATAGTCTAGATGTCATCCTCGACAGTCCATTGTCATTCCATTCTCACATCAATAACATCCCGTGGACAGCCTATTTTCACCTTCATTATATCAACCTCCACAGATCCCTCACTTCCCTCAAGGTATCTGTCCTTTTCCACAGTCTTCTTACTTCCTCTCTTGAATATTGTAGTTCCTCCCACTTTGGTCCTCCCCATAAATCCTTCCAGAAACTTCAATTTCTAGAATTCTGCCACACGCATAGCAAATAAATACAGATCACCCTTGTTCTACATCAACTCTAATGGTCCCGTTTATTTTTATTTTAACAGAATATGAAAAATCCTACTCCTCACTTTCAAAGTTATTAATGATCTCACCCCTCCATATCTTTCAAATCTCGTCCTCATTTCTACTCCCTCGCATACCCTTAGATCCTCTACCTCCATTCACCTCACTGTGAACTCTGTACCTCAGCACACAATGGGGGGAAAACCATTTAGCTACTTTGTTGCAAAACCTTGGACTTTTATCCCTAGCATCAGTAACATTACCATCAAACAAATTTTAAACCTGTGATTTAAACTCATCTGTTCTAGATAGGTTACCCTCGTCACTGGTATTTTATCTGCTCTGTCATACCCTTGCTTTGGATTTTGTATATTATTGTTTTGTTTTATACTTGTTTTTTTTACAGGTTCTTGAGAGTCTTAAAAAGCACTTTCAAATAAAGCTACAGAGTTCCAGTCTTATGTTTCATCACATGCAATTCTTTTCACAGGAGAAAATTGCATGTGATTTAAAATGGCAGACCCCAGCCAAGTAAAAAGAATGATGGCAGTGTGTGTAGTGTAGATTCTAAAAACCTGAGCTGCCATCTTGGAGTTATATAACACAAAAGCCTTTCCTCTGCAACATTGTGGCATCTATTGTTATCGATTACCTCTCAATCCCACAGGCACGCCCTGCTTTCATATATCCTTTTAATCTGCTTCGTGCTTTTTGTCTCTTTTTTCCCCACAAACACACACATATCTATATCCCCTTTGTGTCTGCTAGGCCCTATTTTCCCCTAAACGTTTACCTCAACTCTATAGCATTGCTTTTTATTCTTTCTATTAGCTGTTTTATCCACCCAACCATCCATGTTCTAAACCCACGATATCCCTTTTGGGGTCACAGGATTGCTAGAGCCTGTCCTGGCGACTGTTGGGCAAGGAGGTGATACACTTTGTAAAGGTCGTCAGTGTGTCGCAGGGCTAGATTTTTATAGTATCAAAAATAAAAGGTCATGTTTTACTTATCATGCAAAAGCATTTATTTTTGTTCCCTTATCTTAAAATTTTAAATCTTTTTTTAATGTTGTGTAAAGAATGTATTTGGAGTCTTGTTTTTAAATCTGACTTCTGTTAACTTTTAGTGCCCTGTGGCATCACTGGTTTGTTTTCCATCAGTTTGTTATTCACCCTATTCTTACACCATTAGATGTAGTTTGGGCCATGTAAGTGCAAATAAAAAGAGGCCTGATGGGAACTTTGAAAAAAAAGAAAAAAACAGCTATTTTCAAATTTCCATCATCATTTCTGCACTCACCATCTGTATTTTTCAAACAACCATTGTCAGAGTTGTGATTATTACACACTAGTTTAAATAAATAACGATGGTGTTTTTGGTGAAAGTTTATCTGTACTAACTGGTCCCACTGGGGCCTTATCCACTGTGCCCCAGGCACTGTGAATTCTTTCATTAAATATGTGAGATTTTCTCTCCCGTGACCCACCAGATGGTTAGCAGTGTTGTTTGTAATGCAGGCTTAGTTACAATTTTGTATATGCATGGGTTTTATTCGGGGTCTCAGACCAGAGAAGGGAAATTGGTCTTCATCATTATATGAGAATAGAAACTGTGAATGTGAGTTCATATCTTGTGGGATCTTGAAAGCCTCCCGACTTGTCTAGAGTGTGAATATTTTCCTCCAAAATCTTGATCTTCTAATTTAAAGAGCAACTTCAAAGGAGCAGTAAGAACACGCTGTTTGTACCCAGATTAGATAACATCTGATGCAACGTTCACACCGGGTTCAGACCACTTCCTATGATAAGTCTATGTAAAAGCATGTAAATGCACATTTTGGGTTTCAGCATTCAAAACTTTTGCCTTTATGCGCCCTTATGCAGGTTTTTAAGTCTGTTTTTTAGGTTCTACGTACAAACTTGTAGCCATTGAGCGCATTAAAAGTCAAACCAGTTGAACTTTGACCAATTAGAGACTTGGATTTTGTAGCCCGTATGGGTGGCGTCCAACGATTACCAACGATTTGAAAACTGGAGGAGAAATTAATAATTGCAGTTTGTGTCTGGACTGAATCCTTTGACATCAAGTCCTTCATACATCAACATAGAGCTGTGAAAGAAAAAGCCTGCAGTAAGATTTGCAAAATTTGCACCGATTCAACATTTTGCACCAAGCCTCTTCCAACTGTGAATACATGCTCTAGTGTCGAGTAGCGACAGTCCAATGTGAACACCATTAGGAGAATGGAGGAGATGGGGATTGACTTCCAGAGAAGGACACCACATTACACACCGGTAAGTATCCAGATCCAGGGTTCAGACATTAGGGTGATGGGCAGCTTCAAGTATCTGGGTGTTCTCCTGAACAATAAACCAGACTGGACTGAAAATACTGATGCCCTGTACAAGAAGGGCCACAGTTGCCTCCACCTTCTGAGGAGACTAAGGTCCTTTGGAGTGAGCAGGACTTTCCTAAGAACCTTCTACGACTCTGTGGGAGCCTCCACAATCCACCTCGCCCTGCTCTGCTTGGGAGCAAACAGAATAGCTTGGGACAAGAAGGGACTGAACAAGCTAGGGCCAGTTGTATCCTGGGCTCTCCACTGGACTCTATTGGGAAGGTGAGAGGAGGATGTTGGTGAAACTCAAATCCATTATGGACATCATCTCTCACCCACTTCATCAGAGAGTGGAGGCGCTGAGAAGTTCTTTCAGCAGCAGACTGATATACCAGCAGTGTAAGAAGGAACGGTACCACAGACAAAATCATTAAAAGCTCTATTGCTTTTCTAGTTCTAGGGTTCTTCTTTTTCTCTGAAAATGCATATAGTATATTATGAATCTGAAGAGCTTAAGTTTTTAACATTGTTTTTGTTTTGCCTTCAATTATTTTGTATATCTGATTTGTCCTTGTACCTTGATGCCTGACCCCCAGAGCTGCTGTAGCAATTAAATTTTCATACGACGGGATCCATAAAGTTGATCTTATATTATCTTCTTTTCTTTTCTAATCAGCTAAAAAAAGCATTCGAAAAATGCCTAATTGGCATGTTCATTTAATCTTAAAGCCTTTTTTTTTTCAATTTTAAGAATTACTTTAAATTATTTGGTCACAAAAAATGGCCAAGCTCCATTAACCCTGGCAACCTGTTCCATAATATTGCAAGTAATTCCCTCCATCGATTCTCAATCACTTTAAAATACTGTATAATATAACTGGACTGAGAGAGTGTGACGTCACCCATAGAAAAGACCCAACCACATGAACTCAATTCAGTTGTCATTTTTCCACGATATGTCCGTCGCCATGTTGGGACTAGACGTCCTCAGTAAGCCACGATTGCTCCTTGTCAGTCTGAACCTTGGTTTCTACTGCAACCACTCTCTCCAATCACGAGTTAGCATGTTAGACGCTACACCCTGACCAGTGAAAGCAAGCTCGGGGGAATCTGTCAATCAAGCGTTTTGATCATTCAATGCGAGGCCACCTACTTTCATTGAGAGATCTGATTGATTAGTTTATAACTAAAATAACTTGTGCTACACCAGTGGTTCCCAAACTTTTTCTGCAGGGCCCCCCTTTCTGAAAATTACAATATTTTCGAGCCCCCCCACACTGACACAAACATACAATCCTTTGTTTCTAAACTCCACCGCGCCTTATAACATGTGGTAAATGAGAAATCTTTCTCTGAACGGTAGAATTATGTTATCTAAAGCTGAAGGAATCTCTAGATCTGTCTATGTGTCTCTATCTTTAGAAATTCCAAAACACATCTGTAACCTATTAAACAAAACATTATTTGATTTTATTTGGAGGAAAAAATTTCATTACTTAAGCAAAATTTGTTTTGTGTAACACCAGAAAACATGGGGGCATGGATGTATTAACCTTTAAAACTTTAAACAACTCTTTTAAAATAAAGTGGCGTGGTTAAGTAATTTATTGAAAGGGGAAGACAATATCTGGAATGCATTTCCCAAATATGTATTTGACACAATGGGAGGCATTAAATTCTTGCTAAAATGTAATTTTAAAATTGAAAAATTACCCACAAAACTTTGAAACTTTTACAAACAAGCCCTGCTGGCCTGGAAACTCGTTTATAAACATAATTTTTCTCCAACAACTTGTTTTATTTGGAATAACAGTAATGTACAATACAAAAATAAATCCCTTTTTTTCCTAGGTGGCATGATAATGATATTGTTTTAATCAGACAACTTTTCAATCCTCATGGACATCTTCTGATGTATGAAGAATTTCTTTTAAAATTCGGTATTCCTGCTCCACCCAGAGACTATGCAATAGTGTTAGATGCCATTCCAACCAGTCTACTACAACTGTTTAAAGGCATTTATAACACAAGTCAATTAAGAACCCAGACAATTTTTTGGGACAATGTGGATATTTGTGTTCATTCAGTTTCCAATAAACAAATAAGAAATCTTTTACATACCACAACCTTACCTGCTGGGAGGTTTTACTGGGAATCCAAATTTGTGGACATTAAATGGACTTATGCTTGGACTATTAGTAATAAATACTGTCTAAATAACAAAATAAAAGAGGTGTCCTTCAAAATATTGCATTGTATATATCCTACCAAAATGTGAGTAGATTTGTTGGACATGGACCTGTTTTGTTCATTCTGTGGAACTCAGGAGGAAACTATTTATCATTTGTTTGTGGACTGCAGACATACAAATAAGGTTTGGATTGAAGTGGGAAACTATATTGGAAATATAACTAAACAAACTGTTACATTTTTAGAAAAATACATTATTCTGGGTTACCTTAATGTCAAAGTAGACAAAGATTGTATCTTCATTACACAATTGTTTTTATTATTGGCAAAATTCCATATTCATAAAGCCAAATGGTCAAACTCCAAAACTAAATTCCAGCAGTTTTTGAGTGAAATCAATCAGTAATGTACCATCATCAAACATCTGCAAAACCAAAAAGCTATTCGGACTAATTTAATTTTTGAAAGTTTTAAAATTTATTAAACCCCAAAGATTTTTGAAGTAAAAATTATTTTTCTCTTATGTTGTATATGTATGTGTATATATTTATATACTTTTTCTTTTATTTCTTATATTTTTCTGCAATATGTACACATTTCAATTCCCCCTGAGACATTCACATTGTTATTGTATTATGTTGTTTATCAATAAAGTATGAAAAAAAAAAAACTCCACCGCGCCCCCCCTGCAATACCTCCGCACCCCCCCTAGGGGGTGCGCCCCCCAGTTTGGGAACCACTGTGCTACACTAAATAGTGCTCTGCACTCCCACAAATACTTTTGTTTATTTTTTTTTCTTTGTAAGGTGCATTTTTCTTCTTTATCACAATTACATTGTTTGGCTGGTTTATCTTCTTCTTAAAGTCAAATCAAACCATTTTTTCAAGGTACATCATGACTCTTTTCAAATTTCAAAATGCATTTTTCCCAATATTATTTGTCCTTTCCAGTTGTATCTGTAGATTTAATGCAGTTCAGTGATTTTATTTGCCTCCTGTGACATGTTTTTACACAACCACAAAATGCAGCCTTTCATTGATTGTAAGTTAACAACTAAAACTTGTTGATCCCCCTAAAAGTTTCACACTGCTCAAATTATTGTTGCTGTTAATTCCAATTGTGTTGGTTTTTGTTGGTTTCCAAGTGGGCTTTAGGCTGTGTATCTGTTGAGACATAAAGTAATTTGATAACTTCAGTATTATTTATTAAAATCACTCTTTCTCTGCCCAAGAGCTTTTGAACTAGGAAACTAAATTAAAAAATGTAAAAAAAAATGAAAACAAAAAACAAATCTAGCTCTTTGATAGACTGGTGACCTGTCCAGGGTGTGGCCCCTCCTTTCGCCCAATATATGCGGGTCAGGCTCCGGCAACCCTGTGACCCCAAAAGAGTTAAATCTTGTTAAAAAGATGGATGGCTGGATGGATAGATGGAAAACCCAAATCTAACTAAATGTTATGTTGCTCAGAAGTTCTCTAGTCTTCTGTCCAATGCATACGTGTGTTCTTCGCCACAGACACAAATGTACATGTACATGTACGGTCACACTGTTCCTCACTGCTGAAGCCCCTTATTTCCTCTACCCATTAACCTACATTGACTACATCCTGCTGACTGTGTGTGTGCACAAATGCACCCATCCCCATGGGATCCATTGCACAGTAATGCAATCAATTCCTCGTCAAGTAAGTTCATCTCACTAAAATGTCAATAATTCTCTCTTTTTGGTTTGTAGCACATTTTCACGTTAGCTTTTTAAAAACAATTACAGCTGCCACAGAAAATTAAGTAAAATGAGCAATACATCTACAGTCATCTAATGATCTCCATCACTAACAGCCATTTGTAATTAGGAGTCTTGATACAGTCATTTCAACATTTTGAGGGAAATTGTGTGTCACTATTACATGATCAATACCATTGACCTAGCCAGTTAGCAGGAAAATCCAATGAAACCAGAACAATCCAGACAGACAAAGTGTTGATTTTCAACATCCTCACGAAGGGCCACTGGATAGATAAGGCTGAAAATACAGAATATTTAAAAAAAAGATCATTTTTAGAAACAACAGGATATTAGTGATCTTAAGGAAATGTAAAACCCCATGAATGTGTTAATGTGTTACTCACAAATTAACTGATTCACGATTACTTTAGCAAAAAACCTATACCATTAAGTTTGTCAGCATAAGTTAAAATGAACCAGTAGTAAAAATAGTTACTGATTATTACTTACTTTCCCTCCTGATTAATACTATATATATATATATATATATATATATATATATATATAGTTACTGCCTGATGTTTTCAGTCACAGATGGCTTTTGCCACTCTGCTGCCTGCCAGAAGAGTGCTGGCACAGCTGGTAGACACTGCAGAGACCCCTATTAAAACAGCTTGTTTATGGGCTCCATGGGTGCTCGTCACTAAAAAAGCTATGACTGCAATGCAAATATGATTGCTTATTACGGTCAAATTTACATCTCTAGGTGTACATTTACTTCTCAGTTTGTGTGGTACGAAGAAATTAATCAACTAATCAGTTTAAAACAAAAACAACCCTCCCCCCTTTTTTTTAAAGAAAGAATTGGCAACTGAAAAGCCAATTCACTTAAGATTTTGCAAGTGAAATCTAAAATTAAAAAGACCCCCACTGCTTTGCATAGTTGTATCATTCATGCCAGGAATCTCAGGCAGTCATTGTAAAATGAATTTGTTTAATCATGTCTATTTGGCATATGCCACACCACATCATATACTTCATATTTTTTGTTCACTACAACTGCTTAGGATGCAAAACACACTTTTGTGTTAAAAAAATATCAACATTACATTGTCATCTCATTTCATCAGGGCTCATTTACCTACCGGGGGGAGCAGAGGCACAGCTGGCAACACTGAAGCAATGCGGGGAGAACAGCTTGCAGCCAGACATATAGGACAACACTAAAAAGAGACATAAAAAGAAGATGATGGTTTAATCTTTCTTTCATGCCCTGGTTGGCACTGGCCAAAAATAGGCAGAAACAATATATTTTAATCAGGAATGCCAATTTAAAGCCTTTTAATCAGCACACGCATACAAAGCCAATGTCAAGTTACTTCAACAATGAAAAGCAATGAAAAAAACCTAAGTTGTCCTGGCAAAAACAAAACACAGCTTTAACGGCATGAGAAGAAGACAAGTATCAGAAAATCTGCAGAAATAAGTGCGAAGCAGCCTATTTAAACACTGTCATGAATGTCAGGGACTGATATGGTGCAGATCAGAAAAACTACGATATAGGATGCCACTCAGCTGTTTTTAGTCCTCTTGATGCAACCTCACCTAAGCTTGCTGTTCATCTAATGCTGGTATAGAACATCTCAATGAGCTCTTTTCTCAATTTAACTTCCATTTTTTTCTGGAGTAATTAAAGGAACACAAATAAGAAAGATGTCAAAGACAACAGAACTCGGGATATTAATTTGTTTGATAAAGTTCTTAACTGGATGAGAATGATAGAAAATTAGGATAAAGTGAGTTACTCATATTCAGGCTCATTAGCCTAATTTGCCACATACATTCACACCGGGCATGTGACACGCTTTCAAGAGCACAGTTTTGGCGTGTTTAGCCTATGGTTTTCAAACAGGACAAGCAGGGAGGGGCGTCTTCTTTTTCTATTGCATAATTTCATGAGTCTTGCTCCAGTCTTTTAATTGTAAAGCTCTATATAGTTATATGAAAGACTTTGTGTCATATATTCCGGCAGGGCACAAACCACGGTTATTATTTCCTCCTCGATGATCAATTTTCAATCGGTTGGCACTTTTGTAAATTAAAAGGGACGTCATAAATACATCACTACCAAATCTGGGTCCCTGATTGGTCAACGCTAGATCTGATTTAACTTGCAATGCGTTTTGTACTTAGAGCCCGAAAATGTTCTTTAATATGTGCGTAGCTACTCGTGAACATGAGAGTTTTGGAGAAGCCCAAAGCACGCATGTACACGTCACTACATAGACTTTTTATTGGAAGGGGTTGCGTGAATGTGCATTGCAGAGGGCAGTTTGAATAGCTTAAAAAGAGAAATGTAAAAGTAAACGTCTACAGAAAGAGGAACATTTTCTTCTTTTTTCTTTAATAACAAATAGTGCTGTGATGGGAACTACATCTTTTGAACCAAGAGTAGTTAATTATTAATACACTTTTAAAACACAAAACTACTTGTGACTTTTTTTGGTGTAACTTAAAAAAACTATATTTACAAAATCCATTCAAAAGGTTACATTTTTGTAAACATCCTGCAAACATCAAAACCCTACAAAATATCTTCAGTAATTACTTGTTTTTGCAAGATGTTTAACAGGTACAAACAGCTGTTTATATTATTGGGAATAGTTTAAGATACAAGTACAGAATCATAATTCAGCACATTTGTCAATCACATTTTAATACATTTACTGAACTTTTTTGTGGGTTTCCCTAGAGAGGCTCACCTGTGTGACCACACCAGATAAATCAAATAGAACATATGTTTACAACTTTAAAGGCTAACTGTAAATTCAACATCAGAAAGAGAAACCAAAATGCACTAGAAAACAGAAAAAATGATTTTTTTAATCTTTGCCTGGGAAAAAGATCTTCATCTCTGATCCGTTTTAAAGGGTCTATATCATGCTTTTCTTAAGCCTTTCAGAATAAACTATATCCATATATACATTATATATTATATATGGCACACTAAAGAAATTTTTTTTAATTACATAGTTATTTTCGCAGCTCCTTTTCCTAACCGTAAGTAAGACAACTCGACCTCTGAGACACCGGCTTTCGTGCCTTCTGGGTGCCGTCCATTTCATGACATCAACCTAAAAACGGCTTTGGCAGTGTGTCTGTGTTTGTTACCCAAAAAAACAAACATGATTCGAACTTTGCAAAGATGGATGTGCATTTTGTGCATATAAAGTGAAACGTGTTTTTGTCGATTACTGCTAGCTCCGCAGAGAAAGTGTGTGTTAGCCTGGGGGCGGTCTTGGCAGTGCAGACTCTTCCTGGAAGGGGCAGTTCCTCACGCATCTATGTCACAATGTGAGAACACACTAATTTACATGGACTGAGAGGGGCCGGTGCTGGTTTTTAGAGGAATACCCAGAAATGCATGAATGCATAAAAATACCACTTTGGATTTGTTTTTTTAACATTATAATACACTTAAAAGCTCAAACGGTTCATTTTGCATGATATAGGCTCTCTAAATACAACAACTAATTGAAACTTGTGATATGCTCAGTGAAGGGACAGTAAATATATTAAAGTGACAGAAGAGGTTTATAGAGGACATGAGCATGTGAATGGGGTGAATACAAAATAGTATTGGTTATAAGTAGATGATTCAATGTTGTGACCCCAAAACAGAAAGAAGAAAATGCTCAATGACAAAATCTCCAGGTCAGTTTTGAAGAATGACCAGTCTGTCAACCTATTAAAGGTCAGGAAGTTATAGAAGAAAGGCCAGTTCACCTGTAATGCCTGAGTATCACACACTGTCAGCTGTTATCAATCTTACAGCCTTGATATAACAACTGCAGCACTACAAGTACAAGATAAGATACTGATCTACTGTCAGGGGCCATTATAGGATAATACCCTTACAAAATATAGCCTATTTTAGTGCTACAGTGAGGTAAAACTCCTGAGTTAAAATACAATATTCCCTCTTTCATCACGAGGGTAATGTTCTAAAAATAATATAATATATAATACAACAATATAATGTGCAGAATTATTGATGTTCTAAGGCTGTAAAACTCCTCATTACACACTTAACTACACTTTTCTTAGACAGAACATTTTCACTCTTTTCTCTCTTGTTAAAACTCTTAAAGTTCATCAACTTTTGTAGAAAAGGAAATTAAAACATAGATCTGATCGAGATTAAAGTTTTTACTCTCATCACCAACTTTTTTTTTAATGTATTTTCAATATAATTCTTTTGGGCCATACATATTTGTACTTTTTGCTTCTTCTTTTGGTAAAGATGTGATATTGGGGCAGCTTATATGAGGAGGCCCTTTAAAATAAGTAGAAGCATCAGTTCTGGGTGAAGGTTATCCAGCCCAACCATTTTCACACAAGTAGACCAGACTAACCACTGAAGAAAGATGGCTCAAGCCTCAAAGGGTTAAAACATCAAAGGGGTGAATGTTTCTGGAGATAGAAAATGGGAGTGCATACATCATTCTGCAGGGTTTCGTCCTATGACAGTTGCTTCACCACTATTAACAGCTGTGTTATTGTCCTATTTGCTTGCCAACTTTTGTTGATAATTGTTTACTATTTCCTTCTGTATATGAATCCTGCATTACTCTTGCTTTGATTGTGTGCATACCATTTAAATAAATTGGAATCTACCTCTCTGATTTGTTTGCTGTGTGTGTGAGCCGATTCATTTAAGCAACGACATAGCAGCCGTGTTTCTGTGTGTATTCTTTGGCGACATGCTCTTTATCCTGCTGTTGCAGTTTCTCCTAGCTGGGGACATCAGGCAGATATATATCCTCAACAATCAGCAACATAATCCCAGCATTCTAAACAAGGAGGAGAAACATACCAGAACATGGAAAAACGTGCAGACTCTGCTGACAAAAGCTCATAGAAAGGGTTTTAAAAAATAGCAAAAGAGAGAACCTACTTTGTGAGTAAATTCAGAAAAAAAAAAAGAAAGGGGGAGGATTAAAGTCATAGAAGGAGAGAGCACTGCAGAAGCCTGGGGGCCGCTTTATTGGGATGAGACTCATCACTCCGCCGCTGGTAATGTGCAAACATACGTTCATGTGCAGATGCTCGAGCAGATGCATGCTGCCAAAGAGGGGAAACAGGAGCACAGGAAGTGAGATAGCACTTGACCTCATTTTAAATAAAGGTTCTCCAGTCAAACATGTATTCAACCAACAATTTTACATTTCACTCAGTCACAAGCACTCGATGTAGTGTGTTTACTTTAAACTGAAAATAAGCCTGACACAGGAAGCTGCTTCGTACAATTAGTATTAAGAGACACAGTGAGTACACTCAGTAACACATGCACAACTGCTGTTTACTTTGTTTCAAGGCTGCATGAGACACGTTCCTCAGCTGGCTGTGCCATCATCTCAGATTTTACATGCAGTTTCCTCATTGGGGGTGTCAACCTACTTTTGCACAAAGATCAGTGGATGGGGAACAGTAAACTGATGGGAAAAGACAACAGAGACAAACAAAACAATAGTGGAGCTAAAAAGAGAAACTCCAAAATGTCAAATAAATTTTAAATCATCACAAACAAGCTGTCGACAAGAGAAAGTGGAGGGAAAACTTTGTAGGGATTCACAGGAATCCATATTGTTCTTGTTACTTTTAAACAAGTTCCTGCCCATGAATTGTTAATGTATCATCAGCAACATGCTTGTAATTTGATTCCAATCAGATCAGATAAGGATGTCATCTGTTTCCTGCTCTTATTATAAATTTACTGTTTCTTGTTTTAAATCCTTTGAATTTTTATTTTAACTGCAGTTAACATTTCATCTACATTTAATTAAACAAATGTTTTTGTTGTTTTTTCAGACAGTTAAAGTTGTTTGGATGAGTGGTGCACAATTCAAGAAAGAAGATTTCATTCCATGACTCAACTTTAAGACATCACCTGGATGAATGACAACCTTCACCATCTACATCAAACAAACTCTTCAAAATTAGACATTTAGGCAACTTTTTTGTTTGGTATTCCTGAAAGTTTCTCTTAAATTTCAGTTAAGTGCCAATCCATGTGCTTTATCTAAAAAATGTAAATCAATCAACTTCTAAATCAGAGTTGTAGCTATTACTTGTGACCTTTGGTGATCTCTCAAAATCATTTAAATATCCTTCCTCTCCACAGGTGTTAGATAGGAGGATATTACGTTAGATTAGCAGTTAAACAAATGTTTCTGTTTATAACAAGTCATAAAAGAATAAACTAAAATATTTGCATTCAGCAGGTATAGTAAATTGCTTCAGATTTTTAAGGAAATTGTAGGTCCTTATGCTTTTTGGGCAATTATGAACAAAAAAAAATATCTTCTAGATACTGCTTCCTGATTTGTGTACAGGAAATATCTCATAATTGCATGTGCTTTCCTTTGCTTGCCAATTTTAAAAACAATTTCTTTGTTAATATAAATTTTCAGTTTCTGAAAGTCTCCAAACGCAGGAAATCAGCAGTTGATAGAAACTTTAAAACTCAAATACATTTAAAGACAAACAGAGGGAAAGCACATCATGAATACAAAAAAGAAAAGTGACACAATTGAACCAACCAGACAGATGTTAAACTGAAACCTGAGTGATGGCAACAGAAGCTGACACAAGATCCTGTCAGTAAACAACTAAAAACCAGAACACACTGACAAATGTGTGAACTGAACCCAGATGTGGACAGTTTACAAGATGCACAGTCAACTCTACACCAGATCGCCTAAATCAGGGGTCTCAAACTTGCAGCCTGCTGGCTATTTGTGGCCCCAAGATGATATTTTGCGGCCCCCCGCCTTATTATGAAAGTTTAATCTTAATGCATCCCACCAGTTTGAATGAATGACCCTTTTTAGTGTTGTGCGTGGAGCTCACGAACCAACCAATCACAGTGGGGTATATGACTCTTGGAGGCGTGAAAGCAGGAGGACATTTAGGGAAACCTGATAGCCCCCTCCCTGGACCACATTTTCACTTTCCTACTTTCTTTTTTAGAACATATTTATTCACATGTAATTTTCTAAGTACGTGCAACCAGTGCTGAACTTGTGTCTGGGTTGCACGGATCCGGAG
Organism: Oryzias curvinotus; assembly: GCA_023969325.1. NCBI lineage: Eukaryota > Metazoa > Chordata > Actinopteri > Beloniformes > Adrianichthyidae > Oryzias > Oryzias curvinotus. Next base: position 12,441,678 of record CM043717.1, read on the forward strand.
GAAGGTTATGATTACGGTTACCATGGCGGTGTATTAACATTGACATTAAGCACGTGCGAGCAAAAACAAGATTCAGTCTTAGACACACTAAAAATACATGAGGAAAATGCAACGATAGATGTGTTTGAGGTGAACCAGCGCCGCGCCTGGAACGTTGGAGAGAGCAGGCGGCTGCAGGCGGGGGTGTGGGGATGGGGGTGTGTGCGAGATGAAGGTGAAGAAGCAGTAAGACTGAAGGAAAACAGGAAATTGTCCTTAACATTCAATTTAGTTTTAATATGCCTGTCTCCTTAGTATGATCTGTGTTATTATATCTTTTATATTTATTTTTATATTTTGTAATGTATGTAGCCTTTTTTTTTTTTCTTTTAAACTTGTCCTGTCCAACAGCTGGGCAGACAGATGACAACTGAGGGCCTCTTGTGTTGACATATTTTACTTTAAAAACAGGGGTTATTGGGAGGGTCACGTGATGCGAAGTGAGTAGGAGTGCGTGAGCGGAGCTCCCTGAATCAAAGAACATTTTTTGTACTTAAAGATAACGAATTGTGGCAGAAAAGGTCTTTACAGGACGGTGATGTCTCTTCGAGAAATTTGGGCCAAGACGCCAGAAAATAAAAGAATTTTACGCCAGAAACCTCGAAAAACGCAGACGGAGGCAGAGGAACAGGGCCTGAACAAAATGGCGGAGAGCGACATTGAAAACCTTGTGATGAAGATAAGTGAGGGGCTGTATGCTAAACTCAGCGCAAGCATGGATACTAAGCTAGACCAGATTGTTAAATCAGTCAGTGCTGTGTGTGAGAACGTGAAGGTCTTGGAGAGAAGAATGGAAAATGTGGAGGAAAGAATCTCCGACACAGAGGACTCCGCAACCCAGCTGTTGGCGAGACTCGAGGGCGCAGAAACCCGCCTGAACGAAGCCCTCGCCCGGCTGGAAGATCAAGAAAACAGGTCCCGGCGCAACAATATAAAGATCATTAATCTGCCGGAGCGCACCAAGGGGGATAATCCTAAAGAGTTCTTCGAAACATGGATACCGAAAGTTTTGAATATGAAGGTGAAAAAAGACCAGATGTGGACAGATGTCACCGAAGGCCAACTCCGACCCGACGCGACCAGGCCGAGAGCGGTTTACGTCCGCCTCCATCACTATGAGGATAAACAGCTCATCATGCACAGCGCCCGGAATCGGGGGGAGATCTCGCTCTCTGGGAACCGAATCCACTTAAGCCTACTTAATACTTAAGCATACTTAAGCCTTCAAACCAACTAGTGTGAAATATTTCATTCAATCATGCAAACTATTAGTGTAAAGGTGAGCTAACACCTGTGCTCAGGTGAGTGTTTATGTTCTTCTAAAGTGGATGATGGAATGTGAAAAGAAGGAGGGAGAGTGCCCAGCCATCCCTACACCAAGACTCCCGCAGCAGCGGCAGCGGCAGCCAGAACCCCCCAACGCCACACGGCAGCAGGCAGAGAACAACGACCCCCGGGCAATCACATCTGCCACCCAGGCCAGGGCCAGCAGGACCGCCGCGAGGTCCCCAGAGCCAGAGAGCAAGGAGGCATGGGGGGAAAGAGAGTGCCGCCCCAGCCCAACCAGGAGAGCAGCCCCCCCGGGAGGGCCCAACGCAGGGCCCCCCCCAAGAAGGGTGCCCACAGCCCCAGACGAGCACCTCATCACCACCAAGGAGTTCTGGGCATCCCCCCACCCCAACCCCAGGTACGAGCCAGGACCCCCCAAGGGAGACCCGCTCCGCACTCCAGGCAGCCCCCCTCCCGGCCCACGGTTGGTCCAGGAAGGAGCAAGGCAGGGGCCAGCCGTCCCCACCCAGGAGGGGGGCACCCCGGGGAAAAGGGGGGCCCACGAAGGGTGTTGTAAACATGGCTCGACCAGCCTCGGCCACAGTTGGAAATTTGGCGGGGCCCAGCGCTCAGGGGCAAGGACTAGAACCCACCCCACAGGGATACGGACACCCCCGGCTCAGGTGTAATGTAAACCCTCTCCCTGCACGGAGAGAGCACCGCCGGGCCCAGGAAACTGGCACCCAGAGGACACGGCCGCCGTTGCCAAGGGTCCAGTACCCCCCACCAGGGATGGGGTAGGGGACAGATGGTCCTAGGTCCCACCTTCCTTGCAAAATGTGTGTGTGTGTGTGTTTGTTTGTGAGGGTGTGTGTGTGCATGTGTGTGTGTAATTACGTTTGAATGTATATTTTGAGGAGTAAAGGGTGTGTGTACTAAGGGGGTGCAGTTAAAATTGGTGGGTAGGGCACTGAGGGGACATTTCCTGATTTCTCACATTAATGTCCCCTCCCACTCCCCACCAAGGGCCCTAAATGTCTAAGGTGCGGTTAAAATTGGCGGGTAGGGTGCTGGGAGGACATCTGCTGCTTGCTGGCAGTGATGTCCAAGCACCCCCCCCTACCAAGGTCCCTACATGTCTAAGGTGCAAAAAAAAACGAGAGAGGGGGGGCCCATTCCATACGGCAACCATGGGAGGGGGACCACTGCCAAGCAGCCCCCCCCCCAAGCTGCCTCGCAGGCTAAACCCCCCCATCCCCTCACCCTACTATGAGATTATATGAGGAAGGGGGTACATTGGGGACAGCTAGTAGATCAGTAGACTGTCCACCGGTGCTCAAACAGCTGTCCCCCAGCCACCCCCAGCATAGGGGCCAGGTCCCCTCAGCCCAGGGGTCCCATCCCCGGAGGCGCCGACACCCCAGGCCCAGCACCACCCACCCCACACAGAGAAAGAGGAGCCAGAAAGCGCCGCCCCCCCCGGAGCAAGCCCAGGCCCCAATCCACAGGCGCCGGCCCTGGGAGAGCTCTGGTCAGGCCTCGACGGGACAGGGGCAGCCAACCGGCCGGGGCAACCGCTGATTGCCTCAGCGGAGACCCCGACCCATCAACCCCCCAAGGTCCCACACCAATAGTGCCCCCCCCCCCCCAGGAAGCCCCCACCCCCCCACAGGACAGGGCTGAGGAGTGAGAGCAGGATTTGAGGCTCCCACTATGCGGGGGGCAGACTTCGGTGGCGTCACTGGTGGGTTCCTGCGCAGGCTTACAGGATGAGTTGTCGTCGGTGGAGGTCCGGAGAGTAGCAGGAAATGGCAGAGGCTAGAGGTGTGACCTGTGAGTGAAGACAGGAGGAGGGTTCTTGGCTGAGGCAGATTCAGGCGACCACTTGTAGCTATGGATTCCTGGGGGTAAGTAAAGACAGGTATTAGGCGCAGGTTTGACGTAACCAGATAACATGAACAAGACGTGATGACCAACTATGCACCATCGGGGGCAACGGACTGGCACAGAATGGTGATCCTGGAGCTCCTTAAGAAGGCAGGTGAAGAGATGAGGTAAGTGGTCGCAGCTGAGCTGAATCAGGAACCAAGCGGAGAGGAAGAGGGGAGGAGTCTGACAGAGGCACCATATCACCCTGGCCTAAAACACAAACTTAGAGTGTATTCAGGCTGGAAATATCCTAATTAAATTAATTTGTAAATGGTAAATGGCGTATACTTATATAGCGCTTTTCTACCTACACGGCCCAAAGCACTTCACAGTCACAGACCCATTCACCCAGTCACACACACATTTACACACTGGTGGCAGCTCCGCTGCCAAACACAGGCGCCTGCCAACCACCAGAGGCAAGGTGGAGTGGGGTTCACTGTCTTGCCCAAGGACACATCGACTCATGGGCATGCAAGGCGGGAATTGAACCTACAATCATACAATCATGGGTTGACCACCCAACCGCTGCACCACGGCCGCCCCAAATTTTTTCAGGATGGAGTCCTGAACTTTGTGTTTGTTCTGTATTCAGACAGCCTTAAAGCGGAGCGTCCTGTTAAGGACCAAAGCTTGTGAACAAAATCAGGTGACTAAAGATCTCTTCAGTCATTGGGAAGGAGCTACGAGGAGGGGGGGGCAAAACAACAAAAGAAAGATGGACGTGCTGATGGACGCTTTACAATTCTTATCAGGACAGTTAACTTATTAAAAGTTTATAGTTCGACTGACATTTTTGAAAATGGGGAACCAAAGTTTTTACTTGTTACTTTGGTACAAAAGAGGCGTGCTGCAAAGAGACGTGACGTGTTTGCTTTAACTAAGAGGATGCTAACAACTGCAGTGATGAAGAGACGTCAGGGACAAAGGTCGGCTGCTAAGTGTTAATGACATTTAGATTGTCAGGAAAACAATGAGAAGCAATGTGTATTGTGTTAAAAATTCTTTTAATGAGTCTGCATTCATCCGAACACATTTCAATGAGTTGCTGTGTCTCATCGTTGTGGTGTTATGACATTGTTTTTAAGATAATTCTGTTAAGGAAAGTACTAGGCAGCTATTAGCATGAAATCATAGCAGGGCGTGCCATGTATTGAGACACAGAGAAGCATGTAAGAAGGGTTTTCAGCTGTGTTATAAAAATGTTCTAGCAAATAAACAGTTGGACCCTTTGTTTGTTACATGACATGACAAGCATTGCTTTATATTTGTCTGCGGCTCATCTGTTGCTTAATTCCTACTCTGTTTATGTCGGCTATGGCTTGAACGTTTTGGTTCAGTTGTCCCGCATCGAGTACAGATTGTATTCAGACTGAGGAATCTCTGAGTTAACCGAAGCTCAGTCCGATTGGAAACGAACTGAGACCACCTCCAAAGGTGGATCAGAGAGTGATTCCTGGTCCCGGACCAGGGTCAGCTCGGGTCTTCTCCAACTAAATATTTGTTCATTGGTTCACTTAAAGTGGACCAAATGTATCCAGTCTGAGTACAACCTTAGAAAAAACATCAAAATAAAAGTTTCTCTCAGCTGGTTTAACCTTCGACGTTCATTCAATTTTGTAGAGCAGAATGAATGAATAAATGGCTGCACTGTTTAAATATAGTGAGTAATTGTTGTAATTTTAAACTTAAATGAAATTGCTAATTAGGGCATCCTTTTCAATCGCTAATCTTGGACATTTTAGGCATTTTTATGGTACAGAATGTAGAATGTGCTTGAGCAATAAAAAAGCCATATTAAAGTCATAGAATATGTCACCAAGAACAACATGCTTTGTGTTTTTTATTCTTTTATTTTACATTTGATGATATATCTACAGAGCTCATAAAGGCACATAAAAGTAAAGATAAAATAAAAAAAGAGTACTGTTTCACGTGCACACCTGAAACTAGAGGTTAAAAAAAATTGTACTGGTTTCTCTATCTTGTGGTACCATGTCCCTTTAGGGGCTCTGTATATTGGACCCTATAGCAGATAGAAAAGCATATATATCTATACAGTTGTGTAATCATTTCACAAAGAACATCACATCTATTAGGAACACACATTCCTTTTACAAGACAGGCATATCAGCTGTTTCTGTCTCTGACACTTTGTGAAGTCTACAGCTTCATTTAAAGTTTATTCATTTTTAGGAACCTTCAACAGGCCAGTGTCTTCATTTTTCCCTGCATGTGAAAATCCAGCCCACATAGATGCACGTAACAATAACAAAACGAATGCTTACAAAAATATGAAATATGACCCCATTCGTTTACCGCAGCTTTATGCCCTACGTCTGTGGTTTCCATGGTGATGTTGCAATTACCAGAGATTAACTAATCCCATTACGATTCTTTCCTTATTTTTACTTTTAGGGGGGGATGGGATGGGTTGGGGGTGCCACATGGTGGAAACATGCTTTTCGGCAGACACATAAATCAGGCTATTTTGCAAATTGCAAACAGAGATGTAAAAATTAGCTTGTTAAATTATCCAAAGATTGATGGAAAACTTTTCTTTTTTTTATGAAGAAATTAGGCTTCTGTGCTGCAATTTGGTATGGATTTGGAGCAACTCAGTAAACACTGCACTGCAGCTAAAGCACTTTGTATCATCTTGAGGACAGGAATGTGATTTTATCTGTCCTTTACAATTTCTTCTCTTAAAATCATTTTAAACTCTTTCTTCTTGAGTATTCTTGAAAATGTTACCTTTCGAGAGGCAGAAAAATTCAGTTCTGTCCTTCCTTTAAATTGACTCACCTTGTAATAACCTCCACTTGCACCCTCTCCAAAGTTTCTCTCTGTCCTTGTGTGCTGTGGGCACATATGTGTGTGTACCAGGGTAGTGTGTCATTGTCACAATTCAGCACTCTATTTTTCTGCCCTCAGCTCCCACAGGAATTCTGTCCCCCATACGCCTGCACCCCACCCCTTCAAGACGCACACAAACATGCTTGCACAGTCTGAAATGCTTCATCTTGGTCAAAAAGTCATTAGAATTCATCTCATGTATTGAACTTTGGGGTCGTGACTTTCTGCTGTGTACATGGCTCAGAGCTACGGTGGAAAAAGTGCAAACTCTCTGTGATCTCTTCCTCTTTCCCTCTGCCTTGCTGCCCCCTCCATCTCTCCTCCTAAACACACACAGAGCTATGGAATGGCTTTTGAAATTCTCATCCTTCTCTTCCGGCATCACACCAAAAAGAGGACGAGTGAACTCAGGTCCTCGTGACTCACCTCGACAAGATGGGAGTTGATCTCTTATTTACATCTGCCTCTTCTTTTTCCTTTTGACAGCTTTTTGCAGCAATAAACACACTTGGAAAGGAGTGTTTTATATCAAGCACATGGGCTTTGAAAGGCATTCTCTGGAAGGTCTCCCTGTTTTTATTCTGTTGCAAACTAGCATGCACATTTATCAAAATCCTTCTCTCTATTGCCAGGACATTGTGGAGGAAATCCTAATATTTCTATTTTCTAGGGTTGTAATGATTAATTGATTTGATGGATTTGTCTTACATGATCCAATCAGATCAAGTCTTTAATCAAATTGACCTATACAATTATAAAATCATTTCAAAATGAAATAAATTGATTAAAATCAATGCTGGAAAATAGCATTTGGATTGTTGAGCGGTAGGTATATTTTACTATAAAGTAAAAACAACCAAGTGACATCACAGCGGACAACACACATGTGATGACAGCAAAAAATAATCAAGCCATCATTACGGTCCAACGTGTGGAAACACTTTGAATTTAGCAAAGACGTGTGACCATTTGGTAAAATGAAATAAAGACGTCCTGAGTTGATTTTTGGTCAGTGAAACAGATTGAATCAGAACGTTCAAAATGAACCAAAATCGACTATGAAGCATTATGTTAACCACAAATGATGATACGAACTGAATCATTGTTAAAATGAATTGTTATACTCATACTACTTTAAAAAAAGTAAGGCATTGTTGCAGAATTTTACTTGTGTTTCACTTTAAACTCCTCCCCCTTTCTGTCTGATAGAGATGTCTGTCACATTGAGAAGACACGACCCCCTCCCACATCTCACGCTCTGACTTTCCTCCCCTCTCATCCCTGAAATGTTGAGGTTTTTTTCCCCTCGCATATTTTATCTTCCAAGTTCTGCCTCCGTCTCCCTCCGGTCTGGAACCCAATCGAAACCCCCAATCCTGTTGCCTCTTTCTTCGTCTTTTCCCTCACCTTCTCATCCAGAAACCCTTTCTGTCTTCATCCCTTTCGTCACCCTCTTTCTCATTCAGCCCTCTCTTCCCTCTCTTCCTCTCCCCACCCCCCCTGCACTGCTTGTATCTCACTCTGTCCTAGTTTCCACAGCCTGCGTTATGAATTATGTGCAACTAGCTTGCCTCATGAAAGAATCATCTTGCCCAATGAATAATAGATGTTGAGTAGAATAGAAGTGTAGCTTACAAACTGTGTTTACCCTCCCTGCATCATTCACTTCTTTATTAATTTCATCATAGTTAAACAATGGACTGACTCTTTTTATTAAGTCGCATGCTAGTTACAAAAGGTGACAACCACTGCTGTCACAAATCTGATTTGTTTATTGTTCTTCATGGAGTTCCTTTCAGAATTAGATTGAAGTTTGCAACATGGTTATGCATAATCTCTGATTTTCTATGGAGACAAAATGCTGTCAGCTGTGACTGTCCCAAGTATTCTCTATTTTCCTGAGAAAAAGACTGAAAATGTCCTCACACATCAATTTGGAAGTGTTAGTCACACAGAGTCTTGCCTGAATGAAGAATCCTTTCACCTTAACTCCGTGTTTGCTTTGCGGGCTCCACTCACCGTACCAGCAGTTCAAACATCCAACTGCTTCAGACGTTTGATTCAGCTCTCAGCTGATTCTCAGCAGGTTATCAACCGTCTCACTAACAAGACCAGCAGGGGGACTCCGCTCACTCCAAAACGTCTAAGAACTGACGGGAAAAGAAAACCCCTGCGTTCCGTCTCTGAACAAAGAGCACTTGTACTCTTGTGAGAGAAAATGTAATATGCTGAATTACTATGTAAGACTCTTACTGTATTTACTGTTTTACTTTTACTGAGTCTTACTGTGTAAGAAACTCATTACCTTTAATCATTACTTTTCTAAAATTCAATTTGAACTGTATCCAAATACACACGTTATCATAACCTGAAGGAATTTTAACATAATTTATATTGAACTTAATTTAAGTCTTTCTGATAAATCGGTTTATAGGAAACTGAAAAGAAATATAAATAAATAAAATGCAAGCATTTTCCGCGGTATTGGGTGCCCCGACCAGATTACAAGGTGCAACATCAAGGAAATGGTCTGTTTTCATATTGATGTCATATATGAGGCGCACCAAACTAGAAGGTGCATTAACCCTTGTCCTATCTTAGATGACCCCACCCTTACTTTGACGTGTTCTTCCTACCATGACAAAGGTGGATAAAGGTGGAAAGAATTCATGTAATCCATTGAACCAGTGAAGATCACAAATCATTGAAAAAAAAGGTGGGTCTAGATCAGTGTTTTTCAACCTTTTCTGAGCCACGGCACACTTTAACCTTAAAAAAAATCCCGCGGCACACCAGGATCCAAAAATTAAAAAAAAAAAAAAACGGTGAAACTCATAGTCTGTATTGATCTACAGTCCCTCCACAATCTCACAGGCATTTTTGAGATAATTGTTGCAGAAAAAGCTGGAAGTTGCAGCTGTTTTTTTTTCAAAAAGAGGCAATAAAAGTTAAAGTAGAATATTTAAAAACAGTTTGATGTGTGTTTGTTGGTTTCGAGACGTTTAACAACAGATCTCCTTGTGTGCTGTCACTCTCACAACCCAATGCATCATGGGAGATGTAGTGCATTAAACGGCCGGCGGAGATCGCGTCTCTGAGATTCATTGTGTTGTTCTCTTGTTCCACGGTCTGATACCGGATTCTGTGGAAAGCTACACAGCTAAAGACGAGCTTTAGCTGGTATTTTTATTAGAACTGAGCGACTTTATGAGCTAAATCGGGACAAGGAAGTGAAGACTTTAACCACTTCTGATTGGTCAGACTGATGACATGTGATTAAGCCTTCAAGAATGATTAGTGGAGACAATTAAAGGGGCAGGACTTTTCCAAAATACAGCCGGAGCTGCAGCTGAATCGCGGTACGTCATTCTTATCAAAATGTCTTTAATAAAATAAAATAAACGCAAAGAAAAAGTATTTTACGATCTTTAATATTCCTAACTCCTCAGTGTTTTATCAAGTCCTGTTTAGATGAACAGAGAGCTGAAATCCTGGAGATGGTAAATGTTTTTATATCAGTTAATGAGGGCAATTTCCCACGGCACACTTGACCATCTCCCACGGCACACTAGTGTGCCGCGGCACCCCGGTTGAAAAACACTGGTCTAGATGACCCAACTCTCAATGGTAAAGTGCCTTGGATAGCACAAGGGTTAAGCAAGCCAGAAGACTCAGAGATAAGTCTACCAGTCAGACTTTATTAACTGCATTCACAGTAACTGTAGAACGTGTTTGCAACACGCTACACGTTAATCACTTTAGAAGCATTAGCCACGTTAGAATATTCGCAATACGTGTAACTCCCAACAGTGTTTCAAACACATAAAAAATGACCTATACCGCTAAAACAAATGCTTTTGTGACTACACTAACTCCCAGCCTTGTTAATAACAAGTAAAAAAAATACAGCCTGACACCTCTACACTTCATTTGCAATTTGTTAACAAATCAGACTGATACCACTGAGACAAATGCTACTGTGACTACACTAACTCCCAACCCTACACTACTTAGTGCACTATTTCTTTATTAAATATTTATTATTTCTCAGAAGTCTTTGCAAAAAAACAGTGAATATAGACCACAATACATTGTGTTTGAACGAATTTTATGTAACAATATTTTTGCATATATCTTATAAACCATCCAAGTTTTCCTCATCAGAACACAGTGGATTCTTTGTAAAATGTCATGTGTATATATATATATATATATATATATATATATATATATATATATATATATATATATATATATATATATATATATGTGTGTGTGTGTGTGTGTACATATATATATAATATAATATATACATATATGTGTGTGTGTGTACATATAAAGATTTCATATTTACTGGTTTACAAAAAGCTGTGAGCATGGTGTTGAAATTGCTTTTAAAATTCAGGGCACTAGATAGTCCCACACTATATTATTTTAAGTAGTTAGGGAGTAGTGAGGGAATTCGAACATAGCCACAGTCCAACAACGCTACATGATAGCGTATTCACAAAAAAACCCTACATTGTTAAAAAAAAAAGGAGGTTTTAATAATGCCGTGTGTCTCTCAAAATCACTTCAAAATCAGTAAGCACAACCAGAATGAATCAATTTTTAAGGTGGTCTGGATTCTAACTTTGAGGCGACTCTGGCCCCTTAAATACTTGAGGGGCCAGAGTCGCCTTCACCTGCTGAGGAGACTTCGGTCGTTCGGCGTGTGCAGACAGCTGCTGAGGACCTTTTACGACACTGTGGTGGCCTCAGTGGTCCTCTATGGAGTTGTGTGCTGGGCAGGAGGCAGTGCAGGCAGAGACATGAGGAGGCTTAACAAACTGGTTAGGAGGGTCGGCTCTCTCCTGGCTGCACACGAGTCCACTGAGGAGGTGGTAGACAGGAGGATGTTGGCTAAGCTAACATTCATCATGGATAACCCCTCCCACCCACTGTACCAAACTGTAGAGGCGCTGACCAGCTCCTTCAGCACCAGACTGTTGCACCCATAGTGCAAGAAGGAGCGCTACTGCAGGTCATTCCTGCCCACACCCATCAGACTGTACAACACCGTGTTAAAGTGACACACTACGGTCCCAGGGTGTTTTTCTTTCACCCACTTACTCATATACTTTTATTGCAGTTGTTGCTGTTTTCAATTGTTTTTGTTCCTGAACGGTGGTTTGTTTTGGTGTGTTTTTTTGTATTAAAAAATAAATAAATAAAGTTTTACCGGTACATGTTTTTTTTTTTTTTACAGTTGATCACATGTTTGCAGTGGATCACATGTTTTTTAAACTTTCACAGTTGTATTTATTTATGTATTTATTTAATACAAATGTCAGATTTAATAATTGTAAAATAATTTTAATAATCATTTTTAATAATTTTATACGAATGTCATTTTTGTTGTCCTTTTTTGATGTTATGTTATATATAATGTCTGAATGTTGTTGTTGATGCCACAGATAAATGAATTTCCCCCATAGTGGGATTAATAAATTCATCTGATCTAATCTATAAAGCACCCTGTCATTTTTGAAAAAAAAAAAAAAAAAAAAAAAAAAGACCTTTAGACCTTATTTTGCAGAAAATATGGTACAGCAAGATACAAATTACTTGTTGAATTTGATTGTTTTCCTACCAACAACAAAAAAGGTTTGCCTAAAATTACATTCATCAATGGAGTGATAAAAATAATATTTTGGCACCCCGCCAAATAAGAGGAGGGATTTCTGGCTCCTAGGGATATTTTTCACAAAGTAATAAAGTTAAAACTAGAGTGGCATCAATTTAAATGATTAAAGTCAAAATAAAAAAATTAATAAAAAATAATGTTAATCTACTGATTAATTACTGAGTAAAGGTTTTTTTATGCATTAACAAAACAAAAAATATTACAATGACATGTTCCTTTTGATGAAACATTCAAATATAGGTATTCACCAAACTCTTTTATAGACTTTTCTTTTATTATTATATATATTTTTTGAAGAGATTGGACTAATAGTGTTTCCAAGGTTATGAGGTTTTATTGTGACAATAAACAAACCTTTTACTACAAAAGAGTTAAGCAAGTTCCTTAATATTGTTTACTGATTATACTTGTTCCTTTTGTGTACATTTACCAGCTGAAATCTGAAGACTCCTTTGCACAAGCAAGACATGACTGTCATATTCAAAACAGTTTAAACCATTGATGTATGTATCCCGCGTAAAATCTGAGACTTGCTGGCAAGTAAGCAAGGAGAAAAGAGCCAGAGGTGGAGGGAGTCGTGTGGTAATTATAGATCAAGAGGATGGTAATTCTGCTGGGCCTCTTTCCCTATAGGTTGGGGGTGGGGGTGAAGAGGGAAGGATAAAGGAGTGAGTAAAGACAGAGAAAAAAGTGAGAAATAATTTTTTTGAATGGTTTGATACAGAAAAAACTGAAAGAAATCAAAACAATTTATTACCCTTACTTTTGACTGCACTTTTCGAAGACATTTCTGAGCCAATCCCAATATAGCGCAATACCGTCATGACATGAAATGTTATGCAGAGCTACAGAATGCACCAACTGTTCCTGAGTTTAAAATAATTATGCAATACTGAAAAATATTATAAAAAATAAATAGATAAATCAGCACCTGAGGGATCCAGCTTGTTGGTTGAATTCCATTGCCTTGTTTTTCCGTACACACGTTTAAACAGACAAGCAGAGACTTTCACGCTAGTACTCCAACATTCATCAGTGTACATTATAGGTTCGATTGTAATTCCAAAAGAGGGTATCTTCTTGTAGATGTTAAGGTTTTAACAAGCACCAAATTATGCATATTTATTTTTATTTTACAACCTTATAATTGCATATTTCATCTGGAAAGAAATAAAACCACAAAGAGGAAAACCAGCTGCAGTATTTAATAGTTGTTTAATGCAGATATTAATGCCATATCAGACATAAAATCTATTTACTACGATCACTGTTTCCATTCCACTTTCTGTAAGTATAACTGCTGTGGTGTACAGATTAAATGCAAGATTCTTAATTTCCTACAAAGCTAATTGGCTTTTTTAATAGCTGGTTTATAATGAGTTAGAAGTCCTTTATGTCGTAATTGTCTGGCATATTTCTACCACAAAAGCAACCCAGTACTGATTTGACCACTTTGGTGTCCAGCAGACTAGTCCACTTTGTGTCCTAGATTCATACACGACCCTAGTAATGACAAGACAAGCTCGCTGATTACATGCGTGATAGAGCACATGTAGAGAGGGGGTAAAGGGAATGGAGCACCTGCTCTTTTTGCTACTTGACCTCTAAGTGCCTTTTTCTCAAGGGCTCTTTTAATTTATTTTCATGTCAAATGCAGCCTCCCAGTGTTTTTTTTTCCAGAATTAAGGTTTTTATTATCAACAAATTTAGCCATTTAGCCAAATATCAGCCATTCCATCAGTTTATCACATGACCGTTGACCTAAATTGTTTGCGTGAAATACCTAGCTTTCACTCATCAGCCTACTCTGGTCATAAAATCTCTAATGATGCCCATGTGACAAAAATGACAAAATGGAGCTTGAAGTGCAGCCCCGTCACAAGGAATGAAATTTACTTTGCCCAGATCTGTCATTCCGAAAATTGGTGTCAGGGCTACATCGAGCTGAGTATCATCTGCATAACTGAGATGAGACACCATTACTGGGCAAGATCTATCTCAGAGATAACATGTACAGGTGAAACAGCAGAGGTCCAAAAGTAAAACTCTGAGGTACTCTGCATGACATGAAGGCTCCATCCATCCATTTTCTACACCTGCTTAGTTCCTGTTTGGGGTCACGGAGATGCTAGAGCCTACCCAGCTACTGTAGGGCAAAAGGAAAGTTGCACCCTGGACAGTTTGCCCCGTCCATCACACAGCCACCTATTTACAACCACACACACCAAATGGAGAATTTTAGAATCACAAATTAATCTATTTAGCCAGAGTGTCCAGGGCAAACACACATATGCATGGGGAGATCATCAAAACTCCACACAGAATGAACCCATGTGGGACTTGTACCAGGGCCTTCTTGCTGTGAGGCACGAGTGCTCACCACAATAACTAAAATCCCTAAATTAAAGACCTCACAGTGCCTTACCAACCAAACAGAACACTTTGCTCACAAAATGCAGGGCTTCTTGTGGTTCCCAGAATTTGTAAAAGTACAGTTGGAGGTAGAGCCTTTAGCCACCAAGCCCTGTTTTATGGAATAAGCTCCCAGCTCATGTAAGAGAGGTCGAGACAGTTTCTATTTTCAAAGTTAGGCTTAAACCCTTGCACCACACACACCTCAAGGGATGATCTGATCCCATTGCAACCACACAAATATTTTCAAGGGACTTCCAGATCCTGCCTGCACCACAATCTATCCACGACCAGATTTCCCCACAAAGGTACCCACAGACCACTGACAACACTCCCCTCTACTTCACCACCTTTTTTAAGCCTATCCCTGACCTGAACCCTAAGCTTAACCCAAACAGAAGCTGGGAAGCTTTATTTGTTATTCAGTTCTCCATGCCTCTGTTTGGTCCAGTGTGATTCATGCATTCTCCCTCTTTCCCACTTCCCTCTGGGGGAGCCCATTGAGATAACTATGTTTGTATTATTGGGCTATATAAATAAAATTGAATTGAATTTAATTAAATGGAGACACTCTCAGATATCCAACAATCTGATTCTACTAAAACCATTTTGGGATCAGAGGGCTGCTGGAGCCTGTCCCAGCTACTGTTGGGCTAAGGTGGGATAAACCCTGGACAGGTCACACTCACATGCTAGGGACAAATACAGACACCAATTAACCTATGAAACATGTTTTTGGTAGTGGGAGAAACCTGGCCGGAGAAAACCCACCTGGAGAAAACCTACGTATGCACAAGGAGAACATTCAAGACTCCACACAAAGAAGATAAGATTTGAACCAACGGCTTCACCCTGCGAGGCACCCATGCAGTCCTCTCTTAGATACATGGTTAGCAATGAAAACAACATAACCTCTGCCTTCCTGATAAGATCTGACCCAGCTTTAGACTTTATCTGACAATCCCACCCACATTTCCGGCCTGTCAAGAAAGATTTCATGGTCCAAACAAAGTATGAAAAACTGCACTGAAAAAAATATACTAGTAAAACTGATTTTATTTTTCCCTGACTGAGTTTTTTCTGACTGTGGAGGTCATGTGGCATCATTAATATCAAGAGAAGTAAATAAAAAATAAAAAAACAACCCCCAATGTACCTACTGCAACACAAGGGGAAGTAGGTGGTTGGTTGCATCTACAGCAACCTGGTGTTACTCAAGAGAAGAAGAAAAGTCAAGCTGCAAAGCCTTCCAGAAACAGATCCAAAATTGTTTCTTGTTTGCTACACAAGTAACCAAAATGTTGATTTTTTTTGCATGTTTGTGCTCTACCCTGATGAATATCCTAGCAGACAACAGTCAGAACACAATTCAGTGATTAAAAAAGTCTATTATGATGGGTATAGCATTTTTAAAAATATATTTTAGGTCATTCAGAAAAATCAAGTAAGTTAGGGGAGTCTGAAATGTTTAGACTGCCACATCTCAGCTTTGTCAGTACAGGAGAGAGCTGCGTCATAAAGTTTTTATGACTTTTTGTCACAGCACTTTGAGATGTTCCACAGTCACTGTGCTACACTGTTGAAGATAAAAAGTCTGAATAAAAGTTGACATGTTAATCTTTCATTTTTGTTTCAGACACTTTGATTATTTCCATCCATATCTTGATAAAACTTTACAAGGCAATGATTTGAGAAGTTATTTAAACATACTTCTCAATCACTCATGCAATTTCTAATCATTAATTTTATTCATTTTTTAAATTTTAACTGCAGTAAATTGGTTAGCACAGAAAAATAAGGTAGACAGACATTTTGATAATGAAACTTGCATCAGTTCTTTAAATATTTGAAGTTGTTTTTCAGGTTTTGGTTTCATTTTATGGTTCATGTTTCTTACATTTTGTATTGCAAAAAAAACAGTGCTGATTTGTTTATGGTGCAAAAACCTGCAAAGTGCCCAGGTAATAACTGTGATCCAGGTTTGAAACTGAGGCATGACTCTTTTTTTCTGGAACAGATTGTTACAGCTAGTGCCGTTAGCTACTTTAATCTGTCATGTGTTGCTTGCAAGAGCAGTTTTAGACACCTGCTGGTGTTGGCTGACTAGCTGACTGACTGACTGACTGACTGACTGACTGACTGACTGACTGACTGACTGACTGAGCTCTGACTGTCCCACCCAAAAGGTTTGTACAGCATTGTTCATACCTGACATTTTGTGTTCAACTTGTCTTCTTCTTCCTTGCACGGGAAAATAAAGTGAAAAGTTTCCTCCATCACAATAAAAAATGAGTCAGACAGTGATACTCTACAGTTGGGAGAGAAAAAAAAAGAAGCAACAGCAGGCATGGGGAGACTGGGATACTCGGTGGAAGACATGGAAATAAAAAGAGACAGAAACTGAAACTCTGCAGGATTTAAAAAGTATGATGGAGAAAAAATACAATACGAGACAAAAAAAAGGCAGGAAAGTGTGCTGGCACTCTCCCTAGTCTCTTTATGCAAGGTTTGAACTGTTTTATTACCAAGCACGTTATAGACTCGTTAGCAAACATAACCCAGAAGGGTCTGAATCCACATTTAAAAACCGTCAGCACTTCATTCTATGTTCATACTCACATAGAACCAGGTGAAAGCTTTACATTCTTTTCCTCTTTATAGTCCCACTCCAATCATCTATTCATCTATTGTAAAAGCAATCCTGGTGGTCTTTTAATTATGATTTTAGCGTTTTTGCTAAAAATAAAAACCACTGGCAGAGCACCACTTGTTCATTAAAAATTCACCTCTGAGTTAAGGGCAGCACCACTTTTTGCAGAGTCTAGCCCACCTCCATTTCCCATCACCCATCTGTTTACACTCTCTTCCGCTATAGCTTACAGCCCCTCACACCCCCAGCCTATCATTACTGGTGCAACACAAATGGATGGCAATATTGGAGCTATCCAGTCGTACTGTTTTGAGCCAGATTCCAGCTCAGACAAAGAAAACAAAGATGTACACGGTTCTATTTATCTGCAAATGGATGCATCAAAGTGA
The DNA here is from genome assembly GCA_023969325.1 of Oryzias curvinotus. Classification (NCBI taxonomy): domain Eukaryota; kingdom Metazoa; phylum Chordata; class Actinopteri; order Beloniformes; family Adrianichthyidae; genus Oryzias; species Oryzias curvinotus. The sequence goes on from CM043717.1 coordinate 12,458,908, forward strand.
AACAGAGCAGGCGATCGCCCAATGTAGCTTCTATGCCACAGCTACAAGCTTTTTCCTACTGCATTTTTTCATCTGCTCCTGATTCAAAATGCCTTGAATAAAGAGATACTCAGAAATACAATTTTAAGTTTTATTTTATATATGTCATCAGAAAAATGCCACATGAATGTGCTCAAAACACATAAAACAAAAAAACTTCCATGGTGGTGGTACTTTAACCCTTGTGCTATCCTATGACCCCACCCTTACATTAACGTGTTCTCCTTGCCATGACAAAGGTGGATAAAGGTGGAGAAATTTCATGTAATCCATGGACACCAGTGAAGATCACAAATCATTGAAGAAAAAATGTTCAGCGCACTGTCTAGTGGGTCTAGATGACCCAACTCCCAATGTTAAAGTGCCTAGGATAGCACAAGGATTACACTAACTCCAAACTTTTTTTCTGACCTACATTTTGACATCAGATCAGATACCAGGTGACCACTTTGTCACCTGGTGAGAGGGAACAGCACATCCTTCATAAAACAAAGCCTGTTTTGTCAGAATTTGGATTCTTACTGTCAATCTTTTTTTTTTTCTCATCTGGCAATATGAGTAGATGTCTTTATTTTCCACCCCCTTCATCTTTTTACCACATCTCATTTCGCTTTTTCTTATTGGGGAAAGCGTCACCTTTAATCCAACAGCTTCATTAAATGATAAAGAATTTCATTAAAGAGCTGCAATGTCCATTCACAACAGCAGCATGGGAAATGGGAAGAAAGAAAGAAGGTATGGACTGAGGCGAACTCAGAAAAAGTGGGGTGACAGAAAGCAGACCTCACATGGTGTTAGAGTGAATGTTTGAAAATGATGACCAACATTTAGTCAAACAGTTCTAAAATTCAACTTCATTTTTTTTTTTATTGCAGGAGTGGGAACCTGGTTCTCTTAGATCCCCTAAATGTCAATCCACGCTTGATGTCTCCACAGTCAGACCATGAAATACTGCCATAGTCTGGATCTAAATTGATAAGAGTCTCATTAATATTAATCCATTTCTCATTGTCAACACTAATTAACAAAGTTTGACAGAACTGTTAGAAGGCCCAGCTTCAAACTTTAGAAAATAAAAAGAAGTTTGCAGTTCAGAGAGTTCACAGACTTTTGTAGTTTGGAGCACAGACTCTGTACTTTCTTGTAACATTTAAAAAGAGTGGTAATAAAATACTTTATGATATTGCAATCATGAATATGAATCATGAATTATTGATATGATTGGTGTACAATAAATAAATTCAAACTGCTGAATTTTCTTTGCTGGCATTTTCTTTATGCATATATATATATATATATATATATATATATATATATATATATATATATATATATATATATATATATATATTATTTGTTCATAACCACAGTTTTACATTTCTAGAGATACCACAGATTCACCTATTGCCAATGGGCAGTTCCACTGGGAGTTCAAAACTCTTGCTCAAGGGCACTAAAGGGGTATATATGAGTGTTTGGCAAACACTGCATAGCATATAAATGACTACATTCATTCCTCCTCTACACTCGTTTTGTCCCTTTAGGGGTCACAGGGCTGCTGGAGCCTATCCCAGCCATTATTAAAGACATGATTAAAATTGTTGTTACAATAAATCGTTACGTCCCTATCATGTATGCTTTAAAGATTATATTAACAGCTTTAATAGCTTTAAAATTTACTGAGAAAATGTAAAAAAATTATACAAAATTAAAGTTGACAAATATTGTTGTACATTTGGAGTCAAATTTCTGGCCCATTACTGTTTAATAAATAAAGTGAATGTAAAAGAATCCTAAAATAATCCCTCCCTGAAGATTGAACCAATGTTATTTTTGCCTCTTATAATCATAAATAAATAAATCATAAATAAACAAAGAAACCTTTAAAAAAGCACTTCTAAGTGAGAAATGCATTAAAAAGAATTGTAAAGGAAAGAAAAGACAAGATGGATGAGTGTGTGAATGGAAAACCGTCTGTCAGTGGTGCTTTTTTTTTACGTCATTTTTTTCTTACGTTGGAGTGATTATGTTTGTGGGATTTCAATCATTTAAGATTTTGATTTTTTTCCCTGTCTTGTCATGTCATGTGTGCTGTATGCATGAATCTTATGAACTGCAGCGCAGAAACCTGCTGAAAAACAATTTTAAATGAAGTCAGGCCAGATTATTTTTTTAATCTTACTGTTTAATAAATCAAATCAAGATCTTTAGCTAGCTTTGCATTTGTACATCTCTACTGTCAGTTTGTCCTATGATTCTCTGTTGTGCTGAACTTTTAATTTCAGACATTTCAGCGTGCAAAGCTTTCACATTAACTTCTTTGCCGTCACTCAATGCACCAACGAACAAGCGTGCTGCACCATCGCCCCCTCTGCTCATCCTCGTGCTTACTTACATCACTCTTAGCTCTTTCTAGTTGTTCACTTCCATAAAGTAGTTTGGAGGTTCTACAAGTTTCGAGCAAAAGATAAAGATGTAAACTCATTGAAAACAACCGTCCAGTCAGTGATGACGGATAGTGGAACAGAGGTACTGTGCGCCTGAGGTTTGCTGGATAACAGTTGGCCTGGGATGACTCCAGTGCCTGCCATGTTTGCGTGCAAGCTTTCACTTAGTGTTGATGTTCACAGCAGTGGAAATGCAGAGGCTGGGCCTGGCCTCTGAGTGTGTGTTAATGCGATGGGCAACGCCAGTGTTTGTTGAGCTGCTTGGATGCCAAAGCTCATGTTTTATTAATGCAAAGTCCTCAGAGGCCAGCTAAAGCTGTCATTGTGTGCCTTCAGAGAGCTGTGTGTTTTGGCTGAGGTGAACTGTAGCAATCAAACACAGATAAAAACATCACAATACGGAGAAGTGGCATACCTCAGCACCCAAACAGAGGGAGGATGAAAGTGGAGGGGGCTTCAAAGATGTGGTAAGCCACCAGATCCACAGATCCCTGATCTGCAGACTTGAGTGGGAATATCTCACTTAACAGAGACGCTGTCATGAAAAAAAAAAAAGAAACATGGAATTATTAAGCAAAGTGACAGCACAATGAAAAAGTCATGCCATCATCAGAGCTGTACTGGGAGAAAATCAAAAGGGATATTCCCATTGGAAACGTCTCTTCTTTAACAAATTATGGTGTAGTGGACAAAAAAGACTTCCATGCAAATAGATAAAGTAGACAGGTTTTTGCCTTTTTTAACAGTTGTTATTTTGTTGTTGTTTGTTTAGGATTTTAAGGACCTATTTCATCAAACTGATCTGTTGTAAAAGTGTTCCCAGTGGTCTTTCAATTTTAACGTTGCCATTTTTAGCTACGAAAAAAAACCTGTTGCTCTCTAGGATATAGTTTCTGTAGAGCGGCAGGACTCCATTAACCAATCAAAGGCCATATGAATCTAACCCGGTGTCTGCTGCCGAGGCTCATAGGCTGAACCAGCTCTTTTTACCCTCATTTTTGTCTTTTTGGATAAAGACGTTTTGGTTTTTTTATTTATTTTTTTTAAAAATAATTTTAACAATAATTCGTACTTTCTTTCTTTCTTTTAGCATTGGTTTATTTTTATTAAGTCAGATGTTGCGAATTTATGGCTGAGGATCTCCTGAAACTGTAAAGTTTATCTGCTGACATTAAATCAACAGGTCTGTGTGAGATCTGTGAATCCTGCAGAGCAAATTATTAAGTGATTTTCTTTGTCTGTTTGTTAAAACAAAACAATAAAAGATGTAAAGCACATATTATTTTATGCTGCACACGTGTTTGGGATCAGATGAACAATAATGAGTAGATAATAATAAGCAGAAGAATGATGGCTCACCAATGGAGACTCAATGTATTTAACAGAAGCATTTTTAACTTTTATTATCATTTTCACAGTGTCTCATGTTTTAGAACTTGTGAACGTTTGTCCAAAGTTAAAAATATTAGTCATAAAAATGCTATTTTCTCTTACTATTTCAACAATTATTGATTAAAATAAAACAATAGTTGTTCCAAATCTTAAAAAGTTTAACTTCTTCCAGCTGGACGGAGTTGGAGTTTGGACGTGTCTTTTTTTTCTGCTGCAGATGTTTTAAACACGTTAATCCCTACACTGACATGAAGAAATACTAAACTCGGTTGGATTTTAGTTGCTTTGCTGCTCCTTCTGGGTTTAACTATGAGAGAAACTGGCCAGAATGGTTGAAAACTGCAGAATCCCGTTAGAACAGAACCGATAAAAAGTCCAAAGTCCATGTCTGCCTCAGAGTACCGTCAATATGAGACAGAGACACCTGATTGGTTAGAATCTGGACCAATCAGCAGCTGTTTGATGGCAGCTTGGTCAAGTTTTGTGTGCAACTTAGAAAGTTTTGTGTGCAACGTGGTGGTAGAAATATCACTCCATATCTTTAGGTCGAATAGGTTACTAACACCAACTAAACGACAGGCAAACGTAAAAAAAATAAATTTTATACGGAAAACAATGAATAAAAGGGGCTACTATAGTTAATATAGAGTGACAGTATTAGCATGAGTTGAGTAATCTAAAGGGTCGCAGTGTTGTGTAATCGAGGCTGCACTTTGTGCGCCTTTCACCTCGCAAGCCTGCGCCCTCCACCCCTCCCCCTTTTCTTCACATGCATTTGGGCACCTTCTCAAAGATGGGACCGTGTGCAGCTGCAGGGAGCGCCAATTTGCAGGTGTCAGGCCGTTCCAAACTCTGTGATATAACACATAATAGAAAACCAATAGAGGCGAAGATTTTTTTGTTGTTGTTGTTGTTCCCAAGCACTTAAACGCCGCCCCTTTTAAATTAGCAAATCACCCATAGAGGATGCTAACAACTGCAGTGATGAGGAGACGTCAGGGGCGTAGGTCGGCTGCTAAGTGTTTATTACATTTAGATTGTCAGGAAAACAATGAGAAGCAATGTGTATTGTGTTAAAAATTGTTTTAATGAGTCTGCATTCATCCGAACACATTTCAATGAGTTGCTGTGTCACATCATTGTGGTGTTATGGCATTGTTTTTAAGAGAATTCTGTTAAGGAAAGTACTAGGTAGCTTTTAGCATGAAGTCATAGCAGCGTGTTCTGCGTATCAAGGCACAGAAAAGCATGTAAGAAGTGTTTTCAGCTGTGTTATAAAAATTTTCTAATAAATAAACAGTTGGACCCTTTTTTCTCTTTGATAACATGACAATCGCTGCTTTATATTTGTCTGCGGCTAATCTGTTGTTCGGTTACGTAGTCGTTTGGTTTAGTTGTTCTGCTTGAAGTACGGATTGTATTCAGATTAAAGAATCTCAGAGTGAACCAAAGCTCAGTCCGAGTGGAAATAAACCACGACCATCTTCAAAATTGGGTCAGAGAGCGGTTTCTGGTCCCAGAACAGGGTCCACTTGGGTGTATACAGACTAAAATTTTGTTCTGGATTATTGAGGGAAACAAATTAGTTACTTAAAGCAAACCAAATGGGTCGAGTCTAAATACACCCTTAAAGAGGTGATTTCCTGTTCTTTTAATATTCATCTTCACACATTAATGTTTATAACTGATCAATGGCAGAATTGAGTTAAATGGCTGATCATAAGTACAAAACAGAGTATTGTTTTGGCTCTGAAATTTCTATTTGGTACATATTAGCTTGTCCTAGCAGTGTGATCCCCCCACTGATCACTTCACTGGTCATTCTCTCTTTTAATGCATCCATCTAACCATCAAATTTCAGGTGATATGGGAAGATTTTTCAAATTAGAAGAGTAATATGTCTGAACAGTCCATGGCAATCTTGCTTAGAATAAAAAAAAATTTTTTTGTTAATTACTTGATTTAATATGATTGATTTTTAACTCTGGGTGAAACAGAATTATTTATAGATGAAGCTTTTTTTCAATTGTCCCATTTTGCTCCAGCAGGTTGAGTTTTAATTATCATTCATCAATTATGTGCTGCTCCTCGCGGTTTGAGTGTAAAGGGAGCAGCCAAAGCAAACATGCCCAGACTTACCTCTGTTTAGCCAGCCATGAGATTTGAGGTCTCCAGTGCATCTAGGGCTCTGGTCCTTCACCAGGAAGGCATCTGGTTAGCATTCCTGCCAGATGTTCAAAATACCTCAACTAGCTCCTCTTGATCTGGAGAGACCACTCAAGATCCTTCCAAAATATCTCTATTAAAGACCACTATCTTGTGTACTATCAATATTTCTTGTGTTTATATGATTTCTGTGCAAAGTTCAGATTACATTAAAAAGCATTTTAGCTGCAGGCCATCTTGCCTGTTTAAAAAGTAAATTGCTAGTTGTGGTGCCAGCAAGCCTGAATGCAGTGATGTGCCAGCCAGCTTCAGGTCCTAGTGCACTTGGATGAGAGAAACACCTACAGATGTCACAATTCGCTGCACAAGAGTATAAAATGGTGCTCTGCATGCTGAATTATTCAACTATTAGACACTGAATAATCAAGTAACAACAGAAAGCGAGCGTGGAGTTTAGAGCAGTAGTGGTGATAGAAGACAGAGAACAGTTGTTGGGAAGATTGAGAGCAGATGGCAGTAAACAAAGCTGATGGTCAAACAATAAACAGAGGCTGGAGGTAACATTGGAAATGTGGGCAAATTAGGTACAGTGAATGAGAAATAAGGATGTGGTTAATAATTGTCCCTTAACTTTGATATTAATGTGGTATATATTTGAACCTATTGATTTTCTTTGTTTGAAATAGGTTTTTTACTCAATTTCTCAATGTATTTACTGGTTGATGAGATTTACTATGTAATAGCTGCTAAATGTCCAGAACTGGTTTTATCTAAAGAGGGTATTGACTAGACTCTAAAAAGCTGGAGAAACAACTTCTCCAATAATTTACAGATAAGAGGGAGAGAACACTGCTGTGTGAGCTTTTGCTTTGCAGCTCCAGCTGCACAGATGCTTAATCTTTAGGATAATAATAATCAATTAGTTTATAGTCTAGTCATTTTCAGGTCGTGATAAGACCATTCATGTTTTGTGCATGTCACTTCATCTGTGATAAAAATAGGTCACCAATTAAACAATGAAAGTATCAACTAATAACCACTGACTGTATATAATAATTGGATCAAGTGAGTGTGATGTCCCATAGAAAATGACTTTTTGCCCGTTCCGATATGGGCATCGCCATGTTGGAACCAGAAACTGTCAGTAAGCAGTGATTGGTTTTAGTTGGTCTGAGTCAACATTTCTATAGCAACTACTCTAACCAATTAGACGTCACCCTTTTGAAAGGCCACACCCCTTGGAAGTAGGCTCAGAAGAATCTGTTAATCAAATGTTTTAAATGTTAGACCACTTATTCTTATTGAAGCATCTGAATGGCCAGTTTAAAACTTAAATAACTTGAACTTCAGAAAATGTTTTAAAAAAATAGAAGAACAAGAACGGTTATTCTGACTGTTAATGACTGATTAACAGCTGTTTATTTATCAATAGAAGTCTATGAGATTTTGACTTCTTGGATCCAGCAAGTTCTTCATGTTTGGAACACCAGGCAGGAGGGGGTGATATACCTCATCTTTTGTGTCTAATGTTAAAACTCTTATGAGATCGTTATTGGACAGGACTGTGTTTCCTTCAATACCCTTTTACAAAGCAGCATCACAGGTTGCAGGTCAGCATCTGAACACCAGCCCAAAAGGTTTTCTTTTTGGTTTTAAATAGAATTGTTCTCACCAGTAGGGCTTCCACCACAAACAACTTGAGAAAGGGATAATGGTGCTGAGAATGTGAGCAATGATGGTGTAAGGATTCAGTGGTTTGGTTTTGTTCTTGGTCATGTTTTCCATGACCACTTTCAGGTTCATGATCCACAGTTGTCTTCTGTTCAGTTAATTACCCTCAGCCTATTTAAGTGTCTTGGTATCTGTTCATCCTTGTCAGGTCATCTGCTCTGTTGTATCACTGTTTTGTTTCTCCCCATAGTTTTGTCATGTTTCAGTTTGGTTATTAAATATTTTTTTTTCTATCACCAAGTCTGGTCTCCTGTATTTTGGGTCAACCACCACCAGTTCCTGACATATGGAAGCAAGAGAATGCAATTATGTAAACTGTGCAACAATTATGTCATGGTGCTCTGGGGGGATCGACACCTTTTTCCCCCTTCCCTTCTTTTTCCTCCTCATTATGCAGAACCTAATCCATGGGTGCGGCAATTCCTAATTGGACTCAGCTGTCGGCACTCATCTCATCAGCACTCTTGCTCATGACCTCTATTTAAGATGTACTGTCTCCAGTATTCACCACCAGTTCATTTGCCCTCTATGGTGCAGTACTTGGTCTCACGCAATCCTAAACTTCATGAAGTTACACCTTGATCCACATCCTACTCTTTCGTGTACTCATGACTGCCTCTTTTTCCACAGGATCTACAAACATTTGTGCCGACTTGGGTCCAACACATAAACTCACTGTCTGGTTCCACCTGAGGACTTAACCTCCAGCCATGCCACAACACAGGATAAGGGCTCGCTCCACACATGGACTGCGAATCACAAAAATATAAGAACGAGGAATACTCGTCGCCTTGGACTGCATCCTGCACTCACTTCCTCCTCTACTTGGACACACTCTCTCCTGTCATCCCAAGACGCCTTCGCAGATTCCTCCTCCTAGCCACAGAACACTACTCCTGATTACCAGTTTCCTCCTGGACAATAAACTGTGACTATATTCCATTCAAGTGTCCATGATCTTTCCAGGTTGCTAGCATCTGGGTCTGTTTTTGTTCCTTTCCTTGCCAGTAACATGACAAAGTGATTGAAACTCCCTTCGCCACACAGAACATTTATGTGCAAACGTGGATGGGATGTAGTTCTGAATTAAGCCATGCAGCAAAGAGACAGAAAGAGAAAAGTAAAGATGATTGTTCAAATATAACTGGAAACAAGTTAAAAGTTTAAAAACTTTAACTTATTTTTTTTTGCTCATTGATTTAGTTACAGAAAGACAATCTCACAGGAGTTTGGAGAAAACTTGATAAATGTATCATAGCAGACATGGGCAACGTTTACAAAGGTTAACATCAAGGTGGTCAGTTTGAATTGTATTAATTGTTCATAATACAAGTTTTTTACATCTTTCTCATAAATGGGTTTTATTACTTAACTTCGATGGGGGAATTCGAAAAAAAACATTTATTTGTGTCGACATAATATTCCTGTATTGATCCAAAGTTCCAGAGGAAAATTGGAGAAAAAATGTTGCCATAAAAATCATTTTAAATACTGAGCATATTGTATGGTAGACTACAAGTTCTAGGTCAGTAGCCAGTAGGGAGCATATTGCAGTTTCTGGATTAAAGAACCCACTTTTTGCATCTGGATGTGATGATTTAATGAAAGGAATAAAGCTAAATAAATGAGCTGTTTGGGGTTCTAAAGCTCAAGCCTCAGCAACTTGTAAATCTTTGGGAATGAGTTTTAAGTCATTTCATGGATCATTAAATTTAAGACTAACGTCTAATGCAAGAGGGTTTTAGTTTGTTTTCAATAAATAGGTATTTATTGAAAATGTATTACAATTTTAGTTTTTGTAGGAATGTGGAAAAAGGACCTTGCTGTCTAACTCCCTAACAGCTGCATGTTCACTTCTGACATTATAAAACATTGTGATATCTCAACTTACAAGTTGTCTGAGTTTTAATTTAAAGGAAATTTAAAAATCTTCTGCTAGCTAGAGCAAAAAAACTTGAGGTAAATCTTTTCATTTTTTAGTATAACTGTTGGGAGATGTGGTTAGGAGCTTTCTTGGTACTGACGACCATCAGCTTTTGAAGTTCAGGGAAACATACAGTATGTTATAAACTCTACACTGTTCATTGTTCAGACGCAACTTCACCCAAGACTACCTGGAGTGTTGCCACAGTGGCCATCTTCCAGAGACATATGGGGCTTCCTTTACCGGTTTCTGATCTCCATTGGAGAATATTTTTTCTGGATCACTGCCTCACTGGTTTGTACTGGTGTATCATGGGACTTTGCCCATAAATAATCTGCAGTACAATTTGGACGTGTTCAGTGCAATTTTGGATCACGTGAGCTAAAATTAGGATATGGATTTTTTTAAAAAGGTAAGTGTGCACAGTTTACAAAGCTTACATCTCTTGTGAGGAGACAAACATACCTCTATAGCAAGATAAAATAGTTTATTCTAATTTTGTTGATCTGTGAAGTGGGTGATACTGGTATAGTCTGATGGTATCTCTGAAGCTACAGTACCGACCAAAAGTTTGGACACACCTTCTCATTCAATGGGAAGGTGTGCCCAAACTTTTGGTCTGTACTCTACATTCACGAAGCTCTCGGCAACATGGGTTCAAACAAGCGCTTTCAATGAAAAGTCAATGTAAACACGTTTATGTGAGTTTTGGCCTTCCACATTCAAAACTGTTACACTGCTGTTAAGCTACGTTTATTTCTATGACAGTTTTCAGGCTGTACATACAAAAAGCGTGTCCAATGATCGTGCATTGAAAGTTAAAGCAGGTCAAACTTTGACCAATGAGGGATCTGGAATTGGTAGCAACGTATAGATGGCATCCCATTTTATTTGTGGAAATGCCAACCATTAGAAAATTGATCATAGAGAAGAAACTAATAATTAAAGACTCTTCTTACTGTAAGTGGCGGACATACGCTAGTAACAGACAGTCCAGTGTGAACACCATGGCCAGTTATTGCGCTTGAATGCATGTCACATGCCTGGTGTAAATGTAGCTTTACTTTATTTTATTTTAGTTTTTTTTTTTTTGTAATACCTATTTCAAATAAAAATGTTTTGGTAAAGGTATTATAAAGGCCATTTGTCTCCTCTTTTCTCTTTTCTATCTTTTACAACTGCTGGGTGCAGATTCATCCCTGAAAAAAGCTCCAATGTAATCACAGCTAATAGCATTATGCTTAACACTATTTACATCCTGGCAGAATGAATTATCTCCCTCTATGTGGTAACAACCCCTACAAATACACTTGCTACCTGCTTGCCTTTATTCATTCCTAACATCTGTTTTTTACTCGTTCCATCCCCCTCTCCACCACATTTATCAGCTTTGCTTTGTCTCGTCCCTGGGGATGCAGCAACCAAACACAAAAGGCCAGGCCGCAATTCTAAAATAGTTAGATTAAATCAGCCAGTCATTAATGTCTGCTGTCGCCCTTGCATTTTCTCAGGGGACACACATACAAGGAATGTAGACAGATCTGCTTCGTCTTGCATTGTGATAAAGCAGCCATCAGCACAATGCATCTTGCAGCGGAGAAGCATGAGCACAAATGTCTGTTAAATTAACTTCCTTTTTTAACTGATTACCCCTGCAAAACATTACTTTTCATTATTATCAGTTGCAAGTATTGATTGCTTTTCAGGGTGGATCACAGATATATATTGCTGGATTGGCCTTTACCTATTTGCTGCTATACACAGTGACATGTGCACGCAGGCGCCATGACATTCAGTCATGCTAACAGTAATCTGCTGTTTAGAATTAGGACAGGCACACATCAACCACAAAAATTGGGCTCATTTCTTAACCGATTTCACAAAACATAGCTCGAATTAAAGTTTGGAAAATTATTCTCAGGGTATATTTAAATATTTGCCATCTCTAAAGATTAATATGTAAATAGTGCGCCTTCTAGTGTTACAGGTAACACAATGCTGTCAAATTAACCCTCGTACCATCCTCAGATATTACTAACACATTTTACTCTTGTGGTCAATTTGACCCCAGGGATATTTGCCTTCAGAAAATGATTTACATATAATTGTTAACCAAGTTTTTGTGTCAGGCACATTGTTTATTTGTTGAATACATAAATAACACCTTGATAATGAAACAGACCAGTGGCAAGCCTGATAAGACTTCTATGTCCAATTCAAACTGAACCAATATCTAGTGTTAATTTTAAAACTGGTTTTGGTTGCCATGGTGATAGAATGCTGACATCATCAGATCATAGGCCTACTTTTCACCTTGGCAACAGCAAACAGCTCTTACTCTCACACGATTTTTTTACTTTTTAATGGTCAAAATTGAGACTGTTTACAAATTTATGAAGGAAAACTCAGCTGATCTCTGTCCATCTCTTGCAACATGTCAAAGTTTATAAATGCAGGAAAAAAGATCAGGAGGTAAAGTTGTGTTCAAGTTTTTAAAAGAAGGAGAAAAGTAGGTGCGGTTAACAGGAATCTCAATTTTCCTTTTTTTGTGTGTTTTGATTCCATGCTGGGGGATGTTTGGTGGTTAGCGCTCTTGCCTTCACAGCGAGACGGCCCCGGCTCAAATCCTGGCTGGGACCTTCCTGTGTGGAGTTTGTTTGCATGTTCTCCCTGTGCATTTGTGGCTTTTCTCTGGGGACTCCGGCTTCCTCCAACAGTCCAAAAACATCATTCATAGGTTAACTGTTTCCTCTAAATCAGGGGTCATGAACAGGGACGTGCACAAGATTTTAGAGGGGCAGGGGCTTAAAGTCATTTTTGGTTCTTTAACCAATATGAAAATTAGATAAAATGTTTGATTAGGTATTAATAGATAACTACTCACTCCTGTGTCAGTCACTGGAGGTTCATGGTAATTATCCACAGCTGTTTTCATTTCAGTTTATTGTCCTCAGTGTATCGAAGTGTCTGGTTTTCAGTTCTACATTGTTAGGACATCAGCTTTTTCCTCTTTTTGTTTCTCCATGGGTTTTTTGTCCGGTCTTAGTTTATTCATTAAATGTTTGTTTCTGCCACCGAGCCCAATTTCCTGCATTTTGGGTTCTACACCTCCAGTTCCTGACTGTTGAGGATTCACAAACTCTCCTTTGCATGTGATCCTTTAAACACGGGCTTTTGTTGTGATTGGAAACATTTTAATGCAAAACATGGCAAAACTGAATGATACAGAATTTAATGTAGGGAATAAGTATAAAACATAAAACAGACACATTTAGTTTCAGACCTGTAGTGAAGAAGCAATTTTTTATTGAGAAATATTGCTTACAGAATATTACAGTGACACTGTTTTCTAAGTGCAAATTTGTTTAAAGTACCAGAAAACACAAGTGAGGTAGAAACAAAATGTTTTTAATTTGCAAGGAGATTAAATTAAAAAAAACAATAATACTTTAAAGATTAAATAAAGTGTGAAAATAAATAAATAAAATAATAAAAATAAGAAAGTACTAAAATTTCAAATGAGACCATGCTTCAACTGTTCTAACAGCTTTTTTGATAGTGTCAGATGTTTACATAGTATAGGCTGTCATTTCTCTCTGTAGTCAGGAAACTAAGAACTCGGCTTACACATGGTTCTTTTATTTTCTTACATACGGTTTTACTTCTCTCTCTGTCTCTGGCTGCTCAGAGTCTGAGTGGAGCCACAAAGACCGAAGCAGCAGCTCAGAACTCCTGTATTTTAAGAAAATGGGTACAATAGAATACTGTGGGGTTTTTGTACCGACATTTAAGGTTAATAAAAAAAAAGAGGGCACTAGGGCACTTTTTAATACAAGACCAAAAAAACAGTTGCTAAATTACCCCTAGGGTCCAATGTCTGTACTTGTCTGCAAAAAAGGTTATCGCAGGTTAAGAAAATGGATGGACAGATGATTTAATGATGCATCTTAAACATTTTTTGACATAAAATGCTTCTATGCTTCTGAAAAAATAAAAGAATTACAAATAAAAACGTTGTGTCTATGTCTATAAAGGTTTGGGAAAAAAACCCTGTTACTTTAGACCAAGATCTTTCCAATAATTAGGTTTGTGTGACAAAAGTCTAAAAGTCATTATTGTGTTGCTTTTTTAGCGGATCAGATCAGGCAAAGCTGCAATGGACTGGAAAACAGTCAATGGTGTTCTGACGCCCCCCTCTTTTAGAGCTCCTTACCCATAAATTTACATGCATCAATGTTTATCTTAATATTAACTACATTTTAAAATCAGCTTTTGACTTTTGAACTAAGCAATCAAATCATCAATACATTTTCTATACCCGCTTTATCTCTTTCAGGGTCACTGGGTTGCTGGAGCCTATCCCAGCGACTGTTGTGCACAGGTAGATACACTTCTGTAATTTTGTGTGTGTTTTTTCCTGTTTTTCCTTTTCTCATACAGTTTAAGGTTTTCTACAGGTGTCAATCTTTACAGGTAAGTTTTATCTTTAACTCTCCTTGCTGCGTCTTATGCTTTTTCTTAGCAACTGTTTTGCATAGATTGGACTCACAGATGTCTGGAGGCGTGACTTCTTTTCTTTTTATTAGGTTCAGGTTTCTACAGGTTAAGTCCATTTTTACAGGACGTGTATCTTTGTCTTTTGCTATTCCTTTTTTTCTTTTCCTTTGTTTAGATGTTCTGAAACCATCCCAGTTTTGGGCATAGGCAGATACCAAAGCAGCTTGGAGCTGAAAACAGTGTGTTCTGACCCCCTCTTTTAGAGCTCCTTACCCATAAATTACATGCACAAGTTTATCTTAATATTACTACATTTTAAAATCAGTTTTGACTTTTGACTAAGCAATCAATCATCAATACATTTTCTATACCCGCTTTATCTCTTTCAGGGTCACTGGGTTGCTGGAGCCTATCCCAGCGACTGTTGTGCACAGGTAGATACACTTCTGTAATTTTGTGTGTGTTTTTTCCTGTTTTTCCTTTTCTCATACAGTTTAAGGTTTTCTACAGGTGTCAATCTTTACAGGTAAGTTTTATCTTTAACTCTCCTTGCTGCGTCTTATGCTTTTTCTTAGCAACTGTTTTGCATAGATTGGCTCAAGTATGTATTGGAGGCGTGCTTCTTTTTCTTTTTTTTTCTTTTTTATTTAGAGTTCAGGTTTTCTACAGGTTAAGTCCATTTTTACAGGTAAGTTGTATCTTTGTCTTTTGCTATTCCTTTTTTTTCTTTTCCCTTTGTTTTAGATGTCACTTGAAACCATCCCAGCAGTTGTTGGGCATAGGCAGGGTACACCTATAAACTGTCCCCAGTCTTTGGCAAAGCTGCAATGGACTGGGAAACAGTCAATGGTGTTCCCTGTCTTGTCTTCTTAAAAAACTCTCCATTTATCAATACATTTTCTCCACCTGTTTCATCTTTTTCATGGTCATGGGATGGCTTGAGCCAAACTCAACAACTGTTGGGCACATGCAGGTAAAATAATGCATTTTTCTGTGTACGTTTTTGTTTTTCTTTTAGGACACAGTTTATGTTTTTTTTAGGTACTTTGGTTTTTCCAATTGCTTTTTTCATGTGTCTTTTTACTCTATTTTCTTTTTCTCTTTATTTTAGGGGTTACTGTAACTAATCCCAGCAATATCTGCAAATAGTCACGTGTAATACATTTTATCATATGTCAACTTTTCCCGGTTGGTTGATGAGGAAGAAATCAAGAGTCAATGACCAGATGAAGCGGTGTATTAACATTAAAAAATGGCAACATCAGATCTGGATGAAAAGTTTGTGATGGGCGAGTGGTAGTGTCTCTTGGGGGCTTCTCCCACTTAAATGCTATTTGTAGCCCTTGTGCTATCCTATGGGGTCCAGATGACCCGATCCTTACATTGACATGTTATCCCAAGCATGACACAGGTGGATAAAGGTGGAGAGGATTTCATGTAATCCATGGACACCAGTGAAGATCACATATGGTTGAAAAAAAAAGGTTTAGCGCACTGTCTTGTGGGGTCTAGACGACCCCACTCCCAATGTAAAAGTGCCTAGGATAGCAAAAGGGTTAGAAAAGGAGCCTTTTTAATGGCAAGGATTGGTTGCAGCACCACTGTGACACCCAGAGGGCATACGTGGATTGATGGAAATTTGGCTTTCCCCACAGTGGCAGTTCTACACTAACTTGCTCCCTCGGCGAGTAACCCCACCAGCACCCCTCACCGCACACATACAAAATTTGACAACATCCTTCTGTGTTCCCTATCTTCTATTTAGCCATCTTACACAAAAATGCATGAATTTTATAAACTAATATTACAGGGGGATCAAACTCAGTCACACAGGGGGCCTAAATTAAAAACACGCTTTAGATTCTGGACTGCAGATAAACATTTACTGATCACACTAAAGCTAAACTTTTAAACATTTAATACTGAACTATTTGAACATACATATGAATCAAAACAGGAACATTAATCCAGAATAACTCACGTTAAACCATAAATAACGTATGATATTTTGTTCTCCATAAAAATATGTTCTGCCAAAATTACACAAATATGAACATGCTGTAAAACAAAACAAAATAAGCATGTAAATATTAATAATAAGAAATTATAGTTTTATAGAAATAGTTTTCTTTTCCCTTTTTATATTTGTTTAGAGCTGGGCTCCTGGCATCATTTTTAGCAATAATTTCTTGGTGTGTGATGTCCTGTGTGTGTCTTTGTAAAACATATCAGAGGGATTGGATCTGAAAAAAAAAAACTTATTGTGAATATCATTTCTAGGTCTTCTAAAACATTACAAACTGAATTATAGTACTCATCAGTGGGATTACTCCGAAATATTTGGCATTTTTGTGCAACACCAACAGTAGAAATCCTCCAAAAAATCTAAATCCATTCATAAAAAATGATCTATAGTTTATTTATGATCTCATAAAGTGCAGCTGTTTTACTGCATTACCTGCTGTCTTTATGTCAAATACTGACACCAACTAAACTACAGAAAAGACACATCATGAAAATATCTACAATAGTTGGTAAATAATGACATTATCAACATGAACTGTCGAGTTATCCAACAGCACGCAATGATCTTGTTGTTGCGTAATGTAGGCTTCGCTCCTCGCTGCCGGCGCCCACCACCCCTCCTCTCCCCTTCTGATGCGGCTCCGTCTCTATGACGGGAGCGTGCAGCTGCAGCCTAGAGTTGATTTTTAGAGTGAAAAAGATTCCCAATTACCTGTGTTTGTATGTGATTCACCCAGGCACCGGTGAGTTGTGCACCCCTCTCGAATATTTTGACCTATGGTCCAAAGACTACCTCAAAGAGGTGTGGGCGCAAGTGTCTTGCAGCAGAGGGCAATGGTCACGTGCACATTAGGTCTGGTGTGTCTGAGCAGGGAATTATGGGAAATAATCCCCATTACCTGCTCTTGTCGAAATTTGGTTGAGCACGGGTTTAGCTTCTGCCTAATTCCTTTTCATGTGGCTGTTTTACGTTGTTTCACTCTTAGTTATTTCATCCTTTTTATTTATTCATTTTTTTTTTTTTTACCATAAGTGTGGAGAAGGGAGAGGATGAAGACATGGGTGCGATGTTCAGTGTCAGATGTTTTAAAAAAATATAAGCGTGAAGTGTCTGCCTGCAGCAGACACCTCAAAATAAAAGCTGAAAGGGTTCTATTTGACTTAGCCATGTCCTTATGTGTAACACCAATGAGTTGTATCACTAGAGGAGACATCACGTGGTTCCTCATGGGAGGAGAGCACCGCCATCTTGGTGAGGTCAAGTTACTGCTGCAGTGCGTGCATTTAAACACATTTTTTTGCAAAAGTCACTTCATTGTGCGGGTTTCAACTGCCAAAATCAGAGAAATGAATCCACCAAGGAGGAAGGCATAACATTTCACAGGTAAGTATTATAATTCTTTCCTTTTAATGCAGCAGGGCTTCATTAATCGTACACATGTTGACATGCATGATGCTGCAGGGCTATTATCAGCATGTAAGCATGATGTACGTATAATTTGCTGTCATCATAAAATGTAAACTTTATTGTGTTAAACCTATATACAGTATACTAGGACTAGGCTATTATAGTAATATAGTTTTATACATTTCTGACTCAGTGACTGAACTTTTCTTGCAGGTTTCCAATGGATTCAGACTTGAAGAAAAAGTGGGCCTTAGCTATCAAAAGAGCTAACCCAGATGGATCACTGTGGTACCAACTAGGAATACAGTCTGGCTATGTTCAAAAGATTTTGAGGAAACAGATTTTGATAAGACTGGCCAGACTGTTCGCTTGAAACCGGCACCATGATATCTGTGTTACACAAATTGACCACTCACATGAATCAGTAGAGTAAATCTATTG
This sequence comes from Oryzias curvinotus, assembly GCA_023969325.1. Taxonomy (NCBI): domain Eukaryota; kingdom Metazoa; phylum Chordata; class Actinopteri; order Beloniformes; family Adrianichthyidae; genus Oryzias; species Oryzias curvinotus. Next base: position 12,476,978 of record CM043717.1, read on the forward strand.
ATTTTCTTTGTTTTTAGCTATTTTAAAGGGGAAAATCTGTTGTTGACTTATTATTGATTTATTGTTGTCATTTATTATTATTGACCTATTATTGATTTGTTTTTATCATTTAATATTATTAATAACTTACTATTTATTTATTATTATTGTTTATTATTGATTCATCATTATTGTTATTATTGACTTATTTATGCATTATTATTTATTATTATTATTGACTTGTTGTTGGGCTTTTCTAAATAATTTACATTAAATGTCAAAGAAGTCTAAAACTTCTAAATGTTTAAGAATTATTTTTAAAAATTCTTTGTAATATTTCATTTATTTATAAGAAGTCCTGCAACAGTGCATTTTTCATTAAAGTTTGAGCTTATAAGGCTGACTGACTTCTCTTATTTAACAGCAACAAATGATATATATATATATATATAATATATATGTATATATTATATACATATATTATATATTTCTTAATATGCATAAATATATAGAAATATGAATTAATATATAAATTATATAAAAGCTACTTAGATGCCCCCAAAGGCTATAGAAAGCACTGGCATGTGGGCGTTGTCGACCTCACCAAGATGGCGTCGCACTCCGCCACCGTCGGCCAGGCTTCCCAAGTGGGCGTGTCTCCTCTAGTAATATAACTCATTGTGTAACACTGCGGGCAGGGAAAATGCCGTCCCTTATGAAGTGCCGCCCTGGGCCACCGCCCACTTCGCCCATATCAAAAACCGCCATTGTGTCCCCAACAGGAATGTTGCAAGGGGGCCAATGGGGAAGAGTAAAGGCTTGCACTCCCTTCATTAACGCTCCCGCACCTCAAAATACTTTATTAAAAAGGAGCTATCAAAGGTTTCAGCACCGTTGTGACCCCAGGGAAGATTTGGGTAGATGGTTGGAAATTGTGTTGTTCCTAACATGGGGGATGTTAGAGGGCCAGTAATGGAGGGTAGGCCAGACCTTTTAAGAAAAGGTTTGGTCCCCCTTCATTTAAGCTTCTCTTCCTCCAGATCTAAATCTTATTCTTTTTCGGTAAACCCTAGTATTTAGTATTTAAATCTGCTTGCTACACAAATTGAACATTTTCTACTAAAATAGGATGTAAATATTTAAAATCCCACTCTCATGAATAATTATTTATGATTATGATTATTTTCTGAGTTGGAGGTGGGACAGTTGGCATGGAGCAAGCCTGTCCCACTTTTCATAATCCCTTTGTTTACACTCTCTCCTGCTAGCTTACAGCCCCTCACAATGCTAGCATAACATCGGTGTGACAAAAATAATGAGCAATATCAGAGCTATCCTGCGATACAGTTTTACTCCAGATGCCAACTTAATTAAGGAAAATGAAGATGCACATGGATCTTTTTGTCTACAAGAGGATGCATCACAATGGAGCCGATCAGGAATCTCTGGCCCTGCCCATTGTAGTTTGTGCGTAACAACTGCAAGCTTTTTTTCCAACAACATTTTTTGTCTGCTTTTGTTTCACGACAATTTGAACATAGAATCCTCTTTCTTAATCTTAATTTTCATCATATATGTTCTCTAACAAATGCTACAAAAACATGTTAAAAACACCAAAAACATCAGAGTGGGTCTTTGATAAAGACAATTAAGTTATCTTTTATTATAAACTTTATGATAAACAAAGGCTACATTCATCATTTCACATCTCCCACAACAGAGAAGATGCTGTTCCTAAAAATTTGGTTGCTACCTTGTTTAAAAACTGTAATATATAGTAATAGTACAAATGTGTTGAAAGTTAAAGATTTTGTTGCCTGCATTACAACAGCGGTATGATCAATTCATAAACATTAGAATTAAGGCTGATGTTTAAAAAGATTTGTTTGACTTTAACGGAACTTTAATTTTTTGTTTGAATTATTTGACAGGATGATGACTTAAAAATACAGCTGCAAAGTTAAATTCAGGTTTTGTCTTTTACGTATGGTCAAAAAGCAAAAGACACCGGTAATGGTGCACCTGCTTAGCAGGTTGGGGTTCGATTCCCTGTGGTGTCCTGCTGAATATTTAGACTTTAATACATAAATGATGAGCATTTCTACCATAAAGGTTAAGGTAAATGGACAACAGATGATGTCTGAGGCATTTTTTTTTTTGTTTTCACAATTGGTTATTAGTGTAGGGTATTAGTTTTGGGATATTGCTACATTCACACAAATTGCGATTTGCACTGGACATCGCATTTTAATATTAGGACAATGTACAGACCTGATTAGAGGTTCTGTGGCATAATCTGCGCGTCGCATAGCGATTCTATAGCGGCAAAGTGTTTCAGTCAGCACAGTGACAAAAACTTGGCCACATAGCACATTGTTTCCAGAGTTCAAATATCTGAACTTAGGTGAAGCTTTGCATTGGGTCACCCGATTATAGGAACTCAGCTTTGGTATGTACGTGTTGATATTATCAGCAGCTGGAGTCCAAAACCAACATGGAGGAAGAACTGATGATTGCCGTTTGTGGTTCTCAACAAGTAATCTGTGTTTGCAGGCTATAAAATTAACACTCGCTGCCATTTTTTCCTTTGACTAGTAAAAGTTAGAGGGCTACTTGCTACATGGCGAGTTTATGTTTGCAGCTTAAGTAACCATCTTTATTACCCCTCCCTTTGGCAATTTTCTTTAATTTTCCATTTGTGAACGCACATGAGGTACACAAAAGCATGCGATGCATTAATGCAACCCCCAAGTCACATGCGTGTTTAAACACACTGAGCGCAAATTCTGTCTGTCATCAGAAAGTTGCTTTCTGACCTCCAGCTACCAGCTTTGCGGTTCTCGCCTGATAAATACAAGCTCAGTAAGGAAGCAGGGTTTTTCCGTAGCATGCGCTTCGTATGGAGCCAGCAGCGCCTTTGAAATGCCATGCTAACAGAGCCTGACATACGATAGTCTAGGGGTCGGGAACCTATGGCTCGCGAGCCATGTATGGCTCTTTTGATTAGGGGTGTAAGAAAAAATCGATTCGGCAATATATCGCAATACGTCATTTGGCAATACTTATATCGATTCAAAATGCTGCCAGATCGATATTTATTTAATTATTTCTGAGCGTCCTTCAGTGTCTGACTCTTGTTGTCCACTTCACCCTCCGAGCGCTAGTTGGCAGCAGAGCACACAGCCTCTTTGAGCAGCTCTACTCTGAACAAGACAACAGGAAGACTGCAGCCAGAGGCAGCTTGTTCTGTTGTTATGAGACATGAACTATTTAGTTCTTACTTGGAATGGATACCTAGCAGAAACTCTGAGCCATGTTGCTGTCAATAAGATATGAAAACGTGGATTTCTGTGCTTTTTAGCGGCTCAGATAAATAAGATAGACAATGAAGCACGGCAGCAGCTAGGCTAATGCGCTTAGCATCTGCTAACATGCTATCAGCAAAGCGGGCTAAGGTTCTGCAGAACCTCAAAGCAATGGATTCTAGTTTAGGGACCTGATGGATCAGAGGAATGTGTACAATGCTCTGAAAAAGGCTGACATTGTGGTGATCAGCGTTACCAGTTTACTTCCGTGTGTGAGAAGCGTGGCTGCAAAGGTGCAACAGAGCATATATGTTAACAAAGCCCCGTTTTTGTCACATTAAAGCAACTTACCTTTGTTCTGTCATGCTGCCTCATCATCACACTTTATTGTTTCTGGAAAGAATCAGTGTGTGTCCCCCACCATTTGTTTTTAAAGCACCATTCAGGCTCCTGAACTGTTTAAAAGCACTAGAGAAGCTACATTAATGCTGAAAATGAAACAGCATTTTATTTCCCCAATAGAAACTTATTGGTTAAGACTCATTCATTCTTTGTTTATTCTTACACTGAAAAAATATATTCATTTTTAAATCAGGCAATGTTGACTGTTCCCTTTCTATATTTTAACTTACCAAAATAAAAGCACTATGAATTTGCTTTGGTAAACGCAACTTATATATGAGATACAATTGCAGTGCTTAACATTATGATCACTAAACCGAATTTGACCATTTTATTACAGTGGAAGACATTAAAATTTAGGTTGAGTTTTTTCAAAGTCATATTTAAAAAAAACAGAAAGAAAACATGTTTCGGTAAAATATCGAGATACGTATCGTATCGCCAGACTCTTGCCAATACACACCCCTACTTTTGATGGTCACATCTGGCTTGCAGACAAATTTTTAACTATAAAATCTTTGTTTCATTAGACCAGTCCTTCTTGGTGGCGATGCGGTGCCAGAGGGGCGCGCAGTGGTAGCGGTGCTTGGAGAAAAAAAATCTGCGCTAGCACTATCAGTTTACTGTTATCTATTATTTCACAGAGTTTGTACCAGCCGGAACCCTTTGAATTGCCACCCCTGCAACTGCGCGCTCCCGTCTCTGAGAAAGAGCGCGCAGTTGCAGGGACGGGACGTGTGAGGAAGGGGTAATGGCCACATTGTCATAACTTAAAACACACAACCCGTCACTCACTGCAGCATGAGTGTGTGTTTGGCTCCGCGTCTGCATGTGAGCAATCTTTCTCACATCTAAAGAACATTAAGACCAACCTACGATCACGTTTAATGGATGGAAGTCTCAACGCCTGCATGAAGCTTAAACTCACCACATATCAACCGGACTAGACCATCTGCAAAACTACCACGCGGCACCAGAAGTCACATTAATGCTAAGAAATACTCATCATTTATTAGCAACAGAATAACAATGTTATTAAAATGAATCCACAGACTTATTGTACTTTAAAAGTGTTGAAATCACATAAAATGCACGCATTCACTTGTATAATTAGTTTTAAACATATTGTAGCGGACTGAGTTTAACTGGGTGGCTGTTGGGTCGCGTTCTAAGTTCCGGAGTTAATTGAACGCATCATGCAGAGATCTGATTGGCCCTCAGTTCTGTCACTCAGCTTGTCGTTGGGGAGTTTGGACCAATGGGGTTCATCTATGGGCCGAATAAGGGAAATAGGAGGGCTGGAGCGGGAGCAGGGGAATATAAAGTTGGGAGAAGCGCTTTCGTCTTGGTGGGAGAGATTCAGAAGTTGCTGAATTAATTGTACGGCGTTTGTTGAGGTCTGCAGTAACCAGAATAAAGAACCTTAAAAGAGGTTAAGTCTCCGTGCCTCAGTGTGGGAAAGGGTCACTACATTATTGTATGGCTCTTTCGAAATTATATTTAAAAATATGTGGTGTTTACACTCTCTCGGCCAAAAAGGTTCCCGACCCCTGCGATAGTCGCTGCTTTTTGTCTTAGTAATAAAACGCCTCATCTGTTAATACAAAAGTATCTTTGTGTTATCTTACTGTGTAGTTTTTAATTATCAACAATGTATGTATACTAATAGTATTTAAGTCATTTTTGACGTATTCCAAGGCGCTCTTCTTGGTCACGTGATAAGTTACTGCTAAAATAAAACCCAGGAACTAGCAAAATGAGTGAAAAACAAACGTCTTTGGAAAGTTTCTTTGCCAAAGGGAAAAGGCCCAGCCAGGAGACAGAAGAGGAGCCTTCCACTTCCAAAAAAATGAAAGCTACATTTAATAGACAGTACTTCTTTTAGCACCATGGGAGTGGGAAGGGGGGAGGATGATGACACCTGTGCCACATCAACTGTTAAGCATAACACAATAAAAGCACAGGGTTCGTCTTGTCACATATTTGATCCTCCATCATCCTAGTGTTGCTACAATAATCATCTGTCTATATTTGAAAGACCGGTCCGCGAACGTTTGTTTGACGTCATACCGGGCCGTGGCATGAAAAAGGTTGGGGACCACTGATCTAGACCCCACAAGACAGTGTGCTGAACCTTTTTTCTTCAATGATTTGTGATCTTCACGAGTGTTCATAGATTACATGAAATCCTCCTCACCTTTATCCACCTTTGTCATGGTAGGGAGAACACATCAATGTAAGGATGGGGTCATAAGATAGCGCAAGGGCTAATGCTAATGCTAATGAACTGTTTCATGTATCGCCAGTATGTGACCACAAACTGCTTTAAAGTCTGCCAATATTTTTTCAGACTGAACTTTAAGATGTGAATAATAAACAAAATAAATCAAAATATTTGGACATTCATTTTTTTTAAAAGGTCATTCTAAACAATAATAACAGTCATAAATTCACAGGAAATGCAACTTTATTAGCAGCATCTCACAAGAGAGCAGTTTGCTGGGCAGAACCTGACCCCTCTGCACCTTTCTTTTTATTCTTTCTGGCACTTATGTCACACATAACATCGAAAATCTTCCACCTATTTTTACCTGGTTACACAAGCCTTTTCCCCTCCATTGTACTTTAAGTTCTCCATCTTTTTCACCTCTGCTCTCTCTAACCTCACTGTCCCAAATGAATCCATCCCTTTTGCAAAGATACTCTGTGTTGCTTCAGGAAACCTTTATTCCTCTCCCTCCAGAGCAAACCTCCACCTCAGTAGATGTTCTTCCACCTGCTGTATGCTTTAACTACAGAACACAATGTCATCTGCAAACATCATGGTCCACAGAGACTCCTGTCTAACCTCATCTGTCAGTCTCTCCATCACCATAGAAACAAGGAGCTCAAAGCTGATCCTTGGGGTTGTTTCACCTCCATGTTAAACTCCTCTGTCACCCCTACAGAAGATCTTACCACTATCTTACAGCTCTCATGCATGTCCTGAACAACTCCAACATAATACTCTGCTCCAGACTTCCTCATACAAACCACAGCCCCTCTCTCTATATTCTGTCATAGACGTTCTCAACTTCTATGAAGACAAAATTTTGACCTCCTCTGTTCTTCCCCAGAACCATCTTCAAAACAACTATTACATCTGTGTTTCTCTTCTTTGGTAGTAAGAGCAGCACCATTGCCATTGCTGTTGCTTAAATATGTTCACTTCTGACCACAGTCTGGCTTCCATTCTTTTTTCCCATACGTTCATTGCATGACTCATCAGTTTTATTCCACTATAGTTTGCTCAACTCTGCACATTTCCCTTGCTTCTAAAAATGGTCAACATACTATTCCCATTCCTCTTACTCCCGAGACCTTGTTAAACAATCCAATCAGAAACTCTACTGCCACTTTTAAACACTTCTGTCCTCACAGGTGTGTTGTCAGGATGACTAACTTCCTTTCCACTCTTTATCCTCTTCATTGCCCCCTCATTATTTAGGATGACTCCTACTCCATTTCTCTTTCTAGCCACAAAAACATTTTAACCTGCCCCCAATCTATAAGCCTTGCTTCTTTTCCATCTGGTCTATTAGATACAAAAGATCTATTAGATACAAAAGACCTTTCTACTTGTGATGTCAGCCAATGCTACTTTTCTCTGTCAGAGTCCCAACAGTCAATGTTCCTGATCAAAATCTTACACTCATGCCTTTCTTTTTCTGTCTACCTACCAACTTTCCTTTCTCCTCTCCTAAGTTCTCCTTTCAACAGTAAATACATTTCCAACAGCACTCTATAGGTCAACAATACCAGTGCCAGTCATTGGTAAACCCGACCACAACTGCTCCCATATAACATTTTTGCCCGTGATTCACATGATAGATTTGGCATTGGTTTTCAGCTGGATGACCTTCCAATCTCGACACAACCCCTTGCAATTGCTAGGACTCAAAAGCACTGTATTGTGCCCCCTTGTGGTTGCATTGCCATTGGTCCCCTGACAACTACATATGGTAAAAATGAAATTTTATGTCTCACAGTTTGGGGAAAAAGTATGTAAAATAACTGCTTGCACTGCAAAGTACAGCTAAAATTTTTAAATATGTCTTTACAAATTATTTTTTATACATTCAAAAAAAAAAAGTTTATTTTACTAATGGTCTTCAGTAAAGATTATGGTATGTTTAGCTCTAAAAAATTACGTGTGGTGGGTTTTTATAATTTTTGGTTAAATCATTAGAGCAATCAGACCTTTTAATGAGCCCCATTTAACAGGCATTCAGAAAACATAAGAGCAGATAAATACGTCTTAAAATTGATTTTATGTGAAGGTAATTATAGCAAAACAACCCGATATCTGCAATTCTCTCTAATGTCTCCTTTGGTTGTTCATGCACAAGAGCTAAAAGCAGCCAAAGGAAGAAATTAATTAATAGCGCGGGACAAACAATGGCAGCCATTGTGGCAAAGCAACAACATGCAGCTCCATTGTCAGTTCATCGCTGATGATGAATAATATCTCCATTATTCATAATTATCCCTTTTACCATCTGGGACAAACAGGGCAGCTGGTAGGCCAGAAATGAGCCATTCCAACCAATGAGAACTGTTTATACTGAAGAGACCAGGGAGCTACAAATGCTCTGCGGTAATTATTCTCAATAGAAGCTGCACGTCTCTGCTTTGTGGTCTGACCCACATCATGTGTGTGTGGACATTAAGTGTTTGAGTGTGTTTCTGTGGAGGTGACTAAAGCAGGAGAGATGCTCCAAAAGACATGAATTTGGAATATGACGTGAATGGATGAGGCATGAATGGAGGTCCCACAGTGTTAGAGAGACATGACACCTCATTATTCAGACCATGGCGCATGTGTGTGAGTGTGTGTTGGAATAAAGGGCACGGGAGGGGGAGGTTCTCGGATTCCAGATGTCTTATGAATTCAACAGACCCGAGCACCCCTGCACCCCCACAACCTCTAACACGCTTGTTCACCCAGTGGTATTCTGGTGCTTTCTAAATGTTATCGTACCAACGTTTACATCTGCTCGCTTTGGCATCAGGCACCTTGATTTGACTGCATTAGCATCCTTTTATTCAACAAATCCTAGTGTCCCATGAACATGGAGATGACATTTTTCTGCAATAAAGACAATAAATCAAATGTGAACCCACTGTTGTTGCACATGTTGACTTGATTAGCTGTTGTCCCCCTTGGATGTGAACAAAACCTGCTGTGGTTGCAGAAACAGGTGTGGAGCCACCTGGGAAAGTCTACAAATATTAGTTATGTATCAACAAGTAAGCAGAGATGCTGTTTCATTATGCTGACTTCTTTTTTTAATCGTTTCACTGTTAGTTTAGATGAATGAGTTTTACTAAAAAAATGCATGTTTGTGTTAACTAATCCATGACTTAGCGTTATGGATCTTTATCTGATTTAGTTCTGCTTAACTGTAAAGCAGACAATCCATACAGATAAATGTGGATGGATCTTCCCTGCTTGATATTCATGATGTAATGTCTCAGGCAGATTTGTTGCATTTTGAATGTATGTCTTCACACTCAGTTTGAAATAAAAATGACCTATGGGACATTAACTCCCAACCTTTTTTGACACCACTTGACCCTTTGTTCCTCTAGTCTTACATAATCAAGGAGAGCAAAGGCTGAAAAAGAGAATAAATAAAATTTGAAAAAGAAAAGGAGATTTAAAACAAGCAAAACACAGAACAAAAAACATATGACTTGATAAGAGCTTTGACAGTTGTGGATCAATTACTTCTTTATTGTTATTATTTAATGTTAAATAGATTGCTTAAAAGGTTAAATAGATTTAACTTAACTAATGTAAAAAAGTCACAGACATGAAAGCCCCCCCCCTTTTTTTTAAAATCCCTTTGTTCTTGATTACTAATGAAAAATGAATATTTAAAAAAAATACCCACAACTTAAAACTCAACAGAATTTCATAAAAACTGTGTTTGTTTGTTTTTTGCGATTTTTTTTAAAGCACAGAAATTGATGCAATATACTAAAATGGAACAGAAACGAGGGTATGAGGTTTATTTAGTTTATTGCCAAAATGTTTTGACAGTTACATCAACAAAAGAATGGCTCTTTTTTATAAACATGCAGACACTGGCTGAACCGGTATGAAGTCTGTAGTGTTTCATTGCCCTCTGCAGGTCAAAGAAACTAATGCAAAATAAATATAATAAATATTTACAATCTTTAACTTGTTTTTTGCTTTATTTTGATCAAATATGTTGAAGCTTCTTAGAAAATAGGCACTAATTAAACATTTTCTGGTACACTGTATGTTTTTTCAGGATTTCTAGTTATCATTTTGCTAATTATTAAAAAAAAATATGGACTTCCAGGTGATAGAGAATGATGGTTGTCTAGAGATTGATCAAAGACGTTTCATGCTTACAAATCACACATACATACACACCTACTCACAGACCCACACACACCAAATCCAATGTCTCTTTCTTCTTCTCCAAGCCACATCAGCTTGCCAGCCATGTCTCCTACACGTCTCACCGTATGTGCCGCCATCTGGGGATGTTTTCCCAACTCTTTGTTCCTTTCCCTCCTTCTTATCTCTGTGTCTCTCTACACTTTTGTAAACTATGAATTCCTTCCACTCTGTGTTGTGTGGGGTCTCAGGTGAGAGCTTCCTCCCTCTCAGGACTCAGTAATTGCCTGCAAGCGCTCTCTTTCCAATCCTTTATAAAGCCTGCCATTCTTTCTTCGTAACATGTTAATTGCTTCTGGACACCAGTCAGTGTTCATTAAATATGCCTGTATTGAGCACAGCAGATGCTCAAACCCAGTGTGGTAATGTGTGTTTGCTGTGCTTTTTCTGAGAACACTAGCTGGGTGGTTGATGGGAACACCCATGAATTAACAATCTTAGTTTTTTCTTTTCTTTTTTTTTTCTGCAGTAAAGGGAAAAAAGGCCTTCTGTTGTTTGTACATTGTAAAAAATGGTACAACTAATTACATATTTCTCTTCCCATCTTGTATGTATAGGTCGCCTCTCATTTATTTTTGAAAAAAAGGAATCTCCAACACACAAAAGGCCACGTTAACACCACCCCTCAGCAACACACTTTCAAGCGACCACTTCCAAAGAAAAGCATGCGCTAGTATCGACTGTCCAGTATATGAACACTGAATGCTAAAAGCGTGTTCAAGAACCCATGTTTAGTGCATTCTTGAACACAACATACCCAGTGAATACGTAGCATATTTTACAATACTTATGTTGCACAAAATTAGGAAAATCCCAAATATTTTGGAGTGATCCCAGCGGTGACTTACCGGTATATAGTAGAAAATGGAATGATTTGATGTGTTATTTCTTATAATTATTATTTCCAGGCTTTGTTTGTTTTGTTCTGCTGCATGTTCATATTTGTATAATTTTGACAGAATATATTTTTATGGAGAGGAAAGATTATACGTTATTTAAGGTTTGACTTGATTTATTCTGGATTGATATTTCTGTTTTTATTCATACTTAACAGATCAGAATCAGAATATTTTATTATCATTATGAAGTGCACAACAAAATTGTTATGTTATTTCCAGTAACTCTTTTCAATAAATACCTATACATAATAATAAGAAAGACTGTACAGTAAAATGAAATGAATATTGCACATAAATTAAAAGTGCAGCCAGAGCATGTCAACAGTATAATGACGGGGGATTAGTAGGTACTGTTAAGTATGGGGTGGGGAGGGGTGGATGGACTTCACAGCTCTGGGGAAGAAGCTGTTTCTCAGTCTACTTGTGTGAGTTTTGATGCTCCTGTATCTCTTTCCAGAGGGAAGATGTACAAACTGTTCAAAAAGTTTATGTTTATGTTCAAAACGTTAAGTTTAAGTTCTAAGGTTTCAAAGTTTTAAACGTTTAGCTTTAGTGTGCTAAATAAATGTTTATCATCGGCCTACAACCTAAAGTGTGTTTTGGATTTAGGCCCCCTGTGCGACTGAGTTTGACACCCCTGTAATACGAGTCTAGAATTTCTGCATTTTTTGTGTAAAATGACCAAATAAAGATAGAGAACACAATAGGATGTCATCAAATTGTGTATGTTCAGTGGGTGTGGTGGGTGCTGGGGGGTTACTCGCCCAAGGAGTAATTTAGTGTAGAACCGCCAATGTAAGAAGTTAAATATCTTTTTACATAGAAAGTACAACTAAATCTAAACTTTATACATCACTTTCAAATGATACAGAATTCTACAAGGGCTTTCTTTCTGGGTCAACCCCATTAAGAGTTTAGGCTGATAAGCTCACAAGCCAATGAGACTGTGCTGTGAATTGTGCATTCATGTCCAGGTAGAATATATTACATTTGATTGGAATTCAGCTCTGAATGACCTCAGCAATCATTAATGTCCTTAAGCCCAAAGGGGTGAATTTCTGTCTTTCATCAGCTGTGTGATCACCTACTCCCTGTCACATTGTCCGTCAGTAATTATCTTCCAACCCCTCAGGAGTGTTGGCCAGATGAACAGGTGGGAACATGTGCTATCAAAGGTATATTAATAGGTAGATATCACTAATGATTTTCTTCATTTGACATACGTTTCGGTCTCTAGAGTTTACCTATGTCTCTGTCTCACATTTAATGTCTCCAGGCTCCTTAAGAGTGGCCTGTTTCTCTGACTTCCTTAATTTCCACTTCCACTTTGTGTAGTTAAATTCTTGGACAATGAGTCAAAAAGCCAGACCTATTGTATGGGGTGCTGTCTAAAATTACAATATATTGGTTATTTAACCTGTTTTAGGAGAAAAATGAAACGTGTTTTATTTATCAAATTCCCTAACCTTTTAACTCAATTTATAAATGTCACATTTAGACATGGAGACATTAAATAAGAGACAGAGACATAGGTAAACTCGAGAGTGAAACGTATTACAAATGAAGAAAATTGACCATTGGCATCACTAACTTACCCCTCAACTGGTTCTATTCCTATCTCGTACGCAATTCATCCAATTATAATCATTCACCTCTCCTACAGTTCCAATTACCACAGGTGTGCCCCAACGCTCTGTCCTGGGGACCCCCTGCTATTCATCATTTACCTTCTCCATGCAGATGATACCCAGCTCTACCTTTCCTCTAACCCTGACTCCACTCTCCCACCTGCCTCCCTCTCTAAATGCCTCCTTGAAATAAAACCCTGGTTCACCGCAAATTTCCTTAAATTAAATAGCAATACAACTGTAGCAACAAAGACCCCCCTAAATAAACTCTGTAACTTCTCTATATACTTCTCTCCCCACTGGTTAAGAGTCTGGGTGTCATCCTTGACAGCAGTCTCTCCTTTACTGCCCAGATCAACAACATCCCCTGGACCGCTTATTTCCACCTTTGAATCATCCACCGTCTCCGTCCCACTCTCAGCCCTCACTCCACAGCCATTCTAGTCCACAGTCTTACCACCGCCTGTCTAGACTACTGCGACTCCCTTTTATCTGGACTCCCTTACAAAACTATACACAAAGTGCAACTGCTCCACTGCCTGGATCATAACACAAACCACCTTCACTATGTACATTACACCCGTCTTGAAGAAGCTCCACTGGCTAGTGCCTCTTCGGATTAACCACAAAACCCTGACTTTCAAAGCCCCCCATAACCTCGTCCCTCATATCTGTCTGACCTTATCCTTGTTGCCACTCCCACCCGCTCCCTTAGGTTTGCCTCCTCGCTCCAGCTTGTTACACCCACTGCTCGGCTCATCTCGTTGGGGGGCAAAGCATTCAGCCGCTCTGCCCCTCAGCTCTGGAACTCACTATCCTCAGATTTATGGATCATGGACTGACTCCCTAAGTTTGCAAAAAATCTCAAAACCCACCTCTACATACTAGCATATCTGCTCTACTCTACTAATTTATGATTCCATTGTTTTGTTTTTTTTTAACTAATGTGTCATTCTTGTAACTGAATTTTATGTTGTTTTACAGTTAGCCCATGGTACCCTATAAATAAAATTCATTATTATTATGTACTAACTATATATTTAGTTGGTAAATGTAACATTGTTCAAATGCGCCTGTTAACTGGGAGCAGACGGTGTGAGCTGGAATGCTCCCCCCTTTTCTGTGAGGTCTGCCAGAACCGTCAGTAATTTTAAGACACTTTTAAAAACTCATCTTTTTTACTAAGGCCTTTAACTCCAGTGAGCAGATCTAGTGGGCCAGCTTGTTAATTTTATTCTTTTATTGTTTTCATTGTCTTTTTGCTTTTATTGTTTAACTGATTTTTTAAAATTTTATCGTTATTGTTTCTTTATTGTATCATATTGTTTAGGGATTTTATTTGAATGTATGTTTAGCACTTTGATTGCCTCTGCATTTATAAGTGCTATACAAATAATAAATATATTAATTGATTGATTGAATGTCTGCAAACAAATACAAGTTGTATGATTAGTATGGAGCATTATTCAGTCTCGCTTCATGACCAATAACTTTCGCTTGAATTGATGGACAAGCATAAACAATTTTGGAATGAAATGAAATGAAAGACTGTACATTTCTAGACTTTGGTTCTAAAAAACATGGGTAACCCTTTTTCCCCCCTTTTCTTCATGCAGATTGGTAAACCTCCATAAATCTATGAGATCCAGTCAGGTGTGACTCATTGTTAATTAGCCTAATTACTGTCATTTTAATAGTTAGGCTTTTTCCAAACGAACAAGAGTTCAGCTTCTTCTGCAATAATACTAATTAGATTAGCTAAAGAGCCGGGTCCAGGGAGATTCTTGCAATAAGATGGTCTGTCAAGGGTGCTGGATATGTGTTAAACATGTCTCCTAACACTGCTTTACATTATAAGGTTAGTTTGCAATGTCCAGGCTTATTTAATATATGTGTGCCAGAAAGGGGATACTGAGCAGGAATAACATCCAAGACATTGGAGAAAACACAGTTTTCCCACACAGATGAACAACTTTAAACCAAAATTTTTTTGTATTTAAAAAAAAGAACCTGGTGAAGACCTCGGCCCAGATTTTTTTAAATTATGTACCCCCCCCCCCCACAAAAAAAAAAAAAAAAAAAAAAGAATTCAACCCACAAAAATAAAAACATTTATTTTATATCATGGAGGATTTCATAAAAAAAGACAATAAGCTTATAAAATAATCTTTAAATGAAATGTGTGCATTCCCTTTTTAGACTGATTAAACAGAATAAATTAAAAACTGGGCAACTGAAAATGAATTTCAGAGATTTACTTCATATCTGAGCAGTTATAAGCTATTTCAGATATTTATAGTATTTATATATTTTTATAGCACTGGGGAAGCCTTTTGTTTTGGACAGATTTAACTTTTACGACTGGGATTTTTTTGTTGACTTTATGGGCAAACCAGGACACAGGTTTTCTTTCTTATCAACATTTTCTTCAACAATTCTGCCACATGGAAAGTAGAAAAAATAACTCAGCAAACAATTAAACTACAGAATAAGAAACAAATGGAAATTGTGTCTTTCTTTTCACAGTGCTCTATTAACCCCATATTTAATATCCAGAACTTACAGTAAACTTATAGCCAATTCATTCCTTTAGGTCTCTTGAGGCAAAATAAGATGACTTGAGAACGAGGGAACCCACTCATATCTGACATAAAAATAAGTTTACAGACAAAAGAAGGGGAGCTGAGAAGTTTTGAGAGAAAAAGACACAACACTCAACAACCACAATCCTGGAGAACATCATTTACACTAGCATAAAACCTTTAGACAAGGAGGTACATTGTAATAATAGTGATAATAAACTAAGCAATAACAAAGATAATTAAACAAATTTATTTTTTTAATCACTAAACACTTTTTAAACTATATTAAAAGGATCTTTCATAGATACTCTTTCTTAAAACAACTCAGCATGGAGATTTGGGTAAATGTCAGCTCATAATTAGCAGTGTAGTTCTTTTAGAACCATGTTAGGAATTGTTTCAAGCTTTTTCATAGATTCAAAGTTCTAAATCCCCATTCTAAGCTAAAAAAATGATCTGTTAATTACATTGCTTTACTCTGTACTCAGTTGTCTTTGCAAGTCAAGTTGTCCTGCTGTCAGTCTAAACAAAAGTAACCTGATTTATTTGTCAAAATATGAGAACAATATTCTTCCTGCTCCTATTAGTGGAAGTTTGGGAATTCTGTGCTGACCCTCAACTCTACTCTACTTTACTCTACTCTAAAATTTCAGGTCCTTGGGTTCCTTCTCTGCCCACCCATGTATCAAAGTGCCCTTGGGCAAGGCAATAAATCTCACATTGCTCATTTTGGTTTGACAAGCACCGGGTGTGCATCTTATCTGTTGGTAATCATTGTAGTAATGATTTGAAAAGCAAATTGGACCTTGAAGAGGGAGGAAAAGTTTAATTTCCATCAGTCACACACTGACAAGAAAGGCTGTGGATTTTATGTCTGGGAGATTTCTTCCACAACATCCATGTGAAGGACGTTCTATCCCTCTACTCTCACTGTTTACTTGCTCGGCTCAGGAACTACATTAAAAACATATTTCAGTTGAAAGTTAAGGACCAAGAGGGACAAAGAGAGAAGTCCAACACAAATTTTAGTGACTTGACGTTAAGCATGTTAACACTTTTCTACTGTTTACATGTCTGCCACCTACAGTTGGAAGAGTTTCTGTGTGAAATGTCAAAATGGTGCAAATCTGGTGAAGATTGCTCCAGGATTTTTCTTTCACAGCTCTATTTCGATATATGACAGACTTGCTATCATATAATTTTGGCTAGGCACAAATCATAATTATTAATTTCTCCTTAATGATCAATTTAAACAGTTGGCACATCTGTGAATTAAAGGGGAGGTCATCCACCAAATCCACTACCAAATCTGTAGTACATTGACCAATGTGAGTCCCTGATTGGTCAAAGTTTGACTTGGTCTAACTTTCACAGTGCATTCAGGGGCCACGCGTTTTGTATATAGGGCCCCATAACAGTCATAGTAAATTCTGTAGCTATGTGTGAATGCAAGAGTTTTGAATGCGGAAGTTGCAGATGGCAGTGTTATTAAAGATCAATGTGATGTTTTCTAACTCAGTGTTGCTGAAGGGGCATTGTTATCTACTGAGAGGTTTACTGTGAAAAGACAGTGTTCAAAGGTTGATAGAGCTGTCTATACCACTTTAGGTAACTTCATGCTGAAAAAAATGCTCATCATACTTGTCCAATTCCCCTGATGTCACTTTTTCTGTCCTAAACCCTGCAAAGAAACATTGGACCCAACAAAGCCAAAGCTGTCAGAGAGATACTAGAATCTCAGCAGAGCCACAGACTGCTGCCATAATAGTCTAACATTTCTTTATTAAAGCAATAATTTATGGCAACAGGTCTTTATTAATAATGATTTTATCACAATAATGAGTTTTGGGTTTTCAGAGGTTTCAAGTTTTTCATCATCAAAACAGAACTTTATCAATCTGTACTCCATGAATTTCTTGAATGATAGCAAGCTTAACTTCAAAATAAATTTCTATAAAAAATAATGTAATAATATGTCATAATACATTTGATAATTTAATAGATTTGAACCTGTCTGTCTCCCCAGATAGTGAAATCAAAGAAAAAATATTTAATTGATCAGATTTGTTTGATGGTATGCAAGAAACATGAACATTTTCATATTAATAAGAACCCTTTGGTTTTTGTTTGATGGAACAAAAATTTCAGACAGTAAAAGAAAGAACTTCTTTGAAAAATATCACATGAGAAACACATACAAATTCTTTAAGACAAAAATTCGCATCATGATTGCAGATACATAAAAAATATATATACCGGTACATCTTCTGTCCCATATATAATTGGCCAAAAAAGGGCAAAAGAAACATAACCTGTTTATGTTGTTTACCTCTTCTTTCTTATTTATACTGATGTATTTCAAAATGTTTTCAGATGCTCTCTGGCTAGATTTCTAATCCCTTTAGAGCAGTGTTTTTCAACCAGTGTGCCGCGGCCACACTAGTGTGCCGTGGGAGATGGTCAAGTGTGCCGTGGGGAATTGCCCTCATTAACTGATGTAAAAACATTTTCCATCTCCAGGATTTCAGCTCTCTGTTCATCCAAACAGGACTTGATAAAACACTGAGGAGTTAGGAATATAAAAGATCATAAAATACTTTTTCTTTGCGTTTATTTTATTTTATTAAAGACATTTTGATAAGAATGACGTACCGCGATTCAGCTGCAGCTCCGGCTGTATTTTGTAAAAGTCCGCCCCTTTAATTGTCTCCACCAATCATTCTTGAAGGCTTAATCACATGTCATCAGTCTGACCAATCAGAAGTGGTTAAAGTCTTCACTTCCTTGTCCCGATTTAGCTCGTAAAATCGCTCAGTTCTAACAAAAATACCAGCTAAAGCTCGTCTTTAGCGGTGCAGCTTTCCACAGAATCCGGTATCAGACCGTGGAAAAAGTGAACAAAACAATGAAGCTCAGAGACGCGATCTCCACCGGCCGTTTAATGCACTACATCTCCCATGATCCATTGGGTTGTGAGAGTGACCGAGCACAAGATCTGTTGTTAAACGCCTTGAAACCAACGAACACACATCAAACTGTTTTCAAATCTTCTAACTTAACTTTTATTGCATCTTTTAGAAAAAAACAGCTGCAGTTTCCAGCTTTTTCTGCAACAATTATCTCAAAAATGCATGTGAGATTGTGGAGGGACTGTAGTTCAATACAGACTATGAGTTTCTCCGTTTTTGTGTGTGTGTGTTTTTTTAATTTTTGGATGCTGGTGTGCCGCGGGATTTTTTTTATTAGAGGAACCCAAGTGTGCTGTCTACTGGGCGTGCTTGGAATACTTCCACAGTGAAGTTAAGAAATGGCTATAACAGAAATACCTCTTTAAACTAAAAACTATAGAAAAACAATATCAGTAAATCCATAGCTAATGTAAATACACCACAAATTGCGGAAGTCGAAACGATAACCCTTATTTTTTACCCCATTTTTTTTCTTTCTTGTGATAACTACAACTATTATTTCATTTTCACAAAGCAACACATGTTGTAGCGTCCCTTTACCACACCGAGACGCCAAGAAGATAATCTGTTTTAAGTCTCAGACCTAAAACCTTGACCTAGGTATCTGTAATCCACACCCAACGCCATAAAGTTCATAACAACAACTCTGAAGCAGAAAAAGAATGTTTCCCAAACATCTCTATTCCCTAAACATGGACCAGCCCATCCCATTCCCCTCTCTTACCCAATACTTGAACCCTATAAGTACAAACCCCAGAAAACAGGTTAAATTTTAGAACCAATCGTCTCTGCCTGGTGCGTTCACTGAGCTCCAAAACAAAGGACTCCAGTGGAACATCAACAACCAACCAGCTCAGTCTGCAATATATTTTTGATTTTCCTACAATCGGCTACAAAACAAAGCAGTCTCCCAGAGAAAATGCTGAACGCTAGAAGAACTGATCAATTTATTATTGATAGCTTTAACTGTGGTCTAACTCAGGTGGAGATTGTGCTGATGTTTTCCGTTACAAACAACTTCCAAATCAGCCATCATCATTTGAGCATAGGTTGGCCCGGCTAGGTGCGGAGCCGGCTGCAGATCAGTGATTAAGCGGTTGTTGTCATTTTCATAATGACTAGATGAAGGGATCACAGAATGATGCATAAGAAGTCCAGGAAGGACTGTGTCACTCAGTGCAGGTGCTGGTTCCACCACTAGATGTCAGACACACACAGTCTATTTCCATTTCAGGACTGAGCAACTGTTGGCCTGATTTCCCACAGGAACTTCAACCACCAGCTCAAGTTATTTATTCATGATACCCAATTCACTTGAAGAAATCAATTCACAGCTTCCATATTTTGAATATATTTATGTAAATTTCGTGGAGTGACTAAGCTGCCTGGCACAAAACACACAGTTGGGGTTTTGAATATACAATATGTGCTCAGGCAAATTGTGTTTTTGCATGCAATGAAGACGGAAGTCCTTGTGGGATTAAATCTTGATGGTATCGAATGTAAAGGATTATGCTGATCAGTCATAAAGCATTTAGTCAAGATGTAAAAGCTCAGCAGAGTCACCAGGAGGACCAACCAGGAAGAAAGTGAAGAAGGACCTAAAGCAAATGGTGTGATCTGCTAAAGCTTCAGAAAGAAAAAAGGAAATGTAGAACAACTTAAAATATCAGAAAAATTGTCCTTTAATACTCCACAGACGCTCCAACAAATATATACCGGTATGTGATTGCTGGAGCTAAAGGATAAAGTTCAAAGTTTCTTCTTTTAAATATGTGTTGAGTTTATTTTTCATTTTTTCCAGAATTATGAAAATGCCCTTTTTACATGCTTTTCTATGTATTCATTTATTTATGTTTTATTATAAAGCAGCAAGGCACCATTAGTAAGACGAACAACTGTACAACTTCCTAAATTGAACATCACCAGAAAATCTGGACTTGTAAATTAGTAATCAACAGCTGCAAAGGCTAAACTACTTCATAGAAGGTACGTTGTATTTCTACAGTGATGATTTTTTTATAGTATTTTCTATAAAAATAAGACATTATTTAAAAATGCATACAGAAAAACTAAAATTTGTTGCCCTTTATATCTTGTATTTTTTATTTATTTTTGTCTAATAACCCCTTATTTCCTGAATTCCTTTTCAGGTAAATCTATGAATTAATCTTCTGGTAAATTTGTTCAAATTTACCCCAAATATAAGACAAAAAAATGAGTAAAAAAGAAAGAAGCTGGGGTTGTACTAAAATGATGGATATAAAGCATTGTCAAAAACCTTTTTGAAGATAAATTAGTAGAGTAGTAGTAGTTTAACCCTGACTTTTTGTGTTAACAACTTTTTGATCCAGATTGTTATTTAAATTCATGCTTGTTGGTTGTGTACAGTGACTTTAGTTATCAGGAGCAGATGGCAATTATGATGGATGGCAGTTTTTTGTGATTGCACTTAGAAAGCTGAACATGCAGTTTTTAAAGAATAGTAGTGAGGCAGCGTTAAAAAGATGAGAGCTTGATGTCTTCTTCAGGACAATCTCAGAAAGGAGAAAACGCCACATTTTATGAGAGGGATCTGGCTGCAGACAACATTGCACCTGACATCATCGCCTTGACTTGAAAATTATAGCAATTTACCCTAGCCCTAATCCTAATCCTAACCCATAACCCAAAAGTGTTAAGAATTGTGTGAAATAAATAAATAAATAAATAAATAAAACGGGAAAACTGTAACAGTGAAGATGCTCGCGGCCACTTTCAAAAAGTCTGTGTAGACAAGCATACATTTGAATTTTGGGCATCCGCGTCTAACGCTCATGTTCATGTGTCACTGTGCAGGTTTTTAAATCCAGTTCTGGGCTCTATTGATGGGTATTTATTGATCACACACTTAAGGTTCAACCAGTTAATCTTCTTTGTCAGACACTAACTTGGAAAAGTGTTCAGTACAGCAAACAACTGTTCATCAGTGCCTCAGCAGGAGCAGAACAGATAATGCCATTGAAGCTCCTGATTTAGGAGGACAACAATAACCACCATATAGGAGCCTTGTCAGCCGTGATCACAAAGATTCCAATATGCAGTATGGAGATTAAACCAAACCTTAACAAAAACTCTAAAATGAATTAACACAGTAGGGGTGGGATTATATAAGATCGCTTCTTCCCACTCCTTTTCAAGCAATAAATCAAGCTCTACTTGACTTTTGTTCAGTATCACTATATTTAGTAAAGCATGTAATTTAAGTGTCTTTTTTCTTTGTTTCTCTTTTCCTGTTTTTTTTTTTTTATCTATGTATTTCATCATTTCTGTAATTAATTTGATAAATCTTTGAACATTCTTTATTGCTTTGACTACAATGCCTAAATCAATAAATCAATCAATCAATCAGTCAATCAATCGATCAATAGATCAATCAATCAATCACACCTTGAGGTCTTTTTCCCATACTTGGATTCAGGGTGACAGTAAAAACACCTTACCAAAAAAATTGCAATGATAACTCAGTGAAGGCTGAAACCTTTTACCAAAACCTTTGTTTTAATTATTATGTTTCTTACAATTCAAACCAATTTAGTACATTTACTTAAAGCCCCACTCTCATCATATTTTCAAAGTTTTCCCAATGATTTTTATTATGATTATTGCATTTATAGCCTAAATTAAAAACCTGTATCATATCAGATATTGTTCAAGCTTCCTAAGTAAGGCTTTTATTACACAGACTATTGTAAGGAATAATCATCAAAGTTGACATTTATTCTGAGTTTCCTCGTGAAAAATATTCTTTAGACTTTTGCAGAAATACATTTGAACTTAAATTTATATTTTATGATCAGTCCTTTTTTTATTGATACTGTATATTTCCCAAACAAGTGTGAATGTGGGCACAGAAATATGATCAAAAAAGGAACATTTGTTAAACTTTTTATCAAAAACAGAGGTTATGGATGTAGAACACATAATCTGAGAAAGGTGAAGCCCTTAGTAAATCAAATGACCATATAGTAAAAAATGTTAAAAGTGTGAATTATATAGGTTAAAAAATTAAAGACCTTTAATAAAGTTAAAAAACTGAAAGAAATACACATCTCACAACAGAAAGTAACCAAAGTAAGAAAGCGAAGTACTCCATTTATTAGGAGTACATGGACAGCTTTTGACTTAGTAAAGAACTAGCCATCTATCCAGAGTACTGTATTTTTCCACACTTTAATATGCACTTAATGTTTTTCAAAAATGATTTATCTGGAGTGCCTTCTTAATCTGGTTCCGTTTACTGATGTTGAAGCGATTTTGAGAGGTACATGACAGACTGTCCAGATGTCTGTTTTTCTTACAAATTGCAAACAAGGTTGCATGTTATTTTAAATTTGCTAACATGGCTAACGTGTAGCGTCGTTGTTTTGTGCTTTCTCTAATGTTTTACTATAATACATGACATAAATAAAAAAAACTGACCATTTATTGATGATGCATAATCCGACGCGCCCTCTAGTGTGGAAAATACAGTATTTCCTGCCTTTCATTCAATAAAAGCAGGGATAAGGCGCTGCCGACCGTTGGGAACCTAAAGGAAATAAATAATGGAAAATGAGTGTGTCAACAATAAGTCTTTCCAACAACAAAACATATCCATAATTTCATCAAAACAGAAACAACCAGTGTGATAAATAAAAAATATATATTATAAGAATGAAACCACGGTTAATGAGCTACAAATTGTGTTTATCAAAGAGATAACAAAAAACAAAATTTGTCTTTTTTTTTTACTTTAATAAGAACTTAAACATCTGCAGCCTTCTCTTGATTCCATTAACCTAGCAAAAAGAAACAAGCATGAGACAGGCACTGTAAAGACACTCCTTCTCTAAACAAGAATAATCGGCATTTCAAAGGACGTTTTGGGAGAAGCACCCCTGGAGAAAGACAGATGACATATTTCTTCATGCACACACACACAGCAGCAAGCATATCTATATCTATTCCTACATTCAGACACTCAAGCTAAAACTAGAAAAAAATAACAGGGTTTCAGTGGCTTGTTGATTCATAGAGTATTTATCCATCCATTTTCTAAAACAGCTTAGTCCCTTTTGGGGTCTCTGGGATGCTGAAGTCCATGTCACCGCTTGTTGGGTGAAGGTGTAGTACATCTAGAACAGTTCACCAGTCTTACACAGGACAAAGACGTCATGCTCACCACTATATCACATCCACCCCAAAAATATTAATAATACATTTTAAACACACATTTAATAACATTTTAGCATTTGCAGTATATTATAAGACATTTTAAGTCATGTCTGTTATGTCTCCTAACCCAGCGTGGTGCATCGCTCATACTAATTTAGTTGGAGTTGTTTGACCCCACTTTCGTGTATCTAACTACACTTGTAGTGTGTTTTTTTTTTTTTTTTCTAAAGTTAGAGTTAGAGCTTTTAGACAGCTTCATAATATGGGATCTTGCTGCTGCTTTTGCCCCATAACCTTTTATATCACTACATTAGATTTCCATCCTAGAAATAATGACATGTTTCTGTAATTAGATAAGAAAGGGTGAATTTGGAAAGACTTTGAGTACAAAATGTAATTTATACAAGTTTATCTGTCTTGCTTTTAAACTAAGTGTGTTAAAAAGCCATATTTCCAAAATAAACTGTTAATTATACTGTATGTGATCAAAAATAAACTTAATTCCAAGGCACACAGACCTCTGGTCTGGACTTATGTAAAATGTGGCCTGGCCATTCACAGATGCTCTAGTTTGATGAACTTACTTTGCCTTTGAAGGGTTCATCCTATAAGTCCTCAATACATATATATATATATATATATATATATATATATATATATATATATATATATATATATATATATATATAAAATCGAGCTTTCCTGGACTCATATTCGCTATGCTTTGAAAACATGAAATGGAGTAATTATCGGACAGAAAATAATTTCTACGCTGGGCCAAATCCTCAGGGCTTTAAGATCCTAACACCACCTCTATATCTTTTATATAATCCCTAACCTATATCTTATTCCATTTTATTCCCTCCAGTTTACTCTCAGACTGCAGGATTGTTTCTCCCTAGTCTCTTTATCTCCAGAATTAGAGATAACAATTTGTGGTATCACTCTCCTTTTTTGTGTCCAGCTTGAGTGTGACATCCTCAGCATTCTGTTGGAATTGTTCTTTAGAAGTAAATGTTGCTTCAGCTGACTGAAGACTTATACACAGAGAAATGATGTGGTTATAACTTGCTGCGGGACAAATGGAGAAATAGGAAT
Organism: Oryzias curvinotus; assembly: GCA_023969325.1. Taxonomy (NCBI): domain Eukaryota; kingdom Metazoa; phylum Chordata; class Actinopteri; order Beloniformes; family Adrianichthyidae; genus Oryzias; species Oryzias curvinotus. The sequence goes on from CM043717.1 coordinate 12,501,508, forward strand.
TACAGTGCAATCTGATGTGGAAATAACTTCTGGTCACATGCAAAATAAATATTCAACCATATATAACCAATGTATCATACTTGATTGACTTTTTTTAGATGACTACTTGCTGTATTGAAATAATGCAAAATGTGTTGATTGTTAATTCTTTATAATACTGTTACACTGTGGTAAAATTCTGAGGATCAAATTTGAGACAATGTGTCAGGAAAGTGCTTTTTTTCCCCCCTAAACAATCATGTCAAGCTATGGAGCCCGTGACCTGACATGGGTAAAATAATAAATATCTCGTTACCACAACTTAATATCTTGTTCCCACAAATTAATATATCATTTCCCCGCAATAATTAAGTTGTGGAAACGAAATAATATCTTGTTCCCTCAAAATAATATTCCGTTCCCATGCATTCCTTAATTTGTGCAAATGAAATATTTATTCACGTCATAAGTCATTCATAAACACGGATGTGACCAATATTTAGATTTACAGCAGATACCTTCACATTTCTGTCTGTGTGTGTCTCATGACATTGCGTGAAAGACATGGATGATGTTAAGAGATCAGATTTATTTATTAAAAAGCTCTGCAAAAGCATTATACTCGTTTGCAGTCATTTTACATCCGAAGGCTGGTAGGCTACATGCTACGTATCCCATCATGCATCACACATATCCCATAATGCATCTCGACCAATCACAGTGCCCCTGTAACTGTGGTGCATTCAAATACAACAGGATAAATGATAGGTTATTTAGCATATAGCCTACTAGCCTTTGGATGTAAAGTAACTGCTAAAGAGTATCTTGTGCTATCCTATGACCCCACCCTTACATTGACGTGTTCTTCCTACCATGACAAAGGTGGATAAAGGTGAAAAGGATTTCATGTAATCCATGGACAACAGTGAAGATCACAAATCATTCAAGAAAAAAGGATCAGCGCACTGTCTTGTGGGGTCTAGATGACCCAACCCCCAATGTTAAAGTGCCTAGGATAGCACAAGGGTTAAACAGACTCTGACAACAGGTTTGGGCCTGGAAAGTCTGTTCAATCTCATTCCTTTGTCACTGACTCCAATTGGTGGATTGTGGAAAACACGGAGTTGTAAAGTCAATCAATATAGCTGCTGACAAGTGGTTCCTTGTCCCAACTGCATAAATGGGACCTCTTGAACTTCAACATGGTTATAGAGTTACAGTGGGGCAAAAAAGCATTTGTCCATTCACCAATTGTGCACATTCTACCATGTCATAACATGAAAAGTCACTAATTTTCAACATTGGTATACCTCAACTAGGAGAGAAAAAAAGAAAATCCCAAAAATCTTATTCTCTTTTTTTAACAGGTTTTATATGTAAAATATGGTGGAAATTTGGTGAATAACAAAAGTTCATCTCAATACTTCCTTTACAATGACAATAAACTGAAGGAACTAAGCAGGAGAGTACTGAGCTCTGCCTCTTTGCAGAGTGAAAAATAACTGCCAGGAGAAGGCATGGACATGGGGAACAGGTAGGTCTTATTGGGCTGCGTAGTTACAAGAGAACGAAAAAAGAACAAGTCACAGAGAAAAGTGGCAGAAGTTCATGACAAAATAAGTTTACTATAAAGAAAATGAGCAACCATTGCAACAAATTATATAAAAAACCTAAGAAAATGCATTGATTATGTAATAATTGCTATGACAAATTTAGTTATCTCAGTTGAGCAGGTGATTGTGATGTCCTTGAGTGATAACATCTTAAATAGAGAAAGTTATCTTATTAACAGATGTCAGTATGTTTATTTCAACAACGAAAAGTCTGATATGTATCCTGTTACATGTGGAGTACCCCAGGGGTCCCTATTGGGTCCTATATTATTTATTTTATACATAAACGACCTTTGTAAAGTTTCTGATTTGTTAAATTGTGTTTTATATGCCGACGACACTACTTTGTATTTATCAGGAGATAACCTGGAAAAGCTTCTTTCAGACATAACAAAAGAATTATCCATAATCAAACAATGGTTCGATTCAAACAAAGTGTCTTTAAATAAAAATAAAACCAAGTACATTATATTTGGCTATAGAAAACGGGAAAACATCTCTGAGTTAAAAATTGAGGATGTTGTTCTTGAAAGAGTAAATGAAATAAAATTTCTGGGAGTAATTTTAAATCATACATTATCATGGAAACCACACATAACTTATGTTCTCTCTAAATTGTCCAAATCAATAACCATCCTTCATAAAGTCAAATATTTTTTAAACACAGCTACATTGTATATTCTATATTGTTCCCTCATAATTCCTTATTTGACCTGTTGTTTAGAAATCTGGGGGCATAGTTATAAGTCAAATACAAAACCTATTTTTACTCTGCAAAAAAAAGCAATTAGAATTGTAAACCACTCTTCATACAATCAATCCACAAAACAAATATTTCCTAAATTAAGGGCAATTAAATTTTTTGATTTAGTAGATCTTAGTACTGGAATTTTTATGTTTAAAGTTAAAAAACAATGTGTACCCGCCAAAATACTGAGTTTGTTCGAAATAAAGGTTGATAATTATGATTTTCGAGGTAAAGATATGTTTAAAAAGAAAATGGTCAGAACTAATGCATTAAGGAATAGTATTTTTGTTCAGGGGGTCAACATGTGGAATTTATTATCAGACGAACTGAAAAATGCAAAATCCATACTGCACTTTAAGAAAATGTATAAAGTTAAAATGTTTCAAAAATACCTTCTGGACTGAGAGACTTTGGTGGTTGTGAGGTAATTTTGAGAAGTGTTTGTTTTGTTTTTTGTTTTTTGTTTTTCCTCTTCTTTTTTTTCTTTTCTGATTTGAGGTTCTAACAATTTGTAGGTAGATGTGATGTTTGTATTCAGGGTTGGGGAAATAAGCCTTGGCTTCACCCAACACCTTTTTCGGTTAATGTTGTTCAATGTTTATGTTATTTTTATTTATTTATCATTATTATTTTTTTTCAATGTTTATGTTGACATTGATCACTGTCAATGTTTATGTTGATGTTTTTAAGGTTGTTTGTTTAACATAACCGAAATAAAGTTTCTCATTTCAAATGGCACCAAACTGCGTATAATGTCTAACTACTAGAAAACTGCTTTGTTGGGATAAAAAGGAGAATAATAGACAGCCCTGGTGTGTTTATACCAGTATGTAGGGTTGCGTTTTATTTATATACCCGCCATTACAACTTCTTGTAAAAGAAGTCCTGTGTCCTGTTTATCAAATTAGTGTATCTATGGCTACATTCACACTGCAGGGCTTAATGTTCAATTCCGATTTTTTGAAAAAATGCGATTTTTTTGCAAGGCTGTTCACATTTCCAATTAAATGCAAAATTTGTGATCTCCTGTGTGACCGTGAAATGACCCAGAAGTGACCCGCATGCGCAGAAGAGTACTCAACGGTGAACGACATCACTTGTTGTTTGCGGAAGTAGCTAACGTTAACAATGGATGTCAACAACAGTGCTGCCAACAGCAGAGCTCTTTTTGCATTATTACATTTATTTTCACAATGGAGCCAGCACAATTACAATCTTCTTACTTTAAGAAGGCATTGGAGCCAGGATCGTCTGTACCCACTGTTGTGGAATGGGGATGTGGGTGTGCTGGGGCCGCGCCCGTGTGTGTAGGATAGAGGAGAGAGTGTGTGCAGCACAGTAGGGAGTGACAGGGTGCTGTGTTGGGCGCGCATTCATGTTGCGTTACGGAGGAAGGAGAACGATAATAAAAGAAGGCTTCCCCCAGAATAAATGCTATTGACTCTTTATTAACCCACTTGAGAATGTGAGTGTCTGAACGGGGAAGTGAACCCCAAAGGAGGATCCGCCTTCTGCCTGGACAAGGTCTCCCCCGCGCTTCTGACCACGGTCGAAAAGGATAAAAAGTCATCGCGGGAAAGGTTCAACCCCACGCTCTGCCATTTAGCTGGAAATATTTTCAAAAACCGCCTGGTTGCGATAAGAACCCTGGAGTTTGGCCTGAATAGAGCGATCACCCCAAATATTAATTAAATCGGTGACCTCGCTTCCCTTCCACTGACTGGTCTTAGCAGCATCGTCCGCCATGGTTGATGTTTATGTTCTCGTTCCCGCCTACTTCAACACAGAATTATGACTTTTGTGGCGTATCAAATAACGTACAGGTCGGATTCATGCGACCTGGCCATTCAGACGGCGGTCGCATTTGAAAAGATCAGATTCATGTCGGATTCAGGACCACATACCCAAGTGGCCTGGGTCGCATTTGAAAAGATCGGATCTGTGTCGTTCAGACTGTCATGAAAAGATCATATACAGGTCGCATAGGGGCAAAAGAGATTGGAATTGCGTCGTTTCAGCCTGCAGTTTGAACGTAGCCAATGCGTAGAATCGTGCTTTCTAGCCTTTCAGCTCATGCTTTCTCAGTTTAACACATTTATTATTCATAATTGGCTCATTGAAAGGCAGCATAGGCAAGTAAGACCCGCCCTGACGTACAACTGACAGTCTGAATTTGGATCATGCTGAAGGCGCTGTTTATCATTTGCATTAGGATAATATCACCAAAACACCATTGCAAATTAAAAGGCAATCGATTTTAAATTACTTTAAAAAGTGGTTAAAAAGAAAGAGAAAGTGAAATGTCAGTTTTTAAAAATAATAAACTGTGAACTGCAAAATGATTTTTTTAATTTGCAAAGACCAATTTGCAAGTATAACAGAGAGTTGAAAAATGCATTTCTGCCTAAATTCTGCTAGGAAAATTTATAAAGCGCAATTTTTTTAATATTAAATTGAAAAATTGTATTTCTCATAATACATTTTAAATTTTAAAATGTTTTATTAAACTGCAAGCCTGAAATGTCAGTGATTTTTGGTGCAAAAACTCTCCAAACTCAACCTCAGCTGTTTTTGTTTCATAAAATCAGATTCCTTTGAAGCTTATACTTCTGTGTAGTTAGTCAGTTTTTTCTAGCCAGTCTGCCTGAAGTATTATTACATTTAGGTTTTGTACATCAGTTTCTTTAGTCACTTCAGTTGAGGCTCAAATTGCAAGTTTTTTCTTAAACTTCTAAGTTTGAGAAGTTCCTATTGTACTTGTGCACTGCCATATAGTCTAAGTTTAGTCCCTAAAATAAAATTTGTGCAGTGAATTTGTTCTGAAACCGCACACATTTGTAGATGAAGTGCTTAAAGTTATTAAAGCTTTAAATGCTAAAATAACCTGTGAAACCTGCACAGTTCTATTGCAAAATAAAAATAAAAAATACATCTAGCTTTATGAAAGGTAACTATTTTCAGTGTTTTTCAAAAGTGGAGCAAAAACGTCTTATCTTTTAAGTGGGAAAATGTGCGCACAAGTGGTAGCTGACTAAAGACTACTGTATATTGCTGCATGTATTTAAATACAGTGGACAGAGTTAGATGAGAGTTTTGTAAGCAGAAATATTCAAACTTTCAAACATTCACAAACAACAAATGAGACAAATGCCACCGCTCCCTTCCCCTGCATTTATCCCTCCAAGGGGAAAGATATGGAACAAATAGTGCCTTCAAATTCAAACATTACTACTGCTTGACGACATCATCGATAGTCGCCAGGCATCTACATCAGCGCATAGCTGCCAGCGCCCGAAAAATACATAAAAAACGGTTTTATAACGTCAAAAACTCAAACTCAGTACTCACATTAAAATGTAAACTTCTTGGCTTTAGAGCACATCCATGTGAAAAAATATGTTTCTCCTCCACGCCACAGCGTAACGCGAATTACCCTACCAGCGAAGGGATTGCCAGCCCCAAGTCTCTATGGCTCCTTCTTAAAGAAACACTTTCAGACACCACTCAAGCTTCAAAGGCCCCTACAGATGGAGCAATAGGGAGTAGCCAGAGGGGTAAGGAAGCAATTCAGATTCATCCAAAGAAGCCTTAATGGATTCTATACATAAAATAAATACAGATCACATCAGGTTCTAAAGATCTGATAAACCAAACAGATTATGTTAAATACTGTCCCACCTTTGCATTCTAGGAGTGTTCCTGAAATCTGGTTGAAGGCTGAATTTCGCAGTTGTCTACTTCAATATTTGCTCATGTTTAATGTAGTCTGTTTTGAAAGTAACCCTCCAGACCACTCATTAGCATTTTGTACCGGGGCTGACCCTCCTATGCTTTTAAGTTTTACTAAGAAGCATTTGAAAATGTGTTTTCATCGTCTTTTATTTTAGTTCCGCTCATTAATTTTAGCTTTCAGAGTAGAATAGGGATTAGTTGGCCAGAAACAACCTGTACAGCAGGTCAGCAAAGTGTGTGATTTCAGACATGAAGACAGTAAACATTTGCTCTTCATTAGTCCCATCTTTTTAATCTATTCATTTGAATGATAATTGGGTCTAAGCTTTTAACTAGTACATGTTTGGACCTTCATATTCTTTTTCTAGCTTAATTAAATTACTAGTTTGAAATAAAAATGTCATTTTTTGGGATTTGTCACTTTTCAGTTACTGTTTTCAGTTCGGTCCATACAAACAGAAGTGTGTTTGCATATAATACAACTATTTATGCAGAAGGTTTAGCAATGCTTCTCACATTATGCCCCTATTGGAGGACAATACTGTGCACTACAAGGCCAGAGTCACCAAAACATCAACAATATAGACTTCTCATTTACTTGTCAGGTGCTGCGTTTTTGGTTCTCCAGAGAATCAGCCATCAGTTCACCAAAGATTATGCCTGAATAAAAAGCAAAAACCACCAGAGAGTAAATTATTTTTTTATGGTTTTCACAGCCACATGAAAATAAAAAATTATTTTAAAAAGTGAGAAGTAACCCAAAATTATTTGATTAATTTGGACAGCTTACAAGATTTTAAAAGTTAAAAAGGATTTGATGATATACGTAGTCCCAAATGAAGCTACCTATGTTATACTATGTTAGTATGCAACCTTTTTACCCTAAAAAAAAGTAATCCAATAGGTCATCCAAGTGTTTCAGCTGTACAACAGGAACTTTAAGATTTCACAAATGTGCGGTGCATGGTTAGAGCTTTCGCCTCATAGGGAGAATGCCCTGGTTCGAACCTGGGCTGGGTCCATTTGTTACACCTCTGTCTAGGGGCTTGTAAGAGGATATGACATAAAGATAAAGGAAATAAATTAAACACCCAAACAGCCCAGAACAAATTCTCACAAACAAACCCAGGCTGGGAATTTATTTACAGAAAAACTCAAAATTACACAAAACATCCAAAATATAAGTAGCAAAGCCTCTAACAATGGCAAACGAAGTAAAGCTCTGATGCTGCCAGCGGGGGGTGGTTCCAACAGATGATGTGGCAGTATTTAAGCCCTGAGCTGGACGTCCTTATCCAGTCAGCTGCTCCGGACAATTAGGGCTCCAATCTGCAACCAAATATAGGAAGGGGGAAAAAAGAAAGACAGAACCTCCCACTGCAGTAGAAAACTAGGGCAGAAAAACACTCCAAAAGTACAAAAGGAACACTATTACGGCCATTGCTGTAACACCTTTCTTTGTGGAGCTTGCATGTTCTCCCTATGCATGAGTGGCTTTTCTTCAGATACTCTAGTTTCCTCCCATGGTCCAAAAAACGTGCTTTCTAGGTTAATTAGTGGGAGAGATTGTGTGTCCTTGCAACAAACTGGTGACCTGTGTACCCCACCTTCACCCAACAGCAGCCAGGACAGCCTCTGGCAACCCTGTGACCCCCGAAAAGGATATGTAGTGGGTCAGGGTTAGGGTTAAGAGGGTTGGTGGGGTTAAGAAAATGGATGGATGGAAGTGGAAGTTTCATGATATGAAAAATTAAATTGTTTACTTAATCTTTTTTTTGAAACTCTCAATGTTGACCCCTGTAAAAAAACACTTTCAAGGATAGTGAAGAGAAAATAAACTATTTATTAATCCATATTATTATTGGTTTTAGAGTCTTTTGTGTGACTCTAGATTCATGCCTTCTTTTTTACCTGATTCCCCACAAATTAAACTCACAGGATTGCAAGTTTAAACATTGAATACTGATACAGGTAGAATTTGTTGTTACGCTGATAAGTGTTCACTTGCAGTAATTGTTGACATGCCTACACATCCCTATCAGACAAGCACAGAAACGCCCTTAAAATCTGGTTACTTAAAAAATGGAACATCATCCTCTGGACTCTCCCCACAACAACCTGGAGAGTCAGAGTTTTACCTCAGCTGTAATCTTGGAAAGAAGGTTCTCCTTGGACAAAAGTTGCAGATATAAGCCCTTAGCTTAGTGTGCATTTTGTCCCCTCAAACAGTGATGAGTTCACACCCAACAGAATTGTTTAATTTAATATTCATATATGTTTAAGAGAGGAGGAGAGTGACGCTTGGAACTAGTTGTGTTAGTGGCCATTAAATGTAAAAATATTACTAACATTTTATTTGTCAAATGTGGACTCTTTGTTACTGGGAAATGTAAAATACTATTGTGACAAGTTATCCCTTGGTTGAGAGGAGTTAGTGTTTTAAAAGGCCTATACCATGCTATATATTACCATACACAATATCCATGTATATGATAATAAATTACCTTTGGCACACAAACAAACACATTTTTAAATTAAATATTAATTATTTTCTTGAGTTCTTTTCCAACTCGGGAGTAAGATGACTTGATATTTGAGCCATTTCTCTCCTTATGGGTGCCGCCCATTTCATGACATCAACCTAGAGTCGACCTCGGCAACATGCCTGCGTTTTGCCAACGAAAAAAAAAACATCTGAAGTTTTGCAAAAATAGATGTGCATATTGGGCATGTGAAAGGAAAGCCTTTTTGCCAATATGGCTCAGTGGAGAAAGTGTGTGTGTGTGTGTGTGTGGGTGTGTGTGGGTAGGTGTGTGTGTGTTAGCCTGGGGGCGGTGCTGGCAGCGCAGACTCCTCCTGGAAGGGGCTGTTCTCGATAGTCTCCGTCAGCTCATGAGAAGCTGCACATTTTCGAAAGGTATGGAAGTTACAAGTATTGTATTACAAAAAAGTTCTAAAGTTATTGTGAACGCAGTTAATAAAATCTGACTGACAGCTTGTGAAAATTCGGTTGTTGCAGTGACCGTTTTCAAACAAATAAATAAACCATGAGTGACAATCAGGGAAGCAATTGTCAGATAACAGCTTTTAGAAAAACAAAAATGAAATAAGTTTATCTATGGCAAAAGAATGATGAATTATAAATAGGGATGGGTACCGAGTCCCGGTATTGAACGAGCCCCGGGGCAACATTCTTCAATACCGCAATATCGTTAAGATCTGACCTCAACGGTTCTGCTATCGGTACTGGAGAAGTCGCATCTTTTTTGTGTCCCACAAAATATAAACGTTATCTGCCATATTTAACTCACCAAGTCAGTAAATTTTTCATTGATTAATGATGATATTAATTTCGCTATTTTCGCTGAAGAGGAGAGGTCTGTCTGGCTATTTGTGTGCACGGGGGGCGGGGCTGATGTTCACACAGTACGCGGCGCGCGCAAAAATGTAATTAAATCTGTGCTGGAGCACCCCGACTATCGTGTCAACCTGCTGCTGTGATGACTATTTTGCGCTCTCTGTATAGAACATACTGGAGGGCCGCGGAAAAAAAACGACTCGCTGCTGCATAGGATGTGAACAGGTGAACAGGTAGAGAGGAAAAGCAGGTAGAGAGGCGGGGGAGGGGCTTTGGCTTCAAACTCTGTCAGAGAGATGGAAACACGGGCATCATATATAGACACAGCAGGTGATTACTCCAGCCCACCTCACCAATTCATCCACAAGTGTCCTGTATTCCTCCTCCAGGCCATTATTACTGCACCTTATATATGACATAAGTTCAAAAATAGACAGTTCATTTATGGTGCACCTTATAACCCGTGCACCCCATAGTGTGGAAAATATGGTTGTCTCTAGTGACTAACCAAGGCAGAAGGTGGAAGGATAACCCATACCTAGCATGGTTTGACATGGAGTAGATTGCAAGGCAAGAGGGCTACCACTACAGCGAAGAATCCTCTGCTAGAAGTAGGAAACTCAGATTATTCTAATAAGAAGTCGATTTTTAAAGCTCCAAAGGCAGGCCTAATAGGAGAATCTGTTTTAAGAACAATGTTGAAGTTAAGTTATCTTGAAAAAATGGATTTGCTTAAGTAAAATATCTGCGTAAACCTCTGTCTAATCCAGTATTGGGATTGATGGTCCAACTCCATGACAAGATCATTTGCAATGTTCCTTTGGGTTTCGTGTGCTAATTAAACCCCTTTCTAAAAAAACAAGCTTTTGCTGCTTTTGCTAGCAATAATTCATTAGAGAGCATTGTGACACAGGTCAGCTGTCACATTGTTTATTACAGTCTGGTTGAAGACAAAAATTCTGAAGTTGTTTTTCCAAAATTTGCAAGAGCAAGTGAAGGTATTTTTTTATTTAAAACTACACAAAGACAGGGTGTATTTTTGTGCATCATATACTTTTTTCTTCTAATAGTACAGTTGTCTTTTTTTAGGAAATAAGAAAGTAGAGTTACATAATGCATCAGAACCCTAATGCTGTATTCGCACAGGGCTCAGAGACGTGCATTCGAGCATCTGCTTTCACTGAAAATTCTATTTCGATGCAAGTATATGCGTTTCGGGCTTTCGTGTTACAAACTTTGGTGTCCGTGCTTCGCTGCACATTTTTTAGGTCTGTTTTCGAGCTCAATGTACATGATTGTGCACGCGTCGGGAACTTAGATTTGGCACTGTCTTATGATGACGTCTTTAAAAACAAGCAAGTACCATCCTTTTGAAAGTTGATCATGGAGAAGAAATTAATAATTGCGGTTTGTGCCCTGTCGAACATATATGATACCAAGTCTTATATCTTATATCAGACTGAGCTGTGAAAGAAGAAGCCCGGAGCAAGATTTACACGACTTTGACATTTTGCACAAAGCCTCTTCCAACTGTGAGTGCATGGGCTAGTATTGGGTAGCGACAGTCCAGGCAGCCGGAATGCAGGCCAGCAGCAGCTCTGATGGGACAATGTGTAAATGTGCAATTGCCAATGGCCGCATACCGTAGCCTGGAAGCCCAGAGGTACATAAACTGTCTACTGTCCGAGAAACACTCTGTGCTGCAACCACAGCCTCACTCAACAACTTCTTCTTCGCCTTTCTTGTGCATGTTGCTATTCTTTCTCTGGCTGTGATCCCCAGATTGATGTCCGGTTATCGCCGGGCCACTGGCCCATGTCTACAGCCCTCGTCGAGTGCCTGTGCTGCTACCGTATGATTTCTAACAGCTGGTGGCTGTGGGACAGCAGGTCGGGGGAAGGGGGGTGACCTGGACCTGAAGGGTGGCAGTCTGAAATTGGCTAACCATCAGGTGATTTTGGGGGTCTTGGAGACCGGTCAATTATCATGCTGCTGCCGTTCTACCATCCGTTTGTCACTGAACTGCCACCGCGTGACCTCACGATGTGCCTGTGCGACCACTGACCGACGTTCAATAGTTGTCCGGTTGCCATAAAATTTGAACTTATTCTTGAAGCTGTGTGGCGTGTAAAAATACAACATCCACCTCCCATTACATATGCCGCTGCACGGCCACCTGCCGAATTTGCTGAAAAACCTGCATTTAGGTCGCCACGCGGTGGCAAATTGATATATATAGCATGTTTTTAAGTGTGCATGTGTCTGGTGTGTACGTAGCATAATGATTTATGCCATGAATAGATATTAACAGAAATTTCCCTTTTAGAATTTTTTTGTTTTAGTACACAGCAGATTTGCTGGTTCTGTCATTGAAGCAAGTCTTCCAAGCCAGGAAACATTCAAACAGCCCCACACCATCACACTACTACCACCACATTTAACTGTCAGAATTATGTCCTTTTGCTGAAAATCAATTTCATTTACACTAAATGTGATGAAGCAAAAACTTGGACACGGATCTTAGCTGAGAGAAATGAGGCTTGCAGTCATTCAGATGTTGTGCAACTTTTTGTGACCTTTTATATTTGTCATGAGTACAATGAGCGAGAACCGCCCCAGTTGCTGGAACCCGGAAAGATCACGGACACGGGAGTAGATAAAGTCACCGTTTTTTTGTCCAGGGTGAAACAATAATACATGGAAGAGCTCTTGTGGCTGATGAAAGAATCGGCGACGACACCCAGAGATGATGGAGGAGCGTGAGTCCCGGAGGAAGAGGCGGTGAGAACAGGATGAGGTCCAGACAGTGAGTGAGCTCTTCCTTTTACTGTTGCGCAGTGTAGCACACCTTTTGAGCAGCCAGCATTGTTGGACTTGTAGGTAGATGGCTGCGTGGCGTTGAGTCGTGGCGTGGCTGGAGGTCTTAACCAGATGGAGGGAGTTGATGAGTGAACCCAGGTCGGCACTTGTGGTAAAATATCCCATTGACATGGAGGTAGACGTGAGTAACACTTGTGCTATCCCAAGTACTTTAACATTGGGAGTTGGGTCATCTAGACCCCACAAGACAGTGCGCTGAACCTTTTTTCTTCAATGATTAGTGATCTTCACTGGCGTCCATGGATTAAATGAAATCCTCTCCACCTTTATCCACCTTTGTCATGGTAGGGAGAACACGTCAATGTAAGGATGGGGTCATAGGATAGCACAAGGGGCATATGAGGCAACGTAGGTCAAGAGATAACTTTCAGTCGGTTAATAGCATGGGGCTAACAGCTGGGTCCAATCTGGGGGAGGAAGAGCAGAGAAGGGAGAGGGAAGGAGAAGAATCCCCGGAGTACCATGACAATATGAGTCTTTGCAGTCTTGGCGTTATTCTGCTTGTCCTGCTGCTCTTGATAACTCAAACCTGTTCTACGCTTTCTCCATGTGTGGAGTTTTTAGGCTTCTTTACCTCGTCAAGTGGCTCTTATTTTAGGAATTTCTTTATTGAAGACAGTGTAGTGTTAGTCACGCCCTCACTATCAAACGTTCTAATAAGTAGTTCATGCTGGATTGAAATGTTTTATTCTACTTGAAGAAAAAAATAATCTTTATTTGTTTACTAATGTTATATATTTTTTTGGGATACTGAAATATGGTTGATCATGTGAAACAATAAGGCCTGACAAAAATGCAAACAAATTGGAGTTTAAGATGGGGGGGATATCTTTACATTATTCCAGATGTTGCATAAAGTAGTGGGTTACTACAGCAGGTTCCTCACAGAACATGGCTTCTTTATGATTAAAAACTGCCATTGTATGCTTTCTTTTTCAGCTTGACAAAAAAAGTCTCTTTTTCAGAATTCACTGGGACATTCGAAGCAACTTAGTGGATGTCTATGCTTCGGGTGGAAAAGCAGCTTTTTATTTGTATCTGATTTGTCCCTATAGTGTTTGAGAGGACATGTGACCTATCCATCGAGGTCTTCAGAGAATAAATAGCCAGGAAGCATCGCTTGTATTCTGTCCATTTTCAGATCTATCCATACTTTGCAATTGAATTTTACAATAAAATTTCACATTGCTAAAAGTTAAATGGCTGGATGGTTCATAGAGAAAAAATATTTCTCATTTGACAAACCTAAAAATCCTTTTTGTGCTTTGCTCAAACTTAATCCAAAAAAATGAACAATTAATTCCAAAGCAAATGAATAACTAAGTGGCAGAAAATGATGGCTTTTTAAAAAGCAAATTGTTAATACTGTCATCTAGCATAAACAAAGCACACAATATTATAAAATGGATTTCACTTTAGGTCCAGTTAATTAATTAAATAGAAATACGTGTGTGGATGTGTACGAATGCCTGAGTGTATGCATGTAAATACCTTAAAGCAGAAGCAGTATCATTGATTATAATGTCTCCTGTGGTGAAATGTAGAGATGAGATTGAAAACATTGATCTGGTGATCTGCTCTTGGAGAGAACCTGCTGTCAAGACGGGGTGTTCATCATTTGGTTTGTGTCAAAAAGATGCATCAGTGTATGTGTGTACAATACTAAATATGTGCTGCTTACATGCATGAATCAATATAGATAAAAAATGGATTCAAGAGCATTGTTTCAAAAATATAAACATTAACTAAAATTATCTGTAATGATCTTTTCTTTCCCTGAGCTTTTAGAAACAAACTTGGTTCGCACATTGAGGACAGATGAATGCTGATGTTTTGACCGGTACTGCAAATTTTTACTGAGTAGCACTTGGTTCAGTGCCACAGGACATCCTGATGGTCTTAATGCCTGTTCCACTGTTGAAGAGAGGGCCACAAGCACATTATCAGATATAAATTATAAATAATGTTCCATCTTTACAAGACCACTGGTAACTGGAACCTGTCAGGGGTCTAACTCACCATCATTGGACACACCTAAAACTGTCAATTTTAGGCCTGAGTCAGAAATCACTCAATTATTGATTCATAAAACAAATCTAACTGAATATTTATTTAGTGAAAATTACATTTTGGTGTTTAAATATGTCAGTGTTGATCAATTATATTTGAAAGCAAACTTTGACGTGCATTTCTTATTTGTTATCTGCGTCAAATTCAGTTTTAACCTTTCAACATCAACTTTATTTTTTACATTTTACAGGCCAAAAATGGTTCCACAATAACAATGACTTACCTATAACATGGATATTCATTTTGATTGGGTTTTGGCTTAACCCAATGATTTTTTGTGTGTACTCTTTTTAAAGTAAGACATTGTTATAGAAACATGTAGAAATATTATATTCTGAGAGGGAAAGTAAAATGCTTTTTTGTGAATACGTTTATTTAAATGTAGTTTAATGCAACAATGTTGTAATAAAATACCAAATATTTTATCATATTCTGAAAAAATATGGTGGTCCTTTCTATGGGAGTGGAGCTTCTATGTTTTCCCAGTATCACTCCAATCTCTTCCCACACTCCAAAAGAAGGCTGCAAGGTTAATTGGTGACTCTAAGTGATTATGACTGTTTGTGGTTGTGGTATTTGTAAGCCCTTGTGATTGTGGGATTGACAGGTGAACTGTTCAAGATGTAGCTGGGTAAGCGACAGGAGACCTGTGACCCTAGAATAGCCTTTTTTTTTAATGGTTAGATGATCACGTTTCAGCTTCCACATAGCCGGACACATCACTCCGTTTGGGATTTTTTTTAAGCAGCAATGATCATATATTGCAAATGTGTTTACTTTTATAGTTCTCATTTAAGACTTTCCCTTTTAAACTAAAGTGTCTTGGACATTCATGACATCACAGAATTCTTACCTTTCCAAAAAAACAAAACAAAAAAAAAAAAAAAAACGGGAAAATGGACTGAACATATTTTATGGGTGAACCTGCTAACTGAATTCTACTGTTCAGGCTACATGTGTTGGTTTTATTTACACTTGTGGCACTAAAATGTGAACAAACAAGAAGATTTTTTGATTTACAAATTGAAGAGAAGAACACCACAAAAAGATGTTTTTGCTTATTATTCTTTGCTCATTTATGCAAGACTCTTTTTAATGATATTTGACTCACAGGTTTGCCAAACACACCATTAAACAATTATTACATATGTTGCTTCATGGGATTCTTAGAAGACGGAATCCATTGTGGCATTACTGTAATTAATAATGTGTTTTAGTATATGCAAATTAAAGCATCAAATAATAATTAATTAAACATTTTCAATTCAACCCCTTGACACTTAGTGATGCCTTGTTATTTTTTTTTCCTTTGTCATCTTGATTTGCTTCTATTGGGACTTAATTAAAAATGATAAGTGAAGTTAATTTTTTTTTGCTCATTATGATGGTCCTTTTGGGTATATTAAAAACAGTTCCTTTGGTGGTTTTCAGGGACTTCAAAATAGTAATGTGTGAGAAAAAGCTATATTATGGAAAATATCGAGTTGGAAAATTGCCATTTTGTGTCATTTGTCTAGAAACTACATGTTCTCGGTTTCTGCCAGTCTTGTACATAATTAGATGATTGGCTTTGGATGGAGCTGTTGACTGCCTGACAGATGGAAATACTGTGTCAGCTAATGACCCATATTTAGACATTTCCCTCTATCTGACATCCACCACACCACATCATTCTTGTGACCTCGACAAAAGTTAAAGCTGGTATAAATACCTGACCGTCCAGGCTTTTTCTAATTGGAAATATACATATTATTTATGTAATTTATATTAATTACTTTTAATTTAAAAGCAATTTTTTACTGAAAGCAACAACACAAAAAAACAAAAGAACAATTAGTGTTTCTCTTTGGTGGCAACTTGGTCCAATTTTAGCACCCCGATGGTTTCTTGGAACAAACTAACAACAACTGTTGTAGACCTAGAATTATGTCATTAAAAGTTTCAGTATGACAGGTTTTTATTCCTATGCAGCCATAGTATTATAAACTCCAACAATAAAGGTAAAACCTTACCTTACAAACAATACTGTTTGCACAGGCATCCAACAGATTAGACAGTATCGGTGCCACCAAGTTGTTTCATGGGTCTTTAATTGCACATGTGCAGATGTAAAACTACAAAATAAAACATATAGGCATACAGTATATACACTGAAGGATGTCAGACTTTTTAGAGAATGTTCCATGTCTCAATACAAATTCTCCTCATCAAATAGCTGCTGTTTACTGATACTTGAATAATCACTTTAAAATCTAATGACTTCATAAATCATAGAATGATCTGATAATTTGGGATTTTTTACTCCTAAAGCCTTTGTCGCAACTGCCCCTACAGTTGATAAAGGCTGTTTGTGAGTGAAAAATTGACAAACATGTATGTGACATGCAGGTGGCTTTCACAAAATTTCAAGGCTGCCATTCGGGGTCCTGGGACTAGTGCTGACGTCACATTATGTGATTTGCTGTCCGTTGGTCCGATGACTTCAGATAGTGGTTGGTGTGGACAAGTTACGATACTACCATTGAAGAAGATATCATGCGGTCCATTGTAAACGTAGGGCGAGATTATCTTCTAAATGTGCTTTTATTATTGTTATGATTATTATTAAGTGCTTTTGCAGCCGAACGGACTGCGGTCCGAACCCTTCTCCGGACCGCACACCGTAACAAAGCACCTTACCTGCATGCAAACACGAAGCTAAGAGACTCCAGCTGCTCTGCTCAAAGACACGGTTCACTTGTGTGGAGCAGCAGGTTCATTCTAACAGCCACAGATCTTTTTACAAAGTAGGTTGTGGCAAAATCTCTCTATAAACACTACAAAGAATAATGTCTGACGCAACTTATGAGGGAAACGAACTTTAGGTTACAAAAGGAAAACATGAGATGAAAATATGTAGAGCCCGAGCAGACCTCCACGCTACGTAGTTTGTCCAAGTGGGGCTACCGTAGTGTGACGTTATCCTCAGTCCAAAGGACCCCGAATGGTTATTGCAGGCCGAATGGTGATGGTACCTACACCGTTATGGTTTTCTATTATCTGTTACATCAGATAATAGAACGGCCTGAATCCTGCAAATTTGCGCCCCCTGCAGCTGTCGGCTGAGAAGACACCGAAAGGTGTGTGGGGAAAAAAACAAGGCAATGAAATTTTCATAAATCTGTAGGTACTTTTAGAGGTGCATATTTACCATTTACTACATCTCTATGTAGACAAAACCTTATTTAACCATCAGTTAATGGATGTTTTTTGTATTTTTCTATATAGTATATATTATTTAATGTTCATGTTATTATGCTGTGCAGAATTGTGTCAACGGCCATGTTCTAACACAATTATGAGTGAGAACTGGATACATAAGACCTTTAACATCATAACTGTCATAAGTGTGTGTAACTCACAATAGCTTTACAAATGCTACATGATACACTTTAGTGCATGCACAGCAATCATGCATTCCATTTTCATAATGTCGCTTAAGATGGGCTGCACTAGTCACAAGGGAACTAAGACACACCTTCGCCGCCCCAAAGAATCAGCCGCTCCTATCTGCGACTCTTCATGGGCCTGGACAACCCAAAAATGCACAGCAATTCCCCATGCGGATGCATGTGACTAAGACTTTTGTAAGAAGAGTAGCTATTAGGTGTATTGAAGATCAGCAGAGGTTGCCAGTTTAATGCAAAAGTACTGCAGCTTTAGCTTGTAAGACATTTGGGCTGCTGATACAAGGCTTCAGCTTTCCCTATGAATGGCACTTTTTGGGACCTCAGTTGCTTCAGTTTTAAATTCATTTTATTAATAACCATGAGGCTGAGATGCTGAGTTTGACCTGAATGTCTAAGAAATCACATTGTACTGAGCTAAAATAAAATCAGGTGATGTATTTCCTGGCTGCACAGTATAACAGAAATGAGTCATTCTGAATTATTTGCTGAAAATAAACGTTTGAAAATTTAACCCTGCGCCTGCAGGGAGACTGCCTGCTCTATTAATGTCCTAACCTGTAGGCCACTTCCACTGACAGCTTTTCTTTGCTTCTCCTGCAGGAGGTAACTACGGTGAGAGTGACAGTAAGACAGGTGTCATTGTGACATGGATGACTGCTGTAAATCTCAGCATTTGCAGCTGAAAAATAGAGCAAAAAAAAAAGCAGAATTGAAATACAAAAACTACAAGGGATAGGAATTGTATCACTTTTAATGTAGCAATGTAATCAAAGGAATGTTGATGATGGTAGAAAAGAATAAAGAAAGACAAAAGCTGACATTAGTAAAAGCTTTTTGACATCCAGTATGGAATAAACAAGTTTTTTTTTTATTATTTACTGAGGAGAAACAAGACACAAAAATGTCTGCTTTATATTTAAAAAGAAATACCTGTCAAGAAAAGGAATATTTAACAGCAAAATGACCTAAGAATAAGTTAAACTTTCAAAAAGTTGCACTGCATTTTTTTAAGTTTGTCAGAATAAAAGCTACAGGTGGATATAGGCTGTTTGCAGGGAAAAAATAAAATAAGGAAAAAAAAAAGTCAAATCTGTACGGGGCATGTAGATGGTCTGTTATGTCCCTTTTTATGTCTAGGGGGGCCTAGAGGAGCATTACATAAAAGTAATTGTTTTCCCAAATTTAAATCAACAAAACACCAATAAAAAGTGTCTCCATGCAAAATAACACATTTATTTACAAATCAATAAATACCAAACAACAACCCCACCTAACTGAACCTGTGAATGAAAGAAAAGGGAAATCAATGAGAGACAACACACCAACCTCCCTACACTAACAAACAGGAGGAAAACTCATATAAAAGAAAATGGCAGTTCCCCCCTACAGCTTCACATACGCATAACTACACCAAACGATAGACTACAGAGTGGGCCTGAACACAAAACCACAAAGACTGCAAAGTACAACACAAACTACAAAACAGGTGGAGAAGAGTGCCAAGCTGCAGTGGAGACAGGTTGCAGCAAAGCTCCCTTCTTACAGGCTGGAGGCTTTTGTATATATACATATAAACTTGAATATAACAGAGTATACAATGCCAAAGTTTTACTCCAATTTTCCAAAATACTAGCCTCATGTGTTTTATAACAAAACCACTCAGGGCCATTTAGGGTTGATATCTGCAATATTGTTCTTTAAAAATGTGCTTTGATTAACTACTAATTTCTTACACCAGAAAAAAATGAGGTTTATTCTATTCAACAGCTAGCCTAGTTGTAATGTTTGGGGTCTAAATACAACAAAGTAACATATAACGTTTTTTCTTTCATATAAATTCCACTTTTACTGAATTCCTGTATCATTTCTCTATTCAGACCAAGCAGAGAAATGCGTCTCCACAAGCTATCTGTAATGAGTTTCGACTGCTTCACTGCTGCAGACTCAATTAGCTTAAAAGGGGCTTGGTGGTGGACTGGCCGAGTAAGGACGTATCAGTAGAGTGATTGCATAAGAGTGGGTGTGTATGTGGAGGGGGTGGAGCTACATGGTGTGTGTGTTTAATAATATGCTTAAGTATGGACAGGAGCTGTAGTGTTGTGTCAGCACTGATACATTACCCGGATTAATGCTCACTTGTCAGACACACACATGCACACTCATGCACCAGCAATTACACACAAAGACACTAGTTTTTTGTTCCCCTTAGCCAACTAGATGAAATAAAAAAAAAAAAAGGTTGTGGAGAAAATGTGGGCTTTCATTCATTTTACTTTGTATTTACTCCAACATATTTGTCCCCAAAGTCAGCTCTGAAGGTTCACCCAAAGGTGAATCTCATGTTTGTATTTGAGATTTGTTAAAATTGAATTTGTGACTTGATAAAATAGTGAATTGCATTACAAGGTTTATAGAAAACAAGAACAGTAGTAGAATGGTCATACTAGAAATCTTGAGCCACAAATCAAAAGTCTCACTTTGCACATCCTGTAATAAAACCTTTCATTAGATTTGTGCTTGCAACCTATTGTTCACTTAATGACATGTTATGCCTTGGGCACATGTACCCATACAGGGGTTGACCCGTAATGGCATCTTAAGAAGAGTGTCTTGCAGTTCTCTTGGGTCTCATGCAGTCACATTCAGGGACTGCATAAGATTTTAGTTACTGGTTCAATTTTATCAGCTAATTTGTTTTCTTATTGGAATTATTGAATTGATGTCACAATCACTATCGGCTGATAATTATCGGTAACTGATTATATCGTGCAAGCCTAAAAAACATGGATTTGAGAACGCTGTTTCAAGGGAGCTGGACATCATTCTCCATCCCCTGGAGATACACAATCAGAATTACAGACTGCAAAACCACAATGTTACAAAAGCATTAACTTAACTGAGATATTTTTAATAAGAGCCATAGGTGAAAAAAATTCTTACTTTGCTCCATTACTGAACAAACTCTGCAGGTCGTGGACAATCCTCTACTGAAAAACCAAGCATCACATCAACAATTATTCACCAATTGTGTTTTAAGTTTTTCATTTAAATTTGTACCTCAATCTTCTTCCTCAACCGTTCTTTCCCTGTCATGTGCCTGTTAGCCTTGAAATCCTTAATTACAGACTATCTACAATGATAACATATTTTTTTTGGGTGTGGATGCTTTTTTTTTAACCTAATGCAAAACCTAGTAATGATAAAAAAGCATCACACAAATGTTTCTTTCATTAAGCACAGTGTTAATGTAATGCTAAAGCTAACTGAGCAAAAAGGAATTTAATATTTAAAACCATAAACTCAATGCTAACTAAAGAAACATGCTTTTTGTATAATGCTTACAAGAAAGGTTATTAAAGTCAACATAAATGTGACTCACAGAAATGTTAAATATCTTTTTACATGCAGCAAGATGTCCAAAGTCCATAAAAGCAGTTCTTTGTGAGCACGTGCAGACCAAGTCCAAACTTGTCCAGGTTGGTTACATGGTGGACATTTTGGACATTTTCGTTTCAATAATAATTGTGCTGTAGTTCAGTGAAATCATTTTTTGTTTGTAAATTTTTTAATTTTCTGTGCTTCAGAGAACACTCCCTGACGAAATATTTGCAGAGTGATAGCCAGCCTGTCGCTACGCCTCCTTTTTAAAAAAACAGGTTTGGACATAACTAAAGTTTTAAATGCCCCTACAACTGGAGCAATAGGGAGCAGCTAGAGGGGTAGAAAAGCAATTCAGATTGTAAGATTTGTAAGTATAATCTAACTTACACACACTTATGGAGTCTGGGCGATTCTGTCATACGTTGCCCTTTATGCAGCACTCTCGTTGTACGTACTGGCTCCTTACTGACTGTGAGCAAAAGCTGCACGCATGTAATGCTGACACAAACTACACTCTGAATTTCTAATTCCCTCATTTCTAACAGCCAGGCTGCAAACAAGGACAGTGAACAGCACTAACAAGCTCCTTGTGCAGTGCGCAAGGTTTGGGGGAGTTGAAAAATGAAAAACCCATACAATGTCCCTGCATCTCACCTACTTCCCCCTCATTTACCCTTTTGTGTTGTTTAAGTGCTCCCATTAATTTTAGGGAAATGCCCCAAATGCTCCAGATTAGAAAAATGAGGCTCAGTGAAAAAATTAAAAGCTTACTTTTTAACCTATTGTCCAAAAACTGTATTGATCCCTCATCTTATTTATTATTATGTGGATGGCTCATTATTTTCTTTGCAGCACATTTATGGTTATCAAATTCACACGTAAAAAATAACAGCACCTGTTTACGTTTAAATCAAGTTTAAACTTGCATTTTATAAGTCAACAGGGTTTAACTTTAACTTACCTTAATGACTCAAATAGTGTTTTCTTTAACTAAGTCTTTAGTCTCTTAAAAAAAACAATTCCATGGGTTGTTACATCAGCCCTGCATAGGAATATGAAATTAGGAGTTATTCCACTCTTCCTTTCATTTACATTGATGAATGTATGTTAAACCTGCTGCAACAGCCTCGACGTGGGAGCCTGACATAGTTAAATGAGGACATAAGAGTAAGTCAAAGTCAGGTTTTGATTAACAGCCTCATGAGAGAGCAGCACCCACTCCCTGTTCCAGCACTGAGGAAGGAACAAAATAAACGTCAAGGAAAGTGGCTGCAAAAGATGACGGGATAAAACCAAAAAGCCAAACAGAGAGAAAGGAGGGCTTCAGAATGACATAAAAAGACAGTGCATGTTACGGTTAACTTTTCTTGCTTTTGTGTTTGGTTCTCTTTTTGTTCTGTCATGTTTTGAGTTTCAGTTTCCTCTTTTATTTTGAAAGGTTTCCTGTTTTGTTGTAGTATTGAGTTTTACTTTTGGTCCCCTCTGCCCTCATTGTTGTCACCTGTATCTCATTTGTCTATGTATTTAAGCCCCGTCTTTCCCTTCCTCCTGTGCTGCTCCATATTAGGCAGTTCCCTGTTTCGAGTGTTTCTAGTTTGGAGTTTGCCTGCCTGCTTTGCAGTGGTTTTGTTTTCTAGTGTGTTTAAGTTCTTAAAGATCTTGTTCCCCTGGAACCTCCTGGCTCCTCCTCTCTGCATCTGGGCACTCTCTCAACCCTCCGCCGTGGAAGTGCAACTGTATGAAAAGAAAACTGCTGGAAAACAAATAAACTGTCCAAGCCTATGGGATTAGATTAAATGCCAAAAAGCACAGGCTTCCATATTTTACGGGGCATAGGTGATGGGATGTGCCAAAAGGTGAACAACATTTCATGGAGGATAAGTAGCAGTGGCAATACAATATACACAAACTCACCTTCTGGCATTTGCTAATGGGAAACAAGCACTAAAGGGCACCTGGTTGTTGGCTACTCTACTCTTCCTTTCACTTACATTGATGCTTATTTATGTAAAAAAAAAAAAATAATAAAAATAACATAAGTCACTCCTGAGTATATGTCGCACCTTGGCCAAACTATGCAAAAAAACACGACTTATACTCCGAAAGTACGGTAAATATGATGTTAAAGTGTGGCAGAAAAACAATCCATTTTCTGATACAATCTTTGTTTCTTAATCTATTTGGTAAAAAGAACCACAGAAGGGAATAACCGACTCAAAAGAATCAAGTTATTGCTTTTTGACATTATGCACCAACGTTTTTCTCCCTCAACTTGTTTTCTCTCAACATGAAGCTGTACTTGTACATGTCTTCTTGTCATTGTTCCTCAATCCTGCATTTAAACCCCTAATCATCCCACTCACATGCACTTTCCTGTTTGTTGAGATTATTTGTTGCTTCATGAATATTTCCGATGCTGCAAAGCTGAAATGTTGTCAGAGTTCCCTCGTTTCAATAGACAAGACACGTTCTGCTATTGAGAGACAAGTCATGCTGTTCTGTGGTGTCACTTACCGTTTCCGCGGATTTAAACGCTGCAGAGAGGCGAGAATAAACAGATAAAATAAAATGAGGGATTGAGGGACAAAAAATAGAAATGGCTGCCATGTTTGAAGCACTTAGGGGACTGTCTAGAGTTCAGACTTGTTTTTCTCCTTTAATCCACTGCCATAACAAAGGGATTTTTCAGTCCTTCCAATGGGAACTTAATACATAACCAATGGCCAAAAACTTGGCAGAAGGTTGTGTTGCCTGAACAAATTAATGTTTTGGTGCTGTATGCAATTTCATTCTATCAGTAGTATATATTTTCAAACAAAGTAAGACAATGTTTCTTATGACATATTTAAATATCAATTTCAATTTGATCTAGGGTTTTCCAGGAACTGTTCCTTAAATATTAGCCTGCTCAAAACATTTACAAATAAATAGTGTAAGACATTTTGAGACAATTTATGAAACATTTCACATGTCCTGAAAAAAAACATTATCTGTGTCTATCTTTAAGGTTTTAACTCAGCACTGTCAAAAGGATGGATCAGGAAGACCATATGCAAATAACACCAC
The DNA here is from genome assembly GCA_023969325.1 of Oryzias curvinotus. NCBI lineage: Eukaryota > Metazoa > Chordata > Actinopteri > Beloniformes > Adrianichthyidae > Oryzias > Oryzias curvinotus. Next base: position 12,525,784 of record CM043717.1, read on the forward strand.
ACACTTACAGTATGCAGCACATCCTATTTTATCCAGTCTTACTTTGCTACTATTTGCTTTAAAACATCTAGTTTAAGTTTTTTTTTTAAACCAGAGCAAACTGAGGCCAAAAGTAATAAAGTAAAAGGTGCAGTGACAATTCCACCTATTTATTTAAGCAAACCATGACAAAAAAAATAGTGTTGCAGAGTTTACGAGAGATGGAGATGACCCTCACATCCACCATCGAGTTATCAGGATGTTCAGACATGACACATAAGGTTAGCTTAAAGTGAACCAGAGTTTGTTTCTCCCGATACAAACACACTTTCAGTATGAATGCACTCAAGTGGACCTTGGACTGTGGACCAGGAACCGCTCTTAGACCTCGCTTGGTGGTCTCAGTTCATGTCCAATCTGACTGAGCTCTGGTTCACACTGAGGTTTCTGCAGTCTGAATAGGCTCAGTGCTCAGAGTGGAACAACTGGAGCACACAGCCACCATTGCTGGGCATTATGGGATGCATACAGAGTAGAAGTAGTAGCATGATGATGAGACAAAGGAACGTATTGAAATGCGGTCGGAATGAATGGAGGCTTGTTAAAATAACTTTTAACGTGATACATTTTGCTTCTCACCCTGTTTTACTGACAATGCATATGTCGTAAACACTTATCAGCGTACCATCTTGGCCGTCACCTCTTCAGCCTTGCAGTTTACCGCCTGTCGAACCAAAGTAGCAAGTAAAAAGTGTTGTACCTGACACTGATACAGACGTTTAAAATTGGTCAGTGAAATATAAGGTTTGAATACAACAACTATCCTGACAAGGATTAGAAAGGACCTCTATTAATCTAGAACCTCTATTATTTCTTTCTTTCATTGCTTTGCCCTGCCCCGCCATTGTAATTCCAGACGAGATCTTCAATTAACTGCTTTTGTTTACAAGCTTTGGTTGAAAACAGGAAAGGCCAGTATCAGGTAGAGACAGTCTAGTGTGAAAACCTTGGGTATTAACACGCATCCATGCTCTTGAATGTTCGTCACATGCCTGGTGTGCATGTAGCTGAAGCTGAGAAAAGCACAGATATGCAACATTTTACAGTAGTGAAGTGTTAATGCAATGTAAACCAGCTATTTCTGATGTGGAGAAAAGTGTTTTTGCGCTCTTATGAAACACTTTGGGTCAGGATATCAGCTGCTTCTCTACACATCAGAATCCACTGGAATCACAGTCAGTTGAGTAAATGGTGAAATAACAATAATGTGAATGTGTGAATGGGACTATGACTGTATAGCACTTTGGGCCTTCAGGGAAGGTAGAAAAGTGCCCTTTACCATTTAAATGTAGACTCACTGTAAAAAAGAAAGCTAGAAATAGTGATGAATTCTGTTATAATGACAGGTTTACTTGATAAGCTGCTTTCCAGCTCAATTTTACCTCTAGTTCATTGTCCTACTCTTGAATGAGCTGTCAAGTGAACACATCTTTGGAAAGAGTTATGCTAAAACATTACATTAGTGAACCGTACACAGAAACAAGTCATTCCACTGTTAGAGGAATGACGTACTTTGAAAACACAGATAATATAACTTCCTGGCTTCAACAACTTCTTGTTTAAATGCAATCAGTAATGCCTTACTAGGACAAACACTTATTAGCCTATGGTCCAGTGGCAAAAATTAAATGTTATAAAGGAAAGTGCCAGAATCCATCTTGTCTTCACCCTATTAATCATGACAGTGCTGATGGATGGAAAACTGGTCTTTTCTCCACCCGGGTGACTGCAGCTGCTTGGCCAAAGATCCTGTGGGGGGGGGGGGGGGGGGGGGGTGACAGCATCAGAAGGGATGGCGTAAGCATCTATGTGCGTCACAGCCTCTCAGGGATATTCCACTCTGTCAGGTGAAAAAAAGTAGCTGTTAACTCTATGTTTATCAGCTGTGACAAGAAACTCTCAAAACTTTTAAGGATTAAGAGTGAGAGGAATGTGTGGTGAGCCACTGCCCACATGATCAATTAGTCCTCTATCTCAGTCAGTTTCACTTATATTCTATATCACAAAATTGTATTCAGCTTTGCAGTGCATGAATTATAAAAAAATGTAAATTTTGTCAGAAATGGGTGAAAAAGGACAGCAGTTTTTAAATGGGATGATATGGATAGTTTTAAGAACAGTTTAATGATTAAAGCTAATGTAACATATTAAAAATGAGATTTTGACTAAAAGGCAGTGATTGGTAAACACAATCACACAACGCTTTAAGCGATGCAGACTACAAGATGCAACAGATGAATTGTAAATAAACTTTTTGTGTTCAAAAACCACTATGCTGACAACTGTGAAAACTGTGGCATTTTTCTCACAATGGAGGACAAATATTTAGAAAATTAAGCTTTAAATGGCCTTTCAATGATTTCTTTATGCAAATCATTATGAATCAGGAGCAGATGAAAAAATGCTGTTTGAAAAAGCTTGTGGCTGTGGCGTACGTGCTACAATCGGAAGGCCACAAGGTCCCTGCACTGCTCCCTTCTCATGCATCCACTTATAGACGTCTTCGTTTTCCTCGTCCGAGCTGGTATCTGTCTCAAAACTATACGCTGGATAGCTCCAATATGGCTCGCCATTTTGGAAAGTAGGGTTGGGCTTATTTCCAATAACATGTATGAGTTCAGCCATTTAACAATAGAGCTTTAGCTCCAGTGTTTACATTCTTTTGACTACCGTAACTCCTCCAGCATTTATGTGAAAAATGTAATCAGCTAATTCTGAACTGGAGAAAAGCAGCTTTGCATGATATGCAACACTTACGCTATTATCCAAACAAGGTAAATCAGCTGATTCTGTTGCGGAGAAAAATACTTCATGTTAGAAATGTTAAGCATATCAGTGCAAAGCGGATTTACTTTGCCTCAGAATCGGTTGATTCACGTTGATCACGTAAATAGTTGAAGAGTTTCAATATGTCAAAGAGCGTGTGTTATTTTAAAGTCGCCAGTGACATTTCCAGCGTTAAGGGGTTAAAAACTTTATTTGACCTTCTGTCCTCTTGCAGCTTTAAACAAATCAAAAATACTAAAAAAAAAAGAAAAAAAAAAACAAAATATTAATTCTCTCCAGGATGACTGAAGTCAAATTTAGGCTCTCAAGTCATGTGACTAATCCTGAGCGACACACACTTCAGTCCAACATTTCATCAACACACTGTTTATTCTTCTGATTTACAGACATTCTCACTTTGTTTACCTTACCATCCCTGTACGGGGATTCTGCCAAGCATACAGATTTCGACAAGAAAAAGACATGGTCACATAATTGCAGTCATGCTTCAAAAAGAAAAAAAGGGCGATATAAAAATACAGCAACACCACTACAACTTCTGCACATGGTCTGCCAGGCTGTTCCTGTCCACAGTTCTGTTTCTGCTGTTCCCACTTTTCTCTGCGATCCATCTGGAAACGTCAGCTGTAAGGAAAAGTCAATCCAAGAATCCATCACCCACGAACCACTCTCCCATTAATCCACTTACCCCTCTTGTAATGTTAATCGGCTGCAGTTAGCAGTCCAGCCATCCTTTACTCCAGTATTGTGAGATTGATCCTTGTGTTTGCCTTTTCTGTTCTGTCTGTGAGTTTGGTGTTCACTGACTGAAGCTTGCCGGCTCACTTTTGTCTTTTTACCTGAATATACTTTTTTAGGATTTCTCAGAAGTCATTTAAAAATTAAAATAAAAAGTAACGTAACAAACTGAATTTAGTGGTTGTGCATATATGTATAACATCAGGAACACCTATTTTTTATTTCCTTGTAGCTATTTATTATACTGAATCTAAAGGTTTTTTTTATTATCTCTTAGTGCTTGACTTGGTCTTTCCAGACTGTGATAGGCACAGCTGACTTGTTCTCAGTCAAACAAAACCCTGTTCCTGTGTGTTCTAAGGATTTGAGGCCTGTCTATGCTTGCATACGGCTTTATTCTAAATGCGCTTTGGAAACACCTCTGGATATTGGATGTAGTGTTTCATTAGTGGGTCAAAAAGTGAAAATATAGCTAAACATGACTTTTTTTCTAAAATTTTGGTTAAGAAAATGTTGTTACAGCACTTTAAAATTTTGAAACAGTATCAAAATCTGGCACTCTAATGATCCCTAATGTTGCTTAATTAAAAATATTTTAAGTAGAATCAAACCCAGTGAACACTAAAACCCACAACATCAAAGAATTTACAGAATATCAAAACATTTTTGGGGAATTAATGTGTTTTTAAACCCTAATAAATATTCTAAAAACTTGCCCCTTTCACCCTTCCGTGGGTGGCTTCTCACTCAAGCTCGGGTCCTCTACCAGAGGCCTGGGAGCTTGAGGGTTCTACCCAGTATCTTAGCTGTTCCTAGCACTGCGCTTTTCTGGATTGAGATGTCTGAGATCTTTCCAGGTATCTGTTGTAGCCACTCCTCCAGCTTGGGGGTTACTGCCCCGAGTGCTCCAATTACCACAGGCACCACTGTCACCTTCACTTTCCAGGCTTTCTCCAGTTCTTCTCTGAGTCCCTGGTATTTCTCCAGTTTCTCATGTTCCTTCTACCTGATGTTCCCATCGCTTGGCACTGCTACATCCACCACAATGGCTTTCCTCTGTTCTTTATCCACCACTACAATGTCTTGTTGGTTCGCCATTACCATCCTATCAGTCTGGATCTGGGAGTCCCACAGGATCTTTGCCCTCTCATTCTCTACCACCTTCGGGGGTGTTTCCCATTTTGACCTTGGGGTTTCCAGTCCATATTCTGCACACATGTTCCTGTATATTATTCCAGCCACTTGATTGTGGCGCACCATGTATGCTTTCTCTGCCAGCATCTTACACCCTGCAGTTATGTGCTGGATTGTTTCAGGCGCCTCTTTGCACAGCCTACACCTTGGGTCTTGTCTGGTGTGGTAGATCTGAGCCTCTATCGCTCTGGTGCTCAGGGCTTGTTCCTGAGCTGCCAGGATGAGTGCTTCAGTGCTGTCCTGTAGGCCAGCCCTTTCTAGCAATTGGTAGGACTTCTTGATATCAGCCACTTCAGTTATGGTCCGGTGGTACATCCCATGCAGGGGTTTGTCCTCCCATGAGGATCTGTCCTCCAGCACTGTATCCTCTGCTCTCCATTGCCTGAGACATTCACTGAGCACACTGTCAGTTGGGCCCTTGAGCTTGATGTACTTATGCATCTTGGATGTTTCATCCTGGATAGTGGCTTCTACGCTCACTAGTCCTCGGCCTCCTTCCTTGCGGCTAGCATACAGTCTCAGAGTGCTGGATTTGGGATGGAACCCTCCATGCATGGTGAGGAGCTTTCATGTCTTAACATCCGTGGTCTGTACCTCTTCCTTTGGCCATCTTATTATTCCTGCAGGGTATCCGATAAGTGGCAGTGCGTAGCTGTTTATTGCCCGCGTCTTGTTCTTGCCATTGAGCTGGCTTCTCAGGACTTGCCTTACCTGTTGGAGGTATTTAGCTGTTGCAGCTTTCCTTGTTGCCTGCTCCAGGTTGCCATTTGCCTGTGGAGTTCCGAGGTACTTGTAACTGTCCTCAATGTCTGCTATTGTTCCTTCTGGGAGTGAGATCCCTCCTTTGTGGACTACATTGCCTCTCTTTGTCACCATCCGGCTGCATTTCTCGAGCCCGAATGACATCCCAAAGTCAATACTGTAGATCCTGGTGGTGTAGATCAGGGAGTCAATGTCACGTTCGCTCTTAGTATATAGCTTGATGTCATCCATGTAGAGGAGGTGACTGATGTTGGCCCCATTTCTGAGTCGGTATCCATAGCCAGTCTTGCTGATTATTTGGCTGAGGGGGTTCAGACCTATGCAGAACAGCAGTGGGGACAGAGCATCGCCTTGGTATATCCCACATTTGATGGACACTTGTGCAAGTGGCTTGCCATTGGCTTCAAGGGTGGTTTTCCACAGCTTCATTGAGTTTCCTATGAAGGCTCTTAAAGTCCTGTTGATGTTGTACAGCTCCAAGCATTCAGTGATCCACATGTGTGGCATTGAGTCATAGGCTTTCTTGTAATCAATCCAGGCTGTGCACAGGTTGGTGTGTCGTGACTTGCAGTCTTGAGCGACTGTTCTGTCGACCAGGAGTTGGTGTTTGGCTCCTCTGGAGTCTCTACCAATGCCCTTCTGTGTGTTGCTCATGTATTGATCCATGTGCCTATTTATCTTGGTTTCAATGATGCCTGACATGAGCTTCCATGTTGTGGAGAGACAAGTTATTGGTCGGTAGTTGGATGGGACTGCACCCTTTGAGGGATCCTTCTGGATCAGGATCGTTCGCCCTTCTGTTAGCCATTCGGGGTGAGTCCCTTCTCTTAGCAGCTGGTTCATTTGTGCTGCCAGGCACTCGTGGAGTGTAGTGAGCTTATTTAGTCAGTAGACATGTATCATGTCAGGGCCCGGTGCTGTCCAGTTCTTCATACCAGAGACTCTTTCTTGGATGTCTGCCACTGTGATGGTTACTGGATTCTGTTCAGGGAGGTTGCTATGTTCTTCTCAGAGAGACCAGCCACTGGGCATTGCTGTTATGTGCTATCTCTTTCTCCCATACACTTTTTGTGACGGGGTCCCGCCGAGAAAGGATGCAGAGGAGCCATGGTGAGGAGGTTCTGTGTTTATTTTATAAACAGTTGCTACACGCAGGGCCACACAGCACATGGCACACTCCGTCACACTCCTCCTTTCACCACCTGTGGTGCTCACTTTTAAACCCGAAGCCACGCCCAATGGGTGTTGCTCTCCATTTATCATCCAGGTGGCACCACAGGCAGTAATCATTAAACACAAAATACATGAATACACAAACATTAAACCACGATGCGCCCCCCCCCTCATCATCTGACGGTGCCACACCATCACACTTTTCCAGTACTGTTCAGTTTCTAACCTTGGTGGGTCTGCTCGGCTGTTTTGACCCTGCCTCTGAACGTACACTTTCGCAGGTTGTGTTGCGAACAGCCTGTTTATCCATCTGTTTTTATTGTCTCTTGTGTACTTCTTGAGCCAGCTGCTCAAGGCTAAGAGCCTTTGTTTGGCGGTTTCCAGCGCTTCAGGTATGGGCATCTGCCTGTATCTCTTAGCTACTTGCTTTCTCATTGTACCTCTTTGAGCCTCTGTCAGTTTACTCACATCCTTCTGAGTTGCCTTGATTTTGGCCTCTAACCGTTGCTTCAATGGTGGGTATTGTTTTCTCCCATGGTTACTCTTATAGCCAAGCATCTCAAGGATATATATATATATATAAAAAAAAACAAAACGCCCCTCTCACCCTCCGCGGGTGGTTTCTCCTCCAAGCTCGGGTCCTCTACCAGAGGCCTGGGAGCTTGAGGGTCCTGCGCAGTATCTTAGCTGTTCCTAGCACTGCGCTTTTCTGGACTGAGAGGTCTGAGGTCTTTCCAGGTATCTGTTGTAGCCACTCCTCCAGCTTGGGGGTTACTGCCCCGAGTGCTCCAATTACCACAGGCACCACCTTCACCTTCACTTTTCAGGCTTTCTCCAGTTCTTCTCTGAGTCCCTGGTATTTCTCCAGTTTCTCATGTTCCTTCTTCCTGATGTTCCCATCGCTTGGCACTGCCACATCCACCACAACGGCTTTCCTCTGTTCTTTATCCACCACTACGATGTCTGGTTGGTTCTTCATTACCATCCTATCAGTCTGGATCTGGAAGTCCCACAGGATCTTTGCCCTCTCATTCTCTACCACCTTCGGAGGTGTTTCCCATTTTGACCTTGGGGTTTCCAGTCCATATTCTGCACACATGTTCCTGTATATTATTCCAGCCACTTGATTGTGCCGCTCCATGTATGCTTTACCTGCCAGCATCTTACACCCTGCAGTTATGTGCTGGATTGTTTCAGGCGCCTCTTTGCACAGCCTACATCTTGGGTCTTGTCTGGTGTGGTAGATCTGAGCCTCTATCGCTCTGGTGCTCAGGGCTTGTTCCTGAGCTGCCAGGATGAGCGCTTCAGTGCTGTCTTGTAGGCCAGCCCTTTCTAGCCATTGGTAGGACTTCTTGATATCAGCCACTTCAGTTATGGTCCGGTGGTACATCCCATGGAGGGGTTTGTCCTCCCATGAGGATCTGTCCTCCAGCACTGTATCCTCTGCTCTCCATTGCCTGAGACATTCACTGAGCACACTGTCAGTTGGGGCCTTGAGCTTGATGTATTCATGCATCTTGGATGTTTCATCCTGGATAGTGGCTTCTACGCTCACTAGTCCTCGGCCTCCTTCCTTGCGGCTAGCATACAGTCTCAGGGTGCTGGATTTGGGATGGAACCCTCCATGCATGGTGAGGAGCTTCCGTGTTTTAACATCCATGGTCTGTATCTCTTCCTTTGGCCATCTTATTATTCCTGCAGGGTATCTGATAACTGGCAGTGCATAGCTGTTTATTGCCCGGGTCTTGTTCTTGCCATTGAGCTGGCTTTTCAGGACTTGCCTTACTCGTTGAAGGTACTTAGCTGTTGCAGCTTTCCTTGTTGCCTGCTCCAGGTTGCCATTTGCCTGGGGAATTCCAAGGTACTTGTAACTGTCCTCAATGTCTGCTATTGTTCCTTCTGGGAGTGAGACCCCCCCTGTGTGGACTACCTTGCCTCTCTTTGTCACCATCCGGCTGCATTTCTCGAGCCCGAATGACATCCCAATGTCATTACTGTAGATCCTGGTGGTGTGGATCAGGGAGTCAATGTCACGATCGTTCTTAGCATATAGCTTGATGTCATCCATGTAGAGGAGGTGACTGATGTTGGCCCCATTTCTGAGTCGGTATCCATAGCCAGTCTTGTTGATTATTTGGCTGAGGGGGTTCAGACCTATGCAGAACAGCAGTGGGGACAGAGCATCACCTTGGTATATCCCACATTTGATGGACACTTGTGCAAGTGGTTTCCCATTGGCTTCAAGGGTGGTTTTCCACAGCTTCATTGAGTTTCTTATGAAGGCTCTTAGAGTCCTGTTGATGTTGTACAGCTCCAAGCATTCAGTGATCCATGTGTGTGGCATTGAGTCATAGGCCTTCTTGTAATCAATCCAGGCTGTGCACAGGTTGGTGTGTCGTGACCTGCAGTCTTGGGCGACTGTTCTGTCGACCAGGAGTTGGTGTTTGGCTCCTCTGGAGTCTCTACCAATGCCCTTCTGTGTGTTACTCATGAATTGATCCATGTGCCTATTTATCTTGGTTGCAATGATGCCTGACATGAGCTTCCATGTTGTGGAGAGACAGGTTATTGGCCGGTAGTTGGATGGGACTGCACCCTTTGAGGGATCCTTCTGGATCAGGATCGTTCGCCCTTCCGTTAGCCATTCGGGGTGAGTCCCATCTCTTAGCAGCTGGTTCATTTGTGCTGCCAGGCGTTCGTGGAGTGTGGTAAGCTTCTTTAGCCAGTAGGCATGTATCATGTCAGGGCCCGGTGCTGTCCAGTTCTTCATACCTGAGACTCTTTCTTGGATGTCTGCCACTGTGATGGTTACTGGATTCTGTTCAGGGAGGTTGCTGTGTTCTTTTCTCAGAGAGACCAGCCACTGGGCATTGCTGTTATGTGCTGTCTCTTTCTCCCATATACTTTTCCAGTACTGTTCAGTTTCTAGCCTTGGTGGGTCTGCTCGGCTGTTTTGACCCTGCCACTGAGCGTACACTTTCGCTGGTTGAGTTGCGAACAGCCTGTTTATTCGTCTGGCTTCATTGTCTCTTGTGTATCTCTTTAAGCGGCTACTCAAGGCTAGGAGCCTTTGTTTGGCAGTTTCCAGGGCTTCAGGTATGGGCATCTGGCTGTATCTCTTAGGTACTTGCTTTCTCATTGTACCTCTTTGAGCCTCTGTTAGCTTACTCACATCCTTCCGAGTTGCCTTGATTTTGGCCTCTAACCGTTGCTTCCATGGTGGGTATTGTTTTCTTCCATGGTTGCTCTTGTAGCCAAGCATCTCAAGGATCACTGCTGCTGAAGTGTAAACCAGTTCATTGGTTTCTGTGATGGTTGTGGTAGGAATTGCCCTCAATGCTTCATTCACAGTTTCCAGTAGACTTTCAGGCAGTACATCACTTAACCGTTGTAGCTGGTGTCGGGGTTGCCTAGTGTTCATTGTAGACATTATCTTGTTTTTCAGGTCAGTTGCTGCCTCGCTCAGCGTAACTGTGGTTGTTGGGGCTGTGTACCCAAGCTCAGGGTGTGAGTGTGGTATAACCTCCTGTCTGACCTGTTGTTCTGGCTCTCCCGTGGTATTGGCATTGTACTGTATCACTTCAATCTCAAGCTGTGATAGGAGTTGGCGTTTGTGGATATTCGAGCATTGGGCTACCAGTTGTTTGGCAGTTAGCCTTGATTGTGGGTTTCGAAGCATCCATTCATTCCACATTCTCTGCATGTACCCCCTCTGGGATGGATTACTTGAGTAGTAGCATCCTAACAGATCCTTGTTCTCGCATCTAGTCCATTTCCGTCTTGTTCCAGTAGCCCACTTTCCATCAGAGTGCTCTGGTCCCCCAGCACCTGACGCAGACCTTGTTTGGCCGGGCGACGTCTGAGCCGGCATGACATGTGGTTCATTATCTCTCATGTAGTGAGGTAGGCATTAGCGTTAAGGGTCTTGCCCAAGGACCCTCACTGGGTGATGTTAATTGCCCGTCATTGTTATGGCATTTGCCCCATTTCCATTGTTATGGTAATTGCCCTTTAATCACCATTAATTGTTCATTCCGCCGTGGGAATCGAACCCGGGTTTCCAGCATGACAGTCCTGCACCTTACCAACCGAGCTACCCAGCCGGTTTATATATATATATATATATATATATATATATATATATATATATATATATATATATATATATATATATATATATATATATATTTACACTGTCATTTTTAATGAGATATGGATTGTATCATATCATATGTTAAGTGGTTTGGCAAGTTTTTTCTCAAATCAATGTTGGTTTAAGATTGAAAAATATTGACATGAGTGTTAAAAAAAAATCTTATTTACCCACTGTCATCTGGATAAATTTGATCCACACTGTATAAAAAGGGGGTAACTATAAGAATAAACAATAAAAGTATAAAGAATGAATTGTCAACAAATTTTACATTATTTCAGTACAGCAATTATACCAATACATTACTATAAATGAGTTATTCTCACCATAATGTTTTTCAACATTGGCAAAACTTTTCCCGCTAAAAGTGTTTTGAGATTTCATGGAAGCAGCCATTTTAAAATTAGCAGGAAAGACCATTCTTCTGCTCCTAGTGGAATGATGATGCACTACAGGGCAGAAAATATGGACCAATTTGATTGTGCTAATACAATAGAGAGGTCTAAGAAAAGTGTGTATCAAATATGATATCAAGGGTTAAACACAAACATCAGTTATTTTTCTCAAATAAAAGATAAGATGAGATAAAGATTCTTTACTGATTCCAGATTGGGAAATTTGGTTGTTGCAGTGACCGCGTACAGGCTCAAACAACAAACAAACAATGAATGACAAAATCAGGGATGCAGTCAGTCAGATAACAGCCATTGGAAAACAAACAAACAAGTTTATCTATGGCAAAGGGATTACGAAGTATAAAGTCCAAGGAAGTGAGGTAGAAATAATACCCCCCAGCAGACCACTGAGAAGAACAGAGTGCCAGCCACAACAAACTGGTAAAATAATTTGAGCGTCTTGCTGCCCACATTGATGGGCCTTAGTTTCCTCAGGAAGTAGAGTCTGCTGCTGGCCTTCCTGTACACAGCTGTGCCGTTAGTATTCAGGCTCAGTCTGTTGTCGATGGTTACTCCCAGGTACATGTACTCCTCCACCTCTGCTACATCCCTGCCTAAGATTCTGAGAGGCTGGGACGCTGGTTGTTTCCTTCTGAGGTCAATCACCATCTCCTTGGTCTTCTCCACACTGAGCAGCAGGTGATTACTCCAGCCCACCTCACAGATTCATCCACAAGTTTCCTGTATTTCTCCTTCTGACCACTATTTATTTATGTATTCAGCCGACAACCGCAGAGTCATCATAGAACTTCTGAAGATGGCATGACTGAATTGTACTGGATGTCAAGGTGAAAATGACATGGTTAAGAGGAACGGAGTGAGCACAGTGCCCAACGGGACTCCCACATCATTCATCACCACATCAGACAGGACACTGCCCAACCGGGCAAACCGTGGCCTGCCTGACACGTAATCAGTGGTTCAGGAGACCAAGGACCCGTCAACACTCATCAGCCGCAACTTCTCACCCTGTAACCAGGGTTGGATGGTGTTGAAGGCACTTCAGAAATGAAAAAATATGACTCTTACAGTGTCTCCCTTTCCATCCAGGTGTTGGTGAGGTAGCTGCAGCAGGTAAATGACAGCATCATCCACCCCCAGGCGTGGCTGGTTTAGGCAAACTGAAGTGGGTTCAGAGATGGTTTCACCAGAGGTCCCAGGTGGGCCAACAAAATCATCTCCAGCACCTTTGCTGCGTGAGACGTGATGACAATAGCAGCGTAATCACTTGGGCCAGATGGAGCAGTCTTCTTGGGACAGGAACCAGACATGCGGTTTTCCAGATTGTAAATTTAAACATTAGTATTAAGGAAAGTATATGTAGGCGTTTGGCTGTCTTGGTGTGAACACACATATGAGTTCCTTGTCAGCAAGCAGTTCTAAAATTAAGCTTGATAAAAAAATTTGGACATCTGATTTTTTACCTTTTCATTAAAACTAAAAAGCCTTTTTAAGTGCATTGAGTCAATTTCTTGATCCTACAGCAACCTAATTTTTTAAGTCTTAGATCAGGACTATGACATTGTTCTTCCCTTTTTTAGTCTAAAATTGACCAGCCCCTTGGATGAAGCATATAAAATCATTATCTTTGAAAAATACAAACTGTTTTCCCTTTAAGTCAGGGTCTGATAAAAAGTGGTATTAAGTTGGAAAATTAGACTTTAGTCCACGTTCAACCATGAGGGGTCAAACTAATTACTTTTTCATGAAACCAAGCCATATCGTTACCCCACCTCCACCTTGTTGGTGTCTTATTTAAACTCTTTGGATTGCCTCTGTGATGGAAAGGTGTCTGGCTTAACCAGAGTGGAGCTGTGTGGTGATTACTGATCCAGCCATGGAACCACCCATCTGACCTACTAAGTCTGTTTCATCTTGTCAAATCACAAACTTTTTTAGAAATCTTTTTCTCAGACATCTCTTGACTCAGTAGTGATATTCAATCTTTCTCAGAGGCTTTTCAACAAGACATTTTGCAACAAATCTTAACTTGTTTGTCATTCAAAAAATAACAGCTTTGATAGATGAATAGTTGCTGGAAACGTGCTCACCTTTTTCTTCTAATACCCATTTTGCATACCTGTAGTAAAGCATTTGATACATCTGGAATTTGCCCCATCTGCGTTCAGAGAGATCATTTAAAATTTTTGCTTTCCTGAATCTGTGGGAGAACTGTTTTCTGGCACAAATTGTACACATACACACCTATGGACGATTTAGAGTAACCAAATAACCCATGCAGCATGTTTTTGGATGGTGGGAGGAACCTAGCGTCCCTAAAGAAAACCCATGCACGCACAAACAGAAAGGTTCCCTATTGGTGATTCTGTTTCAGCTCCCCCAGCCAGGACTTGAACTGGGGCCTTTTTGCTGTGAGGCCAGAGTGCTAACCACTGCCCCACAGTGCAGCATTACAAAATATAGAAAACAAACAATGCTGTTATTCATACTGCCTGATGAGCATGTCTGACATGAATTGAAGATGCACATATGTAGCATCACTTTGAACATCCTGTAGCTATTTCAAGTTAAAAGCATTCCCCGTTGTGACGTAGTGAAAATCAGTTCGGCCTAAAAACGACTGTGTGAGACAGGAAGAGCTCAGAGGAATAAAGGGCAGCTCAGCTTGGGCTGCCCTCTGTGCTCCATCAACAGGAGTGCTAAAATTTGAAATGGCAAAATTGATGTTTTGATCCCCTCATGAGTGTTGCTCATCCCTCTTGAGCCAAGTGAGCTGTCAGTTTGATGACCACACTTTGAGGAGGAAGACGTTTTCAGTAAGAAGAGTGCAGGGATGAGTAATCTTTTTATTTTTAGAAGATTTGGTCATGCCTTTTTTTATTCCTAATCTACATACGAATAGGTTCAGTTGCCAGATTGGATGTAATGTCTTGAGCATGTGGGATGAAACTTTTCTTTACTAGAAAATCCTATAAGCTTCTTTAAGTAAAGCCCAACATTTTCGTTGAGTTTGATGTCAGTTCAGAGAAAAGTAAGCTAATGTATTATTAATAAAGGTTATGTTTACACTCTATGCTGGATATTCTTGTGTTATCATATATGACTGGATGGTGGATAATCTGACAGAAGAAGTCAAGAAGAGGAGCTGGAGGACAAGAACAGCTGTGACATCACGAGACGGATGTAAGCAGAGCAAGACGTAACTTTAAAGATGAAAACAAGGTGAAAGGAGGGCTTCAGCGTGCCACTGTGAGAAGAGAATTAAGGCGAAGATGCAAAGGTGATGAGAGATGGCATATTGAACTGAAAAAAAGGGATCCGTACCATCAACAGAAGAAGCTACATGTGATGAAACTGACAAAACCTGGGTGAAATTTCTGCAAACTGAGAATTCCCGCTGAGTTTTAATGAATGCACATCTATACAAACTTTAAACCAAAAATAAAAAAATGCAGCTTCTTTGACTTTGACATCCCCTCAGCAAGAGTCTGTTCAAAGCAGGTTTTCACAGTTTTAGCTTTGTTTTATTTACCTATTGTTTATTGGAAGGCAGTTTCATGCAAGCACATTGAATGATTTCTTACAACTGAAAATGGTTTATTTGGTGATAAAAATGGAAATCAAAGTCTTAAATTCATCAGTTGGTCAAATGTGACAGAGGGAGTTGCCACATTTAAATGCCAGATCGTCAGAAATGAATTAGGTAGTGAACTTATTTTTAACATGCTGAACATAGATGTTAATATTACCTTTAAATAAACGTATTTTTTAAGCAAAACACACTGTACTCCATGCAAAGTACATCATGCTGATAACATGAAAAATATCTGTTCACTCATTTTTAAATCCTATTAATTCCTTTAAGGATCTTGGGGTTTTTGAAGCCTATCCCAGTCACTGTTGGGTGTGCATCCTGTAGATCAGGGATGCTGATTATATTGATTGCGATCAACTGGATGTGTGGATAGGTTGCGGGGCATTAAAAAAATAAATAAATAGCCATCAGCGAATCATCATCCTGACGAAATGTTTAAATGCAACAAATATCACTTTGTATTAACACAGGGAGTGTCATGGCTAGCGGAGCAAACAGACCCAGGCGCTGGAGCCCGGAAGAAAACACAGGTGAGTATGATGGTAAGTAAGGAGTTTTAATTTTCAGTTCTTGATTTTGTAGATGGTTGGCGAAGCTGTAGCGTCCGAGGGAAACCCACGACGATGATGGATAGTATCTGCAGCCCGTGGCGTCACTGGTGGATACAACCTTGAAGCGGCAGAGGCTTGTTGGCGGGACCGGAGGGATACTGAGGCTTGGTTCCAGAAACGAAGATGACTCAGGTGACCACTCGTAGCTATTGAATCCTGAAGACAGATAGAGAGCAAAGACTTAGGCAAGAGCTTAACAACTGTGGCTGTGAACGAGACAACTATATGTGCACCATAGAGGAGCAATGAACTGGCGATGAATGCTGGTCCTGGATCTCCTTTTGAAGGCAGGCGGCTGATGAGGTGAGTGGACGCAGCTGTGTAGAGTCAAGAGCCAAGCAGAGAGGGGAGGGGGAGGAGACTGACAGAGGCACCATGACAGGGAGTGACCCACAAAAGCATTTAAAAAGAAAGAAAATGTTTTTTCTTTTTTTCTTTTAACCCTTGTGCTATCCTAGGCACTTTAACATTAGGAGTTGGGTCATCTAGACCCCACAAGAGAGTGAGCTGAACCTTTTTTCTTCAATAATTTGTGATCTTCACTGGTTTCCATGGATTACATGAAATCCTCTCCACCTTTATCCACCTTTGTCATGGTAGGGAGAACACATCAGTGTAAGGGTGGGGTCATAGGACAGCACAAGGGTTAAATGAAAAGTGTTCTCTTAGAGCTGTAAATGGAGACACGGCAGAGAGAGACGCTGCCAAGGGACCGTCAACAGAGCGCAAGCTCCAACAAAAGACCATTCTGTAAAAATAAAGAAATCTCTCAAAAACAAACAAATGTCTAAATTCATATGAGCTAGTAATGAAGACTGGTCGGCATATTCATGCTACGATAAATATTTTGCAAAAAAAAAAGAATCTTTATTTTATTTTATTATATACATTGTTTCAATTTTTAATAGAGATGTGAATCATAATAAAGATACTCATTAGCTCTTAAAATATGAAAGGTATTGTCAACAAACTTTCTGTACTGGCTAATCATGACCCTCTTATCCTACAACAACAAAGATTTAGTCAGAAATTCACTTTTTCTATTGCTGAGGTTATGATTAGTTACTACAGAATGTTTGGTGAAAGTAGCTTCAGTATCTTCAGAGCTATTGAGTTTTATTTCAATGTAAAAATTCCTAAAAGTAGATGGGTTCTATTGAGCATCTTTATTGTGATTCATAATTCTATTAAAAAATATTGAAAGTTGACTTTTGTTCTATTGAAAAATAAAGGGCTGCCAACTCTTACGCATTTAAGTTTAACTAGCCGTTAAAGCCTTAGTCACATGCTGCAGGGTTTTGGGTTGTCTGGGTCTGTGGAAGGTCATAAATAAGTGCGGCCGCATCTCAAGGTGTGTGCAGGTGTATCTATCTGTTCTCTTGTGGCTCTTTCGGCCACTTTAAGGGACGTCAAATATGTGATTGGCGTGCGTATTGTTAGTGTATCGTGCAGTCTTTGTAACTGTCAGCAGTGAAGTGAGCGCACTGACCCAGTGCAAGGGATATGTGTGCCTGGGGGATGTCAACACAAACTTAACTCTGATTTCCGGATTTTTTAGCAGCCAGGATGTGTGCAAAGAGCACGCACCTGTCCCTTGAACAGCACTAAACGGTTTACTACACAGTGTGCAAAATTCACGCATCTCACATACCTTACCCTTATAGAAATGGGATTTATGGCTCTTTAGAGGGAGCCACATCTTTTGGATCAGTTCATTTCAAAGAGATCTTCAAAAGACTGGCACATTTGGGGCTTTGTATATTTATTAACTATTAAAAAGCCATCTGGAGTTTATTCATGTTATCAGACGATTGATGGGTTGAGGTCTGGAATAAAATAATGCAAATTCAGATTTCCCATCAATATTTAAGTTTGAATATCTTTTTTTTAAATATCAGTTGTAGCTTGATGTGTGTATACAATATAGATGTATTGTTATTATTATAACATTTTCTGCTGAATGCCTTGAATCTTGTCTTAATATGAGTATGTAGTTTAGTTTGTTTGTTTCTTGTATTATTAAGGTGGATAATTTAGGTGTTGGTTACATTGACTGTTTAAGATAACTGGACTGAGTGACCCTGCCCTCCTTGGATTATAGGAAGTACCTGCTGGTTCTAGAAGCCAAAATCGCATAGACTTCTATAGAGAAATGAACAGCTGTTACTCAGTAATTCTATAGGTCAGAAAAATCATTCTTGATCTGATACTTTTTTTTTACATGCTCTTGAATGTTTGAAATGTTTGATTGATGGATTCTCCTGAGTCTGCTTTCAGTGGTTGGGGTGTGGACTTCCAACAATGATTGGTGACAGTAGTTGCCATAAAAAGGTTGAATTGAAAAAAAAAAAAAAGTGTTGACTCAGATCAGCTCGGACCACTAACCTTATCTGGTTCCAACATGGCAGCATCCGTATCGTGGAAAAATGACGACTGAATGGACTTCATTTGATTGGAGCTAAAAGTAAATCATTTTCTATGGGTGATGTCATACTCAGAGCAGTTCTCTTATACAGTGGTTGCTCTTAAAAAAAGTTATTATTTTATATATTATTACTTTATAATTAATCAGTTTTTTGTTACCTTTATTTCACCAATACACTTTCACAAAACTACACTTGTCTCATGTCTTGCTGTGGTATTGAGTGCCTTTTTATTTTTCTGCGCTGAGTCTCAGTCCAAGGTTTTATGAGAAGTTGGCATCCTTGAAAATATGTATTATAGAATAAAATAAAGATTGACTTTCTCACAAAATGTTTATTGTAGAAAGAACGTACTGACGAGTCTTCATTACTAGCTCATATAAATGTATTCATTCATCTTCTACTCTGTTTTGTCCCTTTCAGGGTCACAGGGCTGCCAGAGCCTATCACAGCCACTTGCGAGCTTAGGCAGAAGAGATCCTGGACAGGTTGCCAGTCTGTAGGGTGCTCATATAAATGTAGACATTTATGTATAACATTTATTTATTTTTTATTTTTACAGAATGCTCTGTTCTCAGAGCTTGCACTTTGTAGATGGTCCCTTGTCAGTAGTCTCTCTGCTTTTCATTAAAAGGTTAAAAAAAATATATTTTTTTCTCTTAAAATGCTTTTGTAAGTCACTCTCTGTGTTAATACGTATGGTAGCAGAACACATATGGAGCATGTGACTAAAGTGTTGTTTATTAAAGATAAGAGCAGGAAATTTTAATAAAAAGAGGAAGAAATAAATATGGCTACCAGCAGTTTAAAAAACAATTGTCATATAAGATTAACAGGCAAAACGTTTATATTGTGCCTCAATAATAATAAAATTCATTAAATCAATAAAAATAAAACATTGTGCATTTTTATTTCCTCTCTTGTTCTTTGAAGTGAGGAGACACTTTGATATACCCCAAAATTACAGATTTTCATGTACATTGTTTTTTGTTTGTTTTTTTTTTTGTCTCCACCCTCCTTTTTATACATGCAAAAAAGTATCAACAAGAATACTGATAAGGATACCAGATTGATAAGCAGTATCAATAAGAGGAGTAATATTGATAAAATCTTAACAATTCCTATTCATACTCAGGAGTAGATGAAAAAATGCTGTGGGAAAGATTTTGTTTTTGTGACGTAGATGCTACAATCAGCAGCCCACAAGCTCCCTGCTCCACTCCATTCTGATGCATTTCCAGACAACTAGATCCATGTACATTTTTGTTTTTCTTATCTCAGCTGGAATCTGGATCAAAACTGTATGGCTGGATAGCTCCAACATTGTTCGCCATTTTGTTGCATTCATAATGTTAGGTTGAGGTTGTGAGGAGCTGTAAGCTAACAGGAGAGTATGTAAACAGATGGATGACTTACAGTGAAATTTTCAAGACTACTGCCACTATGCAAAAAAGGATGTAAGAGAAAACAACACAGGTTTTTTTTATTTTTGTTGAAAACAATATAATCCTAATTAAATGACTACTGGTAAGGCTTTAGAAATAGATCAAAAGTTAACCAGAGTGGGACTTTAAGGGGCTGTTTGTGTGTGGATTTTATTGTTATCATGCAATTAGGAACGGAGAGAGAGGTGGGTGATAACATACCAGCCTCTTCAACCTATGTAAGGAAATGCTTATGCATTCTGCAATGCATTATACGCAATGCATTTGGCGCACTGCCACATTGATTGCTTTAAAAAAGCTGCACGGTCAGGGTTTGTGGTGTATTTATGTCGAGAGTCTATCATTCTGGGCTGTCTCCATCTCCTAAAATATGCATTTGGAGGGAGAGAGGGGAGGAGGGCACACTGTAATGTATCAAATAAAATTGGCAGGTTAAAAAAAAAGTCAATGAATTTGGGTAACTGGGTATAGGGAGAGGAAACGGAACACTGGTTGTGCACAAAGGCCAAATGCAGCACAGCAATATTTAGTCTTTAGTATGCTCAACGCATCAACAATCACTCATCACGATCCAACTGCTCTGACTCTTTTTCTTCCCCTCCGTGAGTCTCTGATGCCAGCTGAACTGCAGAGCTGGATGTGACATACGGAGGGGGATGGGGGGACTAACAGTGCAGTGTGACGTCGGTCGGATTTTCTGTCTACCAAATTTTTCACAAGTTTCACCCAGTGGGGCACTGGGAGGAAACTGCTCGCAAATTCTTGCAAAACAAGAAATGCTGCAGTGCTTAAATGAGAACTGACATGGTGTCTCATCAGACAAAAGCTTTCAAGTGCTCGGAGTAATTTGGGCTTTAAGCCTACGGCGTGTTAAAAGCAAAAAGATGAATGCCGAGGAGATCCAAACATGAAATAGACATTAGCTTTTCTATGTAGAAGCTCAATTTCACATACAAAAAGCAGCATTTCAAAATGTTTCAGTTCAGTTAGAATCCTTGTGTTTGTGCAGTCATACAGGACTGAGGATTCTGAATGATGCATGCCACTGTGTTTTTCTCTGCACTGAGCAGTCCATAATTAGTACTCAGAGGTCCATGATGTCTCCTGAGTTTCACCAGTTATCTAGAAATGAAGCAGCTCCTTTAGCTCTTTTCCCTAATGGGGCAAATATTTGATTACATTATTTTGTTAATCCGTAAATACAAAAACTGAAGCAGTTTCCACACATTTGCATATTGATCTCTATCCTGCATGAGCAATTGTACACACAATCACAAAATCTGCTTCTGAATACTTATTTTATGAGAAGGTTAAATATTTTTGAAAAGTATATAATTTCAGATCAACCAGATTTGAGAGTCGAATCACAACATAGGCTTGTTGCTGTCAGACACTTGACTATTTTAAGTAGGGGTGTAATTCCGTTAATCACAATTAATTAGTTACAGAAAATTTAGCATGTCATTTAATTTTTTTCCCGTTATACTTATTTTTAATCTATAACAATGATCTATTATGTAAAGGGCAGTAATGCCTGACGAGGTGCCTGTTATCAGAAATTAATGGATCACGTTGGACGGTTGCTACTGTGAATTCCATTTATTTCTGATAATCTTTTGCATCTGATAAGAATCCTTAAGTATCAATAAAGCACATAATTAAGATGAATTACGTAATTATTATGAAAAAATAGACATTAAAATCATGTATATGATTAAAAAATAATACTATACCAGTGAAATAGACGTCGTGAAATACATGTGCAAATTATGTTTCATTAGGAAAAACAGGAATACATTTTTGGAGCAAGTGACGTAATGTAATTAGAAATCAATCATTTAACCATCTTCAATAACTGATTAAGCATTTTAATTTTTTTATTATGATAACGTAATGCTGTGAAATAAAATTTTTTTATTTTTTTTTGAAAGGGTCCATATTTTGTCGAATGACCAAGGTTGGTATTCCTTCTTCTGCTGATTAACAGCTGTTCTTCTGGGTTTAAACAGTTTATAGTTCTTTTCGTTGTTATGTCTGCAGACATTAGATTAAGGTCCTTTTGCTTCTTCAGCTGATATCAGCGGTGCTGAAAGTTGAGGTCAAGTTGTCTGCAGGTCAGAATTTTGCTGTAAATCAGGGTCACTTCAGACTTTTGGAGTTCCCAGGCGTCTCATTTCTTTAAATTATGTGGCTCTTTGATTTATTACTCCATGTTGTTTCAGACGACCGTAAAAGACACTTCTCAAAGTCCTTAATGGTGTTCACAACCAGAACCTTGGACCGGTCCGGTGGACCGAGTGGTTTGACGTAAATCCTGCAGCCTTTAACCCAAGTGTTCTCAATCTGCTTACGTTTCCTGAGAAGCCGTGCATGTTTGGAGATTTCAGCATTCCTTCTGGTCAGATGGTCGTTCAGATAAGCAGCCAATCCTTTGAGGTTTTTACGTTGTGATTCATCAGAGCTAGCTTGTGTTTTTGATTCACAAACCTGATGAGGATCCCTGGTTTATCCGTCTCCTTTCTCCTGGGGAGCAGGTGGCAGGTCTCGATGGTATTTAGATCCAGGAAAATCCCTTTAGACCTGAGAAATGATTCCACTTGGTGTTTCAGAGACATTCTATTCCTCCCTGTTCCAGAAGAACTGCTAGCAGTGCTAGGACTATTAGCATTAGCAATGCTAATTTCAGCTGCATTAGCTTTGCCCGAGGTTTCATCTGCAATCCAGATGTGAATGACATGAATTTATCCTTGCTTGTTGTTCCACATCATCCAGGATACAACGTAGCTTGAATTCCGTCAATAATCTTTTTAAGGTCTTCGTAGTCACCTGTTGCTTGATTTTTCTTTGGTAGCATGGTCAGCTCTCTTTTTTTTTTTGGAGAAAATCAACTTTTAAGTCACTTAAAGATAGTTCTATCCGCTGTGAGCTGCACGTGTCCGTGCTGTAACCCGAAACCAGGTTTTGATTATTGTAGTGGAAGAACTCTCTTAATCAGGTTCACCTGAAACAGGTCTAAATGTAAAGTTATAAAACAAATGCAAGAACAATTATAGTTTCAGTTATTTCAAAAATTGTCATCAATCTCCAACAAAAATTCATCAAAATAAAATCAAAAAAAAAAAAAAACTGACAATTTATACATTTTACAGAAGTAATCAACATTTTTCAGTCGGAAAAGGTCAGATTTCACACAAAGTTGCAGGAACTGAAACAATGGTCATAAAGTCTAAAATATTTTGTAGCTGTCACAAAAAATGTTTTGATTTTGTAAATGTTCTATATGTTCAATTTTTATATCTCATTGCTGACCCCTTGTGGTGAACTGAAAAATTGACTGTGCATGCGTTGATCATAAAGAGTCTGATGGGGCAGCATTAGCGTTATAAGAGAAGCAGAGAACAAGCTGGAAGAAGATGGAACACAGCACGGTGCAAAGACTTTGAAATGGAAAAGCAACTCCTTTAAATGTGATCAGAGGGCACACGGTAATATTGTTCCATTATACTGTAATTTTATAAATCTTTATGTATTCGTGTATTCTGAAACGTGTAATTTGTTTTTCTTTAGTTTTTCATGGTGATTCGTTTGGTTACGTGAAAATAAACTACCAAAAGATCAGCAATCGGAGCGTGGCTTTTTCCTGATCATATTAAAGAACTTAAGGAGCAGCTACATATTTCCATCTTCCGTGTACAATCCTGTTTTGACATCTTTATCCAGGAGACTAGGGTTACATCCCATTCACATGCGATCAATCGACCACTAACGAATACTAACACAATGTCACCATTAGCCACCCATTCTGATATTCACTGGATTGGCAGTGCACAACATGCATTTACATAAACTTTTTATTGAAAGCTGCCGCTTGATCACATGGTGCCTGTGAGTTCATTAGCAGTAAAGGCAATAAACACTAAATCTGATTGAGATAACAAGGACCCCCAAATTCAAGAAAGCAATCAAAAAAGCAGCCAATGCAATGAGCAGGTGGGACACATGAAAAATATTGGAAAAAAACATGTTTGACGAGATTTAAGAACGTAGCATCAACCCACCAGAGCTGATGTAATTGGCTAAGTGTATAAAAGACATATACATATACATATATATATATATAGATATATATATATATATATATATTTAACAGAAGATGAACCAATGGAAAATCAGATATAAAAGAGCAAATGTTTATTAAATAATTCCTGGTTGCTGTTTGCATAAAGAAAGCAGCAATGTTTTCTGGAAAAGACAAACTTTTCCCTGTATTTGCATTCAACTCCAAAAATTTCAATGAAATGTTATCTTTTTTGATGTAAAATTTATTTTTTTTCACGTTTTTCTATCTTCCTTCTATTTCTAAGGACAAGTGATTTGATAGTCATCTGGTTTGTGATGTGATCTTCAGTGGGACACAATACTCTGTCTGCACCCTGTTAAAAAAAAAAAAGCTCAAGAATAAAAAAATTAACAGATTACTGAGGAAAAGAGGGAACAGTTTACAGTAAGCAGAGTTTTCCAGAATGATCACTGAGGCCGTCGGTGGAGCTCAGTGGTGCTAATCAGTGCGAGAGCAGACAAGATTGTATCTACTCTTTGCCTGACAGCTATAGTTCTAGTCCCTTTGAAAAGAACACCACTGTAGCTGTGATCACAGCTCAACTAAACTCCTAGATTGACGCTTTACTTACTGTATTTTCTGTGTACTGTTGGGAATGTCTGTGCACATGCATGTTTGGCAAAGTAAAAAAGTAACAACTCAATACAGTGTTCCCTCTTTCATTGCAAGAGCTATGTTCTAAAAATAAACTGCGACAGGTTAAATCAGCTAAACAGGCGTCTTTATTTTTTACGATTATTGAAGATCTTTTAAGGCTGCACACTCTATACACTTTTCTCAGACATGCGGTAACATTTTTTCAGGTTTTTCTCTCGTTTAAACTCTCAAAGTTCAAATCTTTGTAGAAAAATTGTCATGATGCCTCTGGAAGTTCTCTCCTCCCTTCTCTGCTCTGCTTTCTAGATTGGACCCAGCTGTTGGCACTCACTTCATCATCCTGCCTGCTCTACTTCAGAGGAACCTTCTCCAGCATTCTTTGCCAGTTTGTTGCCCCTCTATGGTGCATTACCTGGTCTCAAGTTATGATCTCTAGTTTACGCTTTCCATGCTATATATTAAATCAAGTTCTCCACCTTGTCTACAGGACAGCTTTCCACGAGTGCTGACCTGGGTCCTATCTCCACACAAACCAACTGAGTATCACCAGAGATCCAAAGCCTGTAGCCACGACTCCACGCTACTACTCCCAGCTGCTTCGCCAGAATTACCACTTTGTTGGATAATTAACATTTCTACTTACCAACTGGTCGTCGTCCAATCATCATCAACAACTTACTGGCACAATAAATCCTTAAATCCATCTTGTTCTCCTGTGGTCCTTCCGGGTTAGAGCATCTGAGTCTGCTCGGCCTAGCTGATCATGACAAAAATAAGTTCATTTTTCCTCTTGAATAAAATGAAGATCCGGACCGATTGTGATTGATTTATGTAAATTTGGCAAACTTGACGGATTCTGTGGAGGAGGAGGAGGAGATTGACAATGGTTTACAGCCAATCAGGATGCAGAAAAAAAATGTGCGTTTAAAAAAAAGACAAGGAAACATGCACTGAAAAATGTCTGCAAAAAAGCACAACCTCAAAAGGTATATCACTGTTAATACTTAAGACTAGGAGGTTACATTTAGGGCGGCAGTGGCCCAGGTGGTTGAGCAGGTCGGCCAATGATTGAAGGGTCTGCGGCTTGATCCTCGCTTCCAAGTCAGCTGTTGTTGTGTCCTTGGGCAAGACACTTCACCCTCCCTGCCTCCAGTGTGGCGTATGTCCGGTGCTGGTCAGAGGGGCTGTAGGCGTGATCTGTCAGCCTGCCCCAGAGCAATTGTGGCTACATCAGTAGCTTACCATCACCAAGTGTAAATGGTGAGTGAATTAATAATGGATACATTTTGTGATGGTGAGGCTTAACTCCTTGTTGGAATTTGGCATAAACATTCTATCATAGTAATCAATCATTCGATCATTGGATGGCAAGGCCACTTGCCATGCAATGCCATGGGCATTGCCATGGGCATTTTGGACCACACTGGAGCTACTAATGGTGGAATATTACTGTTCAGATGAGCTATTAGCTAATCCAATTCTAGAGCTTCAAAGTAAATTGAGTGTGTTTAAACATATTCAAGGCCAAATCTGCGCAATGTCATTTTGTCATCTAATCAATAATAACACAACTGAATATGTAGTGTGCCAGGTAATTGCTGCAACTTGAATTTCAAATTTTACCTGTGGATTATGGCGGGGTCGACCCTGTCAGCTGAACCTGCCCCAGATACTTCTTCTATTCATATAAATCCCTCTTCAGCAGGTTTCTGAAAAACACAAGGTCTGTCAGAAAGAAAAGATCACCAGACATCTCCTGTTTGCTGATGCTGTTAATGAAATATTTTTGCTCAAGACAACTCCATCAGATTTATATGAAGAACTTTACCTCTAAAACTACAACCATTTTCACAGGTTATACTTAAATGATGAAAGGATCTATGTTCATATTGGACTGCAGGCACCAATTTCTGTTCTTCTGTTAAAATATTTTAACACAATACATTACTATTTTTAATTTTCTCTCATTGTGCTTTTGTGGTTTAATACTTGTTTTCAATAAAGTCTGCAAGAAATTTTGTTTGAAGAGCAATTTAAAGTTTTGTATGTTGGTCAAAAAGTTTAAATTTACTACATGTTGTCTTTTCTTTGAGTTGAAACCCCCTAAATGTCCAACAATAACTGAAAAATTCTTGAAGGCCAATATTTACAACTATGTCATGGGTCCATAGATAGAGGCAGGAGGGAAAGTAGATCTTTGTTTATACTGTATCAGTACTATAACAAGTTTCATCAACATAAATATTTTAATAGCAGTAAATGCAGAGTAGAGGTGTAATGATTGATTGATGAGTTGATTTATCCAACCTAATTGATCTGTCCGATTCAAGTTTCTAAATAAGTCAAGTCAAACAATAACGATTATATAATAATCTTAAAATAAAAATAAATTAATAATAATTAATCTTGGACAATACCATTTGGAATCAAGTACGGTTAGTTTATTTGACTGTAATGTAAAAATAACCAAGTACCATCACAGTGGATAGCACACATGCAAAAAATAATCAAGCGATCATTCCAGTCCAATGTGTGGACATGTGACCATAAAGTACGGTAGGATGTTCTAATATTCTTCCGTTTGTTTTGTTTTGATGTGGAGCAACAACACTGGGCTGAATATTATGAAACTAAAATGAATGGATTTGACATTAATTCTTGTTTACCTGTTTGTTTGTTCATGTATTTAATTTACAATTGATTATCTTGCAAGAAATACAAGGAATCTGAAAAAAACACTTGTTGATGTTTTAGCGAAAGATGTCCTGGATCCATTTTAGGTCAGTGAATCGGATGGTTTAAAATGAACCAATATCGACTGAATTAGATCAGCGACCACAAATTACGATTTGAATAGAAACAGTGTTAAAATGAATCATTACAACACCAATATAGATAAATGCATTTGGGAATAAATCATGACTATAATAAAAATGTAGACGCGGCTTTGTGTAAAAAATATTTGAATTGATTATTGTACTAAAGAACTTGATAAATGTAGAAAATGCAGCTCCTTTCTCATTTTATTCTCTCCACTACTAATTTCAACATTGTCATCCTCACTTGCAATCTTCTTCCCGAACAATCTTCCCTGCATTCTTCTTTTTTCAATCACTTTTTCAAATATTATTTGTTTTTTTTTTCTTTTTGCTGCATGTTTCACTTCTACTATTGCATTAGATTTTATCTTGACTTTTAATCACAATAGTGTTCAGAAAAC
Source organism: Oryzias curvinotus (assembly GCA_023969325.1). Lineage (NCBI taxonomy): Eukaryota > Metazoa > Chordata > Actinopteri > Beloniformes > Adrianichthyidae > Oryzias > Oryzias curvinotus. Next base: position 12,553,057 of record CM043717.1, read on the forward strand.
TGTCTAAATCATTTAATGTTTTTCATGTCACATTGAAAACAAACCAACCTCAAACTTGCATAAAAATATACCTACTTGACTGTGAATGAATTAAGTGACTCCAGAAAACAAATCAAATGTTTATGATATGTACAGTATATGTACATGCTCAGTATATGTATATGCTATTATAAAGATAAAATGTTTAAGATAAACGATAACAACAAAAACCAACTATATTACAATTCCGCTTTTATCTACTGGTATAAGATTTTTGCTTTTTCTTTTAATACAAATTTAAAGCGTCACAACACAAAACACACAATACACACTGAATTAAAATGTGTAAGACAAAATAAACAGCAAAAAAAAGACCTTTATTGACAGTAAAGGTTTACATTTAGAAAACCATGTGTCTGAGCTTTGAGGAGCTGATCTGGTTTCTTCTGTCACTATTGATCTGTTCTGTTTCTCTCAGGTGTCTGTACAGGTTGGTTTTGGAACCTGTTCTATACGGAATTATTTTCCTGCACACTCAACTCTCTTCCTTTGTACTATCAATAAAAGGGAAATGGTTCCAGATTTTGCTTTATTTCTAGTGTCAAATGTCCTTTTTTCAACCTTACGTTTCTGTGTTGATATAGTTTGCTGTTACACTTGGCGCTCTCTCTTATACTTGATAACGTGCTGCTGCTGTGCATGCTATGATGCCGCCCACAGCGCGCTTTCAGCGCAACCCCCACCCAACCCCCCATCCCCGCGTGCTCAGCGCAAACACTTAAACACTGTATTGACCAGTTAGGCCATCATTTTCTAACTGTGTATTATTGCCCAAAATATTCACGCCAATAGTTTGCCTTATTGTGTTGGAATAAGTGCTACAAATACATTTAAAACAACTCAACAAATAAAAAACATGGTAATTGGTCAATTCAACTCCAGTTCTCTTGTCATTAATATTCATAAAACTGCTTCCACTGAGATGGATTATTGTATTTCATTAGTAAAAACTTTGACAGGAAGAACAAATGTTTTGCTCCAGGAAGACAAAAACCTGCATACTCAAGACGCAGACATAAAAAGCATCACTATAAAAATAGAACTTTAGGATAGAGGTAACTGAAGCCTCATGCTTGATGCTGTGTACAGTACAAATCAATGGCAGACCTGAATCAATGGCTGACCTTAACACCTGAACGAGATCTGAAAAATAATCAGGAGGGCAAGGAGGGAGGACTGAAATAGTTGAACTAATGGACTGTGAAGCAGTTTGGTAATAGCTTTGCTGCCTTTCACACAACTACATAACCACACCCCAACACACACAGGTCTAAATCTTGACTCTTCAACACTTCAGGATACTATTAGAAACAAACAGTTTTCTTTTGTTTTAGTTGTTCTACAGAATTGATTAAGATCCCATCTCACTTTAGCAGGTTTCCGATCAAGCTTTCCATTTGCCTGTAAGAGATTCTGCAGGATTTAACCAATAGTCCAACTCGGATTGGTTCTATTGGCCTGAGGGCAGTCTACGGATGAGGGCAAAGGGTTATAGCCATCATTACCATCACAATCAAGGATGAGAGGAAAAAAAGCATAACGTGTTTACACACATAGGTTCTTAGACTCTGTGAAGCAGAAGATTTCTATGCTACGTTGGACCGGTCAGCCTCTGATCAGAAGATCGTAAGTTTGGTTTCTGCGTTGCCCACACGTGTTGAAGGGTCCTTGGGTGAGACAATGAACCCACATTGCTCCTGGTGACTACAGGTTGGCAGAAGTGTTAGGCAATTAAGCCACCATCAGTGTGTGGCTGTGTGTGCATTTGTGAATAGGATCAAGAGGGCCTGGCTGTAGGCAATATTGTCCAGAAACAGAAGTCCTGGGCATGAGATGAGCCAGATGCAAGGTCCATGGCCAGGAACAGGAGCACAGATGAGCATACTGAAATCTGGAATCACTCCCGCTCCCCTGGAGGGGAGTGAGAAAGACAGCCAACACATGAATCACACTGCATCAAACAGGATAACTAAATTCAATAAGGAACTAAGATTCCTTAGAGAGTTTGGTCCATATTGACATGATAGCATCACACTGTAACTGCAGATTTGTCAGATTTTGTTCAGTGAACTCATCATGCTCAAGAAACAGGTCTGAGATGATTCCAGCTTTATGACATGGCACCTTATCCTGCTTGAAGTAGCCATCAGAAGATGGGTACAACGTGGTCATAAAGGCATGGACATGGTCAGCAATAATACTTAGGTAGGCTGTGGTGTTATAACTCTGCTGAATTAGTACTAAGGGCTCCATAGTGTGTCAAAAACACATCCCCTACACCATTACACCACCAGCAGCAGCCTGAAGTGTCGATGGAAGGCAAGATGTAGCCATGCTTTCGTGTTGTCGACATCAAAGTCTGACCCAATCATTTGAATGTTGCAGAAGAAACGAAGACTCATCAGGCCAGGCAACATTCTTCCAGTCTTCTACTGTCCAATTTTGCTGTGCCTGTGTGAATAGAAGCCTCAGTTTCATGTTCTTAGCTGACAGGAGTGGCACCCATTTTGGTCTTCTGCTGCTGTGGACCATCTGCCTCAAGGTTGGATATGTTGTGCATTCAGAGATGCTCTTCTGCAGAGCTCGGTTGTAACCAGTGGTTATTTGAGGTCTTGTTGCCTGGAACCAGTCTGGTCATTCTCCTCTGACCTCTGGCATCAACAAGGCATTTCTGCCCAAAGACCTGCCGCTCACTGGGTATTTCCTCTTTTTAACCATTCTCAGTAAACCCTAGAGCTGGTTGTCTTCCCCATTCAGATGCTTGGTTTGAACTGCAGCAGATCCTCTTGACCATGTCAACATGCCTAAATACATTGAGTTACTTCTAGGGGTGTTAGAAAAAAATCATTTCGGCGATGAATTGCGATAGTTCATTTGCCGATACTTGCATCGATTAAAAATGCTGTCAGGACAATATTTATTTCATTATTTATGTATGTCCTTCAGTGTCTGACTCGTGTTTTCCACTTAAACCTCTGACCGCTAGTTGGCAGCAGAGCACACAGAGCCTATTTGAGCAGGGGGGTATTCCAGAAAGCACGTTTAAACTACCCTGACTTTAACCCTGAACTCTGGCTAAAATCCGCCTGAACTTGCTTACTCTGGGTATGTCAGTTCCAAAAGACCGGATATGAGTATGGGTAATTACGCCTGACTTGGTTATCCTTCATTGTGTGCACGGCAAGTACATAAAGGCATTCTCAATGGATCGCCGATTTCCGGAGTCACTATGGAAACGCGTGGAGAAAAAAAGAGAGCGCTATACTTCCGTGAGACGGAGTCTGAGATTTTAATGACGCCGTATGAAGATTATACCACCAAAAAAGTAATACGGCTGCATCAGTAAAAGAAAGAGTTTCTGCTAGGAGAAAAAGAACGGACAAAGTTAAACGCACAAGTTTCTATCTCATTTCCATTTTCCTTGTGTTATATATATATAACTCAGCCAATTTTGCCAACTTAAATGAATTACTTCTATTGGTAACAAGTAATTGAGTTAAATTCATTCAACCTAATTTCTTACTTTTATAAAACTTAGTGTTTATAGAACTAAAATTTACATATTTATCTAACTAAATATCATATTACTCCAATTCAATTAAATCTTTTTCCATCTTAATTTATTGTACTTCTTGATCTCTCATAAGTTTGAGCTGGCAGATATACTCATTTTTAAAACAATAAAAAGAAAGAAACAATATAGACTTTGAGAATACCCTCATTTACCATTTCTCCAAAATTGTCATTTCATCACGCATATGTAGGGGTGCTATATTAATTCATCATCCTCTCCCTCCTTCTCACTCATGGTGCAGAGGCTTAAGCATAGTGGGACAAAATAACTCGACAAAACACAGTAAAACAGCTAAACAACTAAACACATTTGGTCAAAAACCCACACTTAAACCCAAATCCGTCCAGACAGGCAAAGGGAATGGTATCCCACAAGCCCTTGCGGAGCCGATCTAACAGTAGCACCAAAGTTACATCTATTTAATTGAATTAATTTGAATGAAAGTAAAATAACGGTCTGATAACTATGTGTTATTTTTAAGCTGACTTAACTAAAAAAAAAGATTTATCTTAACTGAAGCAAATAATTAAGGTAGATCAAAGTTAAAAAGTGTATCCCTACAACATCCATACGTGGTCTTATCACCCTCTCACGGTGGAAAAAGTATTATCTGAGCTTCTTCATCCACTAAATTATCTTCAAATGGAGACGTCATGCTGCTTCACCTCTCTGAAAACAAACTAACCTTCAACTAAACCTGCTCCAGACCAGGTTATGTTCAGAGCATGAGTTGCTATGGCAACTTGACATACCCTGCACATACCTCCATTTCTGGTACCAAAAGCTTCCTTAGCCTCAAACTTACAGTGGGCGCTAGCATAACCTGCTTTCTGGAATACCCCCCAGCTCTACACAGCACATAACAACCACAAGACCTAAATGAGAAGCAGTTTGTTTTGTTGTATGAGACATAAACTACTTAGGTTTTATTTAGGATGGGTACCGAACCAAAACTCTGTGCCATGTTACTGCCAGTAACATTTAAAAACGCGTATTGTGGTGCTTCACAGCGGGCTCAGATAAGAATGAGTGAAGCACTGCAGCTGCACAGCGGCTAAAGCATGTAGCATCGGCGAAAATTCTGTCAGCAAAGCGGGCCAAAGTTTGGCAGAACTTCCCAGCAATTTAGCAACGTGATGGATCAAAGTAATGCGTACAACGCTCTGAAAAAAAGCCAACATTGCGGCAATGACAGTTACTAGTTTACGTCTGCCTGTGAGAAAAGGGCTGCAGCAGTGCAGACTGTCATGTAAACAAAGCATCGCAGCCACATTAAAGCAACTTTCCTTCACCCTGTCACGTTGCCTCATCATCACACTTTATTCTTTCTGAAAATAATTTGTAGTTTTTTTTCCCCCCCCTTTATTTTTGAAGCATCGTTCAGACACCTGAACCGTTTAAAAGTACTGGAGAAGTTACATTAAGCAATATTGAAGCACTTTATTTCCTCAATCATATTTTTAGAACCTTATTGGTTAAGGTACATTCATGCCATTTTTTTTCTTATATTGAAAAATATTTTGTTGTGGAAATCAGATAATGTTGACTTTATATATTTTAAGTTACCAAAATAAAAGCACTATGAATTTGCTTGGATAAAAGAAACTTCTATATGAGATACAGTTGCCGTACTTAACCTTGTGATCATTAAATAAACTGAATTTTACAATTTTATTACAATGGAAGACATATTGAAATTCAGGTAAAGTTTTTTTCTAAGTCATACTTCAAAAAAAAAAAAAGAAGAAAGGAAAGGTGATCTGGTACAATATCGGAATATGTATCGTATCACCAGGCTTTTGCCAACACACACACCTTATTGCTGTCATGTGATTGGTTGATTAGGAATTTGTTAAGGAGCAGTACAACAGTGGTCATAAAGTGGTGAGTGAGTGTAATTCTACTGAGACTATGAAGCCCTGGTGACTACAAACGTATTGGCCCGCTCAGAAATGACTTCAAACAAGTTTGTAACAACCTCTCAATTTGCCTGTCTGTCAGAACCACAAAGGTGTATTCTTTTTTTCACAGCTGCTTTCACTATCTGACCACATCACCAGATGCAGGAATTTGCTTATAGTTCCTGATGTTGTTCTGAGCTCTGCTTGCCTGCAGAGAGATGAACGGCCATAGCAGGAGCACAGACCGCTCAAACAAAGTCCTGGCGCCAGTCATTTGCCCACAAAAACAACAAACAAATCAGTCTGAGTTACAAACTACTTTGTTAGACTAAAACATTAGCAAGCCCTGAAACCTACACTGGATTCAATGTTTAATCAACCAAATTAGATTAAATTACAGAACTGTAAAATGGTGAAGGTGGTAACTCTCCTGTGATCCCCAAACCCTAGGTCACTTGGTACCATGCCACAGAAAGAAAAATGCATACATAACTTTAGTTTATTTCCATTTTGTTTATTTTCTGACACTGAAGGAAGTTTCATTTTGGAAAACTACCGGATTCTGTTCACGGCATCCTTCTGTCTTGACACATCTTTAAGCAGCTGCTCAGATTGCTTGGTTAGTAACCCAAAGCTAAAGAGCTAATGAAAGAAAAAGGTTTCTTTGGGGAGAAAAGAGCCAGTGAGGAACCTGAATAAGGGTATTTGACTTATTAAAATAAGCTGCTATTTACAAACAAACCTGGAGTTTTCCTTGACATGTTAATTGAGACAGTTGTTCCCATGTAGCACAAACAACTCTCTTCTGCCTGATACGTGGCAACTGATTCTCGAATGTTTCACATATGCAGAGAATAAAGATGCAGACATGACTGATTCACATTTCTTATTATATTTAGAAAATAACAGTTTTACAATGGTTGTGTCACTTTATTTTGCTATATTTATCAATCACACCTTAAAAGTCGGTCAGTCAGTTAGCACCCTGTTGTTAGCACCCACTTTGATGTCTTCTTTTCCACAAAGTAAGTTTAAACCAGCCGCAAACATTTTACAGAGACTGAGACTGAAGATGATTCTGATCTGAGGAATCTTGTAAAAGGGAGATTAAGAGTGAATTAGGCAGGCAGCTGCTAGGAAACTTTAGCACAGAAAATGTTCCTGTGATAAAAATAAATGCACAATAAATCAGAACTTATGTAAAAATCACTTTTATTGAATTTTCACAAGTCAAAAACAAGTTCTGCAACTGAACATTTTCCCTTTACCAAATCCTCATCTCCCAAATTTCTTGTTGTAGCATTTTAACGTGAAAAATAGGCAAAAAAAAAATATCAAACGCTAACTTCTGCCCCGTTCATGGATGAAAATATAGCCTGACATTAAACCGGTCTGCGGTCTGAAAAAGTTTGGAGACCCCTGCTTTAAAGCTTTTCCTTTTTAACTGAGTTGAACTGAAGAAACTTTGTGACTTCAGTAAATTGAATTTAGTTGACTTGAAACTAAATTGCATTCTTGTTTGCTTACTGCTCATTTGTCGTTTTCATCTCTTTAAAAAAGAAAGTTTAAATTCTGAATATTGGTTATTTTCATCAGTCAACATGTGTTTGAACATGTGAGTAACAAAGATCTACCACTGTGGGAGCGCGTTCTGTACGGGTCCTCTGATGACATTATGAAGATCTTTCTGATGGACATGCATGAAGAGGAAGTCAGCAATGATGTAAATAGAAATATACTTAAGGGGTGACGTTCACTTTAGCATGTTTAATGATTTTCTATTAAAGTAACCAACTAATTGAACAGAAACCAGTCTTTTCCGACCAAAACCTTCAATCTTAAACAGTCAAAGGAAGTTTTATTGCTCACTGAGGTCATTTTTAAGGACTTGATTGATAAACAAACAATAAAATCCTAAAATAATATATTATTAGTTTTAAATAAAGGTTGTGTCAATTTTTATTGTCCCTTATTTTATGTTACATCATCACAGCAAACTTTAGTTTGCAAATAAACTAGTTTGTTTGCTAAATATTAGTTTTAGAGCAACTTAATAGTTTTAAGAAATACATTTTTAAATTTGAATTTAATTTTAATTTTTTTTTGTTTTTGTTTTTTTTTCCGGAAAACATATTATTCATTTAGGTTTGAATTTTTTGCTATAGTTGCACTGTTTTTTTTATTAGGTTGCTCAGTATCTGAACTTGGAGCATTCAATTCTGGAGCAGGTTCTTCTGCACCTCAAAGAGGAAGAGAACAGAGAAATACAGAGTGTCATCATTAAGTGAGTACATGATCCAACACATAGGCTTACACAAATGAAAAAAAAATTCTTGGTATTCTTCTTTTATTTATTTTAAAAAACAAAAAAACAATGATCACTTAAAAGATTAAGACTAATAACAGTAATTCCAGGTATCTTAGAAGTTGTTCCTCAAAATCATTTTTAAAGATTATGATATTTACCTCCAGGAAACTTCAAAATCAATATGACAGTTAAAATATTTTAATTAACCATACAGCGGGGAAAATAAGTATTGAACACGTCAACATTTCTCTCAAAAAACATATTTCTAATCGAGCTATTGACACGAAATTTTCACCAGATGTCGGCATCAACCCAAGTAATGCACACATTGAAAGAAATCCAAACATTTATGTCCATAAATGAAGTTATGTGTAATAAAGTGAAATGGCACAGGGAAGAAGTATTGAACACACTTACTGAAATTTATTTAATACTTAGTGCAAAAACCTTTGTTGGTGATTACAGCCTCAAGACGCCTCCTGTATGGAGAAACCAGTTGAATACATTGCTCAGGGGTGATTTTGGCCCATTCATCCACACAAACTGCCTCAAATCTTCAAGGTTCCGGGGGTCTCTTCTGTGAACCCGGATCTTCAGTTCTTTCCAAAGATTTTCAATTGGATTCAAGTCTGGTGATTGACTGGGCCATTCTAGCAGCTTTCTTTTCTTTTTCTTCAACCAGTTGAGTGTTACCTTGGCTGTGTGCTTGGGATCGTTGTCTTGCTGAAAATATTTAAGTCTTGTCATTCCCTTCCTCCTGTGCTGGTCCATAGTTTGTAATTGTGTTTTTCCCTGGTTCTGTGTTTCGAGCGTTTAGAGATTCTAGCCTGCCGTATGCAGTGGTTTTGTTCCCCTGCAACCTCCTGCCTCCTCTCCTCTCTGCGCCTGGGTACTTCCCTTCTCCTCCATTACATTATGGACCAGCCCCATCAGTACCCAGCAGAGAGGAACATGCTGTGTTTTGGAGCATTCTGCCAGGAGGCATACGAAAACCGGCCGGACGAGTTCCTCTACCCGGGCATGAGGGACATGCGGCTCCTGGAGGCTTACTGCCAGGAAGCTGAAAGGACCAGATGCCCCTGGTCCCAGGTCTCCGGTTCCATTTTCGAGGGGAGTCGCCTAGCCTCAAGAGGAGGCCGTCGTCGTCACCGCCGCCCTCACCATAAGCCCTCCCTTGACTCCTGGAAGGAGCTGGACATTCTCCAGCCACGGGCCTTCCTGGACCCTCTGGACCAGGACCTGTGGCTGTGGAAGGACCCTTACCTGGAGGAGGAGGGGATCGAGTCCCAGTGGACTTTGGAGGGTCAGCTCCCCGCCTCCTTCTGCAATGGGAGTCGACTGGCTGTAAGCGGGGGCCGCCGGTTCCTTGAGGGGGGGGTTGTGTTACGGTTTCTGTTTCTTTGCCCTTGTGGTTTCATTCGTTTTTGTTCTGTGATGTTTTCAGTTACTTCATGTTTTATTTTGTAGGGTTTCCTGTTTCGTTTTGTTATGAGTTTTACTTTAGTTCTCCATCCTGCCTGATTGTGTTCACCTGTGTCTCGTTTGTCTGTATGTATTTAAGTCTTGTCATTCCCTTCCTCCTGTGCTGGTCCATAGTTTGTAATTGTGTTGTTCCCTGGTTCTGTGTTTCGAGCGTTTAGAGATTCTAGCCTGCCGTCTGTAGTGGTTTTGGTTTTGTATCTTTTGTTTAGTTATTAAAGCTCCTGTTCCCCTGCAACCTCCTGCCTCCTCTCCTCTCTGCGCCTGGGTACTTCCCTTCTCCTCCGTTACAACTACATGCAACAGCAGCAACTATCTAGTTTGAAATGTTTCCTTTTTTCTGGTATCATTGTCCAAAATGCCCATCAGTTTTAGTCTTCTTGTTAACACTCTATTGATTAAAGAATTTAGAATGGAATGTGTCACACACTCGCCACATCCTTTTAATTCATTATTTTCAATTACAGCACATGTCAAACTCAAGGCCCAATTGCCAATTGTGGCCCGCCATGTCTTTTTCTGTGGCCCGCAAGAGCATAAATTTCTTAGAATAAAAAATAAAAATTGGTGTGAATTTATTCATATCTTGAGGGAAATAGACTTGAAATATCGGATCGGGCAACTATACGTTAGGACTATATACGTTTATCACTGTCAACATAACCTTACCTGTCAGAATCAAATTTAAAAGGATTTATGCTAGAGTAACAAGCAAACATATGTTTTCTATGCAACTGTAATTGTCACTTTAAAACGTTAGAATAAATGTTTGGCCAAATACGTTTTTCAGTGTTTGCTTTTTAAAAATAACATGGGAAGAAGTGGATAAAAATGTAGGTAAAATCATTTATTCTATTTGTATGATCATTTTCACAGACAACATATGATAATTGATTAAAGAATTAACCAGAATTTGAAGTTGGAAAAATACCAGAAATAGTTACTGAGGGTCAAATGTGTGCTGAACACATCTGTATACTTTTATTTGTTTACAGTATATATGAATAATGTATATACAAGAGGAGTGTTCTATCCATGTCTGTAAAATAAATATTCTCTGTAGGAAAAATATGTTCTTGTGTGTATCTAATATGCAGTTAGCTGCTGTTGGATGAATGGTGAAATATTCAGTTGTTGCAATTGTAAATCTGACTCCAGAGTCGGTGCCTCACCAGTCATCAACCTCACCGCACGTCACTGATCGTTGTTTTGTTACAATAATCATCCGCCTATATTAGAAAGGCCGGTCTGTGAAAGCTTTGTGTGACGTCATACCGGTCCGTGGTGTTTAAAAGGTTGGGGACCACTGCTCTAGATAATATCTGGTTGTCATCTCAGAGACAGATTTGGACCCCCTGTGCAAGAGGTGGGGGGTTTATGTACATGAAAAAATTCCAGTTGTATGCTTATTTAGAAATTGGAAAACTGTCTCTGTAGGTATTTCAGAATGTGGCCCAAAGGGGGCTGAGCTGTCTGTAACTGTTGACAGCCAGATTTTTTCAATCACTCTATTGGAGTTAAGCCAACAACCTGCTCTCTACTTCAGTTAGCCACTTTTTCACTCTGCCCCTTCTGCTTTCCTTTATTCTCATTCCCATCCTACAAGCATTTCCTCCTCTTGTGGCCTAATTTTCTTCCTTTTCCATAAATGTTCCTTTTTCTTTTGTGTTTCTTTCCTCTCTTTGATACTCAGTGAAACGAGGTAATGAGAGGGGGTTAACAGGGAACGGAGGGAAGGGTTTCTTCTTTTCCCTTACAGATGTTAAATTTCACAATAAAGAAGCATCTAAAGGGACATTCTTAGTCAAGGATGTCTAAACAGCAAAACTTGGCAAAGGGCCACCATGAACAATGCTTTAACTATTAAAATGATAATGAAGCTGGAAAAAAAAATGATTAAATCATATTTTGAAGTTATTCTCCAATGGTTTAATGGACAGAATTATTCTACAGATTTGCTTGTAAGATATTTTTTACACTACCCATTCAACCATTTTCTGGTTCCACTGAACCATTTCAGGGTCATGGGGCTGCTGGAGCCTATCCCAGCTACAGCTGGGATAAGTCAAAGTTCACCCCGGACAGGTCGCCAGTCTGTCACAGAGCCACACACACACACACATACACCTAGGGACAAAAGTGTGAGGTAAGAGTGTTAACTATTATACATCACTATGTTTAAAAGCCATGTCACACGGCCACGACGTAAATTATTGTTTTTTTGCTTCTGTCATTCGACGTTGTGCGCAGATGTCCTTCGAAGGTTTTGGCCGACGGGTCTTTATGTGTATTTGACTTAGAACTGTTGCGAATTATGCAGTTTTTGCGTTTCTAATGACATTCATATTATTATTATGTAAATCTTTCGTAATTGTGTGTGATTTTTGCGAGATATATGTGCTTTCCATGACTGTTAGTACACATATGTCTGACGGACTTTTCACCGATGTATAACTTTTATATTGTGTATACGGCTCACACATCATGCGGAAATTAAATAATTGATGCATGAATCACTAATGAATTGCGCATAAATAGCACAATAATCACGCACGGTCATGTTCTATGTTGATGTATGTGTTTTAAGAGTGGTTTTAACGTGGTTCATTTGTAATTCATCTGTGAAAATTTCACGGAAAAGACCAAAACTTTGCTCACTTTTTCATCGTATAGTCACATATGACCAATTTTCATCAAATGCACAAATAAAGTAGATGTGTGACATGGCCTTTACGCAATCATGATATTGTGCAGTTTATTTTGAAGTCATTTTTTTTACGAATGTTTATAATACAGTCAGAAGTGAGAAAATGAATATGTAAGGTTGGATTTTTTCCATTTTGAGGGAGGCTTGAAAAACATTTTTGTAAAGCCAAAAAAAGGCCTAAAACACCCATTTTGCTCTACAGAATAAACAAGTCCTACTTGGGAGCCAAATAATCTTAATAAATAGCCAACATTTATTCCTTTATTAACCCATCCTTCTGCATGGCCTTCCCAAACTCCTCCCAGACACAAGGTTTTGTCTCTGCAACCACCCTTGCATTTTGTGATACTGCTGCTAACTGTCATCTGCTTTGGGGGGTCCCACAGCCAGAGTCATTAGACCTCCTTCTTCAGCTTGACAGCATCCCGAACCGCCAATCATTACCACCACTAGCTTCGTGGATTGCCGCCCCAACTGGCACCAGAGATCTGATAGCAGCGGCTTTAAACAGCTGTATTTAAAATGGAAGTGGAGAAAGAAAAAGCTCCTTTCAGGTTCGGTCTCCAGCCTCCTTCAGTACCTTCTTAAAGATCTCCTGGATGTAAAAGCTTAGCCAATGTTTTACAACTGACTTACAATACATTAGGGCAAAAAACTAAACATTGTTAGACACTTTTCTTATTCAGTAAATTGTAATATCATTTTTATAACCTCCTATTTCATCATTTTGACTTTTTCGTCTTTAAAAACAAGAGAAAAATCCATACTGGCTTCAGATTATTAATATGTCTCTTAACTTGTTTGTACATTTCTGACCTAATAAATTAATTTTATGGAAAAGCAAGTAAAAGGATGAAACTAGTATAAAGTTTACTCTTATTCATTCTAAATTTTAAAGACCAACAGGGGGGCTACGTGTTTACTTGATGCCTGGAGATATTGACTCAATTACTAATGAGGCTTCATTTCACTATGGAATTTAAATGCAGGAGAACGGCTTAAAGGCAGAAATATAATTCATGTGCTCTACCTAAAAATGAAATGCAACAAGCTTAAACAAAGAATTTGAAAATTGTAGTGGGAAAGAAAAAAAACTGGTGGTGAGCATCTGGAAACTTTAGACTTAATGAAGCGATAACCAAAACAGGATCAACTGTGGACCAAGTTAAAAAGGCATAAATTACAAAACGTCATGTTAAAGGATGCTAACTTCCTAATGCTGAACAACAGGAAAACAAAAGTCTGTTTGAATTAATTATGTGGGAGACTGCATGCCAAACAACTGCTGACAGGAGTGAGAAGCTGCTTTATTTATTAGTTCAGACAAATATTTATGTCAAAGTCCAAGATTAACTGGAAATCTATGTGGGAGCACTTGCGGAAGAATTATGCATCTGTATGTGGTTTTATGAGTACCTAGAAATATGTATGATTACAGAAAATGTTTAAAACTGTAAAACTATAAAATTGGTACTGCAAAAGCACAGAATTATATTTACTTGAATTTTTTAACAAGGTCATACATTTCGCCATGCCACCTCAAGGTACAACATAATGATCTGCAATGAGCTCCACTAAAGACAGCTGTACCCTCCATAAGCAATGAAGGGCCAAACGGAGATTTAAATGCTGCCTCCATCCCCTCTGGTCCAATCAGCAAGCACTAAAAAAATAAATAATAAAATGATACAGCCACAGCTGTAACAATTTAACAATAGAGCCCAATTTAAATTCATAAAAAGTTTGTGTTTGTTAAAAATACATTTTGTTTTTAACATGAGGCAGAGATGAACTCTATCGATTGCAGAGATTAACTACTTTTTTAAACACTTGTCCCAAAATACAACATTGTGCACATGCAAAATGAGATGTATGTTTTTTTATTTCCTTTTTTCACTTGTTTTAAAGTAGGTTTTTAGTCATTTTACAGCTTTTTCAAGGCTCTTTCAAGGATATTTCACTTTGTATTTCTAATAGACATCACAGGCAAATTGAACCGTGTGAACTGTGCACTTTAGGTAAAAGTAAATTTAACGCTAGTATGATAGGTGCTGCAAATACATTCAGACCAAAATGATTTTATTTTTTCTCTGGGCACTGACAGGTAAATAAAATGTGAAGTAGATGGCCATAACAGATGGGTAGCGGCTAACAGTCATTGCTCTCTGTAGAGCTTCTCTGTTTTCAGCAGAGCAGTTTTTATGCAACACAGTGATCCACGATTTCAAGATATTATGTTCACACATTGAAAGGATGCTTGATGCTATTTGGAACAGCTGATGGTGTATGAACCTTGATCAGACTTATTTCACCAGATTGACATTAGTCAATTCAAACTGAAAAGACTAAAAAAAATTCAATTTATCTGTATCACCTAGGAGTGGCTGGACGGTAAAATTGGCTGCATGTAGGGTTCATCGATAAATAAACAACACTTTACAAATACTGAAGGACTTTGTTTTTTTTTTTGTTTTTTTTTAAGGAAATAAACCCATGTCTTGGTTTCTGTGTGCCAGTGTCCAGCCTGGATAAAAAAAAAAACGGTTATGTCAAGAAGGGCATCCAGCCTAAAACTCTCTGCTAAACCACCTGTGCAATTGTGGCGACCCCTAAAAGAATATGCTGAAAAATGAACAATAATCTCCACCATTAATTCAATTCAGTTTCATTTAAATAGCCCAATATTACAATAATAGTTTTCTCAGTGGGCTTCATAATAGTAATTGTTTAAGAACATGAAATTAGTCCCAATATACAATAGGTAAAAGCTAAACTAAACTAAACAGACTACCGTAAGCTAAACTAGGCATCCCTTCACTTAGACCAGGGGTCAGCAACCCATGGCTCCGGAGCCACATGTGGCTCTTTCATCCTTCTGTTGTGGCTCCCTGTGACTTTGGAAAATAATGAGTATTTTATAAAAATTCAAATTTATTTTAGTTTGTTCATTTTTCATGGCATTTCAAAGGCGCTGCTGGCTCCGTGCCTCGTGCCACGTAAAAAAACAGCTTCCTTGGTGGGCTCTGTTTGTCGGGTGAGGGCTGCAGAGCTGATAGCAGGAGGACACGCGGGGCGGCTTCAATAAACACTCCGGGTCTGGAGTGATTTTCTGCCGGGGGCTTGGCGTGGCGCGGAGCGGGGAGCGGCTTTCTGGTGACGGAGAGTTTGCGCCGGTGTTTTGGACTCGCGTGTGCGGTGATGTGTGTTTCAAAGCAGGGGAGCTGTCGCGTTGGTCGCGATCGACTGGTCATCTTCAGGGACGTGGGGGTGATTGAAGGGGAAGAGAGTGCTTCTTGAAAATCCACCAGCCAATCAAAATCCTCACCAAAAAGTACGGGACTTGATTGACATGCAGAATGGCCAATCGGACATCCTCTGACACATACGTCACTGCAGACGCGAGTTTAAATTCACTCAGCGCAAACTCTGTCATCAGAACGTCTTTTTCTCCCCGCAGCACATCACGTCCCCGGTAGAAGTCCAGCAACCGGAGTTTATTAAAGCCGCCCCGCGTGTCTCCTCCTGCTATAAGCTCTGCAGTTCTACCCAGATAAATACGAGCGCATCAAGGAAGCTGTGAGGCTTTTATACTTTTGCTGAGCGGCGCGCGTGCCACGAGAGAGAAGGGGGGGGGGGGGGGGGGGGTCGTGCAGGTGGAGATGGGGGTGTGAGCACGGAGCGGAGATGTGTGCGTGAAATATATTGTGTGTTCGGAGGACGGAGCACTAATTAAAGAGTAGTCGTCGTTCCCCATCAATACTGATCAATATGGAGCCAGCAGCGCCAAATGCCTCATAATATGCCATGATGTTCCCCGCATTGGACCGTTTACAGCAGAGCATGAATACGATGGTTGCTGCTTTCTGTCTTTGTAATAAAACGTCTCATCTGTTAATACAAAAGTATCTTTATGTAATCTCACTGTGTAGTTTTTAGTCATCAGTACATAAACAATAATGTTCAAATAAACATGTAACTAATAAACATGACGATGGAAAGAGAGACGTACTTTTTTATTTTTTAATCTTTTCTGGCCCGTGATCTACACTCATGTCCTTGAAGACAGAAGTAATGAGCACCCTTGATATAATATATACATGCATAATATATATAATGATGTCAAAACGGGTTGTGGCTCCGGGTGCTTTTTTTTTTCATTAGGGGCGGTCCCAAATGGCTCTTTGAGTAAAAAGGTTACCGACCCCTGACTTAGACGCTCCATCTCTGTACTGAAAAACTCCTAAAAAACTAATTCAAGAAAAAAAAGAAGAAACTTCAGGGATTTTCATATAAAGGAGGGATCCTCTTCCAGGATGGACAGGTAATATACCGGGACTGTTTATGAAGAATTTCCTTATCTAACTCTACAACTACATGTTTGAATAGTGTAGCAGATGGGCTTCATCCAGATGGAACTGGGGGACGGCTGGGGGCGCGAGACGAGCCAGAGATGAGGTCCACGGCCAAGTGCAGGAGCACAGATGAACCAACTGGAATCTGGAATCGCTCCAGCTCCCCCGGAGGAGAATGGGAAAGAGGGACAATACATGAATCGCACTGCACGGAGAACGAAATGATAAATAAATGATCAAAGGACAGAAGCCCACAATACTTTCCCTAACTTCTAACTTCTAGCAGCCTAGTAACAACTAATTGTTATTGAAATTTAATTCAAACATGCTAATAGTGAGTTGCTGCACAGTGACACATTTAGCGGATGGTAACAATAACAACAATAATAGAAAACTGCATTTTTATCATATCAACATCAAAACAATATAGTATTAATCTAAACTGAGAAATATGTATAATGGATGTAGTGAAAATTTGTATTATTCCCCCAAACTTGCATTTACTAACTAGTTACTTGCATTACTGACCCCTTTGTATTTATTTGTCCCAATTAAGACACACAATGATTTCAGACTGAATGCTTTTATATCTCTTCTTTCAAGAATGGAAGTTTAGTGCTGAGGCAGACAGCTCACATGCATTTGTTGTGTGATTGCACTTCTTGACATTGATTGATCCAATCAAAATGATTAACTAAGAGTGGGTGATGGTGGTGGAAGGGGCGTAGGCTGAGCAGGAATGCACATACAAGTGTCTTATGGACAAACAAGGACTGATTGATATCATCTGAAAGGGAAACGCCATGGGAAAGAGATGCTTATAAAATGTTTGAAGAAAAGTGAGATACAGATCTCAATATTTTTCTGTCCAAATTTTTTCAACTTTAACCTTACTTTATTTCATAACAAAAAAAATAAAATGTTCCTAATATGATTGAAGTCACCGAACGAAATGGATTTCATTATTTTGAAAATCTTCAGGATGCTGCAATAGCTTTCAAAGACCAACTTCAATGACAATTGTATTTTTGGTGTTCTTGTGAACTTTTTCTCATGATGAAGGACATATAAATATGAAGAAGTTAAGTTTGAAACTGCCTTCATGAGTATTTATTTAAATTGTTGTGAATCATGAGCAGGCAGAAAAATGCCTTTGAATAAAAGCTTGTAACTGTGACAGAAACTAAAATTGGCAGGCCACAAGGTCCATTCTGATGTATCCACTTGTAGACGATTAGATCCATGTACAGCTTCGTTTTTTGTTGTTGTTTTTTTTTTGTTGTCTGAGTTGGAATCCAGCTTAAAACTGTATGGCTGGATAGCTCCAATATGATTCGCCATTTTTGTTGCACCAGTAATGTTTTATTGGGGTTTGAGAGGCTGTAAGCAAATGGATGATGGAAAATGAGGGAACCATTGGGAACGCCTTGACAATAGATCAAAAGATCATCAGTTATTGTTGTGATTGTATGGCTATTACAATTCACATGCAATCCAAATTTTGTTGCCAAAAAGTTGAAGATAATAAATTGATGTTATTATCTGCATAGGATTGTGTCTCAACAACACAGTCGTGCAGTATTGTCCTGTTGTCAATGTTGACTAAGTCACATATTTAAATAACGACTTAAAAACAAAATACTGTGATTGGGCATCATAAAGTAAAATTAATTGTTGGACAAGTTTAACATTAGGTGTACAGTGTGATTAACTTAAAGTCCAGTGTAAGTGCTACTGCTGCTGAAGTAGCAGAAAGGAGATTAAGAGTAGAAATGCCCAGTCACTCTTTTGCCATTTTCTGTAGAGCATTAGGAAGCCAATGTGCTACATAAATATAGCTGACTTATAATTTTAGACTAGATAACTCATTAACCTTTAAAGAAATACATAAAGATCTGTGTAAAAATAGAATTTGTGGAGGTTGAATGATTCATGACTGAGTGTCACATAGAATGGAAATGTGGGCTGATTGTTTACACAGAATCCTACAAAGAGTGATCTAAAAACAGAAAACCGCCATCAAGACATGTTGGTTAAACAAAAATGAAAACATGTTTATATAGTTCTTCATAAAACTGCTAGTTTGTTTAAAGTAATGTCGTCTTCAACCCTTTTACACCACAGCATTAGCTTCAGTGTTTACATTCTTTCAACTACCGTAACTGTTCAACCGATTATCCAGTTAATGAGGAGCTTAAACAATCAATGTAAATTTGATTTGATTTGATATGAAATGGTTTATTTCAAGCAATCAAGTAGAAACAATACACAAAAGGAATATAATCTTCAGTTATACATTCATACAGTAACTACCGGTAATCAAACTTAGGATAATTAGACATATTAATAAATATTGCTTGAAAGGGAGTGGAAGGAAGCGAACTTATATAATTCCACCCCGTTTTACTATAACCATTTTATTACATGAATTATCAATATCCGGTTCCCAGTTTTTTATCAGACAGAATTAAAAATCATAAGGTATCGATAAGGCACATGAAAAAGATGAATTACTTAATTATTATGTTAAAAATAAAAAATAACTTTTAGAAATCAACATGGCAAATGCAGATCAGTTATCTAAAATATATGTTACTCATAAAAGTCATTCATATGATTAAAAATAATACTATATCAGTAAAATAGACACAACACTGTTTCAGAGATTTTCATAGTATTGCACTTTCATCAAGTATCAAAAATGAGTTGATTGTGCTGCAGAGAATCACAGCTTTATGGAACATTATAAGTTAGTAATATGTTGTATATCGGTGCAAAGACATCATGAAAAGCCACTTCTCTCCATGTCAGAATCAGCTAATTCACATTGATCTTGCATTTGAAGAGTTACAGTTGGTCACAGAGTGTGTATTATTTAGGGAATGTCTTGGGTGTTAAAGACTTACGGTTCGTGAGATGTATCATTTTAGGTATAAGTCGATTTCTGCTCATAAACCTAAATGTTTGCTGATAGTGTTTTTACAGAGCATAACATTGCTTTTTGGCAACAGGAAATAACACACCCTTTTAACTCATTTACATATTTAATGTAATTCCAACGGATGCTTTCCTCTGTGTCAGAACCCTTTTTTCTACATTATTTGTGTAGACTACTACTGTAAAGAGTTGCATAGCAACAGAAAGCTGCTTTTCTCTGCCTCAGAATCTGTTGGCACTGTGTGAATAGAGTAAACAGTTAAGAAGTTGCGATAAGTTAAAGAACATCAACACTTCAGCAAAAACTCTGGTTTTAACATTGATGGGTTAATGTGTTTCTAATTAAAACCTTGCAACTGCTCCACTACCTCTCTCTCCTGAAATGACAGTTCACGCTTTTTCTAAAAAACATCAGCCACTTAATGTCAGGAAAATGACAGACTGTAATGATGGACACAAGCCACGGGAGGGCAGTACTGTACCCAGCAGGCTAATTCGTCTCAGCATTAACCTGTGAAATTCACAAGTGTGTCTGCTGTGCTGCTTGGAGAGGGAAACAGAGAACACCTTAAATTTTCCATCATGGATTTAAGAAAAAGCTGTTAAGCTACATGCACACTGGGAATGTGTGGCGCATTCAAGAATGTGGGTTTTTGCATTTAGCATATAGTGTTCACACAGGTCTAAGGTGTCTATACACAGTTGGAAGAGGCTTGGTGACAAATGTCAAAGCGATGCAAATCATGTTAATCTTGCTCCAGGTTTTTTCTTTTACAGCTGTATTCCGATATATGAAAGACATATTCTGGGCACAAAAAGCACTTATTAATTTCTCCTTCATGATAAATTTTTTAATGGTTGGCACTTCCGTGTTTTGAAAAGAACCCTACACTTGCGTCACTACCAAATCCAATCCCTGATCGGCCAAAGGTCAACTGTTTAACTTTCAGTGGACGTTGAGTTGCCGTGCATTGAATATAGAGCGTGAAAAGTGACCCAAAGACAAGTGTAGCGTGGTGTAAGTGCAAGATTTTGAACATGTAAGTCTGAAACACACATATGCATGCGTTTACATAGACTTTTTTTTTGGAAACTACTACTCGAACGCACATTTCCAAGCCCAGTGTGAAAGTAGCATAACTGTTTTTACATGATTGGCAACAGTTTCATAGACCAAATTCATTATAAAATCGGGAAATTCCAAAATTCTACATGCCTTATCTGTCTTTTGTGCATAGTTGTATTTTACTAACATCTAAGGTCCAACTAATGTCTCATTGTAAGAAAATAAGCAAAGTCCTGTGAAATAAAAGTATTTAGTGAGGGATAAATAAACATACTTTCAGCTTTCTCTACTGTAGATAAATGATTTCATAGTGACATGTGACAGGAACTACATTAAATTAGCTTCAAGTTGCAGCAGAACACTTCAAAGTCCCCAGTCTTTCTGTTTGTTTACAACCCTCGTTTTGACCAGCTGTGCTCCTGTAATGACTAAAACAGCGGGTTGTTTTTGTGAACAGTAAACCAATTAAAAGAAAGCTAACATTAAATTAGAGGTTTATTGGAACAAGTCAAAGCACCCTTGGTCTCAACAGGAGCTAAAACATCTATTGTTAGTGCAAAAACCTGCATCTTTTTTTTTTTTTTTTTTTTTTTTTTTTTGACATTTCAAGTCAAGTTGTGTCCATCACCTGGAAGAGAAGAAAAGTATAAAAAAAGAATAACTCACAAAAAACATATCTGTGGTGGTCAACCAGGAAATGGGAGGTCTCAATGGCAAAGAGTTGCTCATGTCAAGCAGCAAATGGTTTAGCCCTTATAGCGTCCCCAAGCATCAATCCCCTATATCACACAGCCTCACTGCACCTGTGCAGCAGCAAATGTATCCAGCTCCACATGCACAGTGGACAGAAAGAAAGTCCTGTGAGCTTTTAATGCCTTCTCATGTTTTGATCAGTCTTTGCTCCACTCTCTTGTGAGTGAACGAAAACTCATTCAATAAACATTTGAAACCCTAATCTTCAAACCTCAGGTTCATGCATACCTCATTTTCTTTCTCTGAACCCTTAGGTATGTGACATTTAGTGTAATTTTGTTCCAGATACAGCATCCAAATAGAGCTCTGATGGACCTCCAACGACAAAAGTGTGTGTTTCAGGCATATGAGCTTAGTTTTCTTCATTTGTCAGCTGTACCTGTGGCATCCACCTTCAAATTGTTGCACATTCTGACTGCTGAGTGCACAGCATAGCAAGCACACCTCTGGCGGGTCAGCAGAAAGGTTAAGCAGGCGAGCAGGAAAAGGAGAGGAGGGAGGTCACCACAGCTTATCTTCTTTTCTGTCACTCTGCTGGTTCCCCCCCGGCGAACACAAGCACAGGTACTCCAAATCACAGACACATTCACATGCACTCCATGCCATGCTGATGACCTACAAGGAGACTCAATTGGAGGACACACATCATGCATTTCTAGTCAGATCTGAAAGACTTCCTCCTGCTTTTCTTAACGCTTAGCTGGTTTCATTCGCTTCTCACTGTACAATGCAGAAATAATTTGTTTAAATAAGAGCAAATACAAGAGTAAAAAAGTAATTGTACATGTATTTAGTCAGTGTGAACTTAATTAGCCTCACCATGAACTACTATCAAGTGTGAAGAGCAATAAATTTGTCTGTAAACCAGTTTAGGGAGCATTCTGCTTCGTTTTTTTCTTCTCTGCTTGCTAGTCCTAATGAGTGTTTTCATAGTTAATGGTGTTTTCTTTGCAACAGCTGCTTGCAGGAAATAACACATCTGGCCCCGTGTTTGGCATCAGGTTATTTTTTTCAGTTATGATTCACAGGCAGAAAAGCAATCTCAAACAACGCTCTGCTCATGTCTGCACTACACACAAAGATGCAGCAAAGGTTGTTTTCTCTCCAAATGTGCTTTTATATTGAAATTATCAGCAATGGTAAAAACACACCAGTAACTGGTACTCTGAATTTTTGCCAGAAAGCTCAAATGCAATTAGACTTGGAGACATTTAAAAACCATATCATACTGTAAATTTTAAAGTTTGGTCAATTATTGGCATAAATGCTTTTGAATCATTTATTTTTTTCTACATTTTCTGTCTCTAGACTTTTCATAAATGGGTTGTACCGCATGTGTTTCTGGCTTATAAGAAATGTTGAGTTTAATTAGTTCTTAGTTTGATTAAATCACATTCGTACTGTTTGTGCTTTTGAAGTCCAAGTGCTGATGAACAGCTAACAATCCCACAACTGGCACACGTTCCTGCATCAGAAAGTATTACCAACCCGATCCAACTGAGATGTTCACTTTGACCAAAACATTATTGAGCCTGGATCAACCTATAAACTTAGAAATGTTGGTCTATTTTGCCAATTGGAGTTTTCATTTAGGTTTTGAGGACTAGTACCTCAAGTGATGACATCAGCAATGTTCAATGAACCAGGACGCTTGCACCAGTCTTGAATTCTCAGTGCTTCATCTTAAGTACATTATTGCACCATGAACATGCTTACTTCCATCATAAATCATGCCAAGGATTCACCAGTGAAGCTTTGATGATGCAGAAACCTAGAGAGTTTAACTGTTACTTCTTCATCATACAGTTTGATTGCTTTCTTTTAAGGTTCATCTGGTAATGATGTGTTCTAAATCTCGTTAGCTAAATATTTGTTTTCTTTTACATCTTGGACTGCGTTCCACACAAAACACCTCAGACTTGACATCCTGGTCCCTCTTGCTTCCAGGGGTTGGGATTTGCTGTGGTGGTCTATCCAGTCCCATCTCTTGGTGGTTGACGGTGGTTATCCAAGGGATGGAGGCTTTTCTAGTGTTGTTTCAAAGCAACTTTGTACAAAACTGGGAAGTTATTTTGTTTGTAATAACTAAAAAGTTCAACAATATATTTGCCAAAGGCAGGGGTCTTCAAATAAAATTTAAAGAGGTCCAGTTAAAAAAAATTGTTGGAGGTAAGGTCCGTTAAAAAAAATTATGCTTAAATATTTAGTGTAATATGTATTTTTAATTAGCTGAGGATTGGTGGTACGTCTGCATGTAATTAATATCTAACTTTCACTTCTAATTAATTTAATACAATTTAAAACTTTTTGACATTATTTAATGTAATAAAACACATAGAACTGAGCACCACACAGACACTTCCACCCACACACACAACAGGAAAACTACAACGACAGATGCTGACATCCACCAAGAAAACTAGAGGAAAGGAGGATCCTCCAGCCTTCTTTAGCTTCTACCAAAAATGAAACACCTCCCCGGAGGAATATACATTTGACCCAATGTTTGAAGCTTTTCAGTCTATCAGGGTTGCATTTCAAAACTGGAAAATTCCTGCTTAATTCATCCTTTCTGTAGAAAACAATTTCTGAATGTCCCTTATACAAGTTTTCTCAGTTCAGAAACATCTTCAGCATATCAACAACTTTATTTGATTATATCTTCATTCTCTGCTGGTTTAAACTTAGACTTTGTGATGAAGATTTTTTCTTAATATCAAAGTGAATGCCAACAACAGGACACCAACTTCATCTAACTTTTAATGTGTGGTAAACAAATAAAGCAAAATGACGTGAACACTTGACTCCATCGTGTCTGCATCTTTATTATTGTGAGATTATGTCAAACATTCGAGAGTCTGTCACCGCATATTTTGTATGCAGTGACTTGGTAGGTGGAAACAAATGTCTCCATAAATCCATAGGTCGAGGAAAACTGGTTTTGTCTGTAAACAGCAGCTTTATGTTTCTCTGAAGTTGAAGGTTCTACGTCAGTTTTCTCAGTGGCTCTTTTCTCCCCAAAGAAACTTTCCAAACACCTTTTTTTGTTTGGCTTTTGTTAATTGTTAGCTTTGGGCTTATAACTTAGCTAGCGCTCCGAGCGAACATGTGCTTAATGTCATGCAACAGGACAGGGGGATGTGGTGAAGAGAATCTGGTAGTTTTTCCAAAATAAAAATTTCTTCTAAATTAGAAAAAGAAAAAGCGCAAAGAATCAAAGTTAGCGTAATCTTTTTTTCTGTCTGCGACCTGGTACTAAGGGGCCCTCGGACGATACTCTTTCTCGGACCGGGGCTTGGGGACCCCTGATTTAATGAAAACAGGCAGCTTGTTGAAAAAACGGTGAGTTCGGGACACCCATTACAGCAATTTCTTGGTCTACAGTGACAAGCTACCACAAACAATAATGCCTTTTGATTAGGGGCAAATAGTTTAATGATCACTTTAAAGCACATGTGTCAAACTCAAGGCCCGGGGGCCAAATGTGGCCCTTCATGTCATTTTATGTGGCCCGCGAGAGCATGAAAGTTTTTTAATTTCTTAAAATAAAAATTGGTGTGTATTTATTCATATCTAGGGGGAATCAGACTTGAAATATGGGATTGGGCAACTATACATTATGACTTAAATACTGTCAATATAACCTAACCTGACAGAATCAAACTTAAAAGAATTTATGCTAGAGTAACAAGCAAATGTGTTTTTTATGCAACTGTAATTGTCACTTTAAACAGTTATAGTAAATAAATAATGAGTTATTTAACATTAAGGAGTAGTTACATTTATTTTTCATTAAATTTAGTTACATGTATAAGTTATATCTGGCCCTTTGTGTTACGGCTCGTAACCGAAAAACCCAAACGCAGGAAGAACTCGAAACCAACTGTAGTGTAGTCAAAAGATTTACTCGAAAACTCGAGGAAACAATCATCAGAGACACTGAACAAACAGGACACTGCGACACAGAAACCACAGGGACAGGAACTTAAATACACAAACACAAATTACAAACAGACAACAGCTGAGATCCAGGTAATTGCCCAGGAGTAGGGAGGGGCTGGGCAGCAGCCCAGCCGTAACCATGACATAACCCCCCTCACAAAGTCCGGCTCCCAGACGGACCCCGACGAGGCTGCTCAGGGTGGGCTCTGTGGAAACGAGCGATCAGAGCCGGATCCAGGACGTGACGTTCAGGTACCCACTGTCGATCAGCAGGGCCGTAACCCTCCCAGTCCACAAGATATTGGATACCCCGACCCACTCTCCTGGAGGCAAGAAGCTTCCGAATAGTGTAAACTGGACCGCCATCCACAATACGAGGTGCAGGAGGGGGCACTGGAGTAGGCTGAAGGGAGGAGTCTTTAGCAGGTTTTAGTTTGCACACATGAAACACCGGGTGGACTCTGAGGGTGCGGGGAAGGCCTAGCTTGACTGCCACAGGGTTGATGATCTTGACAATAGGGTATGGCCCGATGTAGCGGGGCATCAGCTTTCTGGAACCCCCTTTGAGGGGAATATCTGTGGATGACAACCAGACTTTGTCTCCCACCTTGTACTCTGGAGCGGCACGCCTCCGGCGATTGGCGACTGCGGTAAGCCTCTCCTGGTTCCTTAGTAACTGGTGTCTAAAGTTCACCCAGACTCGTCGACAGCGCCTTACAAATGCCGCAGGACCCGAAACAGTGGCCGTCTGTTCTTGGTGTGGGAAGAGGGGTGGTTGGTAACCATACGCTGCCTGAAAAGGTGAGAAACCGGTGGAGTTGATTAGAGAGTTATGAGAGTATTCAGCCCAGGGTAGTTGGGATGACCAGGTGTTGGGGTTCTTTGAACACAAAGCCCGTAGGGTAGTCTCCAGATCCTGATTGCATCTTTCCACCTGGCCATTGGTTTGCGGATGAAAACCAGAACTTAGACTGATCTGGATCCCCAACAATTTACAGAATTCCTTCCAAAAAGAAGCTACAAACTGGGGCCCACGGTCTGAGACTATGTTTTGAGGAAGACCGTGCAGACGGAACACATGTTGAGTGACTAGCACAGCCATCTCCTTGGCGGATGGTAATCTTTGCAGCGGTATGGCATGAACTAACTTAGAGAATCTGTCCACGACAGTCATGATGACTGTCTTTCCCTTAGAGCAGGGCAGACCTGTGATGAAATCCATGGCCACATGGGACCATGGTCTGGAAGGAACTGGCAGAGGATGAAGTAAACCAACAGGGGGAGTCCTGGGAGTCTTAACACTGGCACACACCGGGCATGAGGCGACAAAAGCCCTAATGTCGGAGGACATTGTGGGCCACCAAAATCTTTGAGCCACCAGGAATGCAGTCCTAGTCCCTCCTGGGTGGCAAGCCAAACGAGAAGAATGTCCCCATTTCAGGACTGACTGACGAAGGTGCGAGGGGACAAACAAACACTTTGGAGGACAACCTGAAGGTATACACGTAGGATCAGGGACAGAGGCCTTGACCTTGCGTTCCAAGGTCCACCGAGTTGCTCCCAGAACCAGTTTAGTAGGGAGAATGGTGTCGGAAGTGGTGGAGTCCTCTTCCTCCTCTCTCTGATATAAACGTGACAGAGCGTCTGGTTTGATGTTTTTGCTGCCAGGACGAAAAGAGAGGGTGAAGTTAAACCTATCAAAGAACAAAGCCCACCGAGCTTGGCGGGGGTTCAGGCGTTTGGCAGTTCGAATATATTCTAAATTCTTGTGGTCGGTCCACACAAGAAAAGGTCTTTCAGCCCCCTCCAGCCAATGCCGCCACTCCTCAAGAGCCAACTTGACGGCAAGCAATTCTCTGTTCCCTATGTCGTAATTTCTCTCTGCAGGAGTGAGCTTGCAGGAGAAATACGCGCAGGGATGGACTTTATTATCAGAAGCTCTCTGAGACCGAACAGCCCCCACTCCCGACTCAGACGCATCCACCTCCACAATGAATTGTTTGGAGGTATCAGGCTGAGTCAAGATGGGAGCTGCAGAGAAACGTCTTTTCAGCTCGGTAAAAGCCTTATCTGCTCCCTCATCCCAGATAAAACGTACCTTTGCTGAAGTTAGTCTATGGAGGGGTGCAGCCACGTCACTAAAGCCTCTGATGAACCGCCTGTAAAAATTGGCAAAACCTAGGAAGCACTGGAGAGGTTTGCGCCCGGTAGGGACAGGCCAGTCCAGAACAGCCTTTACCTTGCCCCCATCCATCTGTATGGACCCCGGTGTAACTACGTGGCCGAGAAACTTAGTGTGGGTGGTGTGGAATTCACACTTTTCAGCCTTGCAATACAGTTGGTTCTCAAGCAGGCAGAAGAAACACGTCCACCAGCGCTTCGTCCGCCCAGCGGGTGCTGGCAGCCAGAGTCCGGAACTCCACGGCGTAGTCTGCGGCGCTGCGCGCCCCTTGCTGGAGACGAAGTAGTTCCGAAGCGGCAGCTCTGTGGGGTGTAGTAGGATCGAACACCGTGAGGAGTTGGGTGGAAAACGCTCTAAAAGAGCGGCAGAGGTCGGCTCCTCGCTCCCACTCTGCCAATCCCCATTGTTTGGCCCGACCAGTCAAAAAGCTCAGGGCAAATGCCACCTTGCTCTGCTCGGAGGGAAACTCGTCGGGATTGAAGTCGAAGTGAAGGCGACAGGAGGTGATGAAGGCCCGGCAGTCCTCAGCCGTACCATCGAATGGTTCGGGACGACCCAGTCGGGTTTGACGGAGCGAAGACGGAGACGGAGGAACATGTTCCAGCCTGGAGAGGCGATCATGGAGTTGTTGCATACCGGACATGAAACCCTGCATCTCCCGTGCCAGGACAGACAGCTCCTCACCGGCGGCTGAGCTTCCTACAGCGGATGATCCAGGTAGGTCCCCAAGATGCGAACTTCCTGCTGGGTTGGTCATGGTCGCAGTGTAATGTTACGGCTCGTAACCGAAAAAGCCAAACGCAGGAAGAACTCGAAACCAACTGTAGTGTAGTCAAAAGATTTACTCGAAAACTCGAGGAAACAATCATCAGAGACACTGAACAAACAGGACACTGCGACACAGAAACCACAGGGACAGGAACTTAAATACACAAACACAAATTACAAACAGACAACAGCTGAGATCCAGGTAATTGCCCAGGAGTAGGGAAGGGCTGGGCAGCAGCCCAGCCGTAACCATGACACTTTGAGGACAGCCACTATGCTGATGTGGCCCTCAGTGAAAATGAGTTTGACACCCCTGCTTTAAAGTATTTAAAGTATTCCCAGTGGAGCACAGAAAGTACTAATAAAGAATCAACATTCAACTGTCATCTGATTAGTCTTAAAAAAAAGGTATCTATATTGAAAAAAAATAACAGAAACCAAATAGAGAACTTGAGGCCTATGTACCCCAGACTAAGACAACAACATTTCAGTCATACGAAACTCTTGCAGTAGAATACATTTATTTTCACATACTTAATTTACATCTTAGTTGGCATTCACAAACTTTGATTGGCATAAGGCTCCGTACAATTCCATGAGATAACTTCCATAAACTTTAGGGTAAAAACCCCCGAACGGAGCCCACAGGTGGAAGCCGGGGAGGAGGGTGGGGCGACGAAAGTGGCGCTGCGGTAAGAAAGAAAATGAACGCTGCACACCTGGACTTAAATAGGAAGCTGAACAGGTGAGTTAATTAACTACCGCCCTAGGGGGGAAAGAGACTGCCGAGTTCCGGTGCCTGAAATGCGAATATCATTCGCTATTTTCAGTCATACGAAACTCTTGCAGTAGAATACATTTATTTTCACATACTTAATTTACATCTTAGTTGGCATTCACAAACTTTGATTGGCATAAGGCTCCGTACAATTCCATGAGATAACTTCCATAAACTTTAGGGTAAAAACCCCCAAAACCAAAGATCATCAAGAAGAGAGAAGAAGAAAGAATGTAAATGTATAATCAGTGTGTCATAAGATGAGGTGTGTTTTGGCGGCATTCCATTTTCATTTCATTTCATTTCCAAGTAAGACTGCTATGTGTGACCCGGCACCTTTGACCGTTGGGCCGCCCCCATTCGAGTACAGCGCCTCGAAGGGGACACACTATCTAATGGATCTGCTATGTGTGACCCGGCACCTTTGACCGTTGGGCCGCCCCCATTCGAGTACAGCGCCTCGAAGGGGACACACTATATAATGGATCTGCTATGTGTGACCCGGCACCTTTGACCGTTGGGCCGCCCCCATTCGAGTACAGCGCCTCGAAGGGGACACACTATCTAGTGGAACTGCTATGTGTGACTAGGGCTGTGACGATAACCGCATCACCGCATCACCGCGGTGATGAGGTCATCACCGCGGTGATGAGGTCATCACCGCATCACCGCACTTTTATTTTGAAAGTTTTTTTTTTTTTTTTTTTTTTTTAAGTTTTGCATATGGTGCGTGATTGGAACTATAATAAACACATTAATCTTTGCTGATAATTTACTTTTTCTGCTAGTCCTGTGTTCAGACTTAAAGGGTTTCTATTGGAAACCTTTTATCACTCTTCTCCTTTCCTCGTCGCACCCGCCTGCGCGCGCGCGCGGGGCTGTAGCTGTCTCTTAGAGAAGCACGGGGCACGTGCGTACTCTACTTACAGACACACGTGCGCTGTTTTAGAAGCACACACACATCCTGATTCTACAAAAGAAGTTTCTGTCTTGCGAGGAAATACGACAAATTTACTGCGTTCTAATTGTTCATTTCCACTAAGCTGGGTGCGTTCTTGAGTGCGCGACACGGCCGCCCGCCGGAGGATTTTGTGTTGGGGGGGGGTTCGTCGGTAGGTAGTAGTCAGTTGTTATTGTTATTTGTTAATAAAGGTTAATAAAGAATACTACGTTGTAACTGTATGTATTTATGATGCAGCCGCGGGGGGATTTTGTGTGTGTGGGTTTTTTGTTTTTTTTTTTTGGAGGGGGGGGGGGGGGGGGCTGCGGTTAACCGCGACACCGCGCCCCCTGGTGGTTCATCACCGCGGTGATGAAAAATCCGTCACCGTCACAGCTCTATGTGTGACCCGGCACCTTTGACCGTTGGGCCGCCCCCGTTCGAGTACAGCGCCTCGAAGGGGACACACTATCTAGTGGAACTGCTATGTGTGACCCGGCACCTTTGACCGTTGGGCCTCCCCCGTTCGAGTACAGCGCCTCGAAGGGGACACACTATCTAGTGAAACTGCTATGTGTGACCCGGCACCTTTGACCGTTGGGCCGCTCCCGTTCGTGAACCACTAGGGGAACATACTATCTGCAAAGAGAGAGAGAGAGAGAGAGAGAGCCAAACAAAGAAAACGAAACAAAACAGGGAGCCAACATAAGAATCACTCATACCCAATTTTTTTAAGAACCTAAATCCCCATCCACAAAACGTTGTAAGGAACTATAATTTGAACCGCCAAGTACAACCCGTATGAAGACACTACCTACATCCATCCAAGCTCCCAAAGCATGCTGAACATGCTTAAGTACCATCCATTATTCGTAGCTTCCATCAAATACTAAGAACGAGCTTAGCGTTATTTCATTTGGTATGCTATTTAAAGGCGCTTAATTAACATCCATTAATTCAAGCTTGCAACGACAGGACTACGAACAAGCTTAACTGCCATAATGTTTCCCCATTTGTCATACCATAATACGAGCTCAGAACATCCATTTATTCGAGATTTCCATCTAAGTATCAAGAAAATCCTCACTGCCATTTGTCTGAAGCTTAATTGGCGTAATTGAGTTTAGAAACCAAAATTTGAGCTCCATCGCATACTAATAATACACTTTAGAACATCCTAAATTTTGAGGCTTCCACCTGGCAATATAATCCAAGAATTTACATTCATTCTACTGCCAACATGATGATTGATTTAAGTCAGAAGTGTCATGGGAACGTAGGGGAGGTCCATCGCCCCATCACTTTCAGTTCAGCAATAGGTACGTTGAGCAGTCATCGTGGCAACACCAGATCAAGGAATGCAGGGGTGTCATCATTCGCCAGAAATGGGGAAGCAGGCCAGAGAGCAGGGACTCGCAGGCTCAGGATGCGATGCATAGATAAAATACAAAACCAGTATTAGTCCCAGCAAAGAACATATACATAAAACCTAGAACTGATTAGTTTATACACTGATTAAGATGAATGGAATAACAAGGTTAAATTTATTAGAAAGTTAAGGAAAGTCCCATTGTGGCTTCATCGCACCATAGAAACCACCCGTATCACAAATTCCAGCAGTGAATTGATAGTGAAATACAGAACCTGCACAATATCTTAACACCAATTTTATATACGCCGAATTGTAAAGAAGCAACCTTTTACAGTTCCAGAGGGACGCACCTTCAGAAGGTCATCGAGAATTAGGCGATGGGATGGGTAACCAAGGGCCAAGGAGATTGTAGATGAGGAAGGTCCACGTCCCACGTAGCAATGGATTGCAGCTCGGCTGAAATTTGATTCTCATATTTGATATTAGTGGTTCTCAAATAGGTGGACAACAAAACAGACTGCTGAAATTTTAGCCAAGGGCGTCTGGAGATCCATAAGGGATCGTAGGTTTTGATAGACTGAACCTTAGATTTTTAGAGGCGGAGCATAACAAGCCTCTACATGTAGATGCATCTAGCCAATTGTCATCTGCTTAAGCAGGGCAGATAGAAGACTGGCTTGCGGGCACAAGAATTAACTCTTAAACTAAGCTTTAGAGCGTAAAAGATGGAGTTTCTACGGTCAGGGTTAATTTGCTTATGGTGTTATTTAAATACTACCCAAGACAACCCATGAAACACATAAGACTATTATCTCACTCTTTAAAGAGCCTTAATATAAACTCCATGGCTAAATTCTCCTAACCACACTATCTTTAAAACCATTAGAGCCGTGGATTCTGGCGGCCGGACGTACACAAACTGCTCTTATAAATCTTTCCCCCCAAAAACTAGAGGGCCCAGCCACAGAAGAACAAGCGGAGGGAGACTGAAGACACAACAGGCATCGTCATAACAAGACCTCTAAGCATTGAGAAGGACAGGCTACAAAACGGAAGACGTGAATATCCAGAACAGGAACATGGGGCCCAGGATCAAACTACCCGGAACAAGAGCACAAGATGAATGGATGACCGTGGGACCAAAGCCAGAGCAGAATCAGGTGGGCCGATCATGGAACAAACGGCCATCAACCAAAGAATGAAACAAAGTACACGCTGCACAAAAGCGAGAGATGGCATAAAGGGAGAGGCGTGCACCAATGAACCATCCAGATCCAGAAGAAGAAGACAAATCCGGACGGGCAGAGGACCATACGTCGCAGACAACGCGGTAACCCAGATCAGAAAATGAAAGTAAGCCACAGAGATGCAAAAGACCAGGCATACAGAGGAACATTGACGCAGAGAAAACATCAAAACGCGCAAAACGAAGGGGAGCCCATAGCCTACACAAGTCCAGTACAGGGCTTGTGATAATACAGTCGATAGCATGAGGACCGCCATGACAGCAGAAAGGTCAACCGATAAACAAATCGAGCGCCGACTGGATGCCGAGAGACTCCTCCGGGAGGCAAAGAGGCAGGACACTGAGAACATCAGTGATAACAGCCATCCCCAGCCACAAATCGCGTCCGGAGTAAAACGTGGAGAAGGCATGGCAGCCGAAGTAAAAATAAACCAATCCGTAAGGCGCACGAGGAATCAGGCTACTGACGCCAGAAAATGACTACGACGACAGGCGCCAACAGGACCGAAACAAGTTCCAACCATGAACACATCCAAGGGCCACCCACAGTGGCGGCCTAGAATGAACCATACCGTGAGCAGGCGGAGGCGACGAACGAAGATCGCCGAGTGAATCAAAACAAGCCACAGACGTTGCATAAAAGAGACAAATCAAAAGTAAAAATCCACAGAGGAGAGAGGGGTCCAACAAGAACAAACCAAACACTGAGTAAACCACCAAATGCACAGCAGCCATGACAAAAACACAAAACAAAGAGAGCCACCAAAATAATAAAGCCAGCGTTGATTAAAGACAGGCAAAATTCACATTCGGCTCTTATCTAGGAGCCGTAGGAGCCGAGTCCTAGCCGGATGGCTAAGACAGAGAGACACAGGAGGAGTTTCTACCCCCACGCCATCAGGCTCTTAAACAGGAACTCTACACGTGTACCTTAATTATCTAAGTCTTCAGTCCACATTCATGCACATTATTTTGCATTCCATATTTAATTCTACAAAACACATATTGTACGTATTTCAGCGGTACATAGTTATACTTATGTATATCATGTTTACTTTACAGAAATAAATGACGTACATTCCCTGTATGATTTACCTTAATTATTGCGCTGTCCAAGAGCGGACCTTGGTTACATTTCACTACTGGTTGTATTTGCTAAATACAACTTCGTATGCAACAAAATAAAAAAATCCTGAAATCTTAAATAACACACAGCAACAGATAAAACGCCGAAAGCCGCAGCTAAATCAGCCAGCATGAGAAACCTGTCCAGACGAGGACCACCAGCCCTGAACCACAGGAAAGACCCCACAACCCTAAAAACAATAACAGGATGCAGAGCCACAAAACATGAAAACGAGTCAGGTAGACCACAATGTCAAAGAACATAAAACTACAATACCCAGAGTCCTTAGGGGCGCGACGTCACATACAACCGGAACAAAAATAAGGAAACAGAAACGCATCAGAAAACACAACAGAAAAACACGGGAAAAGACCGCCTGGCCGCTCATCGCAATGAACAAACGGCCACAGCAGAGGAGAAAGCCTGGACAGCCCCTGATCTAACGCCGCTGCCAACCGAAACACCGCGAAACGCTCACCCGCCGCAGCGACGCGAACACGCCGGCGCCGCCACCCGGCCGATGAAACGCTGCGGAAGGAGAAACAAACTAGGCGAAATGAAAACCCCCCACATCAGAAAAAGTGGGATCACCAACCCAAAAAAAAAGGGGGGGAACACACCGAGATGCCAAAAGAAGGAGAGCAGCGGGCATGGAACACCGGCGACGAAAGCGGCGCTGCGGTAAGAAAGAAAATGAACGCTGCACACCTGGACTTAAATAGGAAGCTGAACAGGTGAGTTAATTAACTACCGCCCTAGGGGGGAAAGAGACTGCCGAGTTCCGGTGCCTGAAATGCGAATATCATTCGCTATTTGCCAAAAAGATTGGTTAAAATAATTCAAAACTTTTTGATAAATAATTCTTTATATTTTGCCATTCTTAATATTGTTTCTTTAGATTTGTTATAATGCACCATGCTAAAATGTGTGGACCAAATTTTAGACAGTGGATAAAAATATTGTTTTTTTCCAGAACACTCATGTCAACATTTTTACATCTCTACAGGGTCCATTAAATCAAGGATGGATATTGTTGCTGCTAATTTGATATAGACGATTTTGGGCTCTCGAGGGGAAAAAATAGAGCAAAGTAATTTAAAAAGCTCTGTACATATTAATATACTCATAACAACTTGACCCTGGTAATTGTTGATAAAGTTTTTATATGCGACATTCAAGACTGTCCAAATATCATCCCTTAGAGTGGCTCATACTATATTTTTCTAAACCAGAGTAATATTTTGAGCCCAAAAAAGAAAGTTCCTCATAGGACATCTTCATTGATAGTAAGTGTAAGCATGTTTTTGGCAAATCAAATTGTAGGATGTAACTTCTTTTTTTTCCCCTTTTAAGTTTACAATTTCACACAATGTTCTTTTGGCCTTTTTGCAAACTTTGCACATGTTACAAGGTACTGTGTCTTATTTTTAAAGAGCAAATGTCAGGGTGCGCACGTGGACACAAACGCAGGACAGCCACAGGTTATAGTCGATTGACTGATTTAATTGTGGAAGAACTGGAACTCGTAACGCTTGTGAGCAAAGCATACAGAACGATCCAGTGACAAAGACAGGGGAAACACTGGCTATATACAAAAAACGGTGTGATTGACAACAGGTGACATCAGGGATGGAAGGTGAAAACAATGAGGAAGATGGGAGAACGTAAAGACAGCCGAAAGGTAAAACGGCACGAGAACCGGAAACAACAAAATAAAAGCATAACAACAACCACCCTGACCCCAGTACCTGACACAAAAAACAGTTTCATTACAGAGTTTAGTTACAGAAGCTGGGATCTCCCACTTGTTGATTTGATCTTAATTTGTTTACACAAATATAGGTGCCAGGTATGGAAATTAGGTATTTATGTCACACATAACTGAGTTTTACATTTATATTAAAAGGGTAAAGATTATTTTGAGAAATATTTACAAATGATAGAAGTGTTTTGTAGTCAGTGCAGATTGGGCAAGTTGTTTCACTTAAAATCATGAGAGCTCTGTTCAACTGTAAGAAACAGAAAAGAATTCAGAACATCACAAGTTTATGATTTTTAAAGAACCTGTTTGTATAATAGAGCACAAAATAGGAATTTGGTCCATAACTAAAATTTACTTCAGTACTCTCCAACGCAACCCTGGTTGGCATTGACAGAGGTCACACGTTTCCTGTAGGTTTTCAGCAGGTTTGCACTTTAACTACTCTTTTGGTTCATTCTACCATGTAGATCTTCTCAAGAGCAATCATGTTTTGACACTATTATTGGGCAACACAATTTTAGCTCTCATGACAGATTCTTTATTGGATGGAGGTCCAGACACTAGCTGGATCACTCCTGGTCTTTGATGTGCTTTTTACGTACCCACTCCTTTATTTCCCAGTTAGTGTGTTCAGAATCATTGTCACACTAAATGATCCAGCCATGTATCATCTTCAGTGCTCTCACTGATGGAAAGAGGTTTTTGTCCAAAATGTCTTCCTACAGAGCAGTCCAGTCGTCCTGTCCCCTTAGTGTAAAAGCAGCCCCAAGCCTCAAGCTTTACATTGGGTATGGTGTTCTTGGGATGGCAATCCTCCTCTTGATGATCCAAACGGTCTCCGGCAAACTTTAGATGGGTCTGGACATGTGCTGATTTGAGCACAGGGACATTTGGAGCACTGCAAGATTTGAATCCATGACAATGTTGTGTTTTACTATAGTAACCTTTGTTCTTGTGGTCCCAGCTCTCTTGGGGTGAGTGACCAGTTCCCTTAATGTAGTTCTGGGCTGTTTCGTCACTGTTCTCAAGATCATTAGTACCCGACCAGGTGAGATTTTGCACGGAGCTCCAGGTGAGGGGAGATTGTCCTGTACTGTATTCCGTTCATTTTCTAATACTTTCTTATAATCCAACAGTTGATCTCTTGTAGATTGGCTGATTCCAGTCTTGTTCAGGTGAACAATCTTGTTCCTGTTGTCCTTCAACAGCTCATTTGTCTTCCTCACGGTGGAGAGGTTGCAGTCTGACTGCTTAACAGGGGTATCATTTTGGTTTAGGGGCCACATACGATCAGTCTGATCTCAAGCGGGCTGGACCAGTGATATAATAGCAAAATGACCTAAAGTGAACTTTTAATATGTACCGGTAGATTTGTTTTGTTTTTCCCTCAGTTAAAAAATGCCTCAACCAACATAGGAGCCAAATCACTTATTATTATACATTCATTTACAGAGGCCAATGAATTTAAAATAAATTGTCTGTGGGGTTCTCCAATGAGTCTTGAGCATGTCATTTGTTGACCAAATCTCCTGAGCATGACAACACTTGGGTCTATCCGCACTAAAATTGAAGTTGTGTATCTGCTGGAAAAATTCAACAGACTACTAACATAAACAGTGTTTTTGACATTGGGTATGTGAATTGTGCCATGTAGCTGACAATATTAACACCACCCATTGGGGTGTGGTTCGCAGAACTGTGCCGGGACTCAAACAATAAAGTAGAATTTTGAGTGCAGCCAAACAAAAACAGCTTTTTATTTTTGCCTGAATTTTGTGTATGAAGAAATGTAGTCAGTGCAATACTTGGATGTTGACAAAAAAAACACTATACAAAAATGCACAAGTCCAAATATTGGTGTTTGTTAGGTGTGGCACTCCTTTTTTTCCTCTTTTTTTATGATTTTTTTCTGTGTGATTCTCCCAGACATAGTGCCGAAATGATTAGTGAGCACACATCTGAAGTGGTAGCTGCAGCCCCGTTTATTATAGAAGCCCCACTTTGCTCCTCTTTGCACCTCTAGCTTCCAGCTGTTTCCTATCAGAAAACCTTTTGATGTTAGATTTAACTTTGAAGGTGGGGATTGTGCTATCGTTCTGGGGTGAGGCTGCTGAACTCAGTGACTAGTCAAACACACCCACTTTTTTGTTTTTTAGAAGCTATGCTACTCAAATATCTGGATTTGCATTTCCAGTCCATCAACGCAATCAAGTCTGTTTGAGCAAAAGGAAAAGGATGGAGATAATGGTATACAATCTAACCAAATAAACAGACACCGGGAAAACCCAAACTATTAGAAAACATAACTGAAGAAACATTTGCAAAAACATTTTTAGGAACATCAAATCAAAGACTTTTTCATTAATTTTTTAAAAGAAAAAAAAGTCAAAGCTGACGTCCAGGAAGAAAGAACATGTTCCTCTATGCAACTTTTTTTTTTTTTTAGCAGAGTTAGTGTTTGCAAACTTCAGTTGAATGTGCTTCCTAACGACCTCAGTTAACCTAACTTAAAGAGTATTACGGGTTGACAGTATACGCACCCTCTCCCTGTAACATTTGAGTAGGACTCCAGCCGCAAGAAAACAAAATGAGTGAACCTGTTTACTTATTTAAATGCTGCAAAGTGCTGTAAAACATTTGAATTGAGGTAAACTCTTTGGAAAACAAGACAGAGGACAAATAAGAGCTTTAACTAACACAATGTCATTAGCAAGTTACATAAGTATCACAATGAAATGCACACATTTTGAAAACTCTTCGGTCTACAGAAGCATTTGGGTCAGCGCTTTTATTTTGACAGTGTTATTGTTCTTCATCCATAGTTTTGAACTGCTTGGTTTTGTTTTGTTTTTTCCCTAAATTGGGCTTTATTTATTAGTGGCTGCTGTTTGCTGCATATAGGAAAGGCGCATGGGATAACAGGGTTCGTTTCCCAGGGGGCACGATGAGCTTCATCTAACAGTGTGGTTCATTGAGCAAGACCCTTAGCACTACTACCTAACTATGTAGCTACAAGCGGGCCCTGGTCTGGGTCTCCTTGTGCCAGTTCCCAGCTCAGATACAGGGTTGGGTTGGGTAACAGGGTTGTGTTAGGAAGGCATCCAACATAAAAATCTCTGCCAAACCCCCTGTGCGAATTACTGGAAGCTGATTCGCTGTGGCGATCCCTTAAGGGATGTGCTGAAAGGTAAACAACGGGTTTAATTGTGTAGGGGCCTTCTTTTGGGCCAATGCAGACTCATTGGACAAGAATCGTTGTGTGGAGGCCTCTTGCCAGGTCATCATTGTAAATTATGTAAACTGGTCCTCCTGGTGAAAGAAAATGTAAAAGAAGGAATTTCAAAGGGAATCCAAACTGAACTTCCTGTCTGCTGCAGTTTGCCTGATCTTGATTAATAAAAAAGATGTCAGGTGGAACCAAAGAAGAAGTCTCCCGTTGATTTTAATACAATCAGGGACTACAAACCTGCACAGACATATTTTTTTCCTTTGGATGATGACATTTTTACTGTCTGTGTTTTTCATTTTTTGTTTACATTGTTTTCATTCCAGAGTAAGCACAAAAGCAATTGGTCATGTCTAGCTCCTGTTTAACCTGGTGATATGGAGGTCTCTATGTAGTTTCCGGTTGCTTATGACTGTCCTGCCTTCTATGAATGAATTTTTTTCTATTATAACAATTTCAAATTTCCTCTTAGGTTCATATTGTTTTTGGTTAGTATAAGGCAACAGCCTAGAATCTAGATTTCAGCTTTAAGGTACAGGATTGAAGGGGGCATCTTGCAACAATCACAGTTTGCCATTAGAAAAAGAAAGTCTACAGTAAATATAACAGAAATGGGAAAACAATCATCCATGCTGGAGCGTGGGATTGAGTGTGCAAGGTGCACCCCTCACTCCTGGCACTGGCTTTTCTGAATTAGTCATGGAGGATTTTATGACATCAAACAGCATGAAGAGGAGAGGAGCGCGAAGCAGCTGAGAGCACTTACGAAAGAAGCATCTTCAGGGTTAAGTGTCTGCCAGGCATCACTAGAAGCAGTCAGATTATGAAATACAAAGTGGAAAAAAACAATAAAACACCAGCTTTGCCAATTGCTATTTATAATAATTATCACTGACTGTATAAGGGAGCTGGACTGAGTGACCCTGCACCCCTCACGTTCCAAATAGGAAGTACCCGCTGGCTCTAAGAAGTCACAATACCACAGCCCCCTACTGAGAAATAAACAGCTGTTACTCAGTCTTATACCATGGGCCGGGTGAATACTCGATTCTGATTGGCTGCTGGGTCTGCGTTAAAACCTGATAACCGCACGGTGAAAAAAGAAGTTCCGGTCACATATCACTGCACTAGAATAAACTTAAAACATACGTTAAAAGACGTTATTTCACAGTTTACAACAACACAGCAAAAGACATGAGTGATTTCGTTGTTTCTTTTAACTTGTTCGGTGAATTTGATAATTTTGATGACTGGGATGCAGCCACAGAGAAAGAGAGACAAGAACATCAAAAGAGGGAGAGGAGACACAAGGAAGTGTCACCGGAAGAATTGAACCTTTTGGAAGATGAAAAGGATGAGGTAAACACAAAGAAAGTCACTAAATGGGCAGTTAATATATTTTGAGACTTCCTGGCTCAAAAAAACATGGATATTAACTTTGAAAACTACACTGCCACCACTCTCAATGAGAGTCTGCGGCTTTTTTATGCGTCTGTTCAGTCCACTAAGGAAGGAGGAGAGTACAGTGTTGCCAGTCTGAGGAGCTTGAGAGCCGGCATCAATCGCTACCTAAGAGACGTCACCATCATTAGCGACACCGTGTTCAAGAGCAGCAATGCGGTTTTTAAGTCAATAATGAAGCGCTACAGAAAGAGTTGGAAAGACACCAGCTCCCACCATCCTCGTATTCCTGAGTCGGACCTGGAGAAAATCAGATGCTCATCTGCGCTGTCTCCTGACACGCCCCTCGGCCTTGTCAGAAAGGTGTGGTTTGACATCCAGCTGTGTTTGGCTCGACGTGGGAGGGAGGGGTGCCGTGAGCTGACCATGGCATCTTTCAGCATCCACAGAGACGAGGAAGGCGCGGAATACCTCAGCCTATCGCATAATCCGGACACTAAAAATCATAAAACTCCAAACGACCCACACAAGCAAAACCTAAGGGGTTTTATGTTTACAAGATCCAGGGATCCTCTGTGCCCAATACAAAGTTTCAAGAAATACATCTCTAAATGTCCCCCAGATGCAAAATCTTTTTATCTGCCTCCGAAGCGCTCCGTCACTGCAGCAGCTGAGGTTTGGTACTCCAGGGAACCGATGGGTGTCAACTACCTGGGAGCAATGCTAAAAAAAATTAGTGAAGAGGTCTGTATATCTACATAGCCCTATTTTGTCAAAGCTCTCTTCCTCTTTTGTATATTGAATGCATGTTTATGATTGTTTTTTTTTTTAAGGTGGGTCTGTCGCAGATTTACACAAACCACAGCCTGCAGAGCTCGGCTGTGGGTCGACTCTCAGACGCCGGTCTGGAATCACGCCAGATCATGTCTGTGACGGGGCACCGCTGTGACAGCAGCCTGCAGGCTTACTGGGCTCCGTCACTCCAGGAGAGGCGAGAACGGAGCAACATTTTGTCGTCCCGCAACGTCGCCACAAGCAGTGGTCAGGGTCCACAAAAACTAAATATCGGTCCTTCGAACAGCAATATGATGGACATGCCAGTATCTCTGTCAAATTTTACGATTAATGGCAATGTTGAATTTAAGTTTAAATAAATAATTCTGTCTTCCTAAAGCCGACTTTTTTGTTCGGTTCAAAGTTAACAGGCTCGATGTAAAATAACTTATTATACCATGGTCCGCTTGAATACTCGATTCTGATTGGCTGCTGGGTATGCATTAAAACCTGATAACCGCACGAGGAAAAAAAAAGTTGCGGTCAGCTAGCTTAAATGTTTTGTATCACTGCACCGGCTTCTTTAAAACAACTTTTGCTTCATAATTTGGACAAAAACAAGCGGTAAGAGGTGAACTTTCTCTCTGAACTGATGCTTTATTCAACCCATCGGGACGATCAGCATATATATATCGCCGAATCTTGACTGCAGCGGTGGTGCTGCGCGACGTGGACTATATGTTACGTGACGCGGCACATCACGCGCCGAGACCCCGCGCTGCATTACATAACATGTAGTTGTTATTCCTGATTGGCAACAGTAGATGCCATAGAAACATTGACTCAGACCAACTCCGACCAACCACTGCTTTTTAATCTCGTCTGGCTCCAAATGGCGGCATCCGTACCGCAAGAAAACAGCAACTGAAATGGCTGGAGCCTGCAGTAAGGTCTTTTCTGTGGTTGACATCACAGTTGCTCAGTCCAGTTTTCTGATACAGTCAATCATAATTACATTAAAAATCCAAGATGATTTCTTTAAAACAAGATCAAATTTGTAATTAATCTTGCTACAGTATAAAGCATTTCATGGAAACTTTTACTGGTAGAAATAAAATACGTTTACTTAGAAACTGAAATTTGTATCACTTTGAGATTAAGGATAAAGTTTTACCCTAAGGGACAAGTTAACAAAGTTAATGAACAATCTTTAGAAATAATGTTTTCTTAACCTTAAAAATATTCTCACATGCATATTGATGTTTTTTTTTATTTTTATCTTATGGTCACCAGTCAGTCACGAGACAAGTAAAAACAACTTTCTGTCTGTTTCTACAATCAGTTTAGTGTCACCAGTTAAGCAGACAAGCATGTTTGATGTTGATAAATCTGTCAATTTAATCCCAATTTACAAAACAATGTAAAGAAGTTTCTTAAGCCAACTTCCACGATACTAAACTCAATAGATCCATTGCATTATTAATGTATTTCTTTACTTAACTTTGATGTCACCAAAAGACTACAGGGCCTCATTTGTGAATATTACTTTGAGGGATTAGTTAATGACGTCTCAGTGCATTGCTGTGGAAGACCTTCATGATGTTTTACATATCCAGCTGTGTTTTTTTAAATTGGACTGGTTTGGGTCCAATCAAGTTCATTTTAAACACACTGGGTTGGTAGAAAGTCGTTTCATAACAGCTGGCTTAGATGGGTGTTTTGAGAAACTATAATTTAAATGAAGAAAAATCCAAAAAAGTAAGATGTCATTTAATTTTAAGTCAGTTGTTTATTTTTGAGTCAGAGAGAAACGTTATTCTTTAATTGTCAATATGAAAGTGCCTCATACATTTTAATGTTTTATTTATATTAATAAGCATAAAAATGACTAGATTCTAAAAGAAATACTGATTGAGACCCAGTTTGCAGTGAGTCAAAAGGTCGACACCTTAAGACATTTTTAACAACTAAGTTAAAAGAATTTAGATATAAAACTGTTTTAAGGAAGAAAATAATTATAGTAACAATTGAAAAAAGGCATTGATTTGTGAAATTAAGATTTGGTTCGGTTGCCCAACAGTTGGGCAGACTTCATGCTGTGTTTTGGCAACAAATTAGCCAGATGTGGCAACCAAGATTTTTAAAGTGCTTACTATTTTTAAGTTGAAACATTAACAGAATTCTCTGAGACATCTATCTTACCAAATTGTTCTATTTAAGACTTGTTTTCAGCTGCATGAATCAAATGTCTCTAAGCCAAAAAAGGCTAGGGGTCAAATCTAGTCTTTTTAAACTATTATTGATTCTGTTTTCTTTTTTTTTTTTAAACTCTATATTTTGGGGGGGATTAAGTTTTCTGAATAGGTGTACATATTTAAGTGAATTGCTTGTCTTAATTTGATTTTTAAACTTATTTTCCATGGAGCTTTGAGGTGCTTAGGTGATTTGAATCTTCAATCAAAGCTGGCAGAAATGGAAGGTGGACTAAGTGAATTTTAGTAAAAATACATTTTTCATTTCTAATATTTGCAGAGGAAACACGCTCAGTTTAAGTCAAACTGAATGTTACAGTTAACCCCCCCATCCTCTCTCATGTGTGTCTCATTGCCTCCCAGTGTGTCTCATCAGGGGGTGAGGTCTTCCTTTTGTGGTTGTTACTGTTCAGGTCGCCTCAGTCTGCTGAGGTGAACCCAATTATTTGTTACCTCTGTTTTTTTGCTTTTATCTGCTTTTCTCTGTTCAAATTTGGACCTAGCTTTGCACTTTTGTCTTTATGCCTGATTCTTTAAACCTCCACATATTGTCTGTCTAAAAGGCAATTTTAGAACTAGAACAAGCATGAAAACTGTTACATAGTAAGCTAGTGGTTACGCTAGCAAAACAATGCCTACAAAAGCAACATATTTTGAACTCTGGTCTAACAAAATCCACAAAAGTACAAAATAAAAAGAAACAGCTGAGAACAAATATTAAAGCTATACAAATGAGTGTCTGCAAATTAACATGGATGTAAATTAACAAACCAATGACCTCATCTTCAGGCTTTATATAATCACAAAAACGCAAGACTTGATACCTTTATAATACACAGTTGATAACATGAACAGGTAAATAAGTCAAGTTTACAGCAAGAATGAAACAAAAATTCTGTGTTAAATTATAAGCTTTATATGATTCTTTTTATGCTTATATTTGTATTTAATAACGTTGCTTCTTCAGTGAAGTCAGAGAAATCATCAGACTCTCATGATTGAAAGGATATTAAATATTTCAAGAAGCGGAGGAGCTTTTACGCTACAGTCCCCAGTTGACGGAGATGTGATTTTTTTTTTAACTGCACAGCTGTGTGTGTTCAGTTTTCTGTTGATCTTATGGAAATAATGTGATCTACTGTTCCAATCATCCAATCACAGGTTGACCACTCTACCTATGCACTACCGCCACACCTATATGCTGCCTTTTGTTATTTAAACAAAGTATTAGCA
This sequence comes from Oryzias curvinotus, assembly GCA_023969325.1. Lineage (NCBI taxonomy): Eukaryota > Metazoa > Chordata > Actinopteri > Beloniformes > Adrianichthyidae > Oryzias > Oryzias curvinotus. The sequence goes on from CM043717.1 coordinate 12,597,175, forward strand.
ATAGTTTTTAAAAGATGCATGTAATAAATGTTGTAATAAATGCAGCCATATTGAAACCAGTCGAGAGCAATTGGTCTGAGTCGTTGTACTGTATCTATGGCAGTGGTGACAGTAGTGGCAATAGATATGATGACTGAGAGCGACTGGTTTCAACGTGGCGGCGACTGTATCAGGATGCAATGGTACTTCCTATTTGCGAACACGAGAAAGGAAGGGTTAAGCTGTCCATTGTTTTTACAGTCATGGGTAACAAGGACCTAACACCACACACACACAATGTGTATCATCAGATTTAGAAGGATCAAAATACAAAAGATGCTGTGCATTACTGATTACAAAACTATCATGAAGGTGTAGAAATTTTGGGTTAAGGTACAGTATAGCCCACATGCACTTGTAGGGATTTACTCGTATAGGTGGTGCTGGGTTTGTCTGGGCCCATGAAGGGTCACAGAAAAAAGCGCCCAGTTCAAGATAAATCCTAACAGGAACGCAGGCGTGTCTTGCAGTTCTCTTGAGGCTTGTTAAAATGGATCATATAATTATCGTGCATGTGGTTGGTGTATTGCAAAGTATTCTTAACACTAATGTAAGTTACATAGAATTGTGACTTACAGCCGATGCTGTTGTTGTAAGGATTCAGTGGTTTGGTTTGGTTTTGTTCTTGGTCATGTTTTTGTCAGTCAATCCACTTTCAGGTTCATGATCCACAGCTGTCTTCAGTTCAGTCAATTACCTTCAGCCTATTTAAGTGTTTTGGTTTCTGTTCATCCTTGTCAGGTCATCTGCTCTGTTGTGTCACCATTTTGTTTCTCCCCATAGTTTTGTCATGTTTCAGTTTGCTTATTAAATGTTTTATTTCCCGTCACCGAGCGGGGTCTCCTGCATTTTGGGTCCTCCACCACCAGTTCCTGACAGTTGTCCAGTGCCCTTATGCCATACTATAGTCATTAGTAATGGGCTGTCTGGGGGCGAAAAATGGGTAAACCTGTACTGGGCAGGCAAGGAGCACAGTCTTATAATGTTGACAGCACTTACGGGCCCCCAGCACAATCTAACAAAAGAAAAATCTGTATGACATCCCTGTGTCTCACCTACCTTACCTTTACTTACCATTGAGTGTTTACTAAGACCTGTCACTCACAGAATGCCCATTAAAAAAAAAAAAAAAGTGCATCAACCTTTTTTGCTATACAGCAGGGGGGTTAAAATCCAGGCCTCGAGGGCCAGTGTTCTACATGTTTCCAACCATCCTGCCCTTGAAGCTACACCCACCTGATCCAGGTAATCAGCAGCAGATAAGGCAGGGTCTCTGGAAAAACCAGCACGGGCTGACCCTCGAGGCCTGGAGTTTGACAACCCTGCTGTACCGACTCACCGAGCGATCTACAATCTTGATATTTTGTGCAGGCCACCTATACGTCCCCTGTACAGACTTGCCAATTTTTTTTGCTGCAGACAGCCTATTTCTACTCGTAAGGGCAATTATGCCTAAGCCAACTACAACTGCAATGCACATTCAAGAACAAGCATTTTTGAAGATTCAGGGAGGGGAGGCTTAATATGAAATGTCAAAGCGGTGTAAATCTGGCAAATCTTGCTCCAGACTTTTTCTTTCACAGCTCTATTTCAATATATAAAAGGCTGTCATAGAATTTCAGCCCGGCACAAACCGTAATGATTGATTTCTTCTCCATGATGATTTTTAAACTTCTGTGTACGTAGAGCCTGGAAACAGTCTTTAACACCTAAGTAGCTAAGCAAGAACGGGAGAGCTTTGACTGTGGAAGCCCAAAAATAATATTTATGCGTGTTTACCAAAAAAGGGGCAACTTGAACTTGTTGCTGTGGGCAGTGTGAACATAGCTTTTACAAGAGCCACAGTACACGGCCTCCGACTCTTCTTGTGAGGTATTGGGGCCAGGGCGGTTTTTCTTCTGCTTTTATTTTGTTACTTTCAGTTTCTCACATGTCCTCTCATTTCAGGTGTCTTGATTTCTCCCCAGTGTAATTCTCCCTCAGTGTCATCACCTGTTCTCCCTGATGTGCTCACCTGTGTGTAATTGTTAATCTGTCCTCATGTTTATAGTCTGCATCTCCCCTGCACTTGTTGCCAGATTGTTTTGTGCGTTTCTCAGCTTTCCAAGTATTTTTGTCATTCCAGCAGGTCTGCCAATTAAATTTGGACTTTAACTTGAGAAATCATGCATCCCGCGTTTGTGTCAACATGGTATCCTTGACACTTCTCAGGCTTTCTGTGCATTTGACAGTTTCTCATTCAAACCACAACACTTGTGCTGACTAATTGAAGTCAACAAACTGTCAGCTGAAGCAATAGAGACAAAACATTACGGTTGTTTATGTCAGGAACAAAAATCTTATAAGCAGCACGATGACACAGACTTACCACTCTACTTTACAATGCTACCATGTGTTTGCTTGTATGAAACTATGACTGGTCTCAAGAGATTAAGATCTATGCAGAATATAGACTTTGATGATGAGACAGAGGAGAAAAAACTTGAGCTTATTTTGAAGAATAAAAACAGCTGAGAATTTGCTAAGTTTATCTGAGAAAGTCATCCCCACAGAGGAATACTGTCATTTTTTTTTCTTCTTGCTGCTGTTAGTGACACCAGTAGTGGCGTCAATGCTTCTCTTCTGTCATCCGATTGCGTCTGAGGTGCTCGTGCACAAACCCGTCGTCAGAAACAACCCAGCACACAACTGTCCACATCAGTTTTGTTCCTTCAGTTCTGCATTCATTAAAGTCCAAAATCAAACATAAAGCAAAAAAGTGTTTTTCACATTCAATAAAAAATATATACATATTTTAACACTTGAATTTAAGTTGGACATTTTAAACAGACAGTCTTATATTTATGTTTACCACACCGTTTTAGCAATTTTACCACCAATTATGTCTTCTGGTCTTTATTTCAGTTGTTCCGACATGTTGGCTGCTATTTGTAAACCTAATTCCACTGTTTTTTTCTCTCTGTTTCCCTTTCTTTCTCCAGATGTTTGCTGGCCCTCGCAAGAAAAGAGAAGTAAAGTGAAAAACTCTCTGCTCCAGTTTGGTATGACAGCTCAAGTGTACTGCTGTCTGCTCTATATTCACTCTATTGTCCATGCAGTGAAAAGCCGTATGTTTGATGCATCCCGGTGCCGAATAATAGCAAAGGATTTTTCTGCAGATGGAGTCAGAGTGCTTGTTTGCCTCCAGGTTTGTCTTTGGTGCAAGAAGACAGTGTTTGGTAACTGATATTTTCTCTTAATGAATGAATGCATGTATGTATTCAATAGGAACTTTTTTGCTCTATTCCACTGTTTTGTTTCTTTTTGTTGTCAAAGTAACTCTGGTTTACCTAAAAATTGACTCTTGTGTGACTTTTACGTGGAAAAAAAAAGATAAAAATGAATTCTCACAATTTTGTTTTTTGTACAAGTCCAGGTTTATTTTGGAATCAAAGGTTTATTTTGGAATTTGGATTTTATTTTTTGATTTAGGAATAAAATTGCTTATTATTTATTATTATTATTATTATTATTATGTAATATAATTTCAAAAAATTGGTCGACAGCACACTTTCTTTTCATGAATTTAGCCTCAGTGTTTCATTTGGGGATCCCTTGGGCCAGGGGTTGGTACTGTGGCGATGTTCCTGTAGCTGAGCTGACTCCTGGTATGAAAAGATTCCCAATATACTGTTTCCTCACAGCAGATCAGAACTAGATTACAAAATGATGTAAAACTATACAATGAAATAGCTCAGTAGGGGTGGGATTATATAAGCTTGCTTCTTCCCACTCCTTTTCTAGTAATAGACCAAGCTCTACTTGACTTTAGTTAATGATCACTATATTTAAATACCCAAAGGGGAACTAAGTGTGTTTTTGTTTGTGTGGTTTTTTTATGCATGCATTTCATTATTTCTGTAACGAGTTTGATAAATCTGTGTGATGTTTTTCTTCTTCGTATGATTATAATTTATTTTTGAGATAAATAAATCAAAAATGAAAAAAAGGGAATTCTGTTAAGGAACTACAAGGTAGCTTTTAGGATGACATCACGGTAGTGCCACATGCTTGCCATAACACTGAAAAGCTTGAAAGAACCATTTTCAGCTGTGTTTTTTTTAATTATTTATTTAAAATAAGTTAACATTTTTGCTATCTTTTGATATCTATTTTATGTTTGCTATATTAATGTCATCAATCTCTAAGTATTTAGAGCTCAATCATACAGAGACCAAACTTCAGATTAATTGTTTTGATGTTTATAAGGAATAAAAAGAAAAAAAAAGGATTAAAGTTGTTTTGGATATTTGAACTCCTTCTCTTCCTTCTTATTATTCTCTTTGAGTGGACCTTCATCATGCATCAGTGTCACACCAGCAGCAGCTTGTTCATCATCATCATCACTTCACACCCTGCCAAAACAAGTGTGGTTGATGGCCTCCCCCTTACATAACGTTTAGAAAAAGGAAGTTTGATCAGTAGACTTACTTGCACTTTTGGCAGAACTTTTTTGGGACATTGGTCCGGATCTATCTGATCATGTTTGTAATTGTTTTCTTGAATTCCTTCCATTCTTGTTGTCTCCAAGTTATATGGGCGGCTTGTAACTTTTATATTGAAGATTAGGTCCAGCTTTTAAATAAAGTTGGGTAATAATAGTGGAATAGTACCTCTTTACTGGTTAAACTTCCTAAGTTGCATCTTTCCTGGGGTTTCTCTGCTGAACAGATTGGAGCACAGATGGCGCTGTTGTTTGCTCATGTGTTTGCCTTATAATCAGACCCCTTCTCTTTTTATTCTCTACACATTCAGATTTCTACTATGGCTTCAGCAACTTCATCACTTTTGACAATTGTTACCAACTGTGATCCCCCACTAATTCAGCATTGTCTTCTTTTTATTATGAAGTCACATAGATGGACAGACTTTAGGTAGACAGACTCTCTGGACTTGCCTGATCTAAGCCGATCTGAAAGCAAAGCAGATGAGTCTGTTCCTAAAGCTTCTCTTTGGCTTGTCCAGTGTACTGTTGGGCAGGTGGGAGAGGTTGCCCTTTTTGCAGTCATCCTATAAATGTATTTACAGGATCAGTCCTAATGCAGATTACCGCCTAAACCTCTTCTACAGGTGCTCTGCAGCACATGGACTTTAAAGCAAAGAATGAACTGAGGAGGTAAAGTTGACAGTAAGGGTGTATATAGTCTAGACACATTTGGTTACACATTTACCCGCAGCCGTTAGAAATGGAAAGATTTCGCTGTGAACAAAATCCGAATTCATCCGTTAGTAGGTCGCTCTGGTCTATAAGGTGCACTGTCATTTTTGGAGAAAAAAAAAAAGATTCTAAGTGCGGGAAATAGTCTAAAACCTTGATAAAACACAAAAGAAGGAAAGGAATAAAAGTTTAAACTCATTAGCATGGACCTCTTCCACAGCACCCAGTTTCCCCTAGAAGCATGTAAATGGCTCTGCTGTACTTGTGTTTTACTTCTATAGTAATTTTTTGTTTACTATAATTTTTAACCTAATAACTGTGTCTGTTATTATTTTTTTTGTTATTGTTTTGCTGTTTTGCCATACGTTTTCATGCCCCAAAACATTTAGCAAAACCAACGGTGACATGGATTTTCATGTGCAGAGCATGGGGCTGTACAGCTAACTTTATTTTTTGCCCTGAATCAAATAATTTAAGTTGGGAATAATAGAAAATTGGAAAAATGTTGCCTGGTCTGATGATTCTCCATTTCTGCTTTGACATGCAGATGGTAGGGTCAGAATTTAGCATCAACAACATGAAAGCATGGATCCATTCTGCCATGTATTAATGGTTCAGCACACTGTAAACCCGAATAAGTTCAGTGAACTCAAAATTTTTGAGGAAACAGATTACATAATAATTTTTAAGTTATCCTTCTTAAAAAGTTTAAGTTATTTGAACTTAAAATCTTTGAGTTGAATAAAATAAAACAATTTAACTAAAAATAAACGATAACTTTTTATTTAACTAACTTAAAGATTCTTACTTTACTGAACTAGAATATTTTGTTTTTATTGAACCTTAATACATTAGTTGATTAACTAAAAAACTTTAATATATCTCAACTCAAAATTAATCATCATTATTTGTCTTTCTTAGTCAGGGCCATTCTTACAAAAGAAAAACTGAGGCAGAACTGTAATTGCAAGTTTATTTTTAAACCACCTTAAACAAGTACATTTGAACAACTTGTGGTACTAGAAAATGGAAAACACTGTACATTTTGTGTAAAAAAAAAAAGTGCACAAGCCATAAAAACATACATCAGTCTTCAAGCAAAGCAAAAAATATGAGCACAAATCTTTTTTACACCATTTCTTTATACAACTTTATAAAAAAGACCATTCTTACATTTCAAGAAAAGCAAAAATTGTTTATCAGCCTTTTTTTTTTTACACTTTTCCCACATAAAACTGTATTTTCTTAGGCTGCCCTTTCCCTACAAACATTAGCGCTCAAAAAAATACCCATTTGGGAATGTCGCCTACCACAAGCTCATCTTCCACCACAACTGCTGTACTGAGCAGACAGAAATGCACTGAACTTATTGTTGTTGACGGTCAGAATGCCAACAGAGGTGCTGCTGATCTCTGACTCTGGTGACTCTTTAATCTGCAAAGGAAAAAAAAAACAGTTTAGTATTGAAAAGAGAGAATTGATCTTTTGAGGGAAGAAAACTTTATGCAAAAACTACAACCAGAAATTGACATTTTAAGAGAAGGTCAGAAATTACACGTCAAGAAAATTATTAGTCGATTTAAATTAATGATTTCAAGGATTGTAGTCAAAGCAATAAATAATTTACACATATTTATAAAACTCATTACAGAAATGATGAAATGCATTGATTAAAAATACAGAAAATAAAACAAAAAATAAAAGTCACTTAAATCACATTTGCTTAATTAAATACAGTGATCATTAACTAAAGTCATGTAGAGCTTGATTTATTGCTTGAAAAGGATCTGGAAGAACAGAGCTTATATAATACAAAATCAAATGAAATCAAAATAAGACTATTCGTAAGAGTCCTCATGATTCCATAAGGCAGTGTACACAAAAAAATAAACAAAAGCTTTTGTGACATGACAATCTGAAAACACGATCACATTTATTCGCCCAAACCCCACCCCTCCCTCCACCTAACCAGTTTCACCAACATAACTCTCAGCTTATGATAGATGGTCAGCACCTTTCAGGACACGTCCAGGAGTTCCATCCGGCCCAGCTTCTTACCAAGTATTCACCCTCTGGAACTCTTTCCTGATGGCATGCCCCCGCAGTTAGCACTCGTTACTCTACACCAGGTTGTGTCCTTGTTATGGGGGCAGTTTTTTCAACTACAGTACAGAACATCTCCATAATAATGACACAACCTGCTGGAAAGAATGTCACCTTCTTGCCAATACAACTTAAGAGCAAAGATTCAGTTCAATTTTATTTATATAGTCCAATGTCATAACAAAAGTCGTCTCCATGGGCTTCATACCGGCAATTGTACAAGAACATGAAATCATAATACATTAGGTATTGGCTAAACTAAATTAAACAGACTAAACTAAACAGGGCATCCCTGCCATTAGACCCTCTTACACAGTAAGGAAAAACTCTTTAAAAATAAAATAAAACAAATAAAATAAAAAAAAAGACTCCTCCCCCAGGACGGACAGGCAATGTACCAGAACTCTTAGAGAAGAATTACATTTTCTAGTTCAACAACTGCATTTTTAAAGTCCAGCAGATTGGCGTCATCCAGATGAAATAGGGGACGGCTGTGGGCCCGGGACGAGCCAGAGGCGAGGTCCACGGTCAGGTACAGGAGCACAGATGAGCTGAAGTGCTATATTTTAGGAGACTATGTGCTTTGCCTCACAACATTGCTTTGGCATGACTTTCTGGTTAAGTTGTATTACCCACACAGCTGGAGTATTAACCAGCACACTGTCACTGGTACTATTTAGTGAACAAAACATTATCCATCATAAAGTACTTACATTCCAAACTTTGAAGAACTGTAGGTCCACCTCACGTTTGTATATGGGAAGCCAGTACAGGACAGGAGTACGTTTCAAATCCGCAGTCTGCTCTTGCTGCACAGAGACAAAAACAAATTAATATGGCAAACATATTTCAAATGACTGCACCCTTTGGTCTGGCTCAGTTCAGTTCATCTAGTCTTTTTAATTATCTTAAAATTGTACAGTTATTTCAAAAATACAAACATAAGATGACGTTACATTCATATTTACAAATGCATTGGGATCAACGTTGATGTTTTTTTTCTCCAGTGAAGTAAACATTTACAGTCAATCACTGAATTAGAAACGCTCAGTAATTAATATGAACCAATCCAAGTCAGCCCCTTCTTTTATTGTTATATATGTTATATTGTTATTGTTATCACCTGTTTATCATAGAGGTGCAGAATGTCGCATAGAGCCGTCCGGTTCGTGCTGCCTTCTGTCTCAAAAAGATCAGCATCCTCTGCGTCTGTCTGTCCAGATTGACATTTGTGATGCGATGAAACTCAGCTCACATGCACATCTACAAAAAAAAATTAAAAATGTTAAACAAATTGTAAAGCTTTTCCAAGCTACTGGTAGCTTGGAAAAACCGCTGCATTTTACAATAATCTCAATACTCTGTCCATAATATGTAATCTAGGATGCATATTAATATTTGTGCATTAGCTAGAATATTTCAGAGGATGTTTTAGGAAGAGACAAAACAGTTATATTAAAATATTTGACATTGTGAAACACAAATCACAACCAAACCAGGGGCCAAAATACCGTTTTTGAGTATTAAGCAAACTATATGATACATTTAGTACTGAACTCGAGCCCAATTCAGGACAAAGTTATAACTGCTACATAACATAAGGTAGCTTAAACATTTTTACTTATTTATAATTAATTTAATTTGTCAATAAGGTCAAATGTTCTCCATAGCCGGAGGATTCATTGGACTGGGGGCTCCTCGTGTCTTAAATATTACAGGCATGTTGATTACAATCAAAACTTACCTCCGCTCTTATTTTTCAAACGCACCGCCGGTTCACTAAAAGAAGATACGAGAACACGTTAGCGTAAGGCAGCTAGCTTAGCCCACATTTGCATTTATTAGATTACTACGTGAAATACAAGTTACACAAAAACATAACGATTACCAAATCACAGAGCCTGTGGTAAAAAGTAGTAGAAAAAAAGGCAGTTCCCACTGACTCGTATATGTGGCTGTGGCAGCCGCTCTGCCAGAGCTAGCGGTTAGCTAGTAACGGTTAGCTAGTAGTAACGGTTAGTTAGTAACAGTTAGATAAAATGTGAGCCAACCAACCCGGTAAACGTAAAACGTGAAACTATGACCCAACAACTTCTTTTAACCACAAGCAATAATTCTCTGATGACATGATACTGCAAAACATACATAATTGTTTAATTCAGAACAAATATTCGAAGATACAAACTCGTAGAGCACGTCATAAATACAAAGGATATACTAGAAGGAACATTAAAAGAAGCAACACATATATCATACAGAGGCGAAAGTCATAAAATACAATAAAAAATAAAATGATACGACTTACCTAGACGTATGTGAGTTATCAACTTGGGCCAGCTGCCACTCGCATCAGACCTCCGCCATCTTGAAGACTTCTGTGGCTGAGTTCACGTTCATGGGCGTACGTTATGACGTCATCACGTCTCATTACTCATAAAATTTGACTCCAAGGTTTCATTTACTCAAAATGTTTTAGTCCAATAAAGATATAACTGTGGCAAAAGTTGAATCGGCTTAAAGGTTTTGAGCTCACTCAACTTGTTTGTTACTTTTGAGTTCTGTGATTATAAAACTTTTGAGCTCATTGGACTATTCGGGTTTACAGTGCAGGTTGCTGGTGGTAGTGTAAAGGTGTAAGGGATATTTTCTTGGCCCACTTTGGGCCCTTTAGTACCAACTGAGCATGGTTACAACACCACAACCCACCTGAGTATTGTTCCAGTCCATGTCCATCCCTTTATGACCACAGTGTACCCAGAGACAGAGGCAGTTTTCATAGAACCTGACAAATAATCAAACTGAAATGTGATTGGATAAAAATTATACTGTAAACAGTGTCAACAGTTGAACCAAGTGGACAAAACATGACATGAAGAGAAGAGCTTAAAAAACATTATTGCTGTTCTTTTTTTTTTTTTTTTTTTGAAAGAACAACTAAATACTTTCATCAACAGGTGTAGTCCAACAGAGAAGGCCTTGGAGGCCTTGTGGGCCCAAAATGGGTACAAAATACATAAAACTGGGAAAAACTGTAGTAGAATCCTACTCAGTGAGGACATCATCATTTTCAAGGGGAAGACAGAACAAAGACGCCAAGAATGAGTGAAACAATCAGCTGGAAATAGCTATTTTGTTAAGGAAGAATGGGATAGACAAAAAAAGGAGCTGCAGTGAAATGATATATAAAGTGTGTGAGAATAACTGTCTATTATGTTAAGTCCCTCAGCAGCTTAGATCAGCAGCAGCTATGTAGATGGATAGCACCTACACAGGAATGACCGACTGCAAGACAAACTTCAAAGTTTCAAAATCAAACAGAATGTGAATCTCCTGATCCAATTTGTGTCACAACAGTAAACGTGAGACTCCATTTTTAAAGGAAAAGGAGTGGTGTGTCAGAGCCAAAACTGTCCTTCTGGAGAAATTTTCCTCTCCTGTTAGTTTGACATCTTTTCTACATTTCAAAACTAGCGTAATTGTTTTGTATTTTATTTCACAATTTATTTCCCCAAGTGTTGGGATTTCTATAGATTGCCACACTATAGACCCCTTACACGTGACATCACAGCGCGAACCTCCTCTGCGCCATTTTAAAAGTGAAATTGTGGGAGTCAAACAAAGAGCGTCACTGCTCCAGAACTTTCTCATATCTACTCAACTGTCTGCCTTTGACAATTCCCTCCTTGTTGACAAAATTAAAGGGCTGTAACCTCTGTCGCTGACCAGATTCAATGTCTGGTGTCTCTACTACGGAGCCACACTCACACTAAACACAAAATAGACCAGTGGGGCCGTGATGAAGAGGTCATGGTGTGCTCGTTAAAAGACTGGGTTACATATCATTAAGATGTATTCTTATATATTGACTAAATAGAAAAATAATTCATATTCCAACGATGCAATGAACAGCAATAGCATTACTATTGCAATAATTTTTCATCCCCATGTTTTAGGGGAGGACAATGGCAAAACAAACAACTCAGGCACATGCAGGCTTTGCAGGAACCTATGATGCTGCTTCCTCGCGTTTGCATGTTTTTGGCAAACATCTGCTTATTTTCTGTTATTTGATTACTGTTCAAAAACGTACCGGTTCTACCACAGTTTAAGTACCGGCACCCTTTTAAAAGTACAGAATTGGCACCAGAACCAGATAAGACCCAAACGGTACCCATCCTCTAAAAATGTTCGTCATAAGACAAATAAATGTCTAACTACAGGCCTACCAGACACAAAATGTTCACCACAGAGTATGCTGGCATCTGTAGGCTACCACCCTTCCCGTTTAGATTCATCGTTTTCTGTCTTCATCCTTCAAAAATCAGTAAATGAGACACTTTAATCTTGGGTTTTTATGTTATGGCAATCAACAGCAACGCATGTGTACCTTGATGACATCTGGTGACTATTTATCTAGACCAAAGTAGTCCATTTTACCTGCAAGTACCTATATGTTCCAAAAAATGTATGACTGAGTCCCATCATGGCGAACAATGATGCACACATACAGTGTACGTCACTGCAAAGCATTTATAATTGGTCATCCAGATGGTCTTTGAACATCATCATTCTCTGATCAATGTAACACAATTCATTGGTTTGAAACATGAAATGTTTGTAGTGGAAAAATCACTCTCCAAAACAAAAGATACATAAAATAAAGAAATGGAGAAAAACAGCATTTAATTGGATTAATCTCAAGTCTCTAAAACTCCATATTCTATGTGGTTTTTAGTGAATTTACTTTTTAAAAATGTTTCTCCCTTAGTACTTTTACATGTACTGAGTACAATTTTGACCATGCAACAACACTTTTACCCAATTAGGGTTTTGTTTTACTCTTTCCACTTCCTATGTGCCTATTCTGAGTGAGTTTTTCACTAAAAAAAGATAATGTTGTGAAAAGAGAAAGGAGAGCCTTGGAAAGAGATTAAGGGACAAGGAGCAGAGATTAGGATGACAGGATCAACAGAGATCGAGGCACAAGGGAGGATATGAGGGTGGCCTGCTGGATAACCTGCCTTTTAAAAGGAAGGGAGAGGAAAAAAAGGTAGACAGCAAAGTCAAGGCTGTCGCATACATCGCAATCTTCCCTGTGATGCACTGGGAGAAAGATACAGAATGAAAAACTGTGTAACAGCATCTTTATCTTCATCTCTAAAATTGTCAACCAATAAGTATTCTTCTATATTATTAGTGACAGATGTTAACAGTAGAAAATGTTTTTGCCACCATGTGTTGTAAAAACATAAAAAATCCAACAGTAATATTGTTTTGCATCAAATCAAATGCTAGGATTCATTGTTAGGTATTGTTTCAGAGATTCTACATACTTACCTACCAGTAAAGCTACACCGCCCTTGTCCTACGTACAAAACTTGAGGCCATTGATCACGTGTTAAAAGCTAAATCAGTCAGTCCCAGATTCCGAGATTTGGGAGTGATACAGTATATGGATAGCGTCCTTTTCCATTCACGGAATTGCCAGCCATTTGAAAAATTGATCATGAAGGAGAGATTAAAACCTACAATTTTTGCCTCGCTGGAATTATATGATTTCAAATTGTTATGTATAAAAAAAACCTGGAACCCAAGATGCATGATATTTACTCCGCTTTGACATTTTGCACCCAACCTCTTGGAACTGTTGATGGCAGATGTGCACTAATATCGGGTAGCAACTGTCCAGTTTGACCCCATATACTAAACGTCACATGCCCCATGTAAACATAGCATAAACCCCAACTCTAACTCTTAGAATTTAAAAATATGTACTAACCTAATCTCTCATTTAGCAACAAAGGAGTATCTAGTAAAAAATCTGGATTTAATCATGTTTATGCATTTATTCCAGTCTGGGAAATCCTCTGCAAACTGTAAACTGGCTTTTTTATGGCAATTTAGAAATTCCAACAAAGCAGAGAGTTGATCTGCTAATTGGGACATCTTAGTTGATGATTTTATTATTTTTTGATGTTTTTGCTGTTAACTCTATTGAAAATGTGGCTCAATAAATAGCCTATCCATAAATATGCTAATAATAAACTGTGGTCAGCCCATCTAAAACTGTTCATGCAAAATCAAATCAATGGTGATCATTTAATGTAAAATGTTTGGTTAACATTTTTTTTTATATATAAAAAGGAAAAAAAAGAATAAACAGCTGTTTTACTGCAACTTTGGTTAAACCTTTATAATAAATCCTTTATCTTGAAACCTGTTTTACAGGGTTTACATTTATGCACAGTATCTATAATCCTCTTCAGTGCTCTCATTCTTAGTGTATACTTTAGACTCATAAAAATATAAAGCAGTGACACAGAAACGATTAACAAGGACTTTATCTTTGAGTTTTATCATTTTTCTTCCAGTGGTTCAGCTGCATGAAAATGAACCACCCATATAATTCTTGGAAGCTCTATCAATGCATTACAATGTGGTTACATGTAGTGATGTAATTAGAGTCCATAGCCAGACAAATTAGATCTTGAATTACATGTGAAGTGGACCATCTTACTGTTATAGACTTTTAAACTTCACCTGCTTCAAGTGACAGCCGCAATGGGCTACTGCACAATTTGACCCTGAGGAGGACGACGCAGGTGTAGAATATAGATTGATAGATGTTTGCCATCCCTTGTACAAAGCATTCAATCAGTAACAAGAAAAAAACAGAGAGTGAAACAAAACATTCCACGTTTACAAGGGAAATTGAACGGTTAAAGCACTTGACAAAGTCAATACACTTTACAGCACTCACAATCAGCAGCTTTGTCTGTCTATCCACCTCATGCACAAGGACACAAGCTAATAAATGCATTGTCTCTTTTAGACAAACACGGACTACTTTATGCTCACTGACACATTCCCCCCTGCGGGTGGCTTGGACGAATGGCGCAGCTATCCAACATTGACAGTAGATTTGATGTTGCCTGATTCCCAGGTGCCTCATTCAACCACAGGCGCAACAGACCCTTCCCTCAGTGCTCGAAAGTCTAACAGATAGCGAGTGTGTTGAAGTGAAGAAGAGGAAATAAAAGACAGATAATCAAGGGAGAAGTGTCTCATGATTGTGCAGTAATCTCGTGGAAGAGAGCTTCCTGCTGCACGTCAATGAGACACTTAAAAGTTACAGATGTAGTCAAAACTGCTGGAATCAAGGAAAATCTCAACAAAGGTTAGTGAAGTACAGAACAACTAACAAAAGCAAATAATGATCAAAATCAATTGATAGAAATCAGGCTTTTATCTTAAATCATTGTTTAACAGAATCATTTCTGAAAAAGATGGTGTAGGAGGGGAGCAGCACATATATGTAATATTTTCTTTTCTGAAATAAAAATAATGTTTTTAAAACGCCCCTCTCACCCTCCGCGGGTGGTTTCTCCTCCAAGCTCGGGTCCTCTACCAGAGGCCTGGGAGCTTGAGGGTCCTGCGCAGTATCTTAGCTGTTCCTAGCACTGCGCTTTTCTGGACTGAGAGGTCTGAGGTCTTTCCAGGTATCTGTTGTAGCCACTCCTCCAGCTTGGGGGTTACTGCCCCGAGTGCTCCAATTACCACAGGCACCACCGTCACCTTCACTTTGCGGGCTTTCTCCAGTTCTTCTCTGAGTCCCTGGTATTTCTCCAGTTTCTCATGTTCCTTCTTCCTGATGTTCCCATCGCTTGGCACTGCCACATCCACCACAACGGCTTTCCTCTGTTCTTTATCCACCACTACGATGTCTGGTTGGTTCGCCATTACCATCCTATCAGTCTGGATCTGGAAGTCCCACAGGATCTTTGCCCTTTCATTCTCTACCATCTTCGGAGGTGTTTCCCATTTTGACCTTGGGGTTTCCAGTCCATATTCTGCACACATGTTCCTGTATATTATTCCAGCCACTTGATTGTGCCGCTCCATGTATGCTTTACCTGCCAGCATCTTACATCCTGCAGTTATGTGCTGGATTGTTTCAGGCGCCTCTTTGCACAGCCTACACCTTGGGTCTTGTCTGGTGTGGTAGATCTGAGCCTCTATCGCTCTGGTGCTCAGGGCTTGTTCCTGAGCTGCCAGGATGAGCGCTTCAGTGCTGTCTTGTAGGCCAGCCCTTTCTAGCCATTGGTAGGACTTCTTGATACCAGCCACTTCAGTTATGGTCCGGTGGTACATCCCATGGAGGGGTTTGTCCTCCCATGAGGATCTGTCCTCCAGCACTGTATCCTCTGCTCTCCATTGCCTGAGACATTCACTGAGCACACTGTCAGTTGGGGCCTTGAGCTTGATGTATTCATGCATCTTGGATGTTTCATCCTGGATAGTGGCTTTTACGCTCACTAGTCCTCGGCCTCCTTCCTTGCGGCTAGCATACAGTCTCAGAGTGCTGGATTTGGGATGGAACCCTCCATGCATGGTGAGGAGCTTCCGTGTTTTAACATCCATGGTCTATATCTCTTCCTTTGGCCATCTTATTATTCCTGCAGGGTATCTGATAACTGGCAGTGCATAGCTGTTTATTGCCCGGGTCTTGTTCTTGCCATTGAGCTGGCTTTTCAGGACTTGCCTTACTCGTTGAAGGTACTTAGCTGTTGCAGCTTTCCTTGTTGCCTGCTCCAGGTTGCCATTTGCCTGGGGAATTCAAAGGTACTTGTAACTGTCCTCAATATCTGCTATTGTTCCTTCTGGGAGTGAGACCCCCCCTGTGTGGACTACCTTGCCTCTCTTTGTCACCATCCGGCTGCATTTCTCGAGCCCGAATGACATCCCAATGTCATTACTGTAGATCCTGGTGGTGTGGATCAGGGAGTCAATGTCACGCTCGTTCTTGGCATATAGCTTGATGTCATCCATGTAGAGGAGGTGACTGATGTTGGCCCCATTTCTGAGTCGGTATCCATAGCCAGTCTTGTTGATTATTTGGCTGAGGGGGTTCAGACCTATGCAGAACAGCAGTGGGGACAGAGCATCACCTTGGTATATCCCACATTTGATGGACACTTGTGCAAGTGGTTTCCCATTGGCTTCAAGGGTGGTTTTCCACAGCTTCATTGAGTTTCTTATGAAGGCTCTTAGAGTCCTGTTGATGTTGTACAGCTCCAAGCATTCAGTGATCCATGTGTGTGGCATTGAGTCATAGGCCTTCTTGTAATCAATCCAGGCTGTGCACAGGTTGGTGTGTCGTGACCTGCAGTCTTGGGCGACTGTTCTGTCGACCAGCAGTTGGTGTTTGGCTCCTCTGGAGTCTCTACCAATGCCCTTCTGTGTGTTACTCATGAATTGATCCATGTGCCTATTTATCTTGGTTGCAATGATGCCTGACATGAGCTTCCATGTTGTGGAGAGACAGGTTATTGGCCGGTAGTTGGATGGGACTGCACCCTTTGAGGGATCCTTCTGGATCAGGATCGTTCGCCCTTCCGTTAGCCATTCGGGGTGAGTCCCATCTCTTAGCAGCTGGTTCATTTGTGCTGCCAGGCGTTCGTGGAGTGTGGTAAGCTTCTTTAGCCAGTAGGCATGTATCATGTCAGGGCCCGGTGCTGTCCAGTTTTTCATACCTGAGACTCTTTCTTGGATGTCTGCCACTGTGATGGTTACTGGATTCTGTTCAGGGAGGTTGCTGTGTTCTTTTCTCAGAGAGACCAGCCACTGGGCATTGCTGTTATGTGCTGTCTCTTTCTCCCATATACTTTTCCAGTACTGTTCAGTTTCTAGCCTTGGTGGGTCTGCTCGGCTGTTTTGACCCTGCCACTGAGCGTACACTTTCGCTGGTTGAGTTGCGAACAGCCTGTTTATTCGTCTGGCTTCATTGTCTCTTGTGTATCTCTTTAGGCGGCTACTCAAGGCTAGGAGCCTTTGTTTGGCTTCAGGGCTTCAGGTATGGGCATCTGGCTGTACCTCTTAGGTACTTGCTTTCTCATTGTACCTCTTTGAGCCTCTGTCAGCTTACTCACATCCTTCCGAGTTGCCTTGATTTTGGCCTCTAACTGTTGCTTCCATGGTGGGTATTGTTTTCTTCCATGGTTACTCTTATAGCCAAGCATCTCAAGGATCACTGCTGCTGAAGTGTAAACCAGTTCATTGGTTTCTGTGATGGTTGTGGTAGGAATTGCCCTCAATGCTTCATTCACAGTTTCCAGTAGACTTTCAGGCAGTATGTCACTTAACCGTTGTAGCTGGTGTCGGGGTTGCCTAGTGTTCATTGTAGACATTAGTTGCTGCCTCGCTCAGCGTAACTGTGGTTGTTGGGGCTGTGTACCCAATCTCAAGGTGTGAGTGTGGTATAACCTCCTCTCTGACCTGTTGTTCTGGCTCTCCCGTGGCATTGTATTGTATCACTTCAATCTCAAGCTGTGATAGGAGTTGGCGTTTGTGGATATTCGAGCATTGGGCTACCAGTTGTTTGGCAGTTAGCCTTGATTGTGGGTTTCGAAGCATCCATTCATTCCACATTCTCTGCATGTACCCCCTCTGGGTTGGATTATTTGAGTAGTAGCATCCTAACAGATCCTTGTTCTCGCATCTAGTCCATTTCCGTCTTGTTCCAGTAGCCCACTTTCCATCAGAGTGCTCTAGTCCCCCAGCACCTGACGCAGACCTTGTTTGGCCGGGCGACGGCTGAGCTGGCATGACATGTGGTTCATTGTCGCTCATATAGTGAGGTAGGCATTAGCGTTAAGGGTCTTGCCCAAGGACCCTCACTGGGTGATGTTAATTATGGCATTTTGCCCCATTTCCATTGTTATGGTAATTGCCCCATTCCATTAATCACCATTAATTGTTCATTCCGCCGTGGGAATCGAACCCGGGTTTCCAGCATGACAGTCCTGCACCTTACCAACCGAGCTACCCAGCCGGTTTGTAATATATATAAATATGTAAATATGTAATATATATATATATATATATATATATATATATATATATATATATATATATATATATATATATATATATATATATATATATAGGGTAATAACTTTTAATTCAAAGTCCTATTCATGTTTGAAACTGAATGTTCAAGAGTTAAATATAATCGAGACCCTCTCTGATCATTTGTTGATCTATTATAAAAGCGTTCGCAGTGGTCTTACATGTATGATTATGCCATTTTCAAAAACCTGTCGGTTTCAAGGACACAGTTTCTGCACAGCGGCAGGAGTTCATCAGAAATTCCCTGTTGAGCTGTGGGCGTGACCCTTGGTGTCACGCCCACAGCTCACAAATAAACAAGTAAAAAATAAGGTATGTTTTGCTCCGAAATAACAGCAATTTAAATAAAGAAATACTCATAAATGCAATTTTGAGCTTAATTTTATTTATGTATGTCATCCATCATCAGAAAAATGCCACAAGTTAAAAACACCAATGACTAAATTTTCATTGGAGTGAGTCTTTGTAGCAATTGTCATATTGGAGGGTCGAGGCGCTGGAGACCAAAGGGCTGGATGAATAAAACATTATTTTATCATTTATAAATAAATCAAACAACCAAAATGTAATGTGATCCTGGGAGAAATGATGGTATAGTATAAAGATTAGATAAAACAAAGAAATAGACAAAAAAGCAAAGCATTTCACTATTAATTAAAAAAAAGAAAATTAAACACAGAAACTAACTGTCAATGACTAAGGCAGATTTTAAAACCTTTGAAACTCTAGACTGTTTTGGAGAGGTGGATGCTCAGTGAAGGCTGGAACAAAAGAAGAAAACAGCCAGAACTATGTCAAATGACTGCAATCATGGAGTCCATTTCTGGGTGACCTGGGTCATTAAAAAGAACTAAAGGTTTATCTCAATCTCAAACTGACAAAAAACTCAACCTAACCCATTAAAAACCTAAAAGGTGATCAATTTAAAACAAAGGGCAAAACAGAAGGCCTTCTAGGATTCCAACTAGAACCTGGTGAAGATGAGACTGGAAAGAGACACAAAACCTGAAAACAACATAGCATGACTTAATCCACTACATTACACCTAAAAGGGCACCAATCCTCACACCCCATCAACATTATATCACAAATTCCAGCTCATAATTACATTTGAGGGGGAGCCACATTTTGAAGAGTGATGCATATATTTGCCAAACGTTTAGGTTTTTGGGACACATTTGCCTGTTTGCAACTGTTAGATTTGTAGAAATGTTTGTCCTAGTAAATTTGAGTAATGTTATTGTTTCTTCCGTTTTGAGACACGAAAAAAAGGAAAAAAAAGACACGAGAAAAAAGTTTGTCATCAAAACATAGAGTTCTAACTAGACTTTATTTTTGCAGGGTCTGATTGTTATTTATAGAACTGTATTTTGTTTACTATATATAGATATAGATATAGATATAGATCTATATCTATATCTATATGTATAAAAACGCCCCTCTCACCCTTCCGCGGGTGGTTTCTCACCCAAGCTCTTCCAGAGGCCTGAGAGCTTGAGGGTCCTGCGCAGTATCTTAGCTGTTTCTAGCACTGCGCTTTTCTGGACTGAGAGGTCTGAGATCTTTCCAGGTATCTGTTGTAGCCACTCCTCCAGCTTGGGGGTTACTGCCCCGAGTGCTCCAATTACCACAGGCACCACCGTCACCTTCACTTTGCGGGCTTTCTCCAGTTCTTCTCTGAGTCCCTGGTATTTCTCCAGTTTCTCATGTTCCTTCTTCCTGATGTTCCCATCGCTTGGCACTGCCACATCCACCACAATGGCTTTCCTCTGTTCTTTGTCCACCACTACGATGTCTGGTTGATTCACCCTTACCATTTTATCAGTCTGGATCTGGAAGTCCCACAGGATCTTTGCCATCTCATTCTGTACCACCTTTGGAGGTGTTTCCCAGGGGTTTCCAGTCCATATTCTGCACACATGTCCCTTTATATGATTCCAGCCACTTGATTGTGGCGCTCCATGTATGCTTTCTCTGCCAGCATCTTACACCCTGCAGTTATGTGCTGGATTGTTTCAGGCGCCTCTTTGCACAGCCTACACCTTGGGTCTTGTCTGGTGTGGTAGATCTGAGCCACTATTGCTCTGGTGCTCAGGGCTTGTTCAGTGCTGTCCTGTAGGCCAGCCCTTATAGCCATTGGTAGGATATCTTGATATCAGCCACTTCAGTTATGGTCCAGTGGTACATCCAATGCAGGGGTTTGTCCTCCCATGAGGATCTGTCCTCCAGCCCTGTATCCTCTGCTCTCCATTGCCTGAGACTTTTATTTTTATATATATATATATATATATATATATATATATATATATATATATATATATATATATATATATATATGATAAACTATGAGATTTTGATTTGCAGGGATAAACATTGTGATGCTTTCTTTATAGTTGAAGTAAAAAAAAAAATGTATGTGTTTATTATTTTTTCCTGAAGCTGTTTTTTTTTTTTTTTTTTTTTTTTTGGTTCGTTACTTAACTGCAGGCTGCTAGTTGCTCAGAGACCCTCCAGCAGAAATAATCAGTATTGACCGTGGAGCACAATCTCATTATTGTTAACAGCAGGAACTAACAGGGTGACGGTGCTCTGGTGTAAAAGCAGCTTTACAATAATAAACACATTGTAGCTACAAAAAAAAAAAAAATTCTCCATTCTTTCAAAAATTCTCCAGCGGCTAGTTCAATTTTTCAAACTCCATCTGTTGTCTTCAGATAATTGCTAGCAGCGATCAGCACGTAAATCCAATGGGAATAGAGGTATGGTCGAATATGTATGGACAACAACATTACGTGCTTGTTACAGGTCATTCTGTTCAGTAATTAACCAGTGTTTCTATTTTGTTGTTGTTTCCCTCCTACCGAAAACTAAGTCTTTTTTATTTACCAGTGGTTTGTCTTTGTCTCAACCCTTGAACAATGGAGATGTTGTTGTTGTGAGGGACTGGTGAATCAAGTAGCAAACAGCAGAAAGACAAAGGTTTTGACAGTTTATTGAGACCAGAATTCCTATTTAGGTGAGGAGGCTGGACTGGTCTGGGGCTGCCTGGGAGCTGAACAGGTTGGCTTGTATTTTCAGGAGATGGAGATGAAAGCTAGAGCTTCCATCAGGACTGGAACTGATAGCGTAAGCCACATGGCAGGCAGGAACAGAATGAACATGGGACAGTCAGGCATTGCATGGCAATGAGCTGGGCATTTGTACTGCAGGGGTGTAACAGGGAACATGGGCTTTAGGTGAGTAGGAGGTGGGATCATGGGAGGAGGCAGCTCTGCAACTCTCCACCCAACTCCTGCAGCGAGAGAGAAAGACAGACAGGAACAGACAACAAACATGCTCTTTGACATACCGCAACTTTTTGAAAAGCAGCTTTTTATTTCAGCTTTGCACTGATATGCAAGATATTGCTACATACATTTACGAGGCAAAGGGTGTTTACCAAGAAAAATAGAAACAACCAATAACAGAACTAATATCCTGTTTTTTACGAGAGACATACATTGTAAGCAGTTACTTCAGCCTTGGTTTCAAAAAAAGGAAATGCTAAGTCTTTTAGGAAGTCAATGTTAACTTATTTTAAGTATAAGAATTTGCAGGAATCTGGGCCTCCTCAAAAGTGGATTCTCAACCCACAAGGAGTGAATTTCAGGCGGGCCCAGTGTTTACGCCATCGGCAGTATAGCTGCAGAGGTCCAAATGCATTATGGAATAGATTCCTATGATAAACTCAGACCTTATGGCATCACTATAGATTTAATTGAACATAATGTGGATGGAGGCTTACACAGCCAACTTTATTTTTAAAAAGCATGTTTTTTTCCTTGAAAAATACTATTACTAAATAAACTACTTTTTTCATAGTTTTGCAAGTATATTCTTAGAAAATTTTGACTTTTATACTCTTACTTTTACAACATTATGATGGTCTTAATACTTTGTCGTACAATTATTTGCTAGAAAAACCATGACCAAGGAGAATGAAATAGGTAAAGCCAAATGAAAATGTAGGGTTCACTAACCTTCACACTTTTAACTTGGGTCTTTATTATTTGCTTGACAGCTCTGCTGAGTCTAGAACAAGGAAGTAAAAATTAAGGTCATTTGGTCATCTTTGATATTTGTGGTTTTTGGCTGAAATGTTGATGCTGCTACACTAGTAATTACAAGGTGAGTGAATAAACAATGTTTTTATAGCAGCAAATAAGCAGTTAGGCTGTTAGTTTATATATGTGTTACATATTAAGGAAGTTACCTAAATACACATCCCTGGTTGAGGATATACACTTTATTTTAATAAATTAAAAAATCAAATCAAGTTACAAAAGAGTGACTAAAGCCAACACTTTATTGCAATGAAATATTGCATTTTCAACCCTGTAATCAGACATTTCCTGAAGTGGACACAGATGTTTGTATTTATGTGCTGCAAGGGACAGCAGGACTTTTACCTAGAGAGTCTTCTGATTCAGAGCCCAGTAGGATCAGTGTTATTTTTAAACACTTTAGCCTATGAGACAATAACTGTTTGACTTTGATTTTTCGCCTATATTACTATGTTTCCTGACAAAATCCAGCAACACAGTATAGTGTAGAAGAAACTTGTTTTAGGAATAAAGAAAAAAAATAAGATAATAAAAAACAGGAAAGGTCTACCCCAGAAAGTCCGGTTGGTGAAAAAGGGCCATAAAGGAAATTAGAGTAACCGCAAACAGGAAACAAAGAAGCAGATAGAGGTCCAAAGAGGGCAGACCTATAAACTAAATAGAGGAAAATAAAAGATGCAATTAATGGATTAGATGCTCAAAGTGCTTACACTGTGTTCATTATTCATTCACTCGTTGGTCCTACTTGGTTATGGTAAGCCACTGATGTAGCCACAGGTGCCCTGGGGCAGACTGACAGGGGCATGGCTGCCAGTGTGCACCTACAGTCTCTCTGACCATCACCGAGACATTCATATGCATTCACACACCAGTGGAGGCAGGGAGGGTGAAGTCTCTTGCCCAAGGACACAACGACAGTTGGCTGGGGGGAGCGGAGATCGAACCACCAACCCTTCGATCCTTGGCAAACCTCATGAACCGCCTGAGCCACTGGCACCCTTTGAATGCTTAACCAAATATATACAAAATAAAAGACTGTAATAATAATGTAATTTTTCATTCATTCATCTTCTAATCTGTTTTTTACCTTTCGGGGTCATGGGGCAGCCGGAGCCTATCCTGGCCACTTGCGGATGAAGGCAGGGGACATCTTGTACAGGACCCCAGTCAGTCTCAAATTTAAAATTTAAAATAAAAAAAAAAAAAAAAACGCTCTTGCCTCAAAGCAAGAAGGCCTCTGGTTCAAGTCCCGGCTGGGGGACATGAAAATCAACATCAACCTTTCTGTGTGGAGTTTGCATGTTCTCCCCATGAATGCGTGGGTTTTCTCCGGGGTCTCCGGCTTCCTCCCACTGTCCAAAACATGTTTCATAGGTTAATTGGCAATTCTAAATTGTCCCTAGGTGTGAGTGTGAGAGTGAATGGCTGTGTGATTGTTGAAATTCTTCCCTGCAACAGACTAGCGACCTGTCCAGGGTGTCCCCTGCCTTCGCTCATGAGTGGCCGGGATAGGCTCCGGCAGCCCCTTGACCCCGATAGGGAAAAAACGGATAAGAAAATGAATGAATTAATTTTTTTTTTCCAATTGTAAAAACATGAAAGGGATCATCTGCCTTTACTGTCATGTGACAACAAGTAAGGGTTAAAAAAGTGCGCATTATCACTTCTTAACGCACGCCGTGGAAACCTAAACCGTCCATCGCAAAGCCAGAGAGAAAGTTCTCCTGTTACCAGTTGTTTTTGTCCAGATGATGAAGCTAGGTTGATTTAAAGAAGCCGGCACAATGATACAGAAGATTTTAAATATGTGACCGGAACTTCTTTTTGGGCCATGTGGTTATCACTTTTTAATGCACACCGAACAGCTAATCGGAATCGAGTATTCACCCGGACCATGGTATAATAGTGTGTAAACTGCTTTACGCTGCTTTACGCTGTCAGCTGCAACATTGTAACTTTTTTTACAGTTTTGCACTGGGTGTATAATCTTTTATCCCTGGTGTCCTTTGACAGCTCTTTGGTCTTTGTTAGGGTGAAGTGGTTACCTTTCTTTCTGTTTAAAGGTGTGGACAAGTGTCTTTATACAGATGACCAGTTCAAACAGATAACATTACAGTAATACAGGTAACATGTGGAGGACATGTTAGAGGTCTGGGAGGGACAGAATTCTTGCTGTTTGCTAACTATACATTTTTGCACAGTTATACAAGTAAATTCTTTACAAAATCTAAAATGTGATTTACGTCTGTCTTTTAAAAGGTGAAGTGAGTCTATCATAAACATTATAAACTTCCCTCTTTTTAAGCAGAACAACAGAATCAGTGACTGACAAACCTTTCAAAAGAAATCCAGAGTTAGAAAGAGTATTAGAGTTACTGTACTAAACCATGAAGGCCCGTGCACGCCAAAGGACATCTGAATGTCCTAAAAACCAATTCCACCATTTCAATTTTTATATGCTGCTCCCTCTCATGAAAGTAATAAGGTGTAACATGAAGTGGTCCTTTTGTAGAGGTATAGCAGTCGACCTCTGATTGGAACATTACAGGTTCCCTTCCTGCCCTGTCTGCCCATGTGTCTTGGGCAAAAACCTGAAGCCCACATTGCTCCTAGTGGTCATAGGTTGGCTTTGAAGGAACCAAGAAACCATCAATGTTTGATCAACTTTGGGAAAGTGGAATACAATGAATAGATGCATTCAAAATTTGATTTTTATTGCTTTGACTTAACCACTTTTTGGAATTGACATTAAATCCTTAACCCTTTAACACAGGCAATTTCGCTGGTAACACCATAATAAAACACATTCTGTGGACTACTGTTACTCTGTGGTCGTTTACCTGGTTGCAAAATATTCTGGTGCTTTTCTCCCAGTCAGTATCAGTTGTTGATGGTACACCACGGTAAAGTGCTGCATATCAGTGCAGAGCTGCTTCTCTGCACTTCAGAATCCGCTGGAATTACGTTATTGTGTGACCAGTTAAGATTTATGGTCGTCAGAAGAATGTCAAGACTGGAGCTGAAGCTCTAGTGTTAAAGGGTTAATTTATTTTATCTCACAGTTTCTCCTTGTTTGGACTTGAATTGCTGCATTAGTGAACCTGATCATTTATGCACGAGTTTAATTGCCACAAACCTTTTCTTCATCCCCCTCTAAAATACCTGACTGTTGCTAGTAGTTTGTTTCTTTCTTTGGTTTTAATTTTATTTTCTATTTTGAGACTCTTTGGTCATGTTGCCTAAAGATGACTGTTTTTTTTTCCCCTGCTGATGAAACCTTGTATTAGACATCCTAAAGGGTCAACTCCCACCTGAGCATAATTACACAGCCCGCTGATGCAAAAACTATGGTCGCTCACAGAAAGACATGACGACCCCATAAAATATGAGGTCCGTTAACCACTCAACTGGCTAATGAAATCAAGCCCATTCTTATTTAAATTCTACATTATTTTCTCTGCTATTCAGCTTGCGTACTGTGACTTGCATTATCATTTAAGAAGAGAATAATCATCCATCAAGAGAGCAACTCTGCATCAGAGCCACTTTAGAAAAACCTTTTATCTCACACCATGTTGAAGACCACACAGAAAAAAAAAAAGAAAAAATAAAATAACTGCATCGTTTTCATGTTCTTATCCATGCACATGAAAAATTAAAGACAAAGCACCTTCTCTGCATGTTTGCCCACAACAATATGTAGTTCACAAGTTGACCTTGCCACCAGTGGTTGAGATTACAGTAAAGAGAGACACCCGATAACTAATGAAAGAATCCGACTGCAGAGCGAAGTCAAGGGTAGCCGAAAAGGGCACACGGGGAGTGACGTCAAAGAGTTTCCTCATGTCCCTTTGGCTTCATGTCCCCCGCAGCTCACCAGCCTTAAAAACATCCAGACACTCATGAATGCTGACATTTCTTGCAGAACACACATCTGATATTTTGGAAAAATCCTTTTAGTCCATAAAAAACTTGCTGCATATTAATTTGCTTGCTACTGATTCCTTCTGTCAGTCCTTTTAATCATTGCTTCTGATGTAGTTGTATTTTTGACACTTGGATGTTACTAATTAAATATATAAACACTTAATCATTCATACTCAACTGACTTGTCGATGCATCCTCCCAACAAAGCACCTTCAGAGCTGTATAGAGGCTTTTGAAAACATTTATGTCCCTCAGATATTGTGGTATTGGACTTTGACTTTTAAATTTGAACAAAAAACATGTTTGAATGTTTTTTTTAAAAAGAACAGTCTCCGCTAATAAGATAAACCACCTTAAAATCTGAGTATTCATTGCTCATAATAGTTTTTGTGTACACATATCTATAGTGCTTTAAACTGATAAGATTTTTGTTTTATTTTGAATTGATATTTAACAGGCAACATTTTGACACTGCTATGATCAAAATAAGACGCTATGAAAATTTTCTGCACTATAAGGCGTACATAAAAGCCTTCTTTTTTTTTAACTGCTTCTAATACAGAATGCCATATATATGAATAGTTATGCCGTGATCACACTGAACCTGACTCTTTAAAAGAAATATATCTAATCTCTTAACATCAAATATTTGGCGGTAGCTCCTCCCACATGCGTCTGAGGCGTCAAGCTTGTGAACGCATTTTCATACAAGCCTAAAGCAGCGGACTCTCCATGTGTCCAAATAGAGGCGGCCGATACAAATTTGATTTGTAAATCCTGTTTGGTGTGAACATAGCATTATATGTATTGTGAATACTGTCATGATTTCACCAGGATGAGGAACCCAGATGCTGCAATCCAGAAGGAGGACAGGTAAGTGGATGGTGAGAAAGGTTTTACTATTTTTCTCCAGAGGTGCAGATGGTTGGTTGAAAGAGAGTCCAGACTAGACGTGGCTTTGGCGAGGCTGGAGGGTTCTTGAAGCGGTTGGCGGGTGCCGAGGGTTTCTGATCTCCTGAGACATAGAAAGAAAGGTCCGTGCTGCCGTCACTCATGAGAGGTTGGATCCTGAGACAGGGAACATAGAATTAGTATGAGCCAGAGACTTAGAACAAGCAGTAACGAAGCTTAGAACAAGAACAGTCACCATAAGGGGTAACAAACTGGCGTCGAGTAGTGGCGTTGGATCTCCTTATGAAGCTGCAGCAGAGATGAGGTGAGTGAAGGCAGCTGGTGGCAATCAGGAACATTAGAGTCGAGCTGTAGAAGGGAGGAGACTGCCAGGCACCATGACAAATACGTTGAAGCGGCTTATGCTTTTAAAGTAGTTCATGTGTAATGTGTTACTAACAAGTTCCTTAGCTACTGTACTCTGAACACAGTTAATAAAGTCTGTCTAACTGATGGACTTTTATCTCTGTATTCTTTTGTCTTGCTTAATGCGCCTTACAGTTCAGTGTGCCTTATTTATGACATGTTTCAAAATAGATCACCCATTGACGATGCGTCTTATAATGTGCCCTATAGTGCAGAAAATATGATAATAGAGACTGAAATACAAGCAAAGAGTGAAAGTAAAGGAACAATCAAGACGTGAAAATCAAAGAATCCTTTTTGTGCTTTGGCTACTCCCTTTAGTGAGTACTAAAGTTAAAGCTAGAGATCATACCCATCCCTAAAAAGTAAAAATAGGAGTCATTCGAATGCTTACAATTTCACTGTTGTTCACGTAAGGCATACGCCTACAAGAGTATTACAGCAAATCTGCTTCCACTGATTTGCACAGTTGGTTTGAAAGAGATTTTCACGCCGGATGCCCTTCTGGCACAACCCTGTAATTCATCCGGGCTGGGACATTTACAGGGAGACCCAAGTTTAGGCCAGCTGGTGGCTACATAGTTAGGCAGTAGCGCAAAGTGTCTTGCCAGAGGACCCACACTGGATAAAGCTCATTCCGCCCCAGGGGATTAAACCTTGATTTTTCCTTGTGCCAGTCCTGCACTTGACCAACTGAGCTTCAGCCGCTAAATGCTAACAATTTGATCAATGTGTAAAAATAAATAAATTGATTTTATTTATTCCATGCTCTCTTTCCCAGCTTTTAGGCCCACTAATTGGGTTGCACTGCAACATGTAAAGTTGATTTGGAATGAAGTATTCTGTATGCAAATCATGTCAAGCCATTATTGGAATACTGTCCATGTGGGATTACAATCAGAATATTGCTGTACATGCAAACGTGGCCAATATTGGTCTGGAAAGTTCCAACAGCTGCTGCTTTACATTTGTGAAAAGTTAAGTAATGTTCTCCCCCCATTTGTCAGATAAAACTACAGTTTTTGTTTTAATACTTGACATACTCTATGTGTTCGATTCATATACTTGGAGCCTATGATAGCATCACACAGCAGCTGCACATGACACCGTTTGATTTCCACATTCTGTAAGAACAACTAAGGGCTGCGCTTTTCGCTCACTGTGTAACTTCCAAAAAAAGATGACACAAAAGGCGGTTCCCTGCACTTCTGGCCATTTTCCACAGCTAAAGAAACACGCATACACAGGAAGAACTGCAGAAAATCTTAAATCCACAGCCTGTCCCCAAACAACCTCCTATTGTGCTAAAGAGCTGAAATAAAGCTGTTTTCTTGTCAGAAAGCCAATATTGTAGCTGCTCTGTGCAGCAGGGGCTCATTCATGTTGCTTTCTAACATGATCAAATGTCATAGGTGCTTTTGAGAATAAGAAAGGAAAATGCTTTTTCTGTTTGATGTTGGGTTTTTTTTTGTTTTTGTTTTTCAAATGATGTGTGAATAAAAATAACTATTTATGAGGTCGAAAATTCCTAAAGTAAAATATAGGAAACATTTAAAAATGTAATAAAAAACAAAACAACAAGCTAAGGAGTGAAGTTAATATAGAGATAGAGAAATTAGGGCTATAGTGAAGGTTTGCATTGAAAAACAAAAAGGAAGTGTGACAGAAGGACAACATGAGAGCTAAAACCGAGGTGTAGATGGAAACGCAGGCAGACTGAAACATTTGGGCCCAGAGTGACAAGGAAGAGAAAAGCACTGAGAGGCAGATGCTGCTGGACAGGAAAAACAGGCAAAGGCCCCTGTGGAGTCAGCGTGTCAACTAAGTTCTAATTGCCACCTCTTGGTGGACAGTAAGGGCGGGTGGAGGTGTGTGTGTGGGGGGGGGGGGGGGTTCTCAGAGAGAGAGGAAAGAAATGCAAGGCATGTGGCAGAGATAACATGGTGAAAGACAGAGGAAGGACACTGGGAGTGGAATGTCTGGATGGATTAAAATCTATCTGAAGGGATATGAGGTTATTACAGTACAAGCAAACATGCATGAAAAACATTAAACAGGGAGCACGCTAATGACTTAGAGCACATTAGTGGATCACACGGCACTTTAAAAATACAGGAAAACTAAACAGTTTTGGTTGTACTTTAACATTTACTGTTAATAAAAAAGGAATTACAATTATGCTCATTTATGGGTACAGTGTAAAAGGTGAAAGGTATATTTCCAATTCCTTAAAAGAGAAAATAACTGAAGACAGGTCAGTTCCCAGTTTAACCAGTAAGAGTTCTTACATAGACAAGTTTTACCGTATCTTCTGTATTATAAGGAGCACTTAAAAGCCTCATTTTAGTCATATAAGTCGGAGAGCCTTACATGGGCCATTCTACAGAATTACTAACACATTTTCAAATGTGTCACTTGTATCAATTTTTAGCTTAGCATCGCTAAGTCATGGTTGAAGTTAGCTAAAACTTGCGATTGAAGATTTGTTTAAAATTGGCAAACTAAACACATTTTGTCCAGGAAACACAACACACGGTGGAGAAGATTGATTTACAAGGTCAACAGCCAATCATGAAGCAAAACACAGTGCGATGTTAAATTAAAAAAAAGCAATAGCCCACTGTAAAATATCCACGAAACAGCGAGACTGTGAAAAGGGATATAGCGAGGGAACACTGCTTTTAGACTGACACTCAGAGTAAAAATGTGAACATGTCTCATCAAAGAAAATGCAAAAAGAACTCTTGCCTGAAATAATAATAATAATAATAATAATAATAATAATAATAATAATAATAATAATAATAATAATAATAATAATAATAATAATAATAATGGATTGGATTTATTTGCGCTTTTCCGGATGCTCAAAGCGCTTACAGTGTGTCCATTATTCATTCATACTTGGTGATGGTAAGCTACTGATGTATCCACAGCTGCCCTGGCGCAGAATGACAGAGGCGTGGCTGCCAGTTCGCGCCTACGGCCCCTCTGACCATCACCGGGATCATCCATGCACATTCACACACCAGTGGAGCCACACTGGAGGCAAGGAGGGTGAAGTGTCTTACCCAAGGACACAATGACAGTTGGCTGGGGGGAGCGGGGATCGAACCGCCGACCCTTCGATCATTGGACGACCTGCTCAACCGCCTGATAACTTATAATGTTGCCTTATTAAACTGTAATCTATTGTAATTTTCTATTCATATAATGTAAAGTTCAAGATAAAATCTTCCTTAGTTCTCATCTTATAAGTCTTATTTGATGTGATTTTTTTTTGTCACATTTATATTCACTTCCTGTATATTTCAGTTTTTTTTATTTTTTTGCCCTGTGTATTTTGTTGTGATTTTTTTTTTTTATTTTTATGATTGGATGTCTCTTTAAAACCAATATTGTGCCTTCTTTTGTGGTGATATCACTTTTTATGTTCACAAAATGCCTCTGTGTATATTTCTGGTTATCTCCTCTCATGTCAGTTGTTTCCTCCTTCTCCTGTCTGTGGTTTTTACTACCTTTTATTTGTGTCATATGTAATTTGTTTTTGAATGTGTCTTTCTCTAGCTCACTTTATTTTTGGAGCCCAGAGTGACCCATGAAAGGCACCTTTACTTATCTGTCCTGAATTTAACATCTGTTTTCTATAGGGTAAAAAGGAAAAAAAAACATTTATATTGTAGATTGGTAGCAATGAAATGCCAAATATTAGCAAAAAAATAAAATCAAAATACATGTTGATACTGTCGACCAATAGAGATATCACAAAATATACCATTATCCTTAATTATTTGGAGGATTATGATAAAAATAGGTAGGCGCCTGTGGCAAAAGCACACAACGGGTAGCATGAAGGTCACAAAATATAGAATTCCAGTGAAGGCTGCCTGAAACACTATTCTATAAAGCTCATGGCATATGTAACTGTACTGTATGCCTGCAAGAATCTTTAAATGTGACCTTTATGAAGTCCTTTGCATTGAGTTTCTATTTTGCAAGAAATATGGCACCAACTCTTTTAAAAGAAAATGGAACAAGAGTGGGAACTGTAAAAGAAGGCTAACAGCTCATCACAAATATTTACTTTATAAATATATTTACATTTAGATATTTAGAGATATACTGAAGTAAAGTCAATACATTTTAAAATTAAGACCTGTAAAAGAAAAGAAAACTGTTTCCTCTATAAGTTCATTGTTTCAATGTATCTTTGACCAGCACTTCTTCAGGTCAATCCCAGTTTTACCCCTTGGCCCTGACCCTTCATTCAACAAGGGGTGAGCAGTATTATTATGTTTAGGCTAACATCTAGAAATTCAGCAGTTCATATTTATTTTGCATCTTGTGTGTATTACTTTAAATTAAAAATTGTTTACATTTGGAAACAACAATCCAAATGACATAGATATATGGTGTCAAATCAGGATCAGCCTAATATGACTGAAAAACCAGATTGTACATTTGACAAATAGACAATGTCAATGAAGTTAAAAAAAAAGTTGAAAAATTGAAAACAGTTTTAAACTTGAAAATGCGAATTTTAAACTTGAAGTAAAAATAACATATAGAAAAGACTATTTGAAAAAAATGAATGAATAAATAAAACATGAAAGAAAACTGAAAGTATAAAAATATAAATTTGAAAATTAAATAAAAAAAATCTATGAGCCTAAAACTGTTACCAAATAAATAAATAACACTTATTTTTAACAGCTGCTTTTTTCAACTTTTTTTTTCAAATGTTATTTTCCTTTTTGCTCTCCCAATTTCACAATTTACAGTTTTAGGTTTTAATTCCCCCTGGGGGTGGGGCTTGAGTTTGTTTGCTACCATGACATGATTGACTTTGGATGATACAGGGGATGGTGACGTCATTTCTTTCTTTCTTTTGCTGTTCCTGCCCCCTGTGCCGTACGTCCTCTAAATGTATCAAACTTTGGAAGAGGATTAGTTTACACCAAATAGGAAGAGGGATGACCGCCAACAATGCTGTTTTGGAGTGGAAATGCCCATTACCTTTATCAACCGATGTCAGTCATGTCCCATTAGCCGATGGGCTCAGACATTATTCTAGTAAGTTCAAACATTATAAACTGACTTATCAAGTAAATCAGAAGTACATTGCATAAACAATGAATGTACCTTCGGTGTCTTATGCTCTCGTACAAACCAAGGAAGGTATAGAATGGTGTCAAAAGGTAAAGACAAAAAAGAAAAATAATTAAAATATGAATAAAAATAAAAATAAAAATAAATAAAAATCATAAAATCATTAGTTTTGTCTTTCATTAGCTGAAAGGCAAATTAACATGTAAGTTCCATAGCTAAAAACAAATAGGCATTTTCAAAATGCAATTTACTTATTTTATCATTTATATCAAACTTAGGACTATGTTTGAAACTTGAAGATAGATTTATTTTATAATTGAAAATAGTAAGATTGTAGGAACTGCCCTATTTCTTACTTTTCGTTTTAAACTTTACCAAGGTCAACCTAATCTGAAAGCTTTTCAAAATGAAGGCTAACAAGAAGGACAAATGGATGAATTGGGATTTGCCTATTGTCTTGCATTTATTAAGAAACTAAAAAGAGCGAGAAAATGGGAGAATAGCTGATGAAAAATGAATATGCAGGTGTTCGATGATTTGGAGGTAAATGCAGGGAAGTAGATTGAGATGGTTTGGACATGTTAAGAGAAGAAACAGTGATCATGTCGGTAAAAGGATGATGAGGAGAAAAATAGGCCTAGAGGAAGACCAAAGAGGAGGTCTATGGATGTGGTGAAGGAGGACATGAGGAATCTTGGAGAAAGTGAGGAGGATGAAGAGGGTAGAATCAGAGATGGAGGTGGATGATTTGGTGCGGCAAGCACATAGCGAGCAGCTGAAAGGCAAATTAGGAGAAGAGTCCCATGTTGCTTGTCTGGATTGAGTGGGAGGGCAGGTGCAAAGTAAATGACTCTCAGAAACCAAATAGCTTAGATGAGAAGTTACATTCAGAGGAGAGAACATGCTCCAAAAATTCAAGCTTCCTCTCTCATTGTAAAAAAAGATTTAAGATCCTGTATAAATCCCTCAATAAATTAAACAGTAAAACAATCTATAATGTAATAATCTCGGATCTAATTTAGTTCTGGCATTTGAGTCACTTTTCAATTCTTCCACTTGCACAAACGAGTCAATGTTATGTGTAACTGATGAAAAAGATAAATAAGAAAATGTTCAAAAGCGTGGTTATCTGAAAAAACAAAATGTCGTAATTTTGTACAAAAACAAGTGGAGAGTAATAGTATTTAAAGTTAAATGTAAAGAAATGTGATTTTCATGATGAATGTAAAGTTTTCTGCCATCAACTAAGAATTCAAGAATAAAGTTCACATTTTAAAGCCAGCATATCTGCGTAGTCTACACAATAACCAATAATATCTGAAGTGTGTTTGAAATAACTGAAACTGTATTTCTCTCCTGCTGCATTTGAGGTTTTGGAAATTGTTCTTGACTGTGTTTTTATATTTCATGGCTTAAGAAACCAAAAAGTAAAAGTTTGAAGTTGTGATCTAAAAGCACAGAGACACAACCTATAAATCCACCAAGAGATGCAGTAAAAATGACTGCACCACAAGTCATATCACTCTCTGCACCATTATTGTGAAGTAATTCATAGAGGAATATTTTTCTATTTGAATATTTCTTATCATAACTGAGGTCTTTCAATGTCCAACAGTAAAGTTAAAAATTTAGTAAATAAAACATACATAAAAACTTCAAAGGCTCATGTTTGACACAATTCTGGTGCATCTCTCCTAACTACGTACAGCAGTTATTTGTCAGCAAGCAGGAAATGTGGAACGCTATTTTCCTGGTGGCATTATTTGCACAGCTGGTTATTGAACAATCTGCTGTGAGCAAACAAACATTGTTAAAGGTTAGAGTAAAGTGAAAACTGCTGCTATAGACCCCCGGATCAAAAACCAGTATACATTTTGGAAAATTAAAATAAAAAGAAGATGCAATTGGGGAAAAGATGGATAACAAAGAAACTGTATTTGTTGAAAGGCACCTGCCTCAAGATGTATATATTTTTTCAGTGGCAGACCGTGCCTTACACACCCGGGCCTTCAGTAGTGCTACGTCTGAATCACTCAGCCCCTCATTAACCATTTTACATTTTGGATGACCGACATTGATACTGCGATACAGGGCCTTCAGAACTGATAGTGAAGGCCTCTTTAGCTCTGACCCAGCTTGGCAACAAAGGACAGCTGAACTCCAATTGGTTCAATGCTCCAATATTAAAATACATCTGTCTGGAAGCAGCATAACCATCATAAACACAATAAAAGGGAAGGGACAGACCATTTGGAATGATTTGATGAGTGTGCATGGACAAAATACACTGACCAAAAATATAAACGCAACACTCGTTATTGCTCTCATTTTTTATGGTATGAACTCAAAGATGTGAAAAATGTTTCACATACACGAAATAACCAGTTCTCTGAAATATTGTTCACAAATCTGTCTAAATCTGTGATAGTGAGCACTTCTCCTTTGCCAAGACAATCCATCCCACCTCACAGGTGTGCCATATCAAGATGCTGATTAGACAGCATGATTATTGCACAGGTGTGCCTTAGACTGGCCACAAGAAAAGGCCACTCTGAAATCTTCAGTTTTGTTTTATTGAGGGGTTCAGGGGACTCAGACAACCAGTCAGTATCTGGTGTGACCACCATTTGCCTCATGAAGTGCGACACATCTCCTTCACATAGAGTTGATCAGGTTGTCTATTGTGGCCTGTGGATTGTTGGTCCACTCTTCTTCAATGGCTGTGCGAAGTTGCTGGATATTGGCAGGAACTGGAACACGCTGTCGTATACGTTGATCCAGAGCATCCCAAACATGCTCAGTGGGTGACATGTCCGGTGAGTATGCTGGCCATGCAAGAACTGGTATAAAATGCACATATTTTCTGCGATTTTTCACAGAAGGCATGTTTCCCATTCAAAATATTGGCTGGTTGGGTGTTCTGTCAGGGAAATGTGATCTCAGTTGTTCTTTTTAAATTGTAGTTTATTTTGCTTTATGCGATTGACCATATATGAAAACTGGACTGGGTGACCCCTCCCCCTCATGTTTCAAACAGGAAGGACTTGCTGGCTTCAAGAAGCTAAAATCCCATTGACTTCTACTGAGAAATAAACAGCTCAGTCATTTTATTTGTCAGGATAAGCATTCTTGCTCGTCTGCATTTATGAACATGTTCTTGTTAATCTTTTTTTTTTTTTCGGAATATTTTTTCTGTAGTGCAAGTTATTCTAGGTATAAACTGGCTCCAACATGGCGGCATCTATATTGTGAAAAAAAAATGGCGACTGAATTGATCGAATTTATTTGGTTGAAGCCATTTTCTTTGGGTAGGGTCACATTCTCTCGGTACAGTTTTCATATGCAGTCAATGGTTTTTGTGTACAAGTTCACATGATAGCAATCCTTTTGTTGAGTATCTGAGTATAAAAACCTTGCTTTTTGTAAGATCTTGCAAATAGTTTTGTAAAACGCTTAAGCTGATTATAACACTTAGAATAATTCAAAGGGCATCTTCGATTATTTAAAAACCATTAAACCATTAAAATCTACAGTACATGAGTATATCCTATTGTGTAATAAAGATCCAGCAATTAGATGACAACAATCCTAAACCCTAAACCTATGAATCTAAAGCAAAAACTATAACAAAGCCTCTGACTAAATCAGATGATGTCACTTTTTTGACAACATTTTTCACCTTGTATAAAAAGAATTCAAGACAAAATTTGCCAGGAGGAACAAACACTTGTATTGCCTTTTCTTCACCTTTAAGTAGTTTATAGCAAAACAGCAAGTATTTATTAAGTCTTCATTTAGCGTTTATATTGATTGGTAAGCTAACAAGGATCAACGCTTTAATAAATCAATGTTTTAAACAGTAAACTGTAAAATTGTACTCATTTGTCTGACTGGGCTGATGTTCCAACTTTTGGCCTTTAAGTTCACGCAAAAATGTAAATGTCTTAACCGAATAAATGTCATTGCCACATTAGCAGTACTTATCAATTAGTCTCAATCAATTAGTAATGCTAAGCTTTCGAATGTTCTGGGGCAGAGGTATTTTTTATGTGGCTGCTTCTGGTTTTTCTTTCACTTAAGTCTGGTGAGGATCCAGAGTTCAAAATTACAAGACAGTGTATTGGATTTGGCTGGGACTGCATTCTCCAAAGGCCCTAATTATTGATGCAGGACCACATTTCAAGCCAAAGAACAAGTTAGATTATGCTGCGAGCTGAAAAAAACAAAAGACTCTGTGAGCTCCCTAACATCCTAAAATTTAATTTGATAATAAAAAACGGCCCGTCATGTGTCTACACGGTACAAGAGCAACAATTCTTTACATAATCAGACTGTTATTTTTCGTTGTAAAATTTGTGTTACTTTGTGTTTAACAGTTTTCCAGTTGTTATTTTTTGCTGCTAGTCTATGAAGGACCCCAGAGTTTATGCAGATAAGATTTTGTGACTCGGAGGTTAATGGCTTCCTCACAAGATTAGAAATTCAAATGGGAACCGGCTTTTAATCTGGTGTTATGCAGAACTGTAGAGGTTATGACCTCTATGAAAGAGTGAATGCAGGGGTCAGCTCTTCTTATCTCGCTGAGCATACACACACAGGGATTTCTGCCGACTTTTAAGCAGCATTTCAATCATGACTGTTAGAATTTCATATTTTTGCAAAACACTGCTTTGGTTCAACAGCTAATGGTTTTAATTATTTGTCCCAAAGATCATCTGTGCAGAAAACACTGACTACAACAACACCATGTCTTCTTCCTTGTCAATGTAAGAAGAATTATTTTTTTGTACAACATTGCATTTTAGTTTTTCCTCTGATACCAAAACACAATCTTAGTTTAAAGGGTCTATATCGTGATATACCTAAGCCATTCAAAGTAAACTATATCCATATAAATCCTAACTTTGGCACACAAAAAAACACATTTTTAAAAATTTAATGAGTTGTTTTCATGGGCTCAGCAGCAGGTTCATTGTAACAGCCACTGATCTTTTTACAAAGTAGGTTGTGGTAAAATCTCTCTATAAATACTACAAAGAATAGTGACAGACACATCTTATGAGATAAAAAGAACTTTATGTTACAAAAGGAAACGTGAAATGAAAATATATAGAGCCCGAGCAGACCTCCACGCTACGTAGTTTGTCCAAGTGGGGCTACCGTAGTGTGACGTTATACTCAGTCCAAAGGACCCCGAACAGTTATTGCAGGCCGAAAGGTTGTGGTACCTACACCGGAAGTAAGTAGACACGATGTCTGAGGCACCGTCTTTCGATCCGCCTATTTCATGATATGAACTTAGAGCCGGCTTTGGCAGTGTGTCTGTGTTTCGCTCACATATGAACTGTTACAAAGATGGATATGCAAATTGTGCATATAAAATGAAAGGGTTTTGGCAATCACTTTCTTAGCCGCTAGCTCAGATAAGAAAGTGGGTGTGTGTGTTAGCCTGGTGGAAGTGCTGGCAGCGCAGAGTCTTTCTGGAAGGGGCTCTTCCCAATTTGTTACATTACAAATTCCCAATCCACGTCCAGCCTGTTGAATTTGACCAGTTTTATTGGCCATAACGGTTTGGTATCCATAACTGTCCCACTGCATAGCTCCAAAAACAGTCATATCTGACTCCACACACTTCAGCATTAACTGGATTTAACTGGATCTCCTGTTTTGAGCAAGTGTAGTGAGCTTGGCTTTTGAGTCAACAAGCCTGACTTGGACGTCTTTGGTCGTCTTCCATCTGACGTACACCACAGCACCATAGCTTTCGTTGCTCCAATCAGAGAATGTAATTTCACAGGGACTACCAAGCCAGTCAATTGGAGTGAGGCGTCCTGAAAAGTAATAAGACTAAGGTGCACATAGTCTTCAAAAGGCATGTTGCTTCCTCTCTTAGACTTTTGGATAGAGGTTTGTCCCAGGTCTTTCGTCTTTGTACCCTGCTACTTTGAACGCTTTCCTGTCGTGCCACCCTCATTTTCTGCCTTGTTGAGAAATTGATTGCAGTTATTACTACAACTAAGACTAGAAATTTTTATTCATGTAAATAGCGCCTTTCATTCAGGTAAAAACAGTGTTTTAAAAAAAACAAACAAATAAAATAGTCATAAAAAATGAAAATTATATAAAACAGATAAGAAAATCAAACACAGTTGGCATCCCTCCCTCACCAGATTCCTCCATCCACCCACCCAGTTCTCCCAATATAACCCTTAAAGGGCACCTAAACAAAAAACTTAGAAACTGCGGCTTAAAGAAGCAGTCTATCTCGGTACTGCTGTGCAGAAACTGTATAATGGGGATCAATTTATTCCAAGGCCCAACCCGACCATGGGGGCAGTATTGGGGGTAACGGATTAAAAAAGTAACAAATCCCTGTAATTTAATTAATTATATCAGTAATGGAGGAAAGTAACAAATTATAGTTTCAATTTCAGTGATTGCATTTTTGTAGGCTCTGACATTTTCTCTCATTTAAATCAAACAAAATGGAGGTGAATTTAAAAAAATGAGTTACTGCCGCATACACGCACGCATGTGCGTACATAATTGGGGATCGGTCAAAGGTAGACTTGCAGCAGAGCAGAACTTTGCACAAAAGGCAGACTTAAAGAGAGAAGTGTGCAACTATTTGTAATGGTATTCCTAAAGTCCGAAAAAATTAACATGGAGGCAGTAAATGGTTCTTTGTGTTTCATGTTGTGTTGAAGAAAGCTGGCCTAAATTTAACTTTTTCTGTTTTTTTCTTTATTTACTGTATTTTGGAACATAGTTTTAGCACAGGGATTGTTGCACACAGATAAACACTCGATCAACATAGAAGCATGCAAGTAGTCATATAAGCAGCCAGACCAAGAAAAACTTTAATTGGGTTTGAGGATGATGTTGTCTCAACACAGACAGAAAAGAAAAGTACAGTAAATAATTGCTTTGTTTAGATCAGCAGTTTCCAATGTTTTTTTTGCACCACGGTCTGGTTTACAGTCAGACGATCCTTCCATGGACTGACATTTATGGGCAATAAATACAAAAGGAAACTGATAAGACCAGGATAAAAAATAATTTGTTCTACATAAAACATTAAAGGGTATCTAATGTGTATGCAACTTTGCAGCATCCTCAAATTACTCATCCTCTCTTCACATATTAAGCAGAGTGGGTTTGCTGCGTTGGAATTCCTGTCCATATTTTTCAAGTAGGACTTCTAGCATTTGCTTAACTTAATTCTCTTGTTCTTTGAAGTTTCTTCTTCTGTCTCTTTTATCCTGCACCAAGAAACTTTTAAACAACTTTATTTTTTATTTTTTTGTATAACTGTGCATGAATTGGAATTTCAATAAACAATATTACTGTATGGAGCATCCATTTTAGGAAGGTATCAAATGTATGTAAGACATGTGACCAAGGGGAGCATATTCACATGCATCAAGACTGAGCCATAGACAGATGTGGCAGAGAGAATCTGGTGGTTTTCCAAAATAAAACACTGTTAAGAACCAAATAATAGTGAAAGAATGATGTTAGTTGCATAAACAGTTGAGGAGTCACAGTACAGTGGTGTCTTGTTTATCACAGGGGATATGTTCTAAAAATAACCCACAATAGATAAAATTCCCAAAGTAGGATTACAGATATTTTAACGCTGTAAAACATCTCACTACACACTCTATCCACTTTGGACATGAACCTTTAAACACTTTTTTTGTTTTGTTTAAACTCTCAAAGTTTACTTTTATAGAAAAACAAGTCCAGTTCTTGAGAATAACAACAAAGATTTGCTTGCGATCAAAAATTTATTTCGATTTGGCAGCTGAACGCGTACAGCAGACATGGCACAGAAATGGTTGACTGGTAATGGTCTCTAGACTCTAGAGCAGGGGTCTCAAACTCAATTTACCTGGGGGCCTCTGAAGGCGGGGTCTAGCTGAGGGAGGGCCGCAACTTCAACGCACACACACACGCAACTTGTGTCTGAGACCCAGTAGATTTGTATGGAACATGGACTATACTCTATTATTAACTGTTTTTATGTACAAAATGTACTCATAAAACTCAAATAAATTACGTAAATAAAAAAAGTAAATAAGTAAATAAATCAGTAATACATTGGTTTATTTAGTCTTCTATATCTGCTGTTTTCTAATTTTAACGTCCTTATTAATACAGTTCAGTTAACACTGTTGAATTATAACTATGAAACACAAAAGATAACTCCAATTCTACAGTTCTTTAACCTCCATCAATGGTTCTTCTGATCACGGCTTCTCATGTCTACTTCTTACTGCTGGACATTGGCAGCACTTCCTCCCAAACAGCTGAGACCCTCAGTGTGGATGAAGATGACTGTCAGTAAATCTGGACTAAACTTGGACTTGTTGAAATTTAAGGTGGAGATGTCAGAGAGGATGTGCTCCCAATGCTGAG
Source organism: Oryzias curvinotus (assembly GCA_023969325.1). Lineage (NCBI taxonomy): Eukaryota > Metazoa > Chordata > Actinopteri > Beloniformes > Adrianichthyidae > Oryzias > Oryzias curvinotus. The sequence goes on from CM043717.1 coordinate 12,638,299, forward strand.
TCTGTGTTGAATGTTTTTTTTTTAAGTTTACTTTTTGAAACACAAATTAGTAAAGAGAAACAACATTCAGTAACCATCTTTGGATTTTCTTTCTTATGACTTTTTGCACATTCAAACCCCAGACACAAGTTATTGTAGAGCAGCCGGTCAACCACTCCTATATTTTCCAAAAAAAACGGATGGAAATTTATCTTGGTGACGCCAAATATGTGCAGCCAAGATGCACAATAAGCGTGTTTGAGATCACCCAGGTGGACAAAACGCTGGGCAGATCACCTTGTGAGTGACGTATGTTTTTGTTTTTGCTCCAACATCACCTGTCAATCATCACAAAAATATCACCAGAAAGGGGCGGGATCAAGGCCAAAACTTGAGCGAACGCAGATGGAAACTTAGTACTGCACTGACTGCAAGCTGCCCAATGACTACAAAACAATGCATTATGGGAAATGTGTCCTAACAGTTTTTGTAGTCGAGTTGTCATGGTGCCTCTGTCAGTCACCTTCCCCCCTCCCTTTCCTGCTCGGCTCTGGACGCGACCAGCTGGGTCCAATCATCACCTCGTTAAGCCGCCTAGTTCAGGAGATCCAGGACCTGACGTCAACGCCAGTCCGTTGTTCTTACCACGGTGCATAGTCTGGCTCTCGCATGTCTTGTGCCTTACCTTGGCTTGATCACGCTAATTTTGCTTCTCCGTTCCGCTCTCAGGAATCATCCTCACGTGTGTTCATTGGGCTGCAGTTCTTCAGTTCCCCTCTTCGTCCTCCCTTCGGATCCAGCAAGTCCTCAGTCTCGAGCTCCGTCTGCCTCCACCCTCCAGTCAGCCGCCACACAGCAACAAAGACTTGGTTACAGACTCACCTTCTGAGAAATTAAAACCTTCCTAATTCTTACCTCTCGTTTCCGAGTTTCTTCCGTGTTCCAGCGTCTGGGTCCTTTCGAAATTCCCACGGGACCATGACACGAGTGATCAATTAAAATAATTTAAAATAACTATTGATTAAAAAAAGGCTACATACATTACAAAACATTAAAATAAATATTAAAGATATAACAACACAGATCGTACTTAGGGGGAGAGGCATACTAAAATTAATTGAATGTTAACGACAACTTCCTGTTCTCCTTTGGTGGTCTCGCTGTAGCTTCGACTCCGTTTCAAACCCCCCCCCCCCCCCCCTCCCAGGCGGATCCAGGCGCGGCGCTGGTTCATCTCACGTCTATCGTTGCATTTTCCCCACGTATTTTCAGTGCGTCTAAGACTACATCGTTTTGTCGCTCAGACGTGTTTAATGCTAAAGCCCCATGAGCTGTCACACATGTAGGTGTGGGACATTTATTCTCCGCAGCGACCCACCTCCCCCTGCCGGAGCGGAGAGACCCATGTTGGGGTTAATACGCCGCGTGTGGTCCGGGGAGGGGGCGGTCAGGTTTCCTGAATTAAATGTTCTCCTGCTTTCAAGCCCAGTCAATGTCCCGCCCCCAAGAGTCATATACTCCACTGTGATTGGTTGGTTCTTCAGCGCGGCGCACAACACTGAAAAGATGTCATTCATACAAACTGGCGGGCCGCATTAACATTAAACTTTCATATAAAGGCGGGGGCTGCAAAATATCATCTTGGGGGCCTCAAACAGCCCGCGGGCCGCAATTTTGAGACCCTTGCTCTAGAGCCAATCAGGTTGCAAAACACTGCTGTCTATATATTAAAAAAACATGCAAAAGTGCACAGAAAAAACTTTGCAATACAGCTAGACCACAAAAGGTGAACCACGATATAGCGGCTATAGCGGTGTGTGTATATGTGTGTGTATATATATATATATACATTTATATATATATATATATATATATACACCTCATAACCCATGAGAGGCAATGAATGTCATACCAGCTCAGACGCTGCCTGGCCAAACAAGGTCTGCGTCAGGTGCTAGGTGACCAGAGCATCCTGATTAAAAGTGGGCTTCTAGAACAAGATGAAAATGGACTAGATGTGAGAACAAGGTTTTGTTGGAATAATACTACTCAAGTTATCCTACTCAGAGAGGTTACATGCAAAGAATGTGGAGTAAACTAATGCTTCAAAACCCACAATCAAGGCTAGCCGCTAAGCAACTAGTAGCTCAATGTTCCAACATCCACAAAACAGCAACTCCTATCACAACTTAAGATTAAAGCGGTACAACACAATTGCAACACTCGGGTAGAGCCAGAACACCAAGTCAGAGAGGAGGTTATACCACACTCGCACCCTGACATTGGGAACACATCCCCGTTAAGTACAGATATGCTGAGCGATGCAGCAACTGACCAGAAAGACAAGATCATCTCTAGAATGAACACCAGGCAAACCCGACACCAGCTACAACAGTTAAGTGATGTATCACCTAAATGTCTCCTGGAAACTGTGAATGAAGCATTGAGGGCAATTCCTACCACAACAATCACAGAAACCAATGAACTGGTAACACTTCAGCAGCAATGATCCTTGAGATGATTGGCTAAAAGAGCAATCATGAGAGAAAATAATACCCACCATGGAAGCAACAGAGGTTAAAATCAAGACAGCTCGGAGGGCTGTGAGTCAGCTGACAGAGGCCCAGAGAAGCGACAAAAAAAAGGCACATGAACCCCACACACATAGATGACTGAATTTTTGGAGCTGTACAACATCAACAGGACTCTAAGACCATTCATAGGAAACCCGATGATGCTAATGAAAACTACCCTTAAAGCCAACGGCAAGCCACTTGAACAAGTGTCCATCAAATGTAGGATATACCAAAGGTGATGCTCTGTCCCCAATGCTGTTCTGCGAAGGTCTGAACCCCCTCAGCCAAATAATCAACAAGACTGGCTGTGGATGCTAACTTAAAAATGGGGCTAGTATCAGTCACCTTATCTACATGGATGACATCAAGCTATATGATAAGTTAAAGTGTGACATTGACTCCCTGATCCACCACCAGGATCTACAGTACTGACATTGGAATGTTATTTGGGCTCGAGAAAGAGAGGCAGGGTAGTCCACACAGGAGGAGTCTCACTTCCAAAAGGAAAAATAGTAGACAGTAAGGACAGTTACAAGTACCTTGGAATTCCACAGGCAAATGGAAACCTGGAGCAGGCAACAAGGAAAGCTGCAACAGCCAAATACCTCCAACGAGTAAGGCAAGTCATGAGAAGCAAGAACAATGGCAAGAACAAGACCCGGGCAATAAACAGCAACGGACTGCCAGTTACCCTGCAGGAATAATAAGATGGCCAAAGGAAAGACAGCACTGAAGCACTCATCCTGGCAGCTCAAGAACAAGCCCTGAGCACCAGAGCGATAGAGGCTCAGATCTACCACACCAGGTAAGACCCAAGGTGTAGGCTGTACAAAGAGGCACCTGAAACAATCCAGCACATAACTGCAGGGTGTAAGATGCTGGCAGGTAAAGCATACATGGAGCGACACAATCAAGTGCCTGGAATAATATACAGGAACATGTGTGCAGAATATGGACTGGCAACCCCTGGGAAACACAAAATGGGAAACACCTCCAAAGGTGGTACAGAATGAGAGAGCAAAGATCCTCTGGGATTTCCAGATACAAACTGACAGGTTTTGGGGTAATTTTCTATATGCTGGAGGACTGCAGAACACAAGGCACAAATGCAGCTCTTCACATATCTGTTCCAGATGCACATGTTCTCTTTTTTTTTTTTTCTTAAGATGTTTATTTTTTAATTGGTGAGTTAAGCCCCCATTACTGTGAAGAGCCGACCCGTCGAGAGTCACGCTTTCTCATCTCCCCTGGTTTCAGCAGGAGAGCTTTCCTGAATCTTGAAACACAGTCACCTTTAACAGCTTGGACCTGCACAAATTCTCGAGCTATGACAATATCTATGATGACCCCTACCAACTTAAATCTCTTGTGTGGAAAACTGGTTGGTGTTTTGACTTAACATTGGTTCCTAAGTTACTGAGTTGAGGAGAATTTTCAAGGTAAAACAAAATACATAAACAAGTACATTTTCCAGAAATCAGAGGCTATCTGAGGACAACAATGACAGAGTCCTTCTTAACTGTAGTATACAACATGTTTGCTTCAAAAGTTCTCGTGAACTGAATGGTGAACCATTCAGGCATTGTAGTGGTGGATTAAGAACAGAGGAAAGCCATTGCGGTGGATGTGGCTGTGACAAGTGATGGAAACATTAAGATGAAGTTGCATGAGAAACTGGAAAAAATACCAGGGACTCCGAGGAGAAAATGATAGTGGTGTCCGTGTTAATTGGAGCACTCAAGACAGTATACCGTATATGTATATATGTGTGTGTGTGTTTTTGAATGAAGATATTGGCTTTTATGGGTTGCACCTTTGTGTTTTATTTTTATTCCTATAAATGGTTTATGTTTTATTTTGTCTTTGTTGTATGTCTATGTTTTATCCACATAGTATTTGTGATAACATTGGGAATTGTTTTCTTTTCTAGGTAAAGTTATTAAAATTTTAGCCTTTTTTTCTTATTTTTCTCAGATATAAAATGAAACAAAAATTTTATATGAGAAAATATTTATCTTGGGGCATTGTGTCATGGAGCTTTGACTAATGCCCCTATTAGCTATCTATGAAGAGCCGTGTTCCCTAATAAGAACAATATGCTGGAACCAAATGGACCCAAAAATCACAATTACGAGTTTAAAAAAAAACAGAATTATCACTATATCTTTCATTATCAATTATGAAGTAATGACCTCATAATTAAGATAAAAGATGTCAGCCTAGTAACATCCTGCCTCAAAAATGTGTCTATTTGCGCTGACATTTACAAAGTGCGAAGAGAATATTAGTTACTGTCAGGGTCACAGAGACCCCAGAGCAGATTGTGCCACGTTTAAAATGTGCTTCTAACAAGCTTCTGTCACAGACCAACAGCCCAAAGCATACCAGAATATTAACTTGAGAATCAAACTGTGAGAGAACTGTTTAGGAAAAGAATGGGGATTTGAAAAGAGGAATCCTATATGAGTAAAGGTTTGTTAAAAGTATCAATTTAAGGGGTTTGATGTTTAAAATAAGAATAATTATCCAGGCACATACTTTACACTTTTGATGTTTTGTTGCATTTTAGTAAACTTCTTGCTTTTAAGTCCCACTCTAGTCATCTTTTGATCTGTTGTAAAATGGTCCCAGTGATATTTTAACTGTGATTTTGCAGTCTTTAACCAAAATGATAGTTTAAAAAAAAAAAAGGCATTTTTTAAGACATAGTTTCTGCTGAGTGGCAGTAGTTCATTTGAAATGTATCCTTGAGCTGTGGGCGGGAGTGTTGCCACACAGCAGCTACTCCCCACCCCAATCATAAGCCTCTCCTGCTAACTTACAGCCTGTATACTACGGAGCCCGTGTCCTGACATTAAAAAATTAAAATATATCTCGTTCCCAGAAATTAATATCTTGTTCCCACAGATTAATATCTCGTTCGCACGAAATACTAGTCCGTTCCCACAAGATACTATTGCGTTCCCTCGAAATACTATTTCAGTCCCTCGAAATGATTAACTCGTGCGAACGCAATAATAATTTGTTCGAACGCAATAATTAATCCGTCCAAACGCAATAATTATTCACATCATAAGTCATTCACACAGATATGCTCTCCGTCTGGCCGCAAAAGCCGCTTTCAGCGGTAACTTCTGTGTCTCTGTGACCCACATTCGTTCAAAAAAGGAAAAATAAAAACAAGTATGATCAATTTATTACTGTCTCAATGAATATGAGAGAAATATTATAAGATTTATGATACCTAGGCTGCTTTGCCATACAATAGCTCCTGCTAAAAAAGGCGAACAATATTGGAACTATCCAGCCATTTTGAGCCAGCCCAAATGAGAAAAAAAAAAAAAAAAAAAGAAACGAATGCATCAGAATGGACCGGAGTAGTGACCTTGCAGACTGCCATAGGAGCTTCTACATCACAAAAGCTTTTTCAAACTGCATTTTTTTTTCTGTGCCTGATTCACAATGATTTAAATAAAGAAACACTCAGAAATTTTAAGCTAAAATATTAATAACACTATTTTCATCACAATGATTCTTTGGGCTAGATTACAAAAAATACTGTAGATGTATCAAATCCAATCTTGTTGTGATTTTATGTGTGCTTTGGCAACTGCCTAGTGAAGTCGTGTCTTTTTGCTTTCTAAATTTAATTTCAACAAAATTATGTCTGCTATTTGTGGTTCTGTATTAAAGTGTCATTGTTTCCAAACCATGTCACAACCAATGGTAATTTCAATTCTCCACAACTGTTTCTGTTAATTGGCCTTTGAAGTCCATAGTACCGAATTTCCCAAGCTGGGATCAATAAAGTATCTTTATCTATATCTAGTTTTCAGTTGGTTGTTGTCAGGCCCTCTGTTTTTTCCTTGTTTGGTTAATGATATGAGTGGTTGTTTTTCAATGATTTGGTATTTGTTTTAATCAGAATATTTAAATGTTCGCTACAGGAATATATCCTGCATCAATGCCACTGCACTTCCACAAGAGCCTGTTACTAATCTAACAGTTGGAAAAGCCAAATTGACAAGTTGTGCCTTCGAATGTAAATAGATCCCAACAGCTAAAAGTAATGCCGAGGCCCTCACCTAGTTCAGGGTCTCTTTCACAAACTTTTATTTCAAATATTATGACTTGATTTGAAAGTGCTTTTGGGCCTTCACATGGAGTCTTTTTGTGTTTGTGTTTTCAAATTTTAATGGAAGCTTTCTAAACCCTTGAGACAAAAAAAGGCACAGATGTCTCTTTTCATTCTGATTTCACCATCGGCAATCACAAACCTTGTAAAAGTGTCAGCAACAGACCTTCAGTGAGACTCAAGGCAGAAGAAATGGACAGATTTTAACCTCGGGGAGGAGGTCTGCTTTTACGCATGTGTACATTGTTTTTTTTTTAACTTGTCCTGTCCAACAGCTGAGCAAACAGATGAGAGCTAAAGGCCTCTTGTGTTGGACATATTTTACTGTTACAGCAGGGAGTTATAAATCTCCTGATGCACAAATATATTTGAATAAACCCCTTTTGTTATCTAGACTAAACTTTATTTATATTAATTACATTTGTAACCGTTATTTGTTGGACGGGATGGAAAAGAAGAGTACGGGAGAAGAAAGAAGGATGTTAGAGAGGGGGAGTAGGAGGATAATTATAAAAAGGGTGGGGTGCATAAAGCATCATTAATCATAGAGCAACAAGCAACAAGGAAGTTGCAGGAAGTTTATTATTGTTATTGTCAAGTGTAGATGTATAATAAATCTAAAAGGGGTGGGGCCTAACCACACACACCTAAATGGTACAAACATACCTGTTGGTTCAAAAAATGATGGAAGGTAAAGTAAAAAAAAAGAGGGTGAGTGCCCACCAAAACCTACTGTTACAGCTGCATTGTTAGCCAGGACCCCCAACACCCACACAGAGGAAAATTGCCCACCAGGCCATCACGCCTGTCACCCAAGTCAGGGCCAGCAAGACCACCACAGGGGCCCACAATGCCAGAGAGCAAGGAGGCACAGGTGGACCAGAAAGTGCAAGCCCTGGCCCAACAAGAGGAATAGCCCCCCCATCGCGGGGCCCTGCACCACAGGGACACGGACACCCCCAGGCTCAGATGTGATGTGATCTCCAGCTCATGCGCCGGGCCCAGAAAGCCAGCATCCAAGGGACACGGCCACCGTTGCAGAGGGCCTGGTTCCCCCTGCAAGAGGTGGGGTAGGGGACAGAAGATCAGAGGTCCCACCTTCCTTGTATGTGTGTTTATGTGTATACTTATGTGTTGGAGTGTATATTGTTGTGAGGTAAATGGTGTGTGTACTTAGGGGTACAGTTAAAATTGGTGGGTAGGGGATGAGAGGACATCTCCTGATTGCCCACAGTGATGTCCAAGCACCCTCTCACCAAGGGGCCCTAAATGTCTAAGGGGCAGTTAAAATTGGCGGGTAGGGCAAGTTGTGGAAAAGTGTATTCATTTACATAATTCCACAAAAAAAAAACAACAACTTTGTTTTAGACAAATAGACACATGACCCACTGTTGAATTTTTCAAGTATTTATTTTTTTGTTATTTTAAATAAAAAACCCTTTTGTTTTCAGAACGACCCTAATCATTGGTGGCATAGATTCAACAAGGAGCTGGAAACATTCCAGAGAGAGTTTGGTCCATATTGACATGATAGCAACACACAGTCGCAGCAGATTTGTCAGCTGCACATCTATGATGCCCATCGCCTGTTTCACCACATCCCAGGTGCTCTATTGGGTGGAGATCTAGTAACTGTGGAGGCCATTCGAGTACAATGATCTCATTGTACTAAGGGGACTTAGGGGTCCAAAGTGGGCCAAGAATATCCCCCACACCATTACATCACCACCACCAGCCTGAGCCATTGATAAAAAGTAGGATGGATCCATGTTTTCATGTTGTTGACACCAGGACCAACTTAACTGTGACCATCCGAAAGTTTGTAGCAGAAACAAAGATGCATGGCAATGTCTATCTTTAACTGTCCAGTTTTGGAGAGTCTCTGCATTTCATAGCCTCAGTTTCCTGTTTTTACCTGACAGGAGTGGCACCCTGTGTGGTCTTCTGCTGCTGTAGCCCATCTACCTACGTTCAGAAATGCTTTTCTGCTAGCTGGTTAATATAGTTACTGTTGCCATTCTATCACTTGAAACCAGTCTGGCCATTCTCCTCTGATCTCTGGCATCAACAAGGGATTTCTGCCTACAGAACTGCTGCTCACTAAATATTTACTCTTTTTCTGACCATTCTCTGTAAAACCTAGTTGTGGGTAAAAATTCCAGTTGATCCGCAGTTTCTGAAACACACTGACCAGCCTGGCTGCCATCAATAACCATGCCACTTAACTGCGTTGAATTGCTGCCATGTGATTGCCTGATTAAAATTTTGTGTTAACAAGCAGTTGGACAGCCAGTGAGTATCTATCTATCTATCTATCTATCTATCTATCTATCTATCTATCTATCTATCTATCTATCTATCTATCTATCTATCTATAGGGACAACATTTTTAAATGTGAAAATGTCAGCCTTTGAAGAAACTTGCTTTTACACCTACCATGGCAAACTTGCTCCAATTGCAGTGAGTATTAGTAGTAAAGCCATCACACATCTGAATTACTGCTTTAACTCCTGCAAAATCCAGAGCTAAAAATAGATCCACATGAGTCAGGATTCGAACTTGCAGCTTAAGAAAGCTTGCCCAATCTGCTTTAAAAAAGCCATGTGCTGTTTCAAAGATGGCCGCAAGATAGCAGAGGAATGAAGGCAGGAGAAGAGGCGAGTTTGTGTCCTTAAAACAGAAATGGATCCTGCACAGACGGAGAAAAGTGAATAAGGAAAAAAGACTGACAAAGCAGCATGTGTATCATAGAATAAAGAAAAGAAAGGGGTGAGCAGAGGAGCAGTGTTATCAGGACGCCCCAGCCTCAGCAGAAATGATGTTGCCGTTCACTAACGGGGGAGAGTGGTGGAAACTGCATTTGCATTGAATGAGAGGCCACAGCCAAAATCTGCTGGCTGGACACATGACCCAATAAGGAGCACAGACTCGAGACCAGCCTGCTTGCTTTACCACGTCTCAAAAGTAATTAATTTTCACCAGCATATGAAGTTGTTTACCTTTTTGTACAGATTCTCTTTTGTTACTCTCCTTGCTCTTTCCTCTCAAATATTTGATGCCACTTGCACCATTTTTTTGGTATTTTAGTTTTGTTAAAAAGAAATAAAACGGAAATGAATGAATGATAGATTTGTGCAAATTATCTGTTAATACAAAGTTTGTCAGGGGTTGTAAGCTAGTCGGAGTTTAAACAACGTGATGATGTGAATTTAGGGATGGCTTGCTGTGCGCCAACAATCCAGCCCACAACTTAGAGCTGGATTTTTAATGAGCTCCTGCGTCTTTCCAGAAACTATGTTCCAGAAAGTGACACAGTTTTTTTTTAATTTTGGCTAAAAACTGCATAATCATAACTAAAAGATCACTTTAAACTTTTTTACAATAGATCATAAGATGATCGGAGTGGGACTTTTATTTGCTGAATACAACAAACATGAAGGGATAAAAAATATTAATATTTATTAAAAAAATGCCTTCATAAGCTAAAACTCAAATGTAAGCTTTACATGCACTTTACTGTTGGATATTAGTTTGTAAATTATTATAGTGGCGTAACCAAAGAAAGAGCCCTTTAGCACGTTACACTAAAATACTATAATCTATAGACAAGGACTGACCAATTTCCCATTAAATACGTAAAATAAGCAAGTATTTCAAACTCCCTCATTCTAAAAGCATGGACTGATTTATGGCAGAAAAGTCAGCTCCAAGCACTTATCATCTGAAGGGGTTAAGAAACCAGAGCCAGTCCCAGAATAAAAGCAATAAATCAAAGGAAAATCTTCTAACAGTGAACAGAAAAGTAACCGCACCTCCACTGGAAAGCAACTGAGTCAGTGAGTTTTTTTGCAAAGCTGTCAGAAGGAGAGCTGTGTGACTGCATATTAAGGGATTCTAATGTTGTGATTATGCTCATGCACATATGTTGATTTTGGCTGCTGTCTACACACACACACATACAGCCCAAAGACTATAGACTGACAATGAGTCAGTATGAAGAAATAAACCACACAATTCAGGGAGAAAAACGAGCGACTGTATTTATGAATTCATTGGTTTAAAGCAGTGTTTTTCAACCAGTGTGCCGCGGCACACTAGTGTGCCGTGGGAGATGGTCAAGTGTGCCGTGGGAAATAACCCTTATTAACTGATCTAAAAACATTTCTCATCTCCAGGATTTCAGCTCTGTGTTCATCCAAACAAGCCCTGATAAAACACTGAGTAGTTAGGAATATGAAAGATTGTTAAATACTTTTTTCTTTGTGTTTATTTTATTTTATTAAAGACATTTTGATCAGAATGTTTGTACCGCGATTTAGCTGCTGCTTCAGCTATATTTAGGAAAAGTCCCGCCCCTTAACTGTCTCCACCAATCATTCTTGGGGGGCTTAATCACATGTCATCAGTCTGACCAATCAGAAGTGGTTAAAATCTTAACTTCCTTGTCCCGATTTAGCTCGTAAAGTCGCTCAGTTTTAACAAAAATACCAGCTAAAGCTCGTCTTTAGCGGTGTAGCTTTCCCTAGAATCCGGTGTCAGACCGTGGAACAAGTGAACAAACCATGAAGCTCTGAAAAGCGATCGCCGGCCGTTTTATGCACTACATCTCCCATGATGCATTGGAGTAAAGCGACCGCGCACAAGGAGATCTGTTTTTAAACGTCTTATAACCAACGAACACACCTCAAACTGTTTTTAAATCTTCTAATTTAACTTTTATTACATATTTTAGAAAAAAAAACAGCTGCAGCTTTCAGCTTTTTCTGCCACAATCATCTCAAAAATGCACGTGAGATTGTGGAGGGACTGTAGATCAATACAGATTGTATGAGTTTCTCCCTTTTTTTTTTTGGGATGCTGGTGTGCCGCGGGATTTTTTTTAAGGTTAAAGTGTGCCGTGGCTCAAAAAAGGTTGAAAAACACTGGTTTAAAGTACCAATACAAGCATCGTTTGATATTTTAAAAATGTCCCCAGTAGTCTTTTAACTATGACTATGCATTGTTTTTTTGTTTTGTTTTTTGCTGAGTTTATTAACAATTACTAACAAAGTAGTTTTAACTTGGTACATTATCGACATTATTGATTCATAAGACAGATGAAGCCTAAAGTGACACCATCAAATTGTGAAAAAAAAACAATGCCAAAAAGACAGGTCTTTGAATTCCAACCGTCACTCTTTTAATTCATAAGTAAGACCAAAAAATAAAAAAAAAGACAGAAAAAGGAGAACAGCCTAAGGAGGGAAACACAGCTGGGGGTACATCCACAGTTTTTTTATGTCTGCGTTAAATTACAGGGGGCTGTCGTTTATATTATGGATCAACAGGAAGAGATGAAAAACTGCAGAATAACAAAATAGAAGAAAAACAAAGTGAAAAAACAAGGGAGAAATCTAAATAGTCAAATGAATATGTATCAAAATAGTTTGTCACTGCTATTTAGGAGTCAAATGCTTTTGTTTTACCTGAATTTTCAGCAGTTTGACAAAAACTGTACAACTTTGTTACAGATCACATGATGTCACAAATGTGTTTTTAACCTTTTTGCAAAGCCTTTCTATCAAACAACTATGGGAATTTTATCAAATGTCATAAATACCTTTTTTATCATAACAATTTTTCAGACATTAAAAGAAAACTTTGTCACATGGACTATGTCACATATCTTCATACCGTCCTCGGCATATGCGTTAAAGCGACCAATTTCATTTAAAAAAAACTCCTTTTAAACCCACATACGTGCATTTCAGGCTTCACGCTCATAACTCTGGTGTTCACATGTCACTATAAAAGTTTTTAAGTCCGTTTTTGGGCTCTACATACAAAATGTGCAGCCATTGAACACGCCTGGAAAGTTAAACCAGTTAAACTTTGACCAATCAGGCACCACTGTTCAGTAGTGACAAATAGATTGGCATCCTTTTTAATTCTCAGAAGTGCCAACCATTTAAAAACTGGTTATGAAAAAAAAAAAGGATAATTGCAGTTTGCGGGCAGCCAGAATAAAGCTGTGACAAAGATGCCTGGCGAACAAAGCCATGAGGACTTCAATCCAAACTTCCAACCTGCCTCTTTTTAGATTTCATTTCATTTTTGCCTCCTGCTTTGATCTTGTTTATCTGGTAGTTAAACTTGGATTTCTAAACTAGATATGGTCTGTTTTTTTATTTAATCTAAATCTGAGATTGCCATCATCATTTCACTGGATTGGACCTGCCTCCTAACCTTATCACTCTATAACTTTATGAGCAAAACACACAAAACGCAGTGGTTAAATGGTACGTTTTTAGGTCTCTATGAGATTGTGACGAACGTGTTACTGATAAAGGGAAATTCTTCAGAAAGTGCTAAACCGAAGACAAAAAAAAAACCTCCTTACTTTTTTAACTGTCTTGCTTTTGTGTGTTTAGGTTGGCTGAATGACATGATGGGCAGGTAAATCAATGGACTGTCAGGGTGTGCTTGTATCTGATGCAAGAATGAAAGTAAGAATGACACATAAGAAAATAGTAGATAAAACATGACAGAAGTTTTTGAGACTGCAGAGAATTGACAGAGTACAGGAATTCCAAAAACAAAAAAGGCAGCAGAAAGAGAGCAAGAGTCTTTTCAGGGCAGATGCAGTTCTACTGAGTCTGCCAGGAGAGGACCCCCCCTACTGAGTCTGTAATCCCCCGGCCCTGCAAAAGCAAAAATAGAGAAAAGTCAAAAAATCACACTCAAAGCTGACTCGAGTGCTACTCTTAAATAAGGAGGACTAAAATATGATTGGATTATCAGCCTGATGTTAAATTCTTTTGAAGAGTGAATTTTGGGACAGATTCACATGCTTACTGATAATATTGTTGCTCTTTTATCTTTATTAGTTCATGTTTCTGCAAAGGTAAACACTACTTGATAACATTTTGTCGTTGGAAAAATGGCAGTGCTGACTCCAGATGGCTCCACAGAAAACCTACAGTTTGTTTGCTCCTTCAAAGGGACATTTCTGGTAGCACTGTTGTGTCTTAAGAAACTGCAGTGATGTGGGAGCTTTGTCCAGTGGTAGATGGAGTTTTCAGAGGTTTAGAATGTGGCCAGAGTAAGACTCCAAATCCAAACGGAGTTAAATGGGAGGCTTCACAGCTGACAGAGAGGACAAAGACAGAGGGGACAGACCAATTTAAAATTCCCCTCAGATCATCTTTTGATCTAGTTTAAAGCATTCCCAGTGATCTTTTAATTATGTTTAGGCTGTTTTAGCTAAAATCTGAAAACATGTATCATTTTCTAGATCATAATTTCTGCAGATTGGCAGTAGTTCCTTGAAAATTCACCTCTGAGTTGTGGGTGAGACTGCTGGCACAGAGCAACCCCGCTCCTCTTCCTTTCCCCATTGTAAAGAGCTCGGAGAAAAGAGCTTATGGTCCGCCCAGCATATTTTCTACGTCACAAATACAATCTTTTCAATTTTCCATCTGCTCCTGATTCTCAACGAAATACTCAGAAATGCATTTTTAAGCTAAATGTTCTCCATCATCAGAAAAATGCCACAAGAGCATGTTTAAAACACCAAAAACAGCATTTTCATCAGAGTGGGTCTTCAAAACAATACCCCCTTCAGTCAGCGTGATGTGTTGGATATCTGGAAAAAGAAAAAAAAGACAGATATAGAAGCGCTGAGATTTGACGTCTGTCTATTTACCAAGTATCTCAAAATACTGATAGACATGCATGCATGTGAATAACAACTAAAGATGAATCATCCTGGTCATGGAAAGACATGAGCCACTGTGTCAGTTTAGCATTCTGTTCGTGTTGCAAGTGATGTCATTTTATATATATCCTTGACCAACAAGACTCCAAATGGGATGGGCACAGGGGAGTAAAGTCACTCTGCTAGCATGCTTTGAGGTCTTCATTTGGCATGCACTCTGTGAGCAACTTACATATCAGTCCCCACTTTACTGAGAAATTCTGTGCTAACTTGATTCTTCGACTAACATCTCCAATGGGTCAAGATTGATTTTGCAATGATGGCTTTTTCTGCTTTCCAGCTTTATTTAGTTGCTGAAGCATAATCAGTTACTTATTCACAAATTCACAAAAGAAATTGAATCTTCTTTATTTATTTTTTACTTGTCCAGCAGCAGAGCAAACAGGTGAGAGCTGAAGGCCTTCTATGTTGGACAGATATTAAAGTTACAATAGGGGGTAATGGATCTTAGGACACAGAAGGTGTATATTTGGATAAAGCCCTTTTGTTCTTGAGGCTAACATTAATTTATATTAATTATATTTGTATTCATATCTTGTTCAATTCAATGTTAAATTTGCTTCATATCAGTAAGAAATGAGGCCCTTAGTCTTAATCTTTCAATGTAAACTACTGTAATATCCAATCAAAAGGAAATGTAGTTGTACAAGTAACCCAAAATTAAGTGCTGATAATAAAATTTATGCATATGAGTTCTTTTAGTTTCTATGATATGTATGAGTTTGAAGATGGTTCAAGCAAAGCCTTATACTTTGTTTTAGTTGCAAAACATCTGGTGATCTCTTTAAGTTAATATGCTGTATATTTTCTGAAAGTAGGCCTTGCATATATTTTAACCCTTGTGCTATCTTAGATGACGGTAAAGTCAACGGTAAAGTGCCTAGGATAGCACAAGGGTTACAGACATAGAAGACAGTAGTGTTTGTTGAAGGTTGGCTATTGTTTACCTCAATGACTAGATACAGTATGGTACCATATTTATGACAGCAGGGCACAGAGTTTTTCCCCTGATCATAATAATTTGGATAAAAAATTATTGGATGGATTTTTCTGCGCTTTTCCAGATGCTCAAAGCGCTTACATTGTGTCCATTATTCATTCACTCCTCATTCATACTTGGTGATGATAAGCTACAGTTGTAGCCACAGCTGCCCTGGGGCAGACTGACAGAGGCGTGGCTGCCATTTCGCGCCCACGGCCCCTTTGACCATCACCAAGATCATCCATGCACATTCACACACTGGAGGCAAGGAGGGTGAAGTGTCTTGCCCAAGGACACAACGACATTTGGCTGGTGGGAGCGGGGATCGAACCGCCGACACCCGCTCATCCACCTGAGCCACTGTCGCACCATGTACTATCATGTACTATCATGTACTGTCTGTTCACCCACATTTCAGTCTCTTTTTCTCTGGTCAAAGGAAAGGATTAACATGTCATGTAACAAATGGGATTTTCCCGTTCCTCCCACAATTTCCACTTACCTTTGCCCTCCTGTATGATTTACTGGGTGGGAGCTCCAGTGGTACAAAGAGGATTAACATACAGAAAAGGCGAAGGGTCATTGGAGATCAGAGTAAAATATAGACTGACATTTTAAAGAGACCGTCTACAATTGAAGATATGAACCTATTAAAGCGACATTGCAACATACCCAGCTTTTACTGGAAAGGGCATCATTACCCTTTATCACCAGAGCTGTCGCCGGCGACAGCTAAATGACATATGCTCTTTGACAAACCAACAATCCTCAACCATTCATGGGATCATTTGAATCAGGGGATTATGATGCGACATCGACTTAGCATCATTATGCAGCATAATTACGTAAAGTGTTGCTGAACGTAAAGCCTTTTTTCACTGCGGCAGGTTTAGCTAATGTACACCGATTGCGTAAGCACTTCAGTACTGTAAAGTGTTGCATATCAGCGGAGGGCTGTTTTACCCCGCTTTAGAATTCGCTGAACTTTGTAAATTCCAGCACATCAGGGTGTGTGACAGATAATGGGACTTGGACTTTTAGAGTCATCAAAAGAATGTCAATACTGGAGCTAAAGCTTTAGTATAGAAGGGTTAAAGGATAAATAAGTTCCTAAAGCAGGCATGTCCAAAGTCTGGCCCATGGCCCAAATGTGGTGTGCTTTCAAATTTCCAGCCGCCTGCAGACTCCTGTCATAAAATCAGTTAGCAATTATTTCAGCTCTTTAAATATGAAATTCTGTCTAATTTTGGTAAAAATGTATTTAGATATAAAAAAAAAATGGAAAGTATCCTTACGAGTAGATTGTCACCAATACGTCATATGTGCATCACCCTTATGAATACTTTACAAAACACTTACCACATACAACAATTAACAGAAAATAACACAAAGATCACAAATTCCACATTTGTTAGTATCCTAATTATTTTAGTGGCATTATTTGTTTACTGTAAGGTGGTGTTTTTAAAATTAAACAAATAAATGATAGATTTTGCATTCTGCTCATGATTACTGCTTGGCATGAGTTTCTGTCTTTTCATGTTTGTTTACAGTATGTTCAGGGGGCATGCCAGCTTCTCAATTATCTCAATAAATCAGGTGATTTAGCAGCCCCTCGAACAGCTCCTGCAGAAAACCGCATGTAGCTTACACAGAAGCATCTTCTTGTTCCACAATCATTTGACCTATTTTGCAGGATCAAAGAGAGAATCAATGCTTTGATTTTGCTAAATCTTGAACTTTCATTTACTGTAAGTCACTGATATGACAAATCCAAATCACAACTAATGATTGAGAAAACACAAGTGTCTTAATATTTCCTTTACTATAAGACTAATTTTAAAAGCCTTTTTTTGTTTTTTTCAAAAAATGACAGTGTGCCTAATAATCTGTAGCACCTAATACATTTATTTATTACGGTTGTTCACTGATACTAAAACAATTTTGAGAGGTACAAGACGCTCTGTCAAAATGTTTGGTTGGGTGTTACTGCAAACATGCTAACGTATAGCGTATCGGACTGTTTATTGTCACATTAATATTTGCTTTAGCGTCTGTTTTAAGCAGGTTGGGAGTTACTGGCATCGTGAGTTTAGATTTACAATGACTGACATTGTTAACTAAATTTAAAGAATAAATAAAAAAGATTTAGATTTCTTTTCAAAAGGCAATGAGAATTTTGCTGTGGCGGTCAAGGCTTTGCTCGCAATGTTAATCTTAAGGAAAATCCACTTTCATTTCACACCTCATGCATAATCAAAGTCATTATGTTTTGTGTGGTCCATCTTAATATATTTCATTATCAGCTTGACTGTCATGATCAGGCAAAGTGGACCCAGACGCTGGAACCCAGAATAATGAGAGGTAAGTTGAAAATGAGTAAAGGTTTATTGTTTCTCCGAGGATGGTTTTGGCTTGGCTTGGATAAGGTCCGGACTTGAGGTTGGCTGGTGGCGTGGCTGGAGGTGCTAACGCGGTTAGCGACAGAGGCAAAGGCTGCAGGTTTCCAGATACTGCTTAGCAGAACGTCCACACTGGCATCACTCCTGAAGTGGTTTCCTGGGGCACGAGAACAATGATTAGTTATAGTTAGAGAGCAAGACAGAGCAAGACAGAGCAAGACAGAGCAAGACAGAGCAAGACAGAGCAAGACAGAGCAAGACAGAGCAAGACAGAGCAAGACAGAGCAAGACAGAGCAAGACAGAGCAAGACAGAGCAAGACAGAGCAAGACAGAGCAAGACAGAGCAAGACAGAGCAAGACAGAGCAAGACAGAGCAAGACAGAGCAAGACAGAGCAAGACAGAGCAAGACAGAGCCCAGGCGAGTCACTGTTGAAGGGCAACGAACTGGCGTCAGCTTGAAGGCTTGTAGCTCCTTAAGAAGAGGTGAGGTGATGAGGATGAGTGACTGCAGCTGGTGGTAATCAGGAGTGGAGTGGAGCAAAGCTGGAGGGGGAGGAGTCTGACAGAGGCACCATGACATTGACACTCTAACAAGGTCAAATTTGACATGGTGGAGGTGGGGGGGGGGGTCACATTCCCATTTTAATTGTTTTATTATTAAGTGCATTTTCTTTTGACCACGTGACAACACGTATTGATATTTCTAGGCAGTATTTCATTGTAATTCATGTTACCTGTGTGAAAATACTGACAGTAACCAGAACGGCAGACTCTGAAACAGGATGTGCATGTTGACGTTAAGTGAAGAATAACGGTCGGTCGGAAACAGATGTTTACTGGATGAAAAAAATAAAACAAGAAAAACAACATGGAAAAGTGCCTTGCACCTGAAACCACAACAGTCTGGTGCTACATCGACTCTGCTTTTCCAAATGAGAAGCTGTTCTGGGATTCCACAAGTCTGCCATAACTATCTTTTTAAAATAGCTTTTTCTCAACTCTTTTATATTCTGTGTTTTACCATGTTTTACTGTGAAGCACTTTGTGATTTTTATCTTGAAAGGTACTATACAAATAAAGCTTATTATTATCATTATGCTGGAGCCGGTTTAGCTCGTGCTGGTTTGCGGCGCCTTCCGTCCGTGAAACCAGGGCTCACATCCGAGCTGCTCCCTGTTCCCCTCCCTACATCTGTGCCTGTCCCAAGCCTGGTTGCCTTGAGAGGGTTGTGTCAGGAAGGGCATCCGGCGTAAAACATTGACAAGCTTGCCGTCTGACTTGTTTGCTGTGGCGACCCCTAATGGGAAAAGCCGAAAGTGACAAACAGATTATCATTATGCTATGGTTGGCTGAAAGTTTACACCCCAAGATAAAATCTATTTAATGCAAGAACATGGCAGAAATCATAAAAGAAAGTTACTATTTAAAAACCTTTTTATATTATTTTTGAAACCCAGTGTGTTTTCTGTGTAATTACATGCTCTATCAATAATTCCTACTTTGAATGTATGACTTATATTGATTTTACTAAAAAACAAACTTTCTGATCTGGAACATGATTTAAACTACATTCACACACAAAAAAAAAACGTTGCACATTTTTATCCCATAAAAACTAAGGAACACAAAACAATACATAAAGTACTACAACGTTTTACATCCTTAGATTTTTATTTCTGCATAAGTGATCTTGGACTTAACCGCATGATGAAAAAAAATCCTGATGAACATCCTCGTCTTGGTCTATTAGGTTTTATTTTATTAAGAAACAGAAGGCTGTTCTCTTTGAAAACAGTTGACCTTGATCTGTATTTCCACAGGATCCGTTACAGTTTTGGGTTTTCTATCAGTTGATAATGATGTCCAAATTCACTGGTGTCCCTTTGTACTTGGTACTTTTGTCTTTTTTGCAGCCAGTGGTCTGACAAAAGTGGTCCAGAAAGTCACACAAAAATCAAAAATGATAAAACTGCCCTGATTAAAACTAATTGGGATTATTCAAAACGGTCAAAAATACAACCACACACAGTCAGAGACAGTAAAAATGTTCCTCCGCACAGCTTTAGATGTACCATATTTTTTTTAAATATAAGTCCCTTTTTTTATTTTTAAAAATAAATAGCAACAACCACAAGAGAGCTCTGTAGGTGTGTGCATCAGAATGCGCTACAGACAGCAACGCAGAGGAAGAAGTGCCGCTCAGTCGCTCAGTCTGTGTCCGTATTCCCACCCTTACCCCTAATACTGAAAACTATATAAACTATA